>BSBM01001166.1:7675000-8875000 GCA_027924585.1 Larix kaempferi | reverse complement strand
TTGGTTGGAGGAGAGGCTATTCAAACCTATCAACGTAGCTTAATGGATATGTTTTGATGTAGGTTTGAGTCCCCTTTTAGTTTGAGTTGATCTTCTACCTTCTTTCTCCACTATCTCTCTCTCAATACTCTCTCAATGTCCATGTTCAAGTGTGATGGCGCACTCATTGCTACGTAAAGTTTGTGGAGAATGATATTTTAATTATGTGGTTATGTTTTCCGATCTATATCACTATAATGAACTACATATGGGAGCCACATCTCGAAATACCATACCTTTCATGTAATATTTCCAAGCAAACTCAAGATTCGAGCTAGTTTCCTTCCTATTTTCACATGGTGTTTTTGGAGTGAATTTGTATCTATTTGACATCATAAATTTTCTAAATTTTTGCTTATGTTTAGAACTGCATGTGAAGTACTATTGATGACCTACATTTTACGTATACACCGTTTGAGGTTTGCTTAAATATTGTGAAACAAATATTATGTCCATTGTTAACCATTTTCTCACAATTTATATGTCTCACAACTTGTTGTTTTATGGGAGTTATAACAAACTAGAAAACATGATTTAATGCTGCATTTTGGTTTCCCTTGAGGTCCTCTATAAGAGACAAGCATCAGTTCATAAAATGGGGAAGGACGTATAGTGTTTGGGAAACCAGAACGTTACTAGACTAGTGGGATTTTCAAACATCGAATTCACCTAGTAATTTTCCCCTTCCTTCCTCCTTGAGAATTGAAAACCTTGAATGTTTCTAATGAATTTCTAAGTGTATTAGAGCTACATTAGGATTCCTTAATACCTCTCAAGCCCCTCCATATATAATTCGAAATCATTTGGGATCATTTTGGACAATTTGGGTTTCACTAGTCCGAGGTTTGAAAATTAGCCAAAATGGAGTAAATTTTCAAATTAGGGATATTACAACTCTCTAGCATGATTTAAAAAAGAGTGCAGAATTAAACAACCCAAATGATTGATATCCCATCCCCCCATAGCCTTGGGCAAAGAGATGGTAGCCCAATTAACCAAGTCTTCCTGTCTGAAGATTACCTGACCATAAAAAGGATAAGTTTTTTTGCCTTAAAATCCTTTGAACAAACTAGGGGATGAGAGCCAGCGAGAACCAGTAAACCGTAATGGCCACAACCACTAAGACTAAACTAACCAAAGTTAGTATTCCTCCCAAGGACAAAAACATGAAAGACCAGTTGTTGATTCTTTTATCTACCTTTTTTACTAACCAGTCCCAATCCTTGGATCTGTAGTTTTTTGGCTTGAGAAAAAATCCCAAGTATTTCAGGACCATATCCAAATCTTCCATCTTAAAATGGAAAAAGCCATCTAGCTCAGAACTGATCGCCCCCAAAAATGCAGATCTCTAAAAAATATATTTGTCCTAGCTGATCTCCATGCCAGAGGTAGAGCAAAATATGGAAAGAATATCATGAAGATGTTCCCATTTGGATAAGTCCCACTTCTAAAAAATAATCACATCATCTATGAAAAGGAGATGTGTAATGCGCATAGCTGCAGAGAAATTGATACCTGAAAACTTATCTTCACACCTGGACGCAACGATCATTTTGCTCAAACCTTCATTAATAAGAAGGAAGAGGAGGGGGGAGAGCGAACAACCTTGTCTAAATCCCCTAGAGATCTTGAAAAAAATGAAGGGAGATCCATTAATCAACATTACAAAACTAGCAGTGGACACACATGCCACGATACAATTACATGCTGCCAAGGGAATGCCAATCTGCATAAGGATAAGCCTAAGCAGACTCCAAATTACCTCATAATAGGCCTCGGATATGTCAATCTTGAGAACCATTGCATCCAATTTCTTAGTCTTTACTGAGTGCAAGCATTTTTGAGAAATGCTAATCGCATCTGTGATTTGTCGTCCCGGAAGGAAGCCAAACTGTTCTTCAGAAACCAACTCGTCTAGCTTTGGTCGAATTCTATTAAGTATGACTTTAGTGATCACTTTATATACTAAATTGTAGAGCAAAATAAGCCTAAAATCCTGAAATGATTATGGCTTATCAGATTTTGGAGTCAAGGTCATAAAATTTGAGTTCAAAGCGCCTGATATGTGCCCCTCCATCCTTGAAAATTCCACCAGATACATAAGTTCTTTGCCAATGAAATCAAAGCAAGAGATGAAAAAATCCACCGGCCAACCATCTCTCCCACGGATTTTATCCCTTGTCATATATTTCAGAATGCCTTCTAGTTTAGCCAAAGAGACTGGAGCGCCAATAGAATGACCCTCTACTTCATTGAAAAATACAGGAAAATGCTTTAACACTTCTAATTGAGAAAAGATATTGGAGAATCCAGGATCCTTGAATAAACCAAAGAAATAATCCTCTACATCCAATTCCAAATCCCTCTGCAATGACACCCAATTTCCTTAAGCATTTTTTAGGTCCCATATAGAATTATTGTTTTTCCTTAAATTTGCGATTTTGTGGAAAAAATTCATATTATTATCACCCCGTTCAAGCCAAATGGCCCTACTTTTCGCTCGCCACTCCTCCTCATTCATTAGTAAGAGAAAATATTTCCTCTCCTCTAACTCATAAATAGTACGTTTATCATCCTCCAACTTATGCACCTAGTAAAAATGAACAAGTAAATCCTCGGTCTCCAGAAGGTCATGCAGATTCTGAAGTTTCTTTTCTTTAATCCACTTGCATACAATAACCTTTAGTTCCTTCAATTTGTGGTAGAAACGGTCCATGACATTTAAGTCCCCCAACAAGGGTAAAGAGGACCAACTCTTACAAACTAGATCACAAAATTCCTCATCCTTAACCTACGAAGGATTAAATTTGAAGGGATAACGAGCTGAAAGAGGATCACTTTCCAATTGTAATAAAATGGGATCATGGTCCGAGATGGAGGAAGGGTAGGTCCAATATTTGAATCTGGTCATCTCTTCAGCCAACTTTTCCAAAATTAGATACATGTCCAATCTTTTGCTGACACTACCTAGACCTTGTTTACCATTGCTCTAGGTAGGTCCAAGCTTAGGAGGAGCAACATCAAGCAAATGTTTCTCCTCAAATAATGCAAAAAAATATACCCCCAAAGGATCCAGCTTCGAGAAGGATCCCTAGACTTCAACATAGTTTAAATTAAAGTTGATTTCATCAGAAAAAATGAGATTTAGAACCTTAAGAATGTTACTATCCGCCACTGAATCCCGAAAGAGTTGGCGATCTTTATATGGTCTGTAGCAATTCACTATATGAACTTCTTGTTGGAATCCTTTAAAATGCCACATCAGAATCATCCCTGCAGAGACACAGAAGGGTTTTAAACTCATGGTAAGGACATTCCAAATGGATAGAATACCCCCAGACAGGGAAACAATGCTCAAGGTCGAGACCTCCCATCTAGGGAGCAAATTCAAAAAGCAGTCACAGGTTTTATCCGCAGATGACATCGTCTCTTGAATCAAAATGACATCAGGGTGAGGAATAGTGAACAATATTTTGAGGGAATGCTACTTTGAGACCCCCCCATCCTCTGAATGTTGAAAGATAAAATCAACATTAAGAAACAACCTTAAATGCTCCAATGCTCTAAGAGCCCTAGGAACAAGAGAGGGGGAAGGAGATGCAACCGATGGGGAAGTATTGGACACCAAATCCAGTCGAACTGATAAAGGGAGATAGGATGGAGAGGGTGACTACTCAGAGGCATCCACCTTTTTCTTCTGTTTTACCTTTTGTTTCTTTTTCCAAATGGTGACATTTTGATGTCGAATGGGGCACAATGGGATAGTATTAGGGTTTGAGGATGGCTTATCAGAGTAAACCTGCAAATATGAAGCTGAAGTAGCCTCCAGAGAAGTTGGAAGTGTTCTTGAAGAAGGCCCTACTGATACTCCAACAGAAACCTTAGCAAGACCCTTATCCCCACCCAGAGGAGGAAAGACCGACTCAGTCAAACCAAATGTTTCTCCAGAAGGAAAAGAGGAAGATGCAGGAGAGGGAGAAACTGCAGCAATAGCACCCATATTACGAATCACTAGGGGGGGAAGGATTCAAAGAGGGAGCCCAACAACCCCTTTGAAGACGAGGAATCACAAGGAAAGGTCGGTAGAATTTCAATATCCCCAGCACGAAGCACTCCAACACCCAAGGCAAAGGTATAGTTAGAAGGAGACTTAGCAATTACAAACCCTACCGAAGGTGGATTTTCAGAAACTAAATTAGTTTGAGGCTTGCTAGCTAACTCCTTTTTGATAGACTTAATATAATTGAGCTCCACATAAGAAATACCCTCATTAAGAGAAAGAGACGATACAAGAGACATACCTTTATTGAGATCAGGTTCAGATAGTGTCGAATTATGCCTTTTGATAGGACATTTGTTGGACTTTATCCATCCACTTCATTAAATTACCATCATAGCCCTATCCATTGTCAATTCCTATGAGAGAGATTTAGTCTTTTATCTATATTGAATGTAAACATGCCATAAGCCATTCCATGTGTATGTTTTCATCTAATGTAAGTGTATCGGGTGCCATTCTGTGTTATTTAATGTGTAGTCTCCATGGCAACAATTTGAAATTTGGGTTTCTTAGGTATGCTCTTCCTATTTTGTAGTGGAACATGCATTCACTACATCTATTTTACTCTGTTGCAGTTGCTTTCTTGGTATACTATTGAAATCACCATTGAGGATGTTGTTTTTTCCAAGACTGAAGAAAACATGGCACCTTGTATCCTTCTACCAACATCTGGTGTTTATTAATTTTCTTTAACTTGTAGTATAAATTGGTGAAAGGGCCTATTGATCAAGCTATCCTGAATGGAGGGATGTGCCCAAAAGTAACAACATTTATGAACAAGTCAATCAAAGACAAATGTCAACATAAGGTGCAAGAAAATGTGATACATTATCCGATCTTTGATAAGAGCGTCCTCATAAATGATGGGATCACTGAGATTTGCTTTAGTGGCTATTACAATCCAAATATTGGCAATAACAACTCTCCTTGTGACCCTAATATTACTATACTTTGGACATTGATCTCAAACAATTGATTGCGTACTGATCGACCTTTGAATTGTCTTTTAGGTTCCTTTATTGCATTTCAAATCTATTAGAACTAGTATTTACACTATTTTCCCTATATCTAATGTGACATGATATTCATAATGTTTTTCTTCTAGTTACTATTTTACTCCCTCAAGGTATAGGCCACTATCATGTCTATAATCTTAGTGTTGTGTTGTTGGGACTTGTTGCCAAGAATTTGGAAGTGTTACGGTTGGAAGTGCTTTCCTAATACTCAATTTTAATGTTATGTTATGTATTTGTAAGTTAAATTCTATTTGATTAAAATTATATAATCCAAAATTAAATAAAAATGTGCCCACGAGATCATTTCAATTATTTGGAGAACGAAATGAAGGCAGCAATATAAACTGAAAACACATATACACGAACAATTTGTAGAAATCACAATAGTGCAGTAAAACCCAAATTCTATTAATGAAGGAAATGGAAAAACACTGTAAATTGCAAAGCAATACAAACTAGCTCTAAATGGTGGTAGTTTATCTCTGAAAAGAGATGTGTCAGCTACACTCATTCGCAAGAGCTGAGTTACATTGGGGCCAAAATGGCCTTTTAACATAAAGCATCAATGGGAAAACCCTAAACATCCAAAACCCTAACCCCAAAAGATGAAACACCAAAATGTTTGTGGGCCTTGTTGTGGTTAGTTGATACGTCTACTTCCCAAGGGCATAACTTTTGCATACGATCTCTATTTGGGGTGCTTGGTAGCTCATTAGAAAGGGCGATCTGAGAAGTACACATCCCAAATGACCCAAAACATAATCAAGGGATATCTACTAAGCGTTGTTGAACCCAAAAAATGTCATTTGGGGCCTCAAAACGACCTCAAAAGTTTAGGACTTGAAAAAACAGTAAAAAACTGCCAAGATGGAAAACTGTGTTTTGAGCCAATGGACTATGTGGGTGGCCACCGAGGTCCATTTGGATCAAGAGAATAAAATGTGGTGAATCCAGAGTGGAAGCATAGCTACATTCTCAACAAATGTATTCATGTGATCACTAACAACAACGTTCTCATTAATATTTAGAGTATTCCAACTAGTAGATATATTGGATGATAAATTTCAATTTTAACACTTATCAATAGATTATTTTGTATAAATTATTATTGGGTTTCTTCTTCCTTCTCATCTACAACTATATCACCATTGCCTGTAATAATCTAGCTCTATGTATTCACCACTCTTGATGCCCTGTGCCATGAATGACAAGGGTAGGGGCGAGTTTTACCAATGAGGTCATGTACATATCCCTTTTAGAAGCCCACCTTTTCACTATAGATCTGCATCAATATCAACCATTAGTTAATTTTGTCAACATATGGAAGTGAGTGAATTGAAGACACATGCTTGCTTTCGATGTTGTATACCATTTTTTTGTTAGTTTTGAATAATACTAAATGTATTTGTGTAGTAGTTGTTTTCAAAATTTGTGGTTTGGTAGGCCTCTTTCAATTTGTCATGTAAAGTTTGAAAAAAACTTTTCATCCTAAGCTAGAAGAACACATTTTCATTTTTTCTATAGTCTCTAAGCCCTTGGTGCCTTTCTAACTTTTATGAAATGCATTACCTATGTATGTTTGCTCTCTCTATACTGATTCATATGCCACCATAATTAGTTGTATTTCCTTGAATAAAAACCCCAAAATCTTATTTTTTCTCATTGTTCTAAAGTTTGTGTTGTCATTGCATTTCATATCACACCACACTTACATGTACCCCATATAGTTACAGTATGTTATAATCAATTGTTTTCATCCTCTTCTCATATTTACGATGTTACTTTGCACCATTCATGGAAATATGCAATACCCTATTTTTTACCCCATAATTTAATTATGTATGTAATGATGAAATGGCAAGAAATCAGAATTAAATGGTCTAGGATTACCAAATATATTGTTATGATGTACATTTGTATGTAATATAAGAATTCCTAACGACTGCAAATGAAGAAAGATAAGAAGAGATGGGGGGCTATTATTCCACAAGTGGGGGGAAGTGAAAGGGGGCTAAAGAGAGAGGACCTTGGTGAGTTATATAGCATATGTCCTTAGACTTACTTGTAAATAATATTTATAGATATACCATAATATCCCTAAGCACATGTTTATGGGGGTTGATTTATTTTATCATTACTTAATTATCTTCAGCTGGGATTAAAGGGTAAAAATGGAGTCCTCATAAAGAGTCACATGGAAAATGGAAAGACATGCAAATAAAGTGTGGGGAATTGAGTTAGAGCATCATTCATTCATCATTTTGGCAATCATAATTCTGGATGGGAGGAATTGGGGTTAGTTGTAATTCCATGCAAGCTAATGCAAATGGTCATGATAAATTGGTGCTAATGGAGGTGGTTCCATTTTGAGAGGAAAGTTGGCCTACAACTGAGAATCCATGGAGTCCTAGTAGTGAGATTCCCTAGCTAGCCTGTGCTGGAGCATTGGAATGGAATTGGGATTGCCTAAGGGATTTAATGTAGAGAAGGGGATCCCATTCTTTGCTGTGTGCAAGTTGACGAGGAAGAGTGTTGGTTGATCATGATAGATGTGGAGGGGATTTTGGCACCAAAGAGTTGTTTGAGTTGTGGGTTGGGTAGAATACTTAGAAGCTTCACCCTCGTGGAATGATAGCCTCAACTCGAGGGTGGCCCCTATCATAGAAAGGTTAAGATTGATAGAGTGCCTGAGACTAAGAGGAACATATTTAGTTTGCAACCAATTAGAGGACTATTTCCATACAGTTAAGTGTTATGGCTATGTGTTATGAAATGCCATTTTATTTTATGTTATGTATGTATTGTATTATTGGACATATTCCTCTATTTGGTTTGCATGAAATTAAATTGTATAATGATGGAAGGGATTATGAAAGAGATGCATGTCTTGAGGCTAAATTTATGCATTAAATGATATTATAGATCTGTTTTCCATTTGCTAAAATGCTATGGCCAACTAAAGAATTCGATTTTGGTACTAAAGGAGAAATTTTATGGTGAAATTAAGGTACCCTACAACCTTGATAATAAATCAAGGTTAATGGGTACATGATAGGACGATCCTTGACAATGGATTAAGGTTAATGGGTGCATGATTGTACAACCTTGAAAACAGATTAAGGTTAATGGGTACATAACAAATTGATTGTAATATGTATTATCACAATATATATTTACACTATGAATATGCCCAAAGAATGTAATGATGAGGATGTTTGTCTTTGAACAAAATAATTGTTGTGTTTTTCCATTATGATGTGAAGCCTCATCCCAATGCAGACTACATAACAAGTTTACATGATAAGTTAACCTACATATAATCCCTATGCAATTTACATAATAAGTATCTAATTACATAATGGGTTATCCAATTTACATAAATTCAAAAAAGAGTCAAACTATCTAAAATAGCTATGTTACATATATTGTTATAGTTAAACTATCTAAAATAACTATGTTACATATATTGTTATAGTTAAACTATCTAAAATAACTATGTTACATACACTGTTACTATAGGGAAGACACAACCTAACCTATCTTTCCATTTGAATATTGAAAATAAATCAAAATAAATTTCAAAATAAATGTTATATATAATTGATTTTCCATAGCACAAACAAAAACAAATCAAACTAAGGAAATAATGATCCGTTTTGAATCTTCGAAATTGGGCAAACAGAACACTTTATGAGATCTCCAAACAAAGTTCTATCAGCTTTGAGCATATTTATCGGGAGCATAATTTCCGAGCTGACAAACTTTCAAAGATTGCTCTTGAGGGTATTGAAGGACAAATCATTTGGGAAGAATGGCTTGAGGATGAATTACAGGACTGTGGGGACTTTCACTTCCTTGACTGATCTGCTTTTTTAGAGTCATGAAACTGCCAATTATTTGGTGGTTCTTTTGATATTTTGTAAGTTATTTTGGGATTCATGTATCTGTATATTCGGATGGGGGTCATCCGAATGGACACTTTGCTATTTTCATGCTTGCTAAGATCCCTGATCTCTAGATGATACAGCTATCAGACTCAATACTATTGAATCTGGAAGACTCTTTGTACTATTTGATTCTAAAAGAATATCAATAGTAGTTTTTTTCTGTGGAAAAAAATGATCCATGTGATCATGATTTTTGATAGTTCTAATTAATTGATTTCTTCTCAAACAATAATCAACAAATAGAAAACCATTACGAGAAAAATCACCCTAGGACAACAAATCTCAATGCCTATGAAAATCTATCTAGTGTATTTTTAAAAGAAGATATATTTTAAAAACAATACAAAATTTAATTACTCCATTGGCTTTAGCAATTGAAACGACACAATGTTTCAATTTGCAAAATTGTAAATGGCATCATTATTTAATACATTGAGATATTTATTTTTTAATATTTTGAGTTTATTTAAATTACTTGGTTTTTGATTTGATTTAAATAATTGAAATCTAAAAATGCTTTTTTTTTTTTTTTCAACGAAAAAAACCATACTATTGATATTCGAAGTGTGAATCAAATAATACAAATAGGTATAAGTCTGATATATGAGACTTATAAGTTGCTATATATGCTACCCATTACATTTACTTGACTTATAATAGTCACAAAGATCCCAAGCACAGATAGAAAATGCTAAACTTAGTTCTACAAAAATGGCAAAAAGCAGAACAGTTGAGTAATTAAGATAAAAAATCTGAACCGAGCCAAAGTCAATCAACTGAGATTCCTGAAATTCCTCCCACAATATTTCTCCTTCTTCACCTGTGTAAGCAGCTTTGGATAGCTCATCGGCCATAGAGTTATGTTCACGGTAGATGTGTTCAAAAGGTATTTTGTCAAATAGTTGAATTTTTTCTTTGATTCGGCCGCACCACTGATATAGAGCTATAATATTCAAATTATACTCTCCCTGACCCATTTTATTGTGACCCTTGAATCTCCGAAAACAGCCAGATCAGGAAGGACAAAGTAATGTGCAACAGAAATCACAAACCAAAGGGCAAGAATTTCTGCTTTCATATTTGTAACTTGTCCACCATTCATCTTTAAAGTTAAAAAGTGATTCTCATTGAGATAGATGACTCCACCAACTGCACATAGTCCATCACTTGCAACTCCATCAAAGTAAACAACTGGTCTATTATGAGGAGGGTTGAAAGTGCTTTTTCTAACACTTCCAAACTTACTGCTGTCACTGCATTGTTCCGAGATCATCAGAATGATCCTATTGAGAAGAATATTAATATTTGGGGCTAGATTTTCAAATATAGCTTTGTTCCTAATGTTCCAAATTGCCCAAGAAATCACTGCAGGAAGAAAAGGGAGCCCCTCACAAAATCTGTGCCAATCCAAATCACACTGGTCAAAGGATCCAATTCCCCACTGAGTTTTGTAATTGTACTGTTCTATGATATTTGTCCATATAAATCTAGTAAATCTACAATTCACAAAGATATGATTAGCAGATTCAAGGCTGTTTAAACAAAGATAACAAATACTTGGCCCCTCCCATCCCCTTTTTATCATATTATCCCAGGTTTTCAGATCACCACGCAAGGTGAACCACATGAAGCACTTTACTTTGAGCGGGATCTTCCATTTCCAAAGAACTTGATACCACCAATTTGCTGGATAGTTGCACCTGTAACTGATAATTGCCTTATATGCCAAATTTGCTGTAACCATACCTGAAGATTTATTTTTGCACCAAATTATTTTGTCCCTGTGAAAAGATAACCGACATCCATTTGAATTTAACTTCTTTATGTAATTATTCCATTCTGAAGCAGTTATTTCACTGAAACCCAATACATCGCACTTAGCCAATATGTCTCATTTGAACCTACTTTTATCTCTTGATTTTGTTGAGGGTAGCTCGATCAAACCAATGAAGGGTATTAATGATCTCATTTGACAGACTGTATTCTTCCTCCAGCCCATAAATCGGGTCTATGCCGACCAAAATGTTCTTCCCATTGCCTACCTTCCAAGTTAAATCTTTTGCCAACCAGTTGTATATTTTCATGAAACTAGACCAAATTGTGGAGACACCTCTGAGAACCTTTGATGGATTCCTAATCCAGTTGAGAACAGGACCTTTAATGTATTTTATTACAAGAACCCGCAACCATAATGTGGATCCAAAGAGGCCTCTCCACAAACTCTTCAGTCTTAGTGCACTGCTAAAAATTGACAGGCTGCGAATACCCCATTCCCCACAGTTTACTGGTAAAGCAATAGCCTCCCATCGGGTCATCACCAAAGTTGACTTTTTTGAACCCCCTGTCCGTAAGAAATTAAAAAAAAGTCTTATAAGGCAGTTGATAATCAAACATGGAACTTGATGAGGGGAAAAACAATACATCGGTATGCAGGTGAGTACTGATTTTACCAAAGTGAGACATCCACCAATGGATAATAACCTGCAAGTCCAATGTGATATTCTCTTTTCCACCTTTTTAAGCAACCAAAGCCAATCATTCTTCCTGTAACTATTCGGCTTTAGATAATAGCCTAGGTACATAAAACCTTCTTCCATATCTTGGAAATTATACGGCAAAAGATTTTTCAGTGAAGCAATCCTGTCAAGCACGAATCTAAAATGGTAGAAACGGGATTTTCTGATACTCACCTTCATCCCAGATGCCTCACAAAAAGTAGTGATGATGTTTTTATACATCTGCCATTCATTGTCAACATCTAAACCAGATAAGAGAACGTCATCAACAAACAATAAGTGAGTGATAGACATCTTAGGTGATAACCTTATACCTGTAATCCTTCCTTCAGATTTTTCCTTACCAATCAATCTGCTCATTCCCTCGATGATTAGAAGAAATAATAATGGAGATAATGGGCACAATGTAGACGTGAAAAAAATATTTAGTTATTGATTTGTGAGAATTTTGTATAGTTTTTGTTTTTAAGGTTGTATTTAGTTGTTATTTTATTGCATTCAAAAAGTGATATTATTGGTGGCATTCTTTTTTCAAGGATAAATGTACAAAATTTTACAATTATAATATGTAAAGTTACAAACAAAAACCTTAAAATCGATCATCAAATAAAAAATGTAGTGTTCTTAGTATCATCTCCTTTTCTTGGGGTTGAAATTACAATTTATTTGAAATATTGGTCTTGACAACTAGTACCATTTTGGACAAAAACCTTAAAATTGATTGTTAAATTGAAAAGTGATGCTACGAGCGACACCCATTTTCTTTAGGGTTACTATTTTACAACTTATTTAAAACCATGGTTTTCAAAATCATATTACTACGAACAGAAACCTTATAATCAACCTTCGAAAACAAAACGTAATAATACATATAACACAATTATATATATATATATATTTTAGTATGTGTTTAATAATTTTGAGAGATGTGGTGGAGAAGCGATTCCAAAAATCACCCCACACAAAATGTATATACATATATATTTTTAAAATTGTGTTATTATTATGTTATATATATAATTTGTGTTTTTTTTTCTTTCTTAATTTAAATTTGTTTGTTTTTAAAATTGAGTTTTATTTATTTATTGTTTTTTTAAAGTTAGTGTGTGTGGTTTTTTTTTAAAAATTTAAAATATTTAGTTTATATATATATATATATATAAATTTGTGTTTTTTTTTCTTTCTTAAATTAAATTTGTTTGTTTTAAATTTGAGGTTTTTGTTTATTTATTATTTTTAAGTTAGTGTATGTTTTTTTTTTTTAAATTTAAAATATTTAGTTTATATATATATGTATATTATATTTTTTGTAAGTAAGGTAATTTTGTAATATATAAAAGGAGAAAATTTACATCTGATCAAAACAGGCCAAAGCTCTGTTGGTCGCCTGCATTTTTTGGCTATTTGATCTCAAAACATGAAAGATATCATAACACCCACTTTCTCATAGTAATAAGCCAAAATTACAAACACTGAAGATTTCATACATACATTCCTTACAAGCCTTCACTACATTAAAAGCTAAACTACATGACATAATCCGAACACTAAAACTTCTGACCTTACCAGCACTAAACTAGATAACAGACCAAATTAACATAGATCTCTAAACCACAACTGAATCTATGACATAGGCCCCATACCCAGAAAACCTTCTTAGCAGAATATACGACAAGTCTGGAAAGCGGCCTTGCTGACCACCACCCGCAGAAGAAGATGAAGCAGTTGGGTAGCAGATGCCCAGAGAATGCAGTATGGTGTCCATCTTCTGGTGCATCTCTTTCATCTCGGTGTGATGCGCTTTCCACCAGTGAGCCGGGGGTTCATCTCCTTCAAACTTCTCAATCCGCTCCCACATCACATGACTCATCAAGTTCTTCATTACCCATAAGAGCGCCACCGTCCGTTTGTAGAGACTCAGGCGGACAACGTTGTTGCCCGGGTCCATTACCTAGTCTTCCATTTTTCGACACTCCTCCTGCAGGGTATCCTTATCCAGGTCCTGGCATAACCTTTGTTCCACGTCCTTTATTTCCTATTGGACGACCGATGGTAAGCACAGCTCAAACATGTGTGCCTCCCACATTGCTTTCTTTTGCGCCCGGGTTACCCTTCGACCCTCATCCTCGGGTGCCTCTTCCCTTTTCCACCTCATTCTGCGCCCATACATATTGCTTTCACCTTCCTCCACGCGATGGCCTTCCAAATTTATAATCCTCTAGATAACCTCTTTCCTAGTTATTAGAACGATAATGGAAGATGCATGCAGATTTGAGCCTTCCTCGTATGTCTAATGTCCCCACCTTTCCATCTGCTATATAGGAAATTTCCATTTTGGGCCATAATTAGCCTCGTACAGGCCATTAATATCTACCCATGCTCCGTAGTCCTGTGAAGATACATCCCAAGTTAGTGGTTGGATCCGCCACCCGCATTGATCATAACTACACCCGCAATCTGTTGTTTTGAAAAGACTTCAGTAAGGCCGAAATAAATGGTAGTTAAGGCCATTCTACCTCCTCCCGAAAACCCTCGATTGTTTGGCCTACAATCCCTATCGTCATGTGGCTGGATGAGGGCCCACTTGTTGTACTTGCTCCTTTTTTTCATGATTTTGCGTCATGTCCTGGATCATGATCTCCATACATCTATCCCATGCAATCGCATCATCCAATGCCACCCAAAACTCTAGCATTAATAAATCAATGAGTATTAGTCCCGAGGTTGGCCAGCACGTCAGCCAACTTGTTGCCACTCCTCTTGACATGGTTAAAAGTTAGAGCCAGCATGGGATGCATAATCTTAGCCAGCTTTTCCAACCACCCTTCTAATCTCCAGGACATGGCCACCTTGGTGCTAGAGTTTTCGTGATGAATATTTGTTGCCATGTTTAAGACGACCTGAGAATCCCCTTCTACAATTAGTGGGGTCCAGCTGTGCTAAATGGCTATATGTACTCCATGAATTAATCCTTCCACTTCCGCAACATTGTTGGAGTCTGTGCCAATGAAGCATGTTCGAAAACCTTGTAATTCCTCTTTGTGGTTTATGGTAATATAGCCAAACCCTGCTGGTCCCGGATTCCCCTTAGAGGCTCCATCAAAATTAAGTTTGAAAAAAACCATAGGCGGAGGGGACTAGAAATATGGGCTAGTTTTTGTCGTAGACATCTTCAAAGGTCTACCAAAACACTGCAGTGGCCCTTAGATCCCCCATGCCTCCAGGATGAAGGATCGGATGCATTCGCTTCCCAATATGAGTTTTCCCACATTTGCATTTTAACCGTTTCAATCATCTTATTCCTTATGGTGTTCCAGACCCTGTCTTTAGTTCCCAATTTTTCTTGGAACGCTTTGGAATTTTGCTCCCTCCATATTTCCCAAACCAGAAAGCACGGGAAAATTTTCCAAAGGCGATTGACAATTGGATTCTGGGAGGGGTCATTCGTCTAAGAGGAGAGGGTCTGGTCTAGGCAATCTCTGAGTCTATCTGATCTCCTAAAGGCTGTGGCGCCACGGTCCCATAAGTTCGTTGCAAATAAGCATGAATCCAGGAGGTGGTCCATTGTTTCTTCGTCACTAAAGCACATGCAACATCAGTAAGGGCCTTGGAGTTCTCTTTTATTGAGTTTTTCTCCTGTAAGGATTCGTCGTCTGATAACTAGTCAAATAAAGATAGAGATTTCGGGCCACAGTTTAGCTTCCCATATATTCTTCCATTTTTTATCAGGTGGTTGGTTGTTATAATGTCATATTGTAGGCTTCTTTGATTGTAAATGAGCCTTTTGGTTTGAACCCCCAGTGAGGTCTGTCCTCCCCCATATGGACCCTAATTTTTCTGTTGATTAGGGCTTCTTTTGTCTTGTCGACTTCCTCCTCGGGCCCAAAATCTGTATTGTGGCTCTATATCTGAATTCACCCATAATTCCTTTACCTTTGTTTTGCCTTGATTTGTGCACTCTTGTATGAGACGGGGTGCTTCTAAACTTTGGGCCACAGGAGGCAATTGTTTCCATGAGTCCTCCCAGACTAGAGCTCTTTGCCCATTTCCAATTTCCCAAAAGCTGTTAGCCTGGATCAATCTTCTCCCATGGTTGGGAATTTTCCATATATGTGACCCTGGTTTCTCCTCGGAGAAGCGAATGAGATTACCTTTCTCCAACCCGCAGGCGTATTTCTTGTGCCACAGTTTTTCCCATGGTTCCTAATTGTGGGTAACCCATCTCCACCAGATATTTGTTGCACTGACATAGTTAACCTTTTCTGGGTAGCGAATATTGAGGCCACCGTGTTTGTTTGGAGAACATATGGTGGCCCAATTCACTAGGGCCCATTTCCGGTGATCACTGGATCCATTCCAGAGGAAATTTCACTGTATGTTCCTAATCTCTTTCAAAATAGCTTTCGGAGCCGCTAGGGCAGAAAAAAAAAAAACTGGCATGGCTTGTAAAACGGATTTTACCAGGACCAGTCTACTGGTAAAATTTAGGGGTCGCAATGTCCAATTAGAAAGTATTTTCCTCATTTTGTCCAACAGTTCAGGCCAGGAGCCTTTTTGAACCATTGAGTCTCCTAAAGGGGCTCCAAGGTATTTGGATGGAAGGGAGCTCTCTTGGTATCCAAGGATTCAGCATATGTTGCACCTCGTAACCATTGGGGTGTTAAAAGAATAAGACCTAGGATTTTTGCTCGTTAACTTCTAGGCCCGAAGCTTTGCCAAAGTTGACCAAACATTGTTGGATCTTCCGAGCCTCTTGAACCAAAGGATGCCCCACCATCATTGTATCATCCACAAACTGCTGATGGATTTTTCGATCCGCTCTCAGGTGGATAAGAATCCCCTACATCTCATGATTACCCTGCATGGCCTTGATTGTTCTTCCCAGTCCTTTTGCCATAATTATGAATAGAAAGGGAGATAAATGATCCCCTTGTCTAATTCCCCTTGTTGTCTTGAGTAGATCGGATGACACTCCATTAATGAGAATGGAAAAGAATGTTGTTGAGATAAGACTCATAATCCACTTGATCCAATCTTCCTCAAAGCCAAAAGCTCTCAGCATTGCGCGAATGAATTGCTAGTTGAGATTGTCGTATGCTTTAGCGATGCCAAGTTTCAACATCATCCCAGGTATCTTCTCTGTTTTGAGAGAGTGGAGAACTTCATGGACAAGGATTATGCCATCCACAATCTGATGACCTTCAACAAATCTTGATTGCTCGAGAGAAATCAAGGAATGAAGGATGGGTTTGAGGCGGTTAGCAATTACCTTGGTTACAATTTTGTAGATAACATTACAGAGGGCTATGGGTCTAAATTTAGCTAGCGAGTCCATCCCATCACTCTTAGGAAGAAGAATAATAAAGGTGGCATTGGAAGTAGGGGGAAGTTTCTGAGTGAGTCTAGAGTTTTCCACAATCTACCAGATTTCATTCTTGATGAGATCCCAAAAGTGATGAAAGAAGTTGACTGTGAAACCATTTGGTTCTGGTGCTTTCCCATCAACCATTTGGTTCACCACTTCTTCAACTTCAAGAAGAGTCATTGGCTTCATTAATAGGTCGTTCTGATCCCGAGAGACTAGGGTGGGGATATGTTATGTTATTTGTTCAATGTCCCTGCTTCTGTCCAGGATAGGTTCACTCATAATATCCTGAAAGTAATGGCCTATTTCCTCCTCAATCTTCTCCCTGGTTTCCAATTTCTCCCCATTGTAACTCTTAATCATGAGAATTATGTTTTGCGAGCGGTTTTGGATTACCGATCTGTGGAAGAATTAGTGTTTCTTTCCCCATCTTTTAGCCAACTAACTATGGCTTTCTGACGCCAAATAATTTATTCCTGTCGCTCCCTCTACTATAGCCTATTAATCATGCAAGCTTCTTCTTCCTGAAGCTCAATTGTGTATCCATCATTCATACCCCGAGTCTGTATTTCTTCCAGCCGATATTCTAGAAATATTTTTCTCTGTAAAGATATTACCAAATTCCTCTGTGTTCCATTTCTTGATTTTGGCCTTTAGTCCCTTCAACTTTTGTTGAAACTTATACATGCTTTGGCATTCCCCATTGCTTAATTCATCCCACCAATACCAACTTTCTCTTTGAAATTTGGGTGACCTAACCATAATTGTTCAAATCGGAAAGGATTTTTGAACTGAGAACCTAGCCCACTCCACCACAGTTCCATAGGCTAATGGTCCAATCCAATAGCAAGAAGAATCGATGCCAAGATGTCGCTCCCAAAATCCATAACTGACTCGGAGATTAGGAAACATTCCATGCAGGAGGCAATGTGACAGTCTCCCCTTTGTTTTTTATTCCAAGTAAACCGAGCTTGACCAGGAACCACATCCACCAACTTCGAGTCCTCGAAGTGTCTCTGAAAAACCCAGGTTCTTCCTCCAACCTCTGTCTTCCCCCTTTCTTTTCCTCCAAGGAAGTGATAAGGTTGAAGTCTCCCCCCAGAATCCAATGATTTCCCTCCGTCCATTTATGAATATTCCTAATGGATTCAATGAAAGTCATTTTTTCTCGAGGAAGATGAGGACCATAAACATTAGTTAAGATCCCTCTAACCGGGAAACCAATTACTCCAAATTTTGCAGAAATGGACCGAATATTTCCACTGAAGCCATATAGGCAGACTTTGTTAGGATTCCATAGGATCCCTAGACCGCCTGCCATCCCTCTTGCGTCAATTCCCATTCCTTCGCTCCCTTTCCAAGCCTTCTTTCCTATTACCTGTAGCTGGTCCACCGAGCATTTTGTTTCTTGAAGAAAAATGATAGCTGGATTTGTCTTCTTAATCTTTTTCCTCAAAATCTTAGATTTTTTAGGATTGTTAAGACCTCTTATATTCCAGTATACAATCTTCATTGAGTAATAAGAACACAGATATTTATAATCCTAGAGCAGCCGCAATGGTAGGGTACTAACCTGATTCAACCAACTTCACACCTGCTGTTGTTATGTGTTGCTTGTTTGATTTCCTTCCCAACTTCTTGGTTATCTCCTCATCCTTCCTTTTGTAATCCTTGTGGGAACCATGATTTATTCCCAGATGGTTAGTTTCCCTTGCTTTGATGATTTCCTGCTTTAATCAGACTACCTGCTCTTGGGGGACATAGCCTTTCTCAGCGTCTCCACAGGCTTGTTCAATGCCATCTAGATCTAAGTCCCCAATATCCATATCTTCAACTTCTTCCCTTGTATCCCTTACTAGGTTTTCGTTGAAGCAATCCTCCACCTTATTGTTTATTGCCTCCACACTTCCTACCTTCTCGTCCTGTCGATTCTGGTTCTGTTGATTCTCACCATGTGATAATTTTGTGATATCATTCCGTTGGTCTCCTAAAGCATCAAATTGATTGGATACAGAGATCCTTTTGGGAGCTTCTATGTTTCATGTTTTCTCCCTCCTCTTTTATGTGTTGGAACCCTGGTAAACTCGTGATCCAATTTATCCTCGTCTTGCTTGGGTTGAGAATTTGGAGAGTTCAAAGGGAATTCTCTAAACAGATGACCGTACTCGTGGCATCTACGACATCTGAACGAAATTTGTTCATAGTCTAGGGTTTGAACCCAGTATTCATCTTCCCATGACATCTTGATGGCCTCTGGTAGTTCTTTTTACAGATCCATATACACACACATCCTTGCATAAGCCGTGTATCTTTGAGCCTTGGTTTTCTCAGATATTTTAATGAAGGAGCCCAAATTGTTTCTGATATCTTCCATAATTTATGAGTCCCAGTACTCGCTTGGGAGAGAATAGAGACGGATCCACACCGACGCAACCCTCATATCCTCTTTATTTAGGTAGAAATTCTCCTTCCAAGGCCTTAGGAACAAACCCACAAAGTAGAAGAAATATGGTCCTCCATCAAGCACTCTGTTTTTGTCTTCCATCCTTAGAAAGGTAATGGTAAAAAAACCTTTGGAACCCAATTGGAGATTGTAATGGCCCCGTGGCTTTCAGGTGGAGTTTATCCACCATATTAGGGATTTTTTCGAGGGCAACATTCGCACAAACTTCTTTATGAGAGCGTGATATATCATGTATTGGATCCGATCCCTAAGTTTGCTCGATCTGATCTGCATCAAGGGAATTTAGGCAGATTTAGGAATACACTGACCATGCCTCCTTTTGATTGAATGGCCAGTCGGATTCAAA
The DNA here is from genome assembly GCA_027924585.1 of Larix kaempferi. NCBI lineage: Eukaryota > Viridiplantae > Streptophyta > Pinopsida > Pinales > Pinaceae > Larix > Larix kaempferi. The sequence goes on along the minus strand of BSBM01001166.1, from coordinate 8,855,247 downwards.
GCCTAATTACCTGTTCCCTCTCCTCCCACTGCCTCTAGAGGGATTGAGATACCCTCGATCTGGAATCCCCTTGATAGATCTGTTGGGGAGGCCTGAGAACCTCCCCGTTGCTGCAACCATGGTCGTCGTTAGTCCTTCTGCCTCTCAAAATCGTCGAGATCCACAGTGCGCCCTCTTGCAGAAATATTTGCAAATTCGAAATCTGACTCTATTTAGTTTTGATATTATTTTGTTTTTAAAATATATATTTTCCCTCATGTTGGTTTTTTTCGAAATTTTTTGGGTTTTCTTCTATTTTTTTAGATTTTTTTAATGATATGGTCTACAACAATATTATATTTTTTAGGCTATAATTTAAAAAATAATATAATTTAAGTTTAAAACAAAAAAGATGCTATCTATAATACAATGTTTCGATCCGAAGGTTGATTTTAAGGTTTCGATTTGCTGCAATACTAATTGTGAAGGGCGTGATTTTAAACAAGTTTTAAATTTTAACTTTGATGAAGGGGGTGCTAATGCTAGCATCATTTTTCGATTTCGGGGATTGATTTTAAGGTTGTTGTCCGAAATGGTACTATTTGTCAAGGCCATGATTTCAAACAAGTTGTAATTTTAACCATGAAAAAAGAGAGGGTGATATTGGAGCACCACTTTTTGATTTGTGGGTTGATTTTAAGGTTTTTTTTTTGCAAATTTAAGAGGAATTAAGACTATGGTGGAAAATTATTCCTCTTAAAGGCTTAACATAAATATGATACATTGCTTTTTTTTAAAAAAAAAATGATTATAATTTGGATTAAAAAAAAAACCAGTTGCAATAGCATAGGAAAGGTTACACGTTTGCCTCAAGGGCTTAAGGTCTATATTCTTAAGAATTGAGCTCAACTCAGCTACAAAACTAAATCCCTGAGTATCAATTTAAATGATATACATAATCTCAAAATGGTTCATGAGATGCAACTACATCTTATTTGCTTCATTATTAACATGGATAGCACTCATAATTTCGATATCTAAATCAGCTTAGCAACCATTATTCTCAGAAGGTGAGACAACAATAATACCAAGATACTCATCCATCAAAATATAATGGTCTATAACTTAATTTGCTTCAGCATCCAGCAATCGGAGGTTCACGGTCCTGCCTGCACGAAGAGCAAGAGAGTCTGGTTGATAGAGTAATGCCGGGAAGATCTATCGAATGGGGATAGTGACTATTCACACTTGAGTATTTGTCCGCCTGTTGGTTAATTTGCCTCAAGTCCAGCAATAAGTTGGCCTCTTCCAGGATAAGACAATATCCAGCTTGATGGTTCCAATTTATAATGTTGTAGTTCTTATGGGATGGAGGAAGTATTAATAATCCCATTGATTTTCAGGGTCCCCTTGCTCAGAGGGACTACTTCATTAGAATCAAGATCCGCATTTCCATTAAGATTTTGCAGAATATGGAAGAATTCAATTCTATGGAAGAGCTTCATGAAAATGTTAATTTTCTCTAGAATGTGCCTAAGAATATTGTTGGTTCTTTTTTTGTTGATGAGTGCTTGGATCACCATTCTTGAATCGCCAAAGACATTAGTTTCTCTGATTTTCCTTGTCTTAGCTTGATACAGTCCTTGCCATAGGGGTAAGGCTTCCACAATATTATTGGTGTCTTCACCAAGTCCCCAGGAGTAATGAATTTCAATATCATCGTTGGGGACTAACAACACCCCTCCTCCTCCAGCCTCCCCTGGATTCCCTTTGGAAGCTCCATCGAAGACAAGGGTATGCCCCTTCAATGACTTCTACCACAGTTTAAAGGTTAGTTCATCCATCCTAATTTCCCATTTTTCTAGCTTGGTAGTAGCATGGGCAATGATATGAGGGGAGGGAAGATATTTATTCATCCAAGCTTCTTCGTCCCCATTCAACTTACATTTATTCTCCTGGATTGGGAGAGAATTTAAACATTCTCCCAACAAGGCATGAGCTTTCATAGCCACATGGGAAACATGAGAAGACTTGTTTATGAAAATACGGGCATTTCTTTCCAACCATAGTTCCCAAAGTATAAATTTTGGGAAAATTGACCAGCAAGCCTTGGCCCTTTCTTTTTTGTTCAGTGAATAGGGATACAAAGAGGTCCACTCACTCAGTAGCGAAGGATCCATCTCTGGGAGAATGAGCTGAGTCGACCAAGTGCCCAGGGCATGCTTCCAGACCCCTACCGCAAAGGGACAGTTAATCAATATGTGATCGGTTGTTTCTTCTGACAACAAACAAAATGGACATCTCGTCAGTCATTCCCACCCCCTTTTTTTGAGATTTTCTCCAGTTAGGATGCTTTTGTGGGCCAGTGTCCATATGAATATATCTACTTTTGGGAGACTTTTAAATCTCCAAATTTCTTTCCAGAGATTTGGATTAATGGGGGCATTTGGGATTGCTTTGATCTGCTTGTAACCTTCTGCAGCTGTGTAAAAACTAGAAGTTGATCCCCATCATCGTGAGTCCTTCATCTTAGCTGAAACAGGGGTCTTCTGTAACATCCCGAATTTTCATAAAAATTTAATTTTTTTTATAACAACATTAATTATAATAAAAATAGTTGCGGAAGTAATAATTGAGATTATGACAGCATTAATTGTAAAGTTGTTAGTACTACACATGCTTTAATTTCTGTTTAGGCCGCAATATGATAATGGCAGTTTAACACATAATTAATAAACATGATTATGATGACAATGAAATAAACAGATTGGGAATATGATGTGACACTTTCTCTTTTGCAATGACACTGACAGTTTGACTTTGCTGCATAAGGGTGTCCTACGAGGTAGCCTAGGGCTTACTTAGCTGCAACGCTAAAGCTTATTGAATGTTCTATTGTGCAGATGACAGGTAAGAACAAAGTACGTATATATTTCAGTTCCATCGTTGTAATTGAATATAATATTAGAAGTTCTGTTGCGACTCACCAAGTACGCAGGTGTGAATTGCATAGCTATAACTATTGTCTTTTAGATATACGTCTTACAATTCCACATTATTATAACGGAGTCACCTATGTGCGTCATCAAGTTGATGGTTTTGTTGCCGTAATCCTCATCGTTGATATAGATGGCTTTGTCGTCTTAGGATATTAAGTACTTATGAAAAATAGCGTCATGTTTGTATTGTCAAATGCATTGTGATAAGAGTTCAAGTCATAAAGTAGATCAAAATTATTCAATATATAATTGAAACTTCACCATAATAAGGTGGTATGACGTTTATGCTTGATACATAGCTTAGACCTTAGTCCTAGTACCCTAAATGTGATTTTAAAGCTTTAAACTATTAACTATATAAGTCAATGTTTATAAACTTAAACTTTATCACAATACCATATAAGTTCTAATATCCAAACTATCTATATATCGTGATTTTCGATCATAACTTTGATCCATAACTACTATATATTAAAACGATATTTGTTATTACTTGGAAACTATGTAACGTCATGGTTTAAACAACACCATAACATAAGTTATGAAATATAACTTAGAACCCATACGAAGCTTGGAATTCAACTTACCATAAATTATAATATTGTAAAGTTATGGGTTGATATTTGAAATCTCATCGTTGGAAAACGAGTGCTGACAAACATTCAATGTGATGGACAGGTTGATTATTTATCAAGTGATACGAAATCGTCGTTGTTAAAAGTGATTTAGGCCTGCATTAATGGCTTGAGTCGACTCTCAAGCTGATAGGGATTACCAACGATCCACGTAAGAAGAGTTTGATGTAGTTGTTTCTGCAGTTGCCGCTATGTAATGGTATGCCTTCGAACTAGTTGTTTGATCGGTTCTTTGTGTGCCAAAGTGGCAACGCCGAGCTTGTACTGTGCAGTGGGTATTAAATGTCATTTTTGCTTGTTCTAATGCTGAAACGTTGGCACCATGGTGATCGTTGATGGTGTTAAGTTTGGGCCGTTGATCACAACCCTAACTTCTGTCGTTGAGTTTGGTTTAAGAGTTTGAAATGTTGTTTATCGTTGTTATTGTTTTCGTTCTGCATGGCCGACAGGCTGCCAAATTTTCTAGGGTTGACAAGTTTGTAGGAGGTCTCGACCTCGAGTCCTGTAGGTAGGATTTGTAGGTTCTAAACCCTTGTATTGGCATTGTAAAAAAAGGTCGGCTCTTTGGTTTGAGATGTTAAAGCGTTGATGGTTTCAAACTCTTCGTTGTGATTTTGTGTGAGTTTTGCCAAGCTGTAGAGTGATAGAAGTTCTCCGGTTTCATTTAAAGCAGAAGTCTCGTTATCTTCTGGTGATTGCAAGGAGCTTTGGCCATTAAATGAAAGAGTAAGTCTTTCTCAGAAAACGCAATGACCTTGGGGTTTTTAAGTTTTTGATTTTCAGTTTTTTAAAATAGAATAATATTACAGTCCAGAGTCCAGAGTCTAAGCTTGAACTTTATCCATTGCAGGGTTCGAATAACAGTTTTGGACAAGGGTTTTGGAGAGGGACGTCTTGCTTCCACTCCTGGTAAGCCCCCGGGTCTTCCAAAAACCCTCGTAGGCGCTCCTTGGTCTTTGATGATGTGGTTAATTCCAACAAAGAGAAGTCGGTCTTGTTATGACGTCATCTGTCAAATGATCCTTTAAGAGATTTTTGTGTTGGCGCTAAACTTCTGCGACAAGAGACCTTCGTCTCTATCCACTGTGTTTGTTTTGATGCTTAGATTTTGTCCAACAGGGAAATGTAGAAATCAGGTTTAGGAATTCAACAATGAAGGGAATAAAACCCTGTTTCGATTTCGTTTTGAACATAATGTATGGTTTTTGTTGTTGGGAACTAATGATTCCTCCTTCTTGAGTATGGAAACTAATGATGGTGAAAACGTTCGTCATCCCCACTTGTTGATATATATTATTGTGGAAATGTAAAGGAGCCGAGGCTCGTCTGATCTGTGAATACAACTGTATTTTCTCAAAAAGTTAAATTGTTGTTTGTATCCAATACTATTTGGCTTGATTTCTATTTAATAAAGGTATTTGTCGCACTTGTTAAAGAATGTAAAATTTGTAGGTTGAGATCGTGATTTTCAACTCATACTAGGGTTTAAGAAACTTTGTTTTTAAAAGATAGCTTTGTAATATATGCTGTTGGAGATGGTTTCAACTCGTTGTAAAAGAAACGAACAGGTCCCTTTGAATCGTGTTTGGTCTTTGGAAAATGAAAGAAATAAAATAAAATTATTTTCATAACAGTCCTTAAAAGTAGTAGGGTTTGTACTGTAGAGTAATGTGGATACAATATATGTTTTTATAGAACTGTATATAATGAATAGGGATCTAAAACAATGTGATCTTAGTTTTGGTACAGTGATACCATGCTAGGTTTTTAATGCTATAAATAGTTTGTTAAATAATGGAAAATACAACATTGATATTGGAAAGATACAAGCGATTTATGAAAACTAAAAGATAATTGTGAATCAGTATAGGTTCTTTATTTCTTCTGTTTACAGTTTGAATATCTATTGGATAAAATGACTGTTAGCAATGAAATGTTTATAATATTTTCATTATCTGCTTGCACTATAGAATTATAGAAAATGGATATAGTAAGAAATGAAAACAGTGTGTGTATGTGCAACATGAAAACTATGTGACAACTGTTATGTACAGTCTTGATATGATAATCACAATCATTTATTTGCGACTATGTTATTATAATGCAAACATAATATGATAAGAATGATGCACTGCAACTGTACAGGAATTAAACATTATTTGTTTTTCCTATAACTAAGGAAACATTATATATATATATATTAAATATTATACCAAACTTTCTACAATTATTAACTATAGGGAACAAACTGATAAACATATGAATTACTCTATTTATCTTATTGAACCATAATGGCAATTTGCATATCTTTTAATCTATTTTTAATTTGCGTATCTATACTAGAGTACAATGCACAAAACAACATGTGGAAAAATATAGATACTGGTTTATCAATTCAAAATCATCATTAAACTTAAACATTTAGACTTTAAACAAATCTAGAATTAAGTTCTTTTCAAAGCAGAAAACCAGAAAATACTAGCTATACAGAAACATAATTACTAACTGAGAATAAGTAGAAAATTTGTAGAACCTGGATAAATCTGTAGGGCAACAAACAACCCAAGAAGACTGTTCCACCCAACCAATTCCTGAAAACAAGTACTGCCTTAGGACCCCCGAGCCTATTCACTGAACCACCAGGAGGAAGAAACTCTAGGAATTAGGACTTCTTCTTGCAGTAGCAAATAACTTATAAATCTTCAATAGCTAGCAGTCCAATAGACCTGCACCAGCATCTCTGGTTCTTCTCAGAAATATGCAGACTCAAGATTTCACTCACAACTAGCCTCCCTATTCGAATCTCTCAGTGATCACCTGATGCACATGAGGAAAATATTCTGTAGAAATATTTTGATTAAGAGCTGCCTGCTCAATTTGAATTTTCCTTTTGTAGGCTGCCTAGGCTTTTTCATATGTTACTGGGTCATTAAATGAGCTGCCTGCTCACTCCCTCCACCTGGGGGATAATGCCACAATTTTAGGGGTAGTTGTCCCATAACCAATAGCTAGTGGTGTGATGCAATTGCTGCCATCTATCCCATACCTTCCAACAGCTTCCATTCCTCCTAGTGGGTCAGTGAACACTCATTTAACAGTCCTCTTGGGTGTTTGTCTCCTAATTAATTTATTTAAATAATAATATTCAGTAATTACATTCATCCTTGATCCAAAACTGATCATAATTACAAAACTTTGTAATTAAATTTAACATAAAGTATTTTGCAAATAAAATAATAATTTTCAGAAATTTGGGTAGGTGACATCTTCCCTTGAAGATAGGAGATCATAGTACTTTCTTCAACGATCCGATAGTTTGGACAGTCAGGGAGTTTCCATTTCTTCCATGATTTGGATCTATCCTCATTCCAAGTGGAGATATCCCAAAGGGAGGTGATATTAAGTGATTTGTAATGAATTTTGAGTCTGGATTTGTTTAAGATTGAGTCCAACGTATTCCCTCCGAGAATGAAGTCTTCCCAAATAAGAATATTTTTTCCGTTCCCCGAGATCCAGGTTAAGAGAGGCTGGAAGAAACCACTAGTTTTTTGACATATGTTAAAAATCGGAGATCCTTTCCTTACCTTTGGAGGGTTATCAAGGAAGGTTGTGCACGATCCTATGTAATATTTCGTCCAAAGAGCATGCTTGCTCCATGTTAATTTTCCAGTTACCAATTTCCATAGCAGCTTTGCCCTGAGAGCTAGGTTTTGGGCTCTTATATCTCTGATTTGGAGCCCCCCTTCTAAAATTGGCTTGGTGACTTTTGCCCACCTGACCAAAGGCAATTTGTTTTCACTGTTTTTACCAACTTTCCATAAGAATCTTCTTAGGATTGCTTTCATCTTGTTGATGAACCCGATTGGGGCCAGTAGAATTTAGCTTTGAAATATTGGAATGCTGACCAGGACTGATTTTATCAAGACCATCTTCCCAGCTTTGTTGAGCCACTTTGCTCCCCAATTGTTGATTTTTTTTTTTTAACTTGTCGAGGAGAGGGGTCCATTGATCGGATTTTATGTTAACTCTAGAGATGGGGATTCCTAGGTATTTAAAAGAGTTCCAATGAATCTTCCCCTCCATTTCCAGAATTCTAGTGATGCCGGGTCATTTCAATATTGGTACAATTCGACCCATATATCTGCCTTTTCCTGTAATTTATCTGACTGCCCAAAGCTTCCTTGTTGAGATCGAGCTCCCTTTTGATTATTCTAGCATTTATATTACTGGATCCTCCCAGCAGGATTGTGTCATCTGCAAACTGAGCATGGTTGATCTCTTTGACTCCACGTGTTATTTTGATTCCCTGTAGCTCATCTTGGTTTCAATAGTGCTCTAATTGGAAGCTAAGGACTGAAGCTTGAATACCATACATCAAAGGTGACATCGGGAAACCTTGGCGCAGCCCCCTGGTGGCTTGGAAGAAATCAGCAGCTCACCCATTGATCAACGGGGCTATCCAAGGGGAGCCAATACATGCCTTTACCCAGTTTATGAACTCCGAGGCAAATCCGAATTGGAGCATTACCTGAAACAAAAATTCATGGCGGACCCTGTCGAATGCGTTAGCTAAGTCTAATTTAACAATCATACCTTTTTCTCTTCGGTGATTGCTTGAGTGGATCGCTTCTTGGACAAGGATGATGTTATCATCAATGTTTATACCTTTGATGAACCCCCCTTGGTTCTTAGGAATGATGGCAGGAAGTATGTCTTTGACACGGTTGGCGGTTACTTTAGTAATGAGCTTATATCCAATATTACATAGAGAGATAGGTCGGTATCGGTTAAAGGAGGTGGCTCCTTTTCTTTAGGAATCAGAGCTAAGAATGACGAGTTAGTACTCCCTCCGATCTTTTGACATTTTTGAGATTTTAAAACCATTCTATGTAAATCTTTTTTGACTATTGGCCAACAGGCTTTTATAAGCCTGGCAATAAAGCCATCAAGGCCAGGGTCTTTGTCCGGTTCCATATCTCCCAAAGCTGTCTTGATTTCTTTTCTGGTTACCAGTGCCGTAAGTTTTTGATTGATATCCTGAGTTACAAGGTTTGGGACCAATTCAATAACCTTCTTACTTCTTTCATCCTGAGCTTGAATATTTTCTGAATACAACTCTTTGAAGTGGATGTGAGCAACATGTTTGATTTCGGTGAAGTCATTTATGATCTGGTTATGGCTATGAATTTCTTTGACCGAGTTGTACTGCTTCCTTGATTTAGCTTGTTTGTGAAAGTAACTGTTGTTCTTATCGCCTGCTTGAAGCCATAGGCTTCTAGATTTCTGCCTCCAATAGTCTTCCTCCTCTCTGCATGCAGCGTGAAACTTCCTTTGGAGTTCCAATTCCTGTTCCATATTTTCACTTGTTATCGAACTTTCTTCCAACAGAATTTGGTGATTTTCCAATTGAATTTGGGCTTCCGTCCTCTTATGTGAAGGGGGTTTTATGTTTTTGACCCAACTCTTTATTTATTTTTTGAGACGTCTCAACTTTTCTTCCTATACATAGAAGGGCGATCCTAAAATTGGTCTTGTCCAGGTTCTGAGAACAATTTCTTGGAAGCCTTCTTTCTGGATCCAAGAAGGGCTGAACCTGAAAGGAATTGGCCCCAAATTTTTATTTTTGGAGACTTCTAAAAGGATAGGTTTGTGATCAAATACGTTGAAGGGGAGGATTTTAGAGTAGACATCCAATCCGAGAAGGAGAAAGGAGCTGTGGACAAGAAATCTATCCAATCTAGCGGTGATATGCCTGGGGTCTTTTCTCTTGTCCGTCCAAGGGAATTTACCTTTGGAGGGCTTAATGTCTTCAAGCTCCCATTCGTGGATGAGTTCTTCCACCGTTTCCTGAAATTGGTCTCTTACGATGGATCCCCCTCTTTTTTCCTTGAGGGATAGAGTGACATTTAGGTCTCCATCTAAGACGATATTATCCAATTGGTGAATTCTGAGATAGTCTTGAATGAGGTTCCATCAATCTTTTTTTCTAAGATAATATTCAAAGCATAAATGTTAAACAGGCAGATCTGGAGATCTGACTCGTTGTGGAGAAATTTTGTGTAAATCAAGTGGATGCAGATGTCAGAGGCCAAAAGTTCAAATTTGTCTTTGTCCCATAGAGTGCCTAATCCACCAGAGGCTCCTCTAGCACTGACCGCAATTCCATGTCCATTTTTCCAAAAAATTTCGCTAGTTTAGAGGAAGGCTAGTTCCTCCATTTTAGTCTCTTGGATAAGTAGAATGTCCAGGATTGATAAGCAAAGGAGGTATTTCATCGAATCTTCCTTTGTTCTACTTCCCAACCCCCTACAGTTCCATGAGACTACCTTCATTGCTTACTTTTTTGGATTGGGAGTGGCCCCTTTGGAGGGGTGCCCTTGGTGTCTTGCAGTGCGTGTGTTTAACATTTTTTCCAAAGTGGGTTGGGAACCTTGGAGCTTCTCTTTGTAAGTGGCCCTTTCTCTTCTTTCCTTTGTTGACTTCCTTCCACGAGTACCTTGCTGAATGGAATTTTGAGACAGTTCTATTTCTCCTTCCTCTTTCTCCATATCTTCTTCCTCTGTTTCTGGTTCAAGGCTGTCTCTTTTTTCGCCTTGTTCCCGAGAGGACGTTATTTCCTTGTTTTCTTGGTTTTCTACCTCTGCAAGCTTTATGTTTTTTTTAGAGGAATCATCTATAACAATGGTCTCTATTTCTTGGCTTCCTAGCACTTCAAGACTATTCCCTATCGATAGTTTTCCCTTTGAGGATTCTTGTTCCTTTCCATATTTGGGTATGGACGGGTTAGGGGTGCTGCCATCTTTTTTGAGATAATTTTTTGGATTTGCCTTCGTTCTTTTTGTTTGTTGCCATCCTTCCCCTGCCTCTTTTTCTTGTTGACTTGATTGAGCCTTCGGGAGGTTCTTTTGTAAGTGACCATGTTCATGGCAGCTTCTGCATTTAAATAGCAACTGTTCATAGTCCAACTTCTTGAAGTGATGCCATTCCCCTATGGTGAGTTTGACGGCTTCAGGTAGGCCAGCTTCTAAGTCCACTTCCATGTAGATCCGGGCACAAAAGTACTGACCCTTGGGATCTTCTTGATCTATGTATTTCCCTAATCCATTCCCTATTGATTTCAGAGACGAAGGGTTCCAACAGTGGATCGGTAAACTGGGCAAGCGAACCCATACATGGATTGCTTTGGGCACATCTAGGGCAAGATCAAAATCAGGTGTCCATCGATTTAAATGCAGTCCTTGGTGTCCCATGAAGTATGGGCCACTTTTGAAGATCAATCCCTGTCATCTTTTGAAATAAATTCAAACAGAAAGAAGCCTCTGCCTACTGCGTAGCAGGTTATGCTGGCAGAGATTAATGGCCTCCATTTTTTTGAATCCAGTTGTCCGTCGTGTAGGGTGAGGGCCAAAGCCCTGAGAATTATCCCACCAATGCTTGATCTGCCAATGAAACAACTACTTTCATTGGTTGATCCGAAGGGAGGGCTATTGTCTGAACCTCATCCAGTTTCTTAACAAACTTGGGAACCGAGGGGAGCACCATATTTTTCCCATATGCGTTGATCAGTTTCTTAACAAACTTGGGAACCGGAGGAGCACCGGATTTTTCCCATATGCATTGATCAGTTTCTTGAAGGCTTCTGCTTTGACTGCGGGTGGATTGGGCAGAGATATGCCTTCACTGGACCCCATGGAAACACACCAGCCCCTAAACCAATCTCAAACACATGTGAGATCAGCCGGGGGTGCAGCTGTATTCGCCAGAGGGCACTGATCGACAAATGTTGTTCTCCAGCGCTGAGCCAACCACGATTGACAGGGGAACAATCGATACAATAAAAAATCACAGCTAGCCAGCTGATCTACATAGCCACCGATGCACATAGCAGCCAAACGGTGATCCACTGAGCATATCTCCATAAATATGATACATTGTTGCCGCAATAAGTCTTTATATCAAAAGTGTGATTCTTAGGCCACCACTTTTCAATTCAAGGGTTGATTTTTGTGTTTTTGACCCAAAAATATGGGTTTTTTGAGTTAGAATTCTCCTTTTGAGATCTAGCAGCATAATCGAGATTAGTAAAAGAATGGCAAAGCACATAAACAAAAAATGTGTGGAGCTCATTTAACCATGATGATAAGAACAATCATCTCCCAACCATAGACAAATCTATTTGTCTCCCCCGAGCTCACACCTTCCAATAGAGAACGATGTACATCCAGATAGTAGTAGCGCAAACCCAAGAAAACAAGAGAGAAAATTCTCCAATAGTGGAGAACCCAAAAAATCAGTCTCCTAGCTGTAGTAGCGAACCTCTCTTAGCTAGAGTGAACTTGCTTGAGTGAATTGACCAAATGAGAGGTCAAACTCTCTATTTATACACTTCAAAGTGACTTTTTCCCTGACTTTCCGTAATTGAGCCGACCTAACTGGGGCAGTTCTGCCCATTGTTTGGGGCAAACTTCCCACTGTTTTGGGGCATTTTACCCACTGAGCCGACTTTTCTTGGGGAATACAAGATTTATATTTAATAAATATTTTCTTTGTGTGATTTCACCCCAAAGTTTACATTGATTCTTTCAATGGTTTTACATGATCAAAATCAATAAGAATAGCTTCTGAAGTTGCACTATTTCCAACATCTTAGTGCAAAACATCTTGTCATACCTCAAAGACATGCTTCAACACATTCTGCCACAAGTCCCTTAGAAAACTTAGGGAGTTTGATTTTATGAAGTTTTCTAGTAATATCTTTAGAAGGAGGTTATCGATCCAAGTTTCTCAACACTTTAGGGTTACCATCTCCCATTTGTGAGTGGATTTTTTTTGCTACGTACTATTGGGCTCCCTCTTAATGTCTCATTTATGGCCTTTGAGGAGAGAAATATGAGAAATATGAGAAGCATTTCCATTTATGGTGGTGGGAGTGTTAACTCAACAATTGTTATGGTGCTAGTGATTGATCCATATTGCCACAAGTCATAACCATAATTACTAATATACCATAATACAAGTAATGACTAGTAGGGATTTATGTTGTATAATTGTTAAACTTCAATTCTTTCGCAATAACATTTCTATAAATTTTGTTGAGATGTAATTCTTTTTTTTTAACAAGAATGGTTATAATTTTTTATTGATTAATGAGGAAAAAATGGTTGAGCCGGAGCCTTAGCAACCCCAATTACATCAATCTATTCCAATACTCGAAGGTCAAGAATCTAAACTTAATAAGCTCAGGCAACAACTACCAGTCTAAGGGATAGGGTGCTAGACAGTTGCTTCATCATTCTTTACAAGATCTCCTTGAGCAAAGTGGTAGCCCAGATTTGCCATTTCATCCGCTTCCTTGTTTAGACTTCGAAGAATATGATAGAAGGAGATTGATGAAAAGTTTTGTATTACTACGCAGAGTCTCTGCAGTATCTTATTTAGAGCCGAGTTGTTGTAAAATTCTTCCTTGTATAAGGTTTTTATCACTATCTACGAATCTCCAAAGACTTGAATGTCTTTGTCCCCATTCTCCTGAACAAGCTGGCAAGCTTTGAGCAGAGCTAAGATTTCTGCCTGATTGTTGGAGTTCTTCCCTAGACCCCAACTGAAATTGGATTTACTATGACTGTCTCGAGCATAGATTACTCCACCTGCTCGAGAGATCCCCGGGTTCCTTTAGATGCACCATCAAAGAAAATTGTATTTTTTCCTTGGTTCTTCCACCACTTTTGGAAATCAATTTCAGGTCTCCGAAGTCGCCACTCTGGATTGGAGCTAGGCCGAGGGGGGTTCTTATTATTCCTGGCATGATTCATAGACGAGCCGAGCCAATTGATCTCTTGAGGAAGAAGAGGGCTATTGGACTTATAGTGCCGGTTCTCCATTGTCTCCTGCAGCAATGCTTTGGATTTGGCAACCACAACTGTAGAAGAGAGCAAGCTATTTTGGAAGATGACTTGATTTCTGGCTAACCAGACTTCCCAGCAAATATACTTTGGATAGCGTACCAGATTTTAGTCCACAACGCTTTGCTCTTCATCGTATGAGGGTATCGATCTTTCCAAGAGGCGAATAGATTAACACAGTGGTATGCGAAGGAGTTTGGGTATTAAGCCCCAGCAACCCCTGCAACCCCTGCATCCAGACATCTTGAGCGAATTGACAGTCAATAAATAAGTGATCCAGAGTTTCCTGAGCCGCGCAGCATAGAGGGCATCTATGTGGCTTGTTGATTCCACGTTTTTCTAAGTTGTCCCCGGTAAAAATTCTTATATGCACGAGCGTCCAGCTAAAATTTTTTATCTTTGGAAGTCCGAACGGGTCCCAAATGTGCTGCCACAGCATAAGAGAATGAATCTGGATGGGCTGGCTTTGAAGAGCAACGAAACCAAGCACTACTGTGAATACTCCAGTATTCCCCCAACCCACTTGTCCCTTGATCGCACATGCACTGGTGCCAAGCCTGAGAGCGCAGCTATAAGAGATTTCTGTTGCATTTCTAGCCTGTCTGGAGGGTGTGGGATTGCCCAGGCAAGCCAATTTCCACCAGGATCCCACACAGAGATATCATCTAGCTTATGGATGCCACATTGTATAAGCCAATCGCGAAGATCAACAAATTCAGGAGAATTTTTTAGGGGTTGGAGACCCATAATTTTGTCCTCCCAGAGCATGATTCTTTTCCCATTTCCAGGGATTCTATACAGATGCTTTTTGAAATTCTCCCAAGCTCTGGAACAGAGCTTCCATGTCGTGGTTCCTTTTTTGGAAATGCAATCCTCCATGTTGCTAATTAAAATCCCGTGTAGATATTTTCTGATGAGCACATGGCTAACAGGATGTTGATGGTTTGAGAAGATCTTTCCTCCCAGGGCCAGATTGGCAAGCCCAGGATCTCTAACCTGAAGACACCCTTCTAAAAAAGGCCTTTTCATCGTGTCCCAGCTTACCAAGTGGAATTTTTTTTTATTCCCCTTCCCTCCTTGCCAGCGGAAGTTACGAATCAGTTTGGAGCTGCTCATATATCATCTTTGGAGCCAGTAGGAACGAGGCCTGATAAATGGCCAGGGAGGAGATTATAGATTTGATTAAAATGAGCTTCCCAGCTGAGGTGATCCAGTGGCCACCCCACCCTGTTATTTTGTCCTTGATTTTACTAATTACTTCCATCCAATAAGAGGCCTTGCTGTTTCCCAGCGTGAAAGGCAACCCTAGATACTTTATTTTTTCCCAAGTGGCAAACCCCATGAAACCAAGGGAGAGGGCGATCCGATGAATGGTTTGCTGATCTACCTTCCACCCGTACACTGCACTTCTCCTTTTGTTAACAAGAGCTCCAGAGGCTCTGCAAAAGCTTTGAATTACTTCGTTGAAGGCCCTTGTAATTTTAAGGGAAGCACCTCCCAGAAGAAGATATTCATCTGCGAATAGCGCATGATTGATTGGTTCTATGCCTCTCATCGCCCTGATGCCTGGAAGAGTCCCGACTGCCTTCTCTGCTATCAACTTACGACTAAGAGAATCTTCCATCAAAATGTACAGGAAGGGAGAGAGAGGGAAGCCTTTCCTTATGCCCCTCGACGCATGGAAGTATTTGGTCGGCCTGCCATTTACTAGAGGAGCTATCCATGGGTTTCCTATGCAAGCTTTACTCAATCTTACAAAATCAGAGCTGAAGCCAAAAGCAGTAAGAACTTGGAAAAGAAAGGAGTGCCTTACCCGATCAAAGGCATTTTCCATATCTAACTTTATAAGCATCCCTTGCTCATGTCGTTGGTGACTGGAATGAATGATTTCCTGAACTAGAATTACATTGTCCAGGATGTGCCTGCCTTTAACAAACCCTCCTTGGCTGGGTGAGATGAGTTTTTCCAGCAAGGGCTTGATTCTGTTCGCTAGGAGTTTGGAGATTATTTTGTAGGAAGCATTGCACAACGCAATAGGCCTGGAGTGATCAAATGATCCCGGGTTCACATCTTTTGGTATTAGAGCTAGGAAAGTGGAATTTGTGCTCCCTCCCACTTTGGCTTTTTGGAAGAAACCTTTGATCATTCGGAACAGATGGGTCTTGATGATTTCCCAGCAGATTCTGTAGAAGTGGATAGAGAATCCATCAGGTCCAGGGGCTTTGTCTGGCTCCATCCCTTAAATGACATTGTTGATTTCTTCGTCAGTAAAGGGATTCAGAAGCCTTGAGTTATCCTCCTCGTTTATCATGCTAGGAATGTGAGTAAGGAGATCTGCAGAATCCTCCTTAGAATCCAGGCCTTCTTCTTTGAAGAGTTGTTGAAAGTGAGAGGTTGCTGCCTCTTTTAAGTTAGCCATTCCTTTGTGAACAGTCCCATCAGGGGAGGTGATTTCAGCAATGTGATTTCGGGATAGTCGAGCTCTAATTTGCTTATGAAAGAAGGGGGTGTTTTTGCCTCCAGATTCCAACCAGAGGTTGTGAGACTTGAGCCGCAAATGTTCTTCCTCCACCCTGAAGGAGCGAAAGGTGGTGAGCTGGGATTCTTGTTCCTTCTGAATCTCTGAGAAAGTAATATTTTGTTGCTCCAGATTCAGTTGCAACTCTAAGAGCTGCTCGAAGGTCTGCTTTCTAGAACAAGAGGGGGAGTGGGAAGGCTTTTTTACCCATTTTTTCAGGGCAGCCTTAGTGGCCTTGAGTTTCTGTTCCCACACAAAGCTGGGCGAACCATTAACCGAAGTGGACCAGGCATTCGAGACTGTTTCCATGAAGCCTTCCCTATCTGACCAGAGAGGACTGAATCGAAAGGGATTGGACCTAGTCTTTCCTCATCTTCTAGCTGCATCAGGATGGGATTATGGTCTGAAGTCATCTTTGGCAGGATTCTAGTGGTGATAATCTTTTTTTCCAGTAGGAAGGTACTTTGAATCAGAAATCTGTCCAGACAGGCCGAGATATGATCCTCCCTGGTTCTGTTATTTGTCCAGGTGTAAAGCCCTTTTTTTGGCTTAAAATCTAATAGTTCCCATTGCTGGATTAAATCTTCAACAAAGGGGAGGAAGGGGTCCCTATTGGTGATGCCTCCTCTTTTTCCCTTTGGTTCGAAAACTAGGTTTAGGTCTCCTGCTAGAATTATGTTCTTAGGGGAGTATGCCTCTAGAAAGTTTGCCAAATATTGCCAACAGTCTTTCTTTTCCGCAAAGAGGGCTGGGATATAGAGATTGAAGAGTGCGAGGGAGATCTTACTTGCATTGTGACGGAGTTCAGTATAAATCCAGTGCTGCGTGTGGTAGGAAATTTCAAGGTGGAATTTGTCTTCCTCCCAGAGTGTGGCAAGTCCTCCAGATGTGCCCCTCGCACTTACTGCTTTCCTGGCATTTCTTTTCCATTTTGCTTTGCTAAGATCGAGAAGGGTGTCCCCTTCAATTTTTGTCTCTTGGAGCATGAGTATCTCAGGGGTTTCTAATTTCAGAAGGTTCTTTACTGCTTCAGCTTTAAGCGAATTCCCCGAGCCTCTACAATTCCAAGAGACTAGTCGCATTATTTATTGAGAGATGGGTGAGCAATGCCTCCCTTAGGAGGCCTGGTTCTAGTATTCTTGCCAATGGACATCTCGATCGTGGATTGGCTGCCATGCATTTTTTTGTCTCTCTACTTCTTCTTCCCTTGCCTCCCTATGAGATTTTATGCCCAGTCTTTTCAATGGCCTCTCAAATGTCTCATCTTCCGAGGAGCCAGAGATCTCCGGAGGCTTTTTCTTGGTCATTTCTGCGTAGGAGAGGGGGCTGGAAACTCCTGCTAGAACAAGAAGAGGGGATGCCTCTTTCAGAGGTTGATCTTCAAAAATGGTGTTAGGATGGTTTTCTACTTCTTCCATTGCTGCTGTTAGGTGATCTTCAATTACTATTGTTGAAGGTTCTTCAAGATTTATGAGAGTTTCAAAAGGGTTGTTGGGTGCCTCTGCTCTTGGCTTATTAGAGTTGCCTTCCCCTTGTAATTGAACCGATGGTGGAGCTTCAGTTCTCGAGGACGTGCCTTTCCCTTTGGATTGGTTATTTTGTTTTGCTGAAGCTGCTTTCTGGGCTTGAATCCATTGTTCTCCCTTTGATGTTTCTGACTCCTCCTCTACTTTGTTTTTGCAGTGCTTAGCGAAATGCCCATAACCATGGCAGTGCCGACATTTAAACGAGATTTGCTCATAGTCTAGCTATTGAATGTAGGACCAGTCTGCAACTATGAGCTTTATAGCTTTAGGGAGGCCTTCCTCCAGATCCACCTCTATGCAGATTCTCGCGCAGGAATATTGATCCTTTCTTTCCGCTCGATCTATGTAATTACCCAGTTTATTGCCTATGGTTTCTAGAGATTTGGGGTTCCAGCAGTGCAAGGGTAGATGTGGCAAGTGCACCCAAACAGGAACAGCCGAAGGCACGTCCTGAGAGGGATCAAAATCCGAGGTCCATTGATTCAAATACAGGCCCTGGGGTCCCATGAAATACGGACCGTTTCTGAAAATTAAATTCCTGTCTTCTACCGAATCAAAGATGAACACGAAAAAACCCTTGCCTACTGAAAAGCTTATGATTCCTTCTTTGGATAGGGATCTCCAATTCCTTTGCACCCAGGCATCAACGGCTTTAGGCGAAGGCCAAAGCCCAGTAAATTGCCCTATAAGACCTCGTTCAGCTAGATTCAGGGCCGATTTGCAAGGTTCATCAGAAGGTAGAGCAACGATGGGATGGAGTCCAACCGTTTTATGAATTTCTGTTGTTGCATATGCTTACAGGGCATTTATTACAGGCTGCTACCAGCTTCTTAAACGTTGTCAGCTCGGGAGGGAGGTGTGGGGAGGCCTTTGGGCCCCCTCCTGGGGCCATGGCACAGGGGGATTCTCACGGGTTTCGTAGAGGCGCAGGGGACGCACACTGCTCACGATATTTATAGAATAATGTTTGTTGAGATGTAATTCTAAGCCATATAAACAATAATCGTTAAAAAAATAAAATCAAAGAAAATTATGTGGTTGGTAACTTGGCACTATGGCCACTTTGGTGTCAAGGCTCTTTCCCATCCATACTTAAGCACGTAGTTAGACCAATGCATACACTACACTCATAAGGGTGAACGTGAATACTACATGCATCTTAACAATTTTAACCATCAAGCATTTTAATATTTGGTATTTGTAATTTAAACATTAGTTATCATGGATTTGAACATATAGTTAAATTTGAAATTGTCATGATAACCTTAGAATTTAATATTTGGTATTTGTAATTTAAGCATTGGTTGTCATGGATTTGAGCATAGAGTTAAATTTGAAGTTATCATGATAACCTTAGAAATAATATGATATATTTGGGTTTTGAGGTGTCTTGGCATGAGGAGTATGTTCTTAAAGTATGAATTTGCTCCCAAGGTTATTGTGGACCTATGCAACCAATGGTCCTTATTTATTTTATTTTCATTAATGATTAATTTGATGTTTGTACATTAGTGGTCATCAAGCCTTAAATAATGAAAGCTTTGGATTTAATTAACACAATCTTATACGTTTTGGTTTTGATCTATGTGAGGCTCACCCAAGTGGTGGTGGTATGGGTTTAAACATTTTTACCTAAACTTTTTCCATATAAATCTATCTCGATTTTATTCATCAATGGATTAGACTCTATACATTTATTGGGGAATTAGTGGTCTTAACTTTGTGTTAGGTCCCATAAGGATTAGCCTCTTATTGGGGAATTAGTGGTCTTAACTTTGTGTTAGGTCCCCATTTTCCATATTATATTTTTTACTTCTTAATAATGATTATACATATATTTACATAACTCTCATCATAGTAAGGGTAGATAAATTAATAAAATATTTTTAAATGTGAATATTATTAATCTAACTAATTATGGAATGCATTAATGAGATTTTTAAGAGAACACGATTGGCATGAAAGCCAATGATGAAGATTTTTACAAGATTTTTCTAATTTTTATTTAAAACACTTCAAGTTATGGAATGCATTCATGAGATTTTTAAGAGAACACGATTGGCATGAAAGCCAATGATGAAGATTTTTACAAGATTTTTCTAATTTTTATTTAAAACACTTCAAGTGTGTAAAGTGAATGGTTCAAATTCATTTCATCTCTTCCTTTTGGGTTTTTTTTTTAAAACTTTGATCACCTCTTTATTCATGGAGGGTGAGATACCAATGGCACGATCATGTTTTTATTTTGTTTTGATGTTTCTTTTGTTTATACATTATTTTTTTTAATGATTTGACTTTTATGTTATTTGTTAGTTTTGTGTATTAATATTCAAGTTTTTTTCATGGCTTTTTTTCTTTTCGTTGTTGTATAACTTTATTTTTTATTTTTTAAAGGAAATTCTAAACAAACATACAAAGAATTATATCAATTTGAATTAGTTTAATTATTATAAAAGATAGATTTTATAAACTATAGATTTATCTTAAACTAGTATCTATTAAGTATTAAGAAAGATCTAATTTTTTGAGGTATAATTTTATTATTATTATTAATATTATTATTTTATTTTTTCTTTAAAGTGAAGAAATTTGATTCCTCTCTTATTACTTCAAAGATATGGATTTAAGTTTTAATTTTCTATTTTGAACATGATTTTTTTAATTACTTTTCATTATTTTTTTTATTTTACCATCCGACCTCATTTTTATGGTAACGTTACATTATGTTACAACATCTCCCGGTGCAAAAATGGATTTTTTGTTTCTTGTTATCATCACCAAAATATGGCTAGACAATCGTTGATTAAATTGCAATTTTCCACTGAACTCTATTTTTAAATGGATAAATGAATTATATATCCGCAAATACTCCTATTGCATCTAGATTATACAATCTCAATAATTAATATATGAAATTCCAATAGTTCTTCTAAAGTTTAGGTTGGATTTTGATGAAATAAATAAAATTCAAAATTCTTGGCAACTCCAATAAAATAATAAATAATTTTTTTTCAATAATTATTCATATTTACAGATGAACTCACCCTTTAAAACTTTCAATTGCTTTCAATTGTGCAAATGATTTATTATTATTTTATATGAAAGTTTGGGAAAAATCCAAGCCTATTATGTCCTTATGGAATATATAGTATTGGGAATTTTCTATTAAACCAACCCATAGTGCATTAAAATTTGTGTTCCCTATAGTTTTGTTATAGATTTAATTTAGTTAATGGGATGGCATCCCTTGGTTTTATTGAACAAGTGTCCTTTGATGACATCATGGTCGGTACGCTTGCTGGGTGGAGGAATTAATGTGAACATTATCTTATTCCTCCATCTTTTCAGTGAATCTATACTACGACATGTGGGTTTTGTGGGCCCATTATCCATACCATAACCTTTATTACGCAAATTTTTTTTCATAAAGAAAAACCAACTTTATATTAACTCACAAAGTTGTGTCAACCAATACAATCAAAATCGACATATGAGTAGTGAGATGCTGACTCAACAACAGTTCGAGATTTGTTGCCTTACAAAGCATTTGCTGATCCAACATCATCCTAAATACATCTGTCAAACTAAACATATTCAAAATATATTCGCCAGCCAAAAATATCAAGAACACCAAGGCACTAGAAAATCAAAAGACTTGAAATAGTTTGCTTCCAACCGACGCAATTCCCACAAACTCCTCAGCAAGCAGTTCACCATCCATCTTGTCCAGCGCTTGCTTAGAAAGATCATCAACCACATAGTTGTAGGACCTGTATATATGTTGGAATAAAATCTGCTTAAAGGTACCAATCAAACTTTGAGTACGGATAACCCAATGTTTCAAAGAGATAGATTTAAGGTCAGCTTTCCTAGAATCCCATTCCATAATACACATAGAGTCTCCGAAGACCTGCAAAGATCTAAGATCCTTATGTCTAGCAAAGCACAACAATGTCCAAAGCGCCAGTAGCTCTGCCCTCATGTTGGTACCATCTCCCACCCGAATGGATAAATTAAAGTAATGGTTATGGCTGAGCTTTAAGACAGTTCCAGCCCCACAACCACCCTGTTGCGTTTCTCCATTAAAGTAGCCCATAGGTAAATGGAAAAAAATCCGTCAACGACAAAACTTTAATTTTGGGCAGGTGGTAATACGCCCAGTAGGTTGCACAAATCCTCGCACAAATAGTGGTAACCTGCTGCTTTTTATCCTGAAACAACAAAGCATTGCGAGCTCTCCACACCTCCCAAAGTAAAAATAATATTAAATAAGGGCAACTTCATTGCGTTACAAACCAATGCTGAAGATTTTCACCGATGGAATCAGAACTCCACTTAGCCAACACATTAAATAAAGAGGAGGTTTCATCCTAGACCATACAGAAGAAGGTGCAACTGCCAAAAAAGTGCTTAATCTCATATGATGCTGCCTGACAGAGTAAATAGATGCTCATACATGAAAAACCCCTACGCTGCAAGTTTTTCCAAGTGAGAATCTTGTTGTGCAGACAGAGCCAAATAAAACAACTTAGTTTTAATGGACAATTAACCATCCAAAGTTTCTTAGTCCACCAAGGAGTGCAATAACCATCCTCCTCTTCCAAGATACTGGAATAAGCCGAGCGAGCAGTCACAACCCCACTCTGAGCATTAAAATCCCAAGCTAATGAGTCTTCCTCCTGATTTATCATAATATCAGTACAATAAAGAGAATTTACGAAGGCATTCCACTCCACAGCAAGAGGACCGTGAAGGTTTAAATCTTTCGCCAAGGACCAGTAACCACACCCATCATCCAGAGTTGACCAGACCTGTTTTAGAACCAAGACACCCGATTTATGTAGTGCACTGATCAGAGCCTCGGACAATTTATAACCTCCACCCATACCTAAAATTGGATCAATCCCAAAATATACCCGCGTTCTGCAACTAGTAGCCCAACAGATAGAATGGTTAATAACAGGTTAGGTTTTGATAAGACTCCTCCACACAAAAGAACCTTCGGGGCACAACTTCTTCCCCTACCGCAACCAATAAATCGAAGGGAATTTGTTAAGATATTTAG
This sequence comes from Larix kaempferi, assembly GCA_027924585.1. Taxonomy (NCBI): domain Eukaryota; kingdom Viridiplantae; phylum Streptophyta; class Pinopsida; order Pinales; family Pinaceae; genus Larix; species Larix kaempferi. The sequence goes on along the minus strand of BSBM01001166.1, from coordinate 8,832,623 downwards.
CCTTCACCACTTTTCCCTAGAGTCCAATATCGAATAGGCTACGCCACAAAATTTTGGCGCATAGAGCAGAGTTGAAATAAGGCAGGTTTTTGATACCCCAACTACCTTGTAGTTTTGGCATAACAAGGATCTCCCAGGAAGCCAGATGTCACTTGTGATGGTTTAAACTACCATCCCAAAGAAACTGAAACATCATCCTTCTCAATTCTGAAATAACCGAACTAGGCACCATAAATAAAGAGAACCAATACATAGGAATACACTATAAGACATAGCAAACCAAAGTGAGTCGACCACCCAGTGACAACCACTGATAAGTCCAGGAGCCAATCTTCCACTGGAATTTCTTTATGAGCCAATTCCAATCACTGGCTTTATATTTAGAAGGTTTCAGAAAGAAACCAAGATACATGAGTCCTTTCTCTAAGTCCACCTGAGGATAAGGCAAGAGAATCGAAATATGATCCATTACCAATGCATCAATAGCATGAAATAATAAGCTAGGTTTTTTAAAACTAACCTTCATTCCTGACGCTCGGCAAAAAAGAGAAATGATGCTATGAAAGTGATGCCATTCAGAGACAGTATCCTTCCCAAAGAGAAGAACATCATCAACGAACAAAAGGTGCGTAATGTGGAGGGAGTTTGCCACTTTAATTCCAGAGATATGTCTTTCTAGTTTTGCTTTCTTAATCAACAGACTATGGTCTTCAATAACCAGGATAAATAAATAAGGCGACAGAGGGCCCTGGCACAACCCTCGGTTTCCCTTGAAGAACTGAGTATGTGACCCATTGACAAGCACCAGAAACCTTTTTCCCACTTGACCACTACTTCCCGCAACTTTGTTAGTCTCAGACCTACCTTATGTAGAGAAGAGGAACCTTGAATAAGAGAAGATGAAGTCCAATGTTCCCGCACCAAATCACAGAAGTAACTGTCAGCCAACCAACCCAGATTGAACTTGAATGGGTAAAATGCGTGACTTTTCTGAAATTCCAATTCAAGAATGATGGGTTTGTGGTCCGATATGCCAACATGGTAAGCCCAAGTCCGAAATCTACCCAAAACATTAACCAAATCTTCAGCAATGAAGAAGCGATCAAGTCTCTCTGCAATACCAGCCTGTCCACAACGTCCATTCGACCACGTAGGACATAATTGGCTAGGAACCACTTCTATCAATCCTGCTGCATCAAAAGTCGAGTTAAAAAAATCCGCCAACGGAGCAATAATATTACTATAACCCCACGTCTCGTTGGCTGACAAACTAAAGTTTAAATCACCACCTAGGATCAAACAAGGATGTTGTAAATAACCTCGATCCCTCAGCTACTCCCAAAATACCTTCCTGTTTCTGTAAGGTCCATACACGTTCAAAATGTGTAAGGGAGATTGAAGGCCTCTGAGTCTGCCTTCCACCATAATGCCGGTTGGAGTTTGAAATGCTTTAAATTCCGCATCCACAAGGTTCCAAGCAACCAAGGTACCGCCCGATAAACCTGTGGAATCCAACGCATAAACTCTCCAGTCAGGTTTAATTTTAAGGAAAAAATTACAAGCTTCAGCCACCTTAGACATAATATCTTGTAGAAGAGCCACACTCGATCTCACAACCTCTAGGAATCTCTTGAATGCAACTCTTTTCAGACTGCTTCCCAATCCACGAATATTGAAAGAGACAATATTCATCGCTTAACCTCATTAAGGGCCGCAACATTTCAAAGACCCCTGGCAGAGTGTAACACAGTCTATGAAGAATTTCTAGGAAAACCCTTCTCGAACAAGGAACAAGGATGAAACCCTAGGATTTAAGTTTGATTTGACCATAGGTGGAGAAATCATCCCTACATTTGAAGAGTTTTTACATTTTTGAGGTTTTCTAGGCTTTTAGATCGTTACATGACCATTAAAAATGGATGAAAAAGGGATGATAGAGGTATCCTCAAAGATCCCAGTATCGTAAGTAGTTAGAGGGGTTTGAGTCATTCTAGTAGTAGTAGGAGGAGTATCAGAAAGTGGGGAAGATGACAATTCAATACCCAAAGTATCAGAGCACACCCCTCCCTTATGCACAACATCGGGGACATTTACCAAAACAACCAAATCCCCACCACTAACAGAGTCCTGGGGCAAGTCAAGGGGAGAAAGGTGTACACCCCCTCCCTCCTCAACATCCATGGAAGTCTCCTGGGAGGAGCCCAGCCCTGATGCACCCCCCTTAATGCACTCCTCAGAACCAAACCCCACCAGCCTATCCATCAGTAACGGAAGAGAAAGAGAAATCGCATCGACAGATAAAAATTTGAGTAAAACAGGGAGAGTATCATTAAACTTACCCACAAATTTATCTGTCGATGTCTTATCCAGCGAAATGGGGAGGAGATGACCCTCGTCATTTGAGACCGGTTCCAAAGGCAAAGTAGAGTCCTGTACTTGTGTTACCTTATCGCCTCGAGCCGAGTAGGTGTCGCGGGAATGACCAATCTCCCTGCATAAGTGACAATGAAATGGCACCTTCCAATAATCAAGTCGTTGGACAAAGGAACTCCCATCCCAAATAACTTCAAGCTCCCCAGGAAGACCATCGCTCGAATCCATCTCCACAAGCATGCATGGAGCCCTACGGTCCGAGCACATGAGATAATCATCCTTAATAAGAATTAACCTCCCGATAGAATTCACCACAGACATGAAACCTTGCAGATTCTAACAGAATACAGGAAAGTGTGGTAAGATAACCCATAAATGACGACGAGCAAGCTTCTCCATACGCAGGTCGAAAGAGGAATGCCAACGCACAAGAACCAAAAATCCCATACCAAGGACCCAAAACCGATCTTCGATACTCCTTCGGTCCTCCTCTGAGAGAAATGAAAGATATACCACTCCTCCACCAATGTAATAACCCGGGGAATATTAACAACAAAAGGTTTCCATTGTTTCCGAATCCACCCCAAAAGTTCCTGACGAGAAGGTTTAAGGTATTCGGATTTCCCAACCAATGCCTGCTGTGACAATGCCTGAACCATATCGAAAGTTACATCATGCCCCAAAACACATAATGGCCTCCCCTTCTTTTCATTTTCAAATATGAGTTTACTCCTTGCCTTATGACCTCTGGCACCTTTCATCAAGTTTTTCCGTGATGTAGTCAGAGCCTCTTCAGGGGGCGAGACCAACTGTCCAGAATCTACCGCCTCATGAGGATCAACGTGAGGCTCAAAACAAACCAACACAGATGGGTTGGAATGCACTGAAGTAGGTTGAAAACCACCTCAAGAGATGGAGGGGGAGCTCAAACCCAAGAAAGAATCACGTGGGGGAAAGAAAGAATCGAGACAGCTGGGCGAGTGACGACCTCCACAGGTCCCCCCAGGCTAGAAGTCCCATGCCCCCAACCATACCTAAAAACTAGAGAAGGGTCAAACCCTAAAAACCTTCTGAGATAAGCCACGACAAGAAAAGCCCAAAAATAACAGTGACCCAAAGGGTCAAACCCTAGAAACCCGCTAACACTAACCAGAACAATGAACCCCAGAAAACCTACAGTCCTGAACATAAAGTCTACAAAGCAAGACAAAAAAAAACAAATAATTAGCAACAGTTCCCACTTTTTTAACCTGGTTGGTACTGGGTTTGTCAGGGAATGACAAACTTGACTCCAAGACACCAAAGGACCACCCCACTCCGGTAGGGTAGAGCTGTACTAAGCTGAAAGTCCACCCCAGACCTTCCAGCGACAACCAGAAGACCCACAACCCCAAGCACAACATTCCCAGTGCCCGAGCCCCCATCTCCGTCAACTTCATCGACCCTGCTTTTCCCTCAGTTCCCCCTTCTACGATTTCTAGTCCTGTTTCAACCTCACGTAATCTTAAGACATGATACAAGCGTACACTACATAATTCATTCTACTTGTACTTTGGATAGCACTTTGTCAAGGCGCCCTTTGTCAATAAAGAAATGTGGCAACATTAATAATTATGAAATGTTTTTTTCATTATTACTATAAATAAATTAATTGGATGGAGGTGGGGCTTGCAGATCTCGGTGCCACTAATGGATTCATCTTACTATATAATTTTATTTTTATGGAAATCTATTTAGATGTGACACTAAGTTTAGAGATGCATATACATTTGTTAGTTGCATTCATAGAGCCGGAGTTGTGCATGCAACTTACTAACACACATGTTTTATGAGACATTGAGATGTAGGTTTATTATCGTATTAATTTGGGTTTTTTAAAATTTTAATTATCTATGTTTTGAATGATTGGTGTAGGATAACATTTGCTCTTTGGATAAGCTCTTTGGATTTGCTTTGGACAGGTTTATAGCTTTGTACTCTTGTGATAGTTGGACTCATTTACTATTTCACAGTATTAATAGTAAGTTTAATTTTTCAATGGAAAAAAAAGTTCGGTAGTTTATCTTACTAGTATAGATCCATCTTAAACCCAGATCTATCAAGCACCAAGTAGGATCCAATTTTTTGAGGTGTAATGTTTTTTTTTTAAATCTTAAACTCAAAAAATTTGATTAGTGATTTTAATTTTTAGTTTTCTATTATAAAGATAGTTTTTTATAATTTTTTATGTTTTTTTTTCCGCTAAAAAAAACATACTACTGTTATTCAATTAACATATGTTCATCAAAAGATATTACAGTCTGTCCATTGTATCAAAATGGACCTTCCTTCCACTTCAAACTACAAAATTTAGCAAATTGGACTGATATCCATGGCCAATATGGAGTCATACAAAATTCTAATGTAAGACTTAGACAAGAAAATATTGGAAACCAGAATCCACCACCACATCTTCACAAACATCCTCCCAAAATAGAAGACCTTCATCACCATCCAATGCCAACTCTGAAAGTTTGTCAGCTTGAGTATTAAACTCACGGTAAATATGTTCCAGCGAACATGTAAGAAGCGAACTTAAATCCTGCTGAATATGATTACACCAGTAGCTCAGATTAAGTACCTGCAAATCATACTCACCACGAGCCCACTTAATAGTGACTCTAGAGTCACCCACCGAAAATTTTAGCCTTATGCAGACCAAAACATAATGCAACTCTGACGACATACCAGAGAGCTAAAAGCTCAGCTTTCATATTGGTCCCATATCCACCATGCATACGAAAAGTGTAAAAATGATCATGGTTGAGAAAAATAACACCACCAATGCCACATTTCCCTGTAGATGTTGCCTCGTCAAAAAATAAAACTGGATCATCCACGCCTCGTCAAAAAATAAAACTGGATCATCCACGCCTCGTCAAAAAATAAAACTGGATCATCCACAATCAGCTGAAACCTTCCAATATTCCTCTCCACAGGATTTATAGCTCCCACCTGGAATTTAAGATAGTAACTTAAAACCTTATGGAACACAGAATCAACAGAGGGTATAAAATTGTCAAATAAAGCTCTGTTCCGAGCTTTCCAAATCACCCAACAAATAAAAATTGGCAAGGTGATATGAGATTTTCCAATCTTCACCCAGTCACGTAAGCATTTCTCAACATTACACCCTTCCCAATGATATGTGAGTCCCAGATATCTTGAAAACTTTCCCCAAATACTTTTAGTGAAACTAAAGTCCACAAAAAGATGTATAGCTGTTTCAGACTCCATCCTGCATAAAACACACTGGCTTGGGCCACTCCATCCCAGCAATTTTGAATTATCCCATGTTTTTTCAGACGATTCACCAAGACAAACCATAAGAAGCATTGAAGTTTCAACTGCAATGCCATTGCCAAATCAATTTATACCACCAACGGAAAGGAAAAAGACATCTGCGCTTGATGATATACTCATAAGCAGTACGAGCAGTTATAATACCTGTAGCAGCATTTCCTGCCCATCTAATTTCGTCCATCCTTTATGAACCTACATGAAATTTTTGATTTTTTTATTATTAGTCGAGGTAGATTTTTTTGTTATTAGTCGAGGTAGAGTGGTCGTAGAGCACGAAAGCAACAATTTTCCAGGCTTGCATGAGGCTGCTCGTGATAGTTGCAGCGGTGATGACTCCAACGCTGTGGTTCAAACGCATTTGCTTATGTCCATGTTTTTCGTGCTTGCTGGAGGGGTCATTGCAGTTAAGGCGATTAAATGCAATTGTTGTTGTTAGGGTGCAATTCATTGCTCCCGAATTCGCGGATGGTTATCGAGTTTTCTAGTGCTGTTGTTAGGTGCGATTCATTCTTCCTGAATTCGCTAGACTACAAGTCCTTGTTGCTACCGCGTTCTGGTGCTGTTGTTGGATGCAAATCCCAAGCCTTCCGAGAGCTGGTTATAGCAATTTGCTTGGCGTTGTTGGAACCGGTATTTTCTTTCTGCTAAGTTTTCAATCAGCAAAATACCCTTTCCCATTGGAAAAAATGCTCAGAGATTATCAAACGGGAATGCATTGAGCCGTTCAGCAGCTAAAAGTGCCTTACATTTCACTTTAAGCTCGACCCATTTCCTTCCACGCTGTAACAAGGCCTCTCTTAAGACTTCCATCCTCTACTGGTATTTACTAATGCCACATGCTCTAGCTTTTATTTTTAATTAATTAGTTGATGAGATATGGTAACAATCAATTTCTGTTGGATTGGTAGGAAATAGAGAGAGGGTTTGTGTAGCTATTCTCCTCGCGCAACCTTGGTGCCTCGAAAGACACTTTGGAAGTCGTCAGAAGCTCCTTCGTGTTCAATGTATGACCAACTTAATCCATGCATGATTCTGTGCATTTGACCGTCATAATCCCGGCATGTTACTTTTGTGTTTGCACTTGGGTTTTTTTCTTAATAGTTCAAATGAGAAATCAAGTGCAAGGGTTCTTGATTCAATTTCCTTCCTATATCTTTAGTTTGACGGGCTGCCGCCACTACTGCTGCCCGTACCCTTAAACAGATCAATGGCTGGAACATACCCTTAAACAGATCACTGGAACATCTATGTTGTTGCCAGGTGCAGAGGATTTGTTTAAACAATGTGATTTCCTAGCCTTACTGACGACCACGGCGACAAGATCTTCTTGAGATGTTGTATTAGCCTGTAACACGGTGTCAATGACTTTATTAGAAACAACTACGACAACATTGCTTACTAATAAAAGCTCCCCGGTCCTTATTTTTCAGATGACTTTATTAGAAACAACTACGACAACATTGCTTACCAATAAAAGCTCCCTGGTCCTTATTTTTCAGATGACATAGTGTCCTCGGCTGCGCCTGTATTCCGTCATCTTGATTTTCAGAGGTTACTTCAACAACTTTATTGTTTAAACGAATTTTCTAGCCCCATTGATTTCCTGGCTTCCACATAACCATATGCTGGGTAGGGCAGGGCTAACCACCACGTTGCCTGTTGTGTGTATATAAAGAATGCTGAAATGTCGTAGAGTCACCGTGCAACGAGCGGATGGGTTCATACACTTGACATTATACACTTAGAATGGTCCTCCGTCACAAGGCCGGGTGGACCTATGCATAAAAGAAAATAATAAAAAGATTTTGAACCTTTTAACCTATTCGCTACCGAACCAAAGCTAGGAAAATGTTGATTGTGCATTTCATTTTTGGGATCTTTGGTGCATCTACTCACTATGTCAACTTTCATTTATTTTTTGCATGAAGTTTGTTGCAGGTTTCTTAATGTTTAATCTGTTATTTCATGACAGGGAATATCACTAGCCCGACACTCTTCTTAGTTACCCTCTGAGCTTTTCCCTAACCCATAAGTTATAACGTCTTTTAATGAGATAATTTATTGATGCTCATATAATTCATACTTGTTTCTAGTTTATGATATGACTGGTACTACATAATTATGTTGTGGAATATTATTAAGAACAAATCGACGGAAGAGTTCTCTGGCTTTGCTTTCTGCGTGGTATGTCCTTCAGTTTGTGTCTACTAACAACCTTATTTTGAGCACAGTGAATGGAACTAGAACCATCTTGGAACTCTCCCACGTAAGTGTGTTTCTCTTCTATATTCGAATCGAAACAAGAAATATAGGGCAACAACTCTAACTACTAAGCATACTGACTACAACTCCTAATCCTTTCTCTTTCCTAAGCTACATACTAGTTCCTACTAAACTCTCAATACATAATATATCTAATTCCTAATTATACTACTCAGACTTCTAAACCTTAATACTCATACTAATATAATTCCTATACATTAGAAAAGTATAGAGGGTTGGTTATAGAGTCCTATAGTTATAGATTGGTTATATAGTCCGACTCTTAATACTTTCTATATTTCTATAAGTATATTCCTATGAGTTCTATACAAGCTATAAAGTTATAAAGAATATATCTAATTCATTTCATCAAAGACTGTAACTCCTACATATATGGCTGTCCTAAGAGAACATCACAAACTTTGAGTGGAGCAACATCACACAGTACCTCATCTCTAAAGGGCTTGATGCCATAGGATAGGTAGCACTAATGGCTGGTGCAGTTGTTTCGTCCCCGGCTCAACCATCTGATGGTGTACTGTTGGGGGTGTGGCATTGTCGACAACTTCATTCTTTTGATGACCTTAGTTGAGATCAGGTTCTTTTGACTCCCACTATCAGCAATGAAATGCAATGGGGTCCCCTTTACCCACATCTGTGAATAGAAGAGGTGCTCCTCCTCCTCGGGCTCCTTTGGTTCTTTTGGTTGGATTGTTGTGGTCATGATGGTAGTAGTGGGTTCTACATGGATGATCTGTTTCCCGTTAATGTGCTTTAAATCAGAGTTTGAGTTAGGTTCCGATTCTTTTTCTTTGAGCTCGGCCACCAATGACTGTTTCGAGCGACATTCGTTAGTGTTGTACTAGTGGCTTTTGTGGAACTTACACCACTTCTGGCGTTCTTCAACTTCCCGCCATCCTTCTTAGTTGGTGGCATGGATTGATTTTCTTGAGATTGACTCTCCGTGCTTTGTTCTTATTCCGAGATAGGGTTTCCTTTGCCATGCTTTTGTTGTGGCATATTTGCAAATCCGAACTCCTGCTTAATCCGCTGCTTGATTTTGATTGCATACTGATAAGCAGCTCCTAGTGAGGAGATTTCTAAGAAATCCATCTCTGTTTGAATGTAACTGTGTAGACCATTTCCGTACTTCAAAATCAGTTGCCGCTTGAAGTCTTTGATACCCAGCTTTGAGCGCAAGGTATGAAAGATGTTGGTGAACTCTGGCACCGTCTAGTCTTTCTCCTGCCACAGAGTCATCCATCTCATGTATTGGTCATCATAGTTTCCAACAGGGTAGAATCCTCTTAGAGGGCATTAACAAAGGTTGCCTAGGTGGGTTCTCTCTCGAATGGCGTAGATTCATCTGTGGTGTACCTTTTCCAGTAACCTTTCCACCAAGCTCTAACATGGGGAAGGGCTTAAAGGAACGTGAAGGTGATCTTTTCGCCGTCGAATTTTTTTTGGACAGAATAATAACCTTCCAGAAAATTTAACCATTTTTCTAAAGCATCTGCATCTATCTGGCCTTCAAATAAGGGGATATCAAAATTGACTTGTACCTTGAAGGGCGTCACACCTCCAAAATGGTCATTTTATGAAGATGCCTCGGTCGTCATTGGTAGTCGTCGAGGGATTTGAGAGTTGTCCATCATCTTGTTCCCCTGTCACATGAGGGCTTTCTCGAGCAACATCTTGAAAGGATCTCCTACTCCATCTTCTCTCTTTTCTTCCGCCATGGGAAGTCGCTTGGATTGGAGAGAGCGGTTGTCCTCAAGAGAAACTAGCTCGAGACCCAACTCTCTATACCCTGACCTCGTCAGGAACATGCACTGAGAATAACTAAGAGTAGACTACTTTGGTACCACTGATTTGGATTTGAAAGGAACGAAAATGGAAAATAGGCAATTAAATGCAGTAAAATAAAATAAAGAGAATCATATGGCATAGAATTAACTCTTTATTAAATGAAAAGAAATCTATAGAACTACATCGTGAATGGATGAATGAACGCATGTCCTTTACAAATGAGAGGATCGTATATATAGTATTCACGGGGTGCCTCCTAGGAGTCATGTCTCTCCATTTATGTTTTTCCATTATTTTATTGATTTCATTTATTTGTTTTAGTTTTTCAAATACCATGGGTGGCAAAAGCCGCACATATGGCTTTTATCACTATTATTATTATTTTATCATTATTATTATTATTTACCAAATACCATGGTTTTACCAAAACCATGAGCTCCATAGGTGATTCCGTGAAAAAGGTTGGTGATCATTGATTTTCACCTGGATCATTCTATGCCAATGTTTATTATTGAGTCAATTCCTCATGCATATGAAACTTCTTTGCTTCCTTTGGGGTCATATATAATCCCCTCCAAATCTTTACCACTCTGGATTACCTTTGCTTGCTTCATCAAAGAAAATAGGATATCGTTTTATTTCCTTAATCCATTTTTCATTCTCCTCATTTCCTATCCTTACCTTCCAGTTATCATCTCACGATGAAGTAGGATGGGAAAGAATTTTAGTGAGGGTAGGGGAGTTTATGGGGTTCCACATTGAATGATTTCCTTGTAAGTTGTAGATATGGATTTGAGCTTTCTCCATCCATCTGTCACAATAGTTTTCTCAAGACATCGAGTCATTTCAATGATTTCTACAGGTGTCATTTATTCCTCTTAGAATATGAGGTGATTTCTTCTGAGCCTATTTTCTAGGAAAGGAATGTGGGAACTGTTGTCCAAGCTCTCGCAAGAAGGGGTCTGGAAACAAGACCATGAGGGTATTCTTAGTGCCATCACCTGACTCCAACTTTTAAAGTGACAAACCTCAAACATAATCTCTTTGATTTTATCCAACATATCTGCTTTGAGATTTAAAGATTTTCCGCTATGGATAATTTGTTTTGGGTCATTAACCAACATAAAATCTATTGCAAATTGAGACTATTAGAGATGCACCAAATAATTGGAAACTTTTAGGACATTGGATTGCGTCAAATAATCCACAACACGATTTAAATCATCAAGAATTTAAAATAGAGAAAATGCTATGTAGGTAGCATGGCAACCGTTCCCAACTTTTAGGAAACTTGTTTCCGAAGTTCCGACGTTCCAGGGAACTTGGGAACTTTCCAAATTCAGCGGGAATAGTTCCAGTTGGAAACTTACTGGGAACTTTTACCCTCTAAAATCGGGAACTTGGGGACTTCTTCTTGCGCATTTCTTTCGTTGGGAGCTTCCAGGCATTCATGACCATCACATGGATTGTTAACGACATTCTTATTTCCTTGCAACCATACATATACATGGTTGACTCGGAATTTTTTCTCTAGAAAAATAAGTTGTAGTAAAAGTCTATTTCATGCTACCTTATCGAGTTGTTGCACTAATTTTTTCTATCACCCGTGCTAGAGTATTCACTCATACCTATGTTGAATTGCACTTACCGCTAATCAATAATAAATGTAAATCTATTTTGACTTTTTATATATTAAATAAAAGAAAGTAAATTTATATATTTTTCTATTTACTTTATGTAGAAAAAAATAAACTTTGGAAGTAGCTTTAAATCTTATTTTAAAACTAAATTCATATATTACATTTAAATAAAAATGATCTTGATTTTAATTTTATAATAATTTAAATTTGATTATTTATACACCTTTGCAAATACATTGGTATAGAATGTCTTGTAAACATATAATATTCTAATACATTTTAATCATAATTGACACAAAATTGAAAACTTACACTATAAATATAGCCACAAATATAGGACTATAACTTCTAAAAGTCTCCACTTTACAAAGAGTCTACCTTATATAATCAATGATGTGGATGGTAATCTTAATTTTATTGTCATTTCCATCTGCTAAGAGGTTCTAGTTACAACTGTAGTTAATATAAGGGATGAGCTAAGTCATCTGGTTTGTGTTAATATGTATTTTCTTCTCTATGTTTCTTCTCTTCTCATGTTTTTTAATTATTTTATTTGTATATTTTTTAATATAACCTGTTGTTCCTTGTAAATTTGGGGGAAACTTTTAGATGTATCCGATACTAGTACCCACGTTCCCTATGTTTCCATGTTCCAGAAACTTGTGCAACATAGAGAAAATGCTTAAGGTCTGAGGAGTGATAAAATACTGTTCTAAAAGCTATCAATTGCTTTTTTCATTTTGCTGGTCTAATGCAGTTCCTAGCTTTAAACCCGAATATCAAACTAATATGAAAGCATCATGCCTGTATTTAAATTTTTTTATTTATTAGAATATCACCGTAAGGAGTTTGTATTTCAGCAAATACCCCTGACATTTTCATCATAATCAACAATATTCCGAATAAATGGAAGTAAAATGGCATATTGCAGAGAATGGAAAGGAAAGGCAACTTTAGATGCCAACAACATTTATATCTTCTCAGGTTCCTCTTTCTTCGGTAGATACCTACAACACAAAAAAATTAAATCGATTAAAAAGCTGACCTAGGATGTAAAAATCCAAAGAAAATCTAAACTGTAGAAGCGACAGATTCAGACAAGTTTGTATATTCAATCTCTCTGTTGGCTAACTTCAAAGCTCTCTTATTTCCAAACATAAGCCGAACAAAGGAATTCTGGATAGAACACAATACAGATGAACAATGAAATCGATAATTACACAAGTCAGAGATTTAATTCCAACGGAAGGTCTATTATCTAAAATTGAAGGTATACCGACCAGGAAGTTGTGGCCCTGTCGCATCCAATAGTGGAGATAGTTCCTTTTTAATATAATTGGACCGACAACATATTGAAAATATAATAATTATAAACAAATAGCTACAGAAGAAAACTGTCCAGACCAATATTCACTTAAAGGAGAAAACGAAGTACTAAGAGCAGGCAATTTAAGAGACAAAAACAAGGATGCCATCCATTGAGAGACAGTGCTATCTGATAAAAGAGACAACAAGCCTACCAAGTAACTTGACTTATTAATATGAATTCTGTTAAATTATGATCCAATTTTTTTAACTAGAAGAAAAATAGTAAAGAAGAAACTGCAAATCATATTTTTGTACCAATGTTACCACTCTCGTATCATATTTTGTGCCAAACATTTTTGGGTTAGCACTTACCCTTCATTAGAGGACACCAGAAAAATGGTGAAACTATTAATCACATTTTTTACCCAAAATGTTGGGTTAACACATTATATTTTGTGCCAAACATTTTTGGGTTAACAATGATCTTTCTTTAGGGAGAAAGAGCTATAGAGATCATAGAGCCAAACATTTTTAATTTTTTACCATTTATTAGGGGTGAAAGAGCTATGAAGATAGTAGAGAACAGTAATGTAAATTTGGATGCATTGTCAAATATATAGGAAACAAATTAATTATTAAATTTGAAATAATAAAAATGTTAAATTAAATTGAAGCAAACATATTTTAAGGTAGCAACAAAAAGTGTTTGTAAAAGTTGATAAGATATAAAAATAGAAGGTAAGAAACCGATAAGAATTGATACGAATAGGTAGATAAGTAGCTTTGTTACATGGAATTATGTGATATTGAAAATTAGAATTATAATCAATTTTAGCAACAATATCCTGCTATACATGGTACTTAGATTATCGAAGAATGATCATGTCTAAATTTTCTATGAGATTCTTTTCCAATTTACAGCCAAAAAGAAAATCCTTTTACTCCAAGATTAACACTTTAAGTTTATTATCTTTATACATCCCTACTTTATCGCTTGTTAATAGTGTCATAAAATATGATTATTAAAAATTAAATAAAGATAAAAAATACAATTAAAAAATGCAATATATCATGTTGATATAGAGTGAAAGCTCAAGGAGAAAAGTACTTTAGCAAAATGATGAATTACAAGTTGATATGGAATTGAAATCCAAGTGATGGTAGAGAAAAGGACTAGTGCCCAGAAGCCATTCTTCTGGGCACGTGGGGTCATAAATGGAAAACCATTATAGCACTTGCAATGGAAGAAGGACATATATTACATAGTCCAATCTTCTTACTAAAAGACTCTAGATGTCTAGATAAAGTGGTTGTAAAAGGACCTTTTACAACAAGGATTACATTACATATGAAATGGCCTCCTTACATAGTATTAATGTTTTCTATTTTTCAAGATAACATTAAGGAAGTATGACATAGAAATGGAAGAAGAGAGAGCTTCCCTACTTAACAAATTCAACGAGGGAAAACAACTTTTACCATACAAAGGTCACTCCATGGCATGCATCCATCACAGTGAGAACCATCAAGAATTACTCCACCATCAAGGTGCCTTGCATAGTCTTAATTATTATCCACAAGCACTAAAATATTTACAAGGCAAAAAGTATCTCTCCAAAAACTATCCTCATCTCAAAGTGGAGAGAGCAAACCCTTATATAGGTTTTAGCTCATCTTCCTTGTACAATAAAATAATAATTTCCCTTTTTAGATCCAGTGAGAACCATCAAGAATTACTCCACCATCAAGGTGCCTTGCATAGTCTTAATTATTATCCACAAGCACCAAAATATTTACAAGGCAAAAAGTATCTTTCCAAAAACTATCCTCATCTCAAAGTGGAGAGAGCAAACCCTAATATAGGTTTTAGCTCATCTTCCTTGTACAGTAAAATAATAATTTCCCTTTTTAGATCCACTATTTGCTCAACAATTTTTTCTAAGAATAACAAACTAGTGGTTTGATCCACTTTTATCTCCAAGGGAAATAATAGAAGAATAATTCTCATGTAACAAACTCTTTTATAATAGTTCAACAATAATAGCAATTGAGTTGGTTAGATCCATCAAGGGCAAGTGGATGGAGTGCATGCCTAAGTAGATAAGAGTTTGACCAAGGCTTGATCTTCTTGCTCCAATAATTTGCCCTCTAGAGGCTCCACATGTGAACAATTGCTTTCTCATGTAACAAACCCCTTTATAATAGTTCAACAATAATAGCAATTGAGTTGGTTAGATCCATCAAGGTCAAGTGGATGGAGTGCATGCCTAAGTAGATAAGAGTTTGACCAAGGCTTGACCTTCTTGATCCAATAATTTGCCCTCTAGAGACCCCACATGTGAATAATTGCTTTCTCGAAGTGATGCACCCTTCTCAAGTGTAAAAGTTCTTCCACATGTGTGAATGGATCAAGGGGTTTAACAACTTTGATAGATGTGTAATGAGTAGCAAACTTGGACTAAGGAATAAAGCAATATTTTCTAGAAGATGAGGTTCCTTGAAACAAGTGCTTTCTTTCCCCACTTTGACCAAAAATATAAGTGTGCCCTCCAAGAGAGAGAGTGTTCCACATGTGTGAGTACAACTAACCCCTTGAGGCATGTGTGGCATGTATTAGGGAGTTTAAGCAACCTACCAACAAACTTTGCCCAATTAAATGCTTGAAGTAGTGCACCCCCTTAGGGAAATTATTTTTGATGTATTTTTCTTCAATTACTGGGACTGTTCCATGGCATCTAGAAGCTTGGCATGTAGTCAGCATCTTCCAAGTGTGAACAAGGAAAAAGGGTCTAGGGCGTTTGAACATTAACACTCCATGTGTCACAACCCCTAGTCAAACCAAAGACATCAAATCATCCACATTAAAGTCCTCCTTAGGCTAGCCCTCCACAAGGTTTTAATAATTATGTCATGATAAAGCTTCTCATGTGTGAAGTGTCTCCATATCCCCTAGGGTGTTCCAACTAGGAGTCTTCCAACCTATCTCCATGCATTAATCTTAAATTACATGTCAATAACGGACCATTGTGCCTAGCGCCCCTTTCATAAGTGATAATTTAATTAATCTAAAGTGCAAACCATAGGTACTTTGGTCAATTAGTGTCATAAAGTTATTTTCCTTGATTGACTTTAATTAACCACACTATAACCTTAGACAACTCACCATAAAACTCTCTAATTAATCCATTATTTCAAAAATGTTATTATTAACACTTAAAACCGATTCCATTAAATAATTAAGTGATAATTAATTGCCTTAATATCTTAGTCATTCATCATTTTAATCATCAATTAGAGGGAGTGCAACATCATATAAGCAATTTTACTTGTTAGGCATACTATACTTACCATAAAGACATGAATACGCATCAACCCACACCTCCTAGCAAACCATCATGGCCACTACTCAACCATGAAGAAACACCATCTGTAAGCAAGAACACAAGTGTACCACCAAATGATCCAACTTTCTAGCTTGCAAGCTCGATACTTGTGAAAAAATTTAAAATTCACAAGGGATGTGACAAAAATCACAATGTAACAATATGTTGTAACATAGTGTATTTCCTATTTTCAAGAGTAATAAACAGTGATGTGATTTGAGTTTCAGAGCTATGTACTCACTACTACTTACTTCAGTGGGATGTGTTTCAGTATCTAGTAGGTTTCAGATTGTGGTTTTGATAGAGATTTCAGTTTTCTGTTTTTCCTAAGTAGGTAGGTTAAAAATCAGACTGGGACTGTTACCATGTGCTGAAGAATTTCAACAGTAGCTGAAGCACCTTTCTGCATAGCTTAAATATAACCACAAGAAATACATTTGCCTTACTATGGAAAAATAAACAGAATTTCCAGAAAGATTGCAAAGTCCTATCTCATCTTGACAAATTTCTCTAAACAATTCAACTTTGAAACAACTAGCCCACAGTAGCCCTAAAGAGATTTGGAAAAAAAATATGCACATACCCATGAGCAGAAGCCCATCTAGACAGCTGATAAAGTTGAACAGTTTCATTTGAGGCATGGCAAGCCAAAAGTAGATAATTGCGGGGCTGCACCACCCAGGCAAATCTCATGAACAATCCTGAGTATCCACACATTACTGCAAGTCCAAAAATGGAAATATCAGAAAACTGTAAATATAATGAATAGCATATTTGTAGATGTTGTCATCAAACCAAAACAGAATTTAAAAATTCACATCAAAGCTCTATTTTCAACATAAGTGCCATTGTAAATCTAGTAAAAATCAGCAGATACTATAGGCTATGGCATTTACATGGAAGCTTTAGACTTTGGATTCTGTAAAAAAAGAAGAAAAATAGATTTCCCACATACAGGCAAAATAAACCATGAACGCTGCAAAAGACCCCCATATGACTGATGCCAGACTCTCCAATAACCATGGATATAGTTGATTTAGTGGGATTAGGATCTTTTGCAGCTTATTATCCTCTACCCTGGAAGTATTTTCTAACAAACACATAATCAGAGCTGACATTTTTCACCAAAGAAAACTTATATTTTTGGATATGTTACACCTCTGAGTGTCCGAAGCGTTCCTTTTAGATGTACCAGAGTGAGGGGTTTATTTTTTATTTGTAAAGGCCAAGTTTCGGGGCAATATTATGTAGAGTGTTGATTTTGGGGCTAAATACCCCTGATTAGGTCATGGCAGGTCCCCTTGGTTTCCACCTCAAGGAGGTGCTGGCCTTGTGGCTTCGCTGACTAGTGACTACCCTTTGAGTGGGTGTCTGGTGCCCTTTGAGGCAAATCATTGGGACACATGGCTGCACTCATATTTTGCTTTGTAGAGGTGATTGTGTGTGTAAGGGTTGTCATACCAGTTTAGCACACCTCATTTTTGCCCACTTGGACCTATTGTTGTGATGCAAAACCACTCCTCTTGGTCTCCAGACCAAGGTTACTTGGGAGCGGGAGCGAAAAGCGAAATTTTCAAAAGCTTCTGGTTTGGAAGCGTTTTTTAATATAATATATATATTTTGATGCATATATGTCAACAAATACATGTAGAATGTTGAATTAGTTATGGAAAGCATAAAAACATGAAATAAACCATAATACCATATAACATCATTCATCAATCATCAATCTTCTAGTATTGAATTCGTCAACCATAGGTCCAGTATCCATAACATCAACCTTAAAGCTTCAAATTTTCTATATATAACATTTTGTCATCACTAGTACTTGTAACCAAACTATAGTGACATAGTCTATAACAGAGAACATCATCCATGAAATGAAAGTTGAAAGTTGAAACAATTCACAAAGCATCATATTCATTACCAAAGAGTTATAATATGCTTTTATGCAATCAATGACTCAATAATGCAAAGTTGCAAATTGTGAACTTCAAACTCAAAGATAGGTTCAACTTCAAACTTCAAACTTGAATCGCCATGTAATGTTTACAAAATATACCATAATAAATATAAAAGAGTCAATAGTGTAGAAACTTGAAAGTACCGTAAACAAGAAAAGACAAGAAAAGTAAATTTTATGGATGTTCCCTCTTGCCACAGGAAATTTCTAGTTTCTTTTCCCGTGTTCTATGAATAATGGGAGTGGGATTATCATCCCCAGTAGCCATCAATGTTGAGCCATGTCCAAGAATCAATCGGGATCCTGCACGACTCCCACTCACTGATGCAGATGGAGGTAGTGAATCTCTAAGCAAAGATGGTGCATCAGATGGAAACAAGGTAGAAGATGGCGGTGGCATTGTTGTTGCATGGTCATCCTCATTGCCCAAAAGCTCTTCCTCCAAGCGCTCTAAAGCTAAGGCTCCATCCTCCAAGTTATGCTCCTCCAGATTGTTGTCCCAAGTGACATATGATCTATCCGTTATGGCCCACTCACAGTAATGAGTCAACAACCTCCAATTGTAATGTACATAAACCAAGCTTTCTGCCCGGTTTTCATTTAATCGATTTCTTTTCACTGAGTGGATGAAGCTATAGGTGCTCCAACACCTTTCTGCAGAGGAACTGTTTACCACCTACGAAAGCACTTTGATTGCCAATTTATACAAGCGTGGGCATGTTGAGCCATATATGTTCTACCATTCGATAGGAGGTGCCCTATCTCGATCTTTGATTGCATGCAAAGTACCAAATGGACCATGTTCACTGAGGTATTTGCTTAATTCACTGCGCAATAAGGCACATTCCTATTCATTAGGGACCAGCTTGTCTAGAGCAGCCATGTACCCAATCTGTACCTCTGGATCTATGTGGGGATTTCTCCTAACCCCACCCCCAGGTGTTGGTTTGGCCAACCAAGATGGAGAATAATATTTTGGTGTTAATACATATGCTAAGGCATGCAGCAGAACGTTGAGATGTTCCGACCTTTTGACCACATGTTTGTGAATATGGTCATACATGATGGGATCTTTCGGTTCAACAATATCTTTAATTTGGCCCAGCATGCTATCCATCTGCTCATATGCCTCCCCAATCACCAGCTTATCTGTATCTGCAAAACGAATATGTAATAAATGGGCTTTGTGAACTGCAAAACATACTTGACACTTGCCCAAAATTGACCATCAAGAATGGTGTCATCCACCTCTTGAAAATCATCCTTGTCAGATGTGGATGTAGCCCAATCTTTCAAGACCTGCCATGATTCACTTGATACCATGGTAGCCAATGCCTCTCTTACCTTCAAAAGGCGCCTGAAGGTGAGGTAATAGCTAGCAAATCTAGTCTTTCCTATCTTCAATAGCTCCAACTTTGAGTGACTGCGGAAAATGTCGTGGGCATTGCTATGGTCGGTAATAAATCTTATCATGTGCTTGCCCTTTTTGTATAGTTCACCAATCCACTTGTAATCTAAGTCGCATGGTTCGGGTTCGAATTCGAGTTCGGCGACCTTGAAATTCGGGTTCGAATTTGGCATTTCGGATGAGGTTCGAAATGAGGTTCGGTATTAGGTTCGGCCATATGGAAATTTCAAATATATATATATATATATAAAATTTAAAATAAAATATAATATTTTGGTAAGAAATAAAAAATTCAAAATAAACAAACATATATGATAAAAAATAAAATCCAATCATAGCTAAATTCTAACCTTATGCTATATCATTAGAATCAATAGAAACAAAACCATATGCACAATTTTGTAGTAATACTAATAAACAACTATTATAAATTAGAATTTGAACTAGTTTAGAACGTAGAAGTTAAAACATGATCATAAATATGTCAATGTAATAAGCTAATAGAAATTTAAAACACGATAAGAAATAGAATATGCTCAACGCGAAAGTTTGAGTCCGAGAGTCAACGCGGAACTTGGAAGTGGGAGTTAGTTGGAGTCCAGCCGTCGGGCAGTCGGCGTTAGAAACTTGGCATGTGGTTGTGTTGATTACCCAAAGGCCGAGAGACAGCCTAACGAGTGTCTTCGGGTTGAGACACTCAGACCGGCACAGAGAAGGGGTTGAGAGTATTCAGATGCTGCGCGCGATGAGGAGTTGGTCAAGACTCAACAGAAAGCGGCTACATGCGGAACCGGTCAACAAATTTTTTAGCCGAAGAAACCTCGCTTTAGGGTAAGCCGAACTTCATCTATCGAATCCCTTAAAATTCGCCTCAAATTCGTGTTCATGTTCATCTTCAAATTCGGTTCGTGTTAAAATTCGCCCTTGAGTTCGATTCGACTTGAGGTTTGGCGTTGAGATTCACCGAACTGGAACGAACTCGATTTTTTTTTCAAGTTCGGCGAATTTCGAACTCCAAGCTTAAAATTCGCCGAACCCTGTGACTTAGCTTGTAATCATTCTTGTTCAACTTAATAATGTCATGCATCAAAAGGTTCAATGTGTGAACCAAACACCCGAACCAAAATATGTTGGGGTATTTATCTTCAATGATTGCTCCTGCTGCCTTATAATTAGCAACATTATCGATTATGACTTGGACGACATTGTATGGACCAATAACTTCAATAGCTGAGTAGGAGTTCTGCAATGTTTATGCCGGTCTTGAATTTATCTGAGTAGTCATAGGGTGAAAGGAAGACTGCACCAGTAGCAGACACACCAATAACATTTATCAATGGCTTACCTTTTACATTTGTCCAACCATCTGATACAATTGATACCCCATATTCATTCCAAGCATTTGTGAATTGCCCCAAAGCACTTTGGGTCTTGGCTTTTTCCTTGTCAAGCCCCACAATTCTAGCTTTGTCATACCCAGGGCTCTTGTATCCTACTGGGGCAATGCGGATGGCCTCTACCATTTTATGCCAATGCCTCTACCATTTCATGCCAATGGGGTGAACGAAGAACATTGAATGGTATGCCACATGCATAGAGAAACCGGAATGCTTTTGCATCCACGTCATCCCTACCACCTTGGTCAAGGAAATATGATATTGTGTTGCGTGACCCCATGGGTGAGAATCCACTACCTTGGGTGGATGGGCCTCCAGTTCCCGGTGAGCAACAGGTGTCTTGGTCAACCCTTGATCATTTTGATTTGTTTTGTGCTTCAAATTCTTCCTTTTATACATGGCTCTTTGTGTTGATGGCACATTTGGGCAAACACAAACTCCTATAGTTTTGTTTTCATCACATGGCATGTGCTCACATAGATGTCTTCTCACACGGGTATATGAACTTGTGTAAGTCTTTTTACAATGGGGGCAAACAAATTTGGTGGTTCCACCCCCTTTGCTTCCTCCTTGTTTTGTGACATATTTCCACAAGGGTGATCGGTCCTCTTTGGTTTTCCTTCGGTTTCCCTCTCCCTCCTCCACCTCCTCCTCCTCCTCCCCACGGTATGTGCCAGCCACTACCCACTTCTTCATCCTCTCCCTCATTCCTCCTCCGGTTTCCAATCACCATCATCAAAATAACAAATGGAACCAATAAAATAAACCATATGCCATTCATCATGTTTATTGGAAGTTGGAAGTGGAACTAGTTACTAGAGATTTAACCTATTGCCTACAATAGAATGAGGGAGGAAGCATGGGAAAGAGTACGAGAGGAACATCTACATTATAGAATCTAGGGCATTCAACATATAGATCAAAGTTCAAATTTCAAACTTCAAATACAAAGCAAATCAACAAGAAAGGGTTTAGAGCCTACCTCTTTGGCTCTCCAATGGTAGTGAGTGTGACAACCTTCAATCTCCAAGAAGAACCCAAGCTTGATGGCAGCCTTCTCCTCTTCTCCTCTCCTCCTCTCCTCTCCTCTCCTCTCTTCTCAAGCAAAGCAAAGCAAAGTGAGAATGAGAATGGAGAAGAGGCTTTATCCCCCAAAGCCCTTCTCCTTCCCTCCAATAGTCCAAACATGGATCCCACACGTCTTTCTCCTTGCCTTTTTCGCGGGTTGACGAGGAGCATTGATAGAAGCTATAGGAAGCATTTTTTTTCACTTAGGAAGCATATGTAAGCGTTTATCGAAGCGTACAGAAGCATTGAGGAAGCAATCGCTCCTGATCACTTCCTTAATGCTTCCGTACAGAGGCAGGGAGTGTTGAAATTGGCACTGAAGCATGCTCTCTGTTATCAACTGATTTGTACAAATAGTTGAAACCTTATTGAGCCGCTAGTGTTGGAACACATCAGTGTTCGCTTCCAGAGTATCTGGGTTTCATTGTATTTGGGTCTAGCCAGTTTTGGCTAGCCAGTTTTGTTTTTGAGTCGACATGACCATGGCCCCATGGGGGTTTGTATCAAAGTGTGCTAGTAGGGTCTGAGTGGCTCGGTTCCCCATGACTGGATTAAACAACTAAGGTATTCCAGGGAGTTTTTTCACCGTCAGATTATACTTTGCTTCAGGCGAAATATAATCTCTTGGTTTTTCTCCCGCTTCCTCCAAAGCTGGAATGCCCGATTTTGGAAATTTGGCCATGGGGGGTTATTAGGGTCCAACTATAATGTATAAACCTACTAGACACTATTAGAATAGGTTTTGGTCATGTCCTAGGTCTCTAGGACCCCCAGAAAAAAATTTCGAAAAATTTTTACCGGACGCGTCGAAATTGGGGTTTTTAATTATTTTTAAATTTTAATTAAATTTCTCTATAGTTTAAATAGAGAAATTTGGGTCTGTAATTATGTCAGTCATCCGGGGTCCGAACTTAGTGTTTGATGGCTCGTTTCATAAGCCAAAAATCACACATGACCCATGGAGCAGCTAAACCCAACTTTCGGATGTCAATTCAGCCCCGTAATTAATATTTTCTCTGAAAAGTCATTTACAGAGAAATTATTAATTAAAATAATAAAATTAATTATTTTGGAGATAATCCAAATCTCTCCAAAATTAATCAATTTGATTAAAATAAAGGGCTAAATGACATGGCAATGAGCATTTAGGAAGATTCCAATCAACTCCAAGCCCATCCAGTCAACTATCCAGTCACCAAGTCATTATCCTCTCAAGTAAATTCGCCCTCCTTCATGAGAAAATCGATTTAGTGATGTGTCAAGTCGTGGTTGGGTTGGTGGCTTGCATTTAAAACTTGAGGTAGGCGCCTTATTAACTCACCTTATCCACCATAGCTTGGCTCCCTTTGTGATTCGAGTTGCACCTACCATTACCACGTGTTCTCCCCACAACTAATTCGCATCCCCTTAAACCCTCACGTCAATCTCCTTGGAGCTCGAGTTTAAGCCTTGTTGTAGTGTGGCGATTAGTGGTGATGTATCCCATGCTCCACCCATGCGTTTTAGTGCCTACCCATTGCCACATACCATTCCCATGTTAGCGTGCCCCTCCACTTGTCTCCACACAACCTACTCGCATATCTACTAGATGCTCACGTCAATCCTCTTGTGCAATCACGTGGAGCTTAGTTAGGGCGTGTTTATTGGTCACATCTCATTGATTGACTTGGCTCCCATCTAAGTTTCGAGTTAGTGCCTACCCTTTGCCACTTGCCATCCACCAAACAACTCGTGGATCTCCACATGGATCACGCCCTTTTTGTTGTAGCTTGCCCATTCACTGGTTGATGTTTCCCATGCCTTCTACCACTCGAATCTGCCACCTATTCACCCTTACCTACCTCAAACTCGACTCTATCTTGCCAAGCCACTAATTGATTGGAATTCGACCTATGCTCATGGCTAATTCGACCTAGGGTTAGCTTTTAGTTTTAGTATAAAGAGAGGCCCATTAGGGGCTATTATCTCATGGATTTTTGGATGCAAGAAAACTCTGCTGAGAATTGTAATATTTTTATGCTCATATTGGAATAAAGATCAAGACTTTGGAGGTCCATGTGTTTTCAAATTTTGTGGTGAATGTGTCCAATGCATTGAGGTGATATCTTCATATAACCTTCCTCTTATTTATGCAAGTGTTCTTTCAATATTGCTAGCTCTAGAAGGCTATTTTTAGTCCATGAGAATAGTCATTTGTTATATTCAAGTTGATTATGTGTGTGATGTTTTCCAAAAGATTTAAATGAGCAAGAAGTATTCGGTTATACCAATGTTGATTTAGTCTTGGTTATCTAACATACTAGCATTTGATTTCATTTGTATGTTTGAGTGTGTTGGGGTTTTTCAGGTATTGTCAAAGGTGAAGACAAGTGTGAGCTAGGTTGCATCTAGCTTGACTTCACAAGCAAGGAATTTTCCCACTAATATCTTTTGTTTTGCAGGATCCTCAAGTTCCTTTGTCTTTTCTCCAAAACCAAGCTATAAGGAGCTCTCTTCCTCACCCATCAAAGTTTCAAAAAATCTACTTTTAAAAACTTGGTTACCTTAGATTCGAGCTTCCTTCCTCTAGCTCTCCCCTCACCTTCATTTTGAAGTCTCCACCTTAGTCTCTTTCCATTCATTCAACCCCCTTTAGCCCCACCTTCTTGCTCTCGTCCCCTCTCCTCATTGGTTTCATTCCCCTCTCGTTTTTTGTCTTCTTTTGCCTTCTCGTCCATCCTAGAAGCTAGCTACCTTCCTCCTCTCGTCTTAGCTATTTAGTGCCTCCCTCCTCTTCTTTTTAGCTTCCATCCTTCATCCCATTCGTCCCACCTATCTTGTCCTTCACCTTTCCTCCTCGTCCACTCCCATTTAAGCCCTAAATCACATCAAAACAACAAAACAAAGGAGTTAGTAGTAGTTAGCATTAGATCTCATATTTGGTTATTTGGTAGTTGTCTTTGCATGGTTAGATCTCATAAAAATAAATATCTTGCATTTGTCTTTTGAAGTACTTAGTCATTTTCATATCCATAATATCATAGATTGCATGTAGCTAGTATATCGTTTACAAACTTTTACATCTTCCAAAAGATAGAAAATATTGCACAAAAATATTTCAAATTTTTATACTTTAGATCTCATTTCTAGGACATTTCGAGAGTTTGTTGTTCGCCGGTCCGTTTTGCCATAGTTAATATTTCATGATAAAATTTCATGCATTCCATATTTTAGAACCTATCTTTCAAATCTAGACTTAGTGTATTTTCATTTTTGTTGGATTTGACTAACACTAAAGGGTGCTTGTAGTTTCACTTTCACTTGTGTGTAGGTGTGATAAGAGCAAGCTCAAGAAGAAAATTTGAAATTTAAAAAGAGGAGAAGTTAACCAAAGTGAAGAGAAGGTCAAATTGCAAAAGCCAAGAAGAACAATGAAAGCAAGAAGAGGATCTTAAACCAAACAAATCAAAACCATTATTCTTTGTAAAAGCTTTTAAGAGCTTCTTAGCTTTCCTCTATTTTATTTTTTCAAAGTCCTTCAAAGGGTTAGAAACCCAGGGCATTTGTAACCGCTCAATAAAAAGTTTCAAGTGGAGGGGGTCTCCACTTTTTTGGGTCTTCTTCCCCATTTGAGGAAGAGTGTTGGGTCTTGTGATTTGATTTAGTTTAGATTTGTGATCTCATATTCATAGATTAGTATTTTGCTTAATAAGTCATTCAAAGTTATATTCCATATCTACTTACCCCCATGCTCTCCCGAGTAGGGTCTCTGACCTGAAAGAGATTCTTGGGTAGTTTAGTTTTATATTTTTTGCATTTTATCTTGCTTCTCTTCCAAAGCCCTCAGCCGGAAGTTGTATCCTTGAGATTTCGTCTCAAGGGCAGGACCACATAATTTGTGGTTACTCTTCCATCCCCGTCGGTTTCCTTGGCAGAGCTTTCAGCTAGCTGGAAGTTCTCAAGTGCAGGCGGTTCTAGTGGTTGATCCTGTTTCGGGGATCAATTCCACCTAGTAGATAAAAGTGTGTGTGGTAGAACACTAGATTTATTTATCTTGCAAGCATTATTGTTAGTGGTAATTTATATCTTGTGATCAATACTATTGCTTAAAATCTGTTTCAAGTTAAGATATACTGCCACTACTTTCTTTCTGCTTCATAAAATAAACCAAAGTCTCTTGAACTTGGCCAAATCCAAGTCAAGAGCACCCTCTATCGGAGGGCATTTTAGTTTCTTGCATTTCCCTGCATTAGGCATTGTTAATCTAGCAAGTCTCTTGAACTGTGGTCATAAGACCGAGTCAAGAGCGCTTTCTGTCGGAGAGTTGAACAAGGCTTTCTAATAATAAATTTTTTTCCACTCACACACCCTTTAATTAATTTATCTTGGTTTCTGTCCTACACCCGTATGCTCTGCCAACCTGAAAAGGTTGGGTTAGTACTCAGAAAGGTGGAAGACTTGTTAATTTACAAGTGAAAATCTAATTAAAACTTTCACCCCATAACCAACGAACCGGCGTTGACATAAAGTATTTTAATCAGTTCTCAGGGCAGGCGCCGGACCGCCCAATCTGCGACACGGTGGTTGGTTAGCATTGCGCGCCTCGCCGTGATTCCAGACAGGCCCCGACAGGTCTCTTAAAGGGGATGCTTAAAACTACTTTCCGGACACTCTTTGAATACCCTTGGTTTTAGCCCTAATAATCAAGACAATTAAAACTTTGAATTTACCAAGATAAGCTGCATAACGTTCTCACAAACTTTCAATTCAAGCACTTGTATCAAGTTTTCACAATTCATATTTAATTCTTGACTCCATAAGGCACTGGTCCTTTATCTCATATTTTGCTTGCTTAAATATCTACATTGGAGTTATCTGTTATATTTCGTGAAAAGTGATTTACTTATTGCCCAAGTGTATCTTTCATCTTGTATTTGCAACGTGGATTGCGTTATCTTGTCTTATATTAAAGTTTTATAATTGTCTTTCACCTCAAAAAACTCCTAAAAAACACCCATCCGCATCACTACATCAAAAACACATAAATACACAAAGAGCCTTAGACAACTCTTTTTTAGGGACTACCCCCCTTGGCTTCGTTAGGAGTTTTGCCTAAACGTAGGAGTTGGGATTCAGGTGACAGTACCTGGCTCATTGCTTGCGCCCAAGGCCACACCTCTCTCACTTGTAGTGAAGAGACATCTTTCGAAAGATTTCCGCTGCTGGTGTGCATATTGGCGGACAACACTCTCCAAAAACGCCTTTACTTGGAAGTGAAATGGAAGTGTGCTTCCTGGACGCTTCGGCCCGAAGCTAGCTTTCAGAGTGGGAACGAGGGGGGGGGGGACTTCCCCACAACTTTGGGTTCACAGTGGATTTATCCACAGATTCTGAGGGCATCCTCATTGGATATTGAAAAAACCCTAAAAATCTAAATAAATTCATAACACCAAAAATAGCCGTGAGTTCGCAATTCTGGTCCACCCACCAAATTTACCCTAGTAGATTTATCCACAAAATTTTGAGGGTGTCCCCATTTTCCTTGGTTCATTGGGAAACGTGAATTTGCCAGAATTAGGGTTTCTGCAGGGTTTTTGGCAATTCTGATTAGATCATCAAGTGTGCCCTAGTTCACTTGATCTTTTCCCCTCTAGAGCACACTTTTCTGAGGTAGTGCCTTGGGAAGTGTGAAACCCTACCTTGATAAGTGTGAAGTTGCATTGGGATTTGTGAAATCTATCAAAGAGGAAAGTGATTGATGATGTTAATGAACACCTATTGAAATAACTCCTTAATTAGATCTAAGTGTCTTCTTTATACATTGTTTGATTCCATGCAAGGCACTGGTCTGGTTACAAGGTTGTAGGAAGGTATTTGCATGTTTTGGTGTTTGTAGGTATCTTAAAGGGCTCTCCCTTGGGTTTGGGAGTTACCCAAAGTAGTTGAGAGGCTAGACTGAGGTGACATTTCGGCCTAGACCTCTCCCACATGCTTACCATTCACTAGCATACAAACCACATAGTGCTACTAATTTAAGACTGCTAGTTTGAACGGTAATAAGGCCCATTTTATACCCCAAATTTACTCTAATGAAATGGTCCACATATGTGTAGTGCACCCTCCTTTAATGGTCCAAGCATGATGAATGATGCCTCAAATAGTGGAGCACTCTAACCGACTCCTCAATCCTTGGGCCAAGGTCTAACATGAGAGAATAATGATCCAAATGTTCAACCAAATCATCAAAAAGGTGGTTAAAGCTCATGACAACTCATCCAAGTGGTCCAAGAGGGTTGGCCCTCTCACATGATGAAGAAATGTGCCTCATGAAGCTCCCACGTGTGCATGAAGAAGGGGGGTGCATCACCTAGGAGAGGCGACATGAATAAACTGCAGAACAACCAAGTGTTAGACATTATAAAGTATGACTTAGGAAAACAACTTAATTATATGCAAGTGTTAACATAAAAGGCTATATTATGCCACATACTATATTGGCATACTATTTCTTATTTTTGCTTTCACTTCTGCTGACATGTCCCATTTTCATGGTCTCCTTTTTGTTGTTGTTGGGAACTTCCATATGATATGAGTGATGAGATGATGTTATTATGATGCCATAACTGTTATGTTGTTTTTACTAATGATGATACGTTCATGGATGGTTTACTTCACTGCTACTATATGATGCATTTGATTATTTTGATGAGTATAGCTAGTAGTACCAGTCATAGGTTGACGAGGGTGAAGGGGTTTTGATTTACTTACATCCCATGAATGATCCCATGAATGAAGATGACTCTTGGCTTTGAAAGGATTATTCCTCCTTCGGTTTCATCTTTGGCCTTACCCATATCATCCATATCACTTCACTTTGTATCTGCATCCCAATGGTTTAAAGTTGACCTGATTGACTTTTTCTTTCCCCCTTTGTGGATATGTCACCTTCTTTGATCCTTGTTGTGTCTCCTAGGTGTCTTGGGTTGCTGTGTTGTAGTAAGTTCTCAGTAAAGGATGCTTTCGGGTAGATCCCCATGCCCAACTGTCAATAGTCAAGAATAACTATAATTGAGCAATGCCTTTTCTCCTGAGATCCAAAAAATTCCCTATATTATAGAAAATAAAATGTTTAACCAATTGGATGAATAGGTAATCCATGTTGGGGCTATAGATGCTTGACTAGCAACATCATAAGGTCTATTTGCATAAAAATGATTTATTGTGGCAACTGGTAGCAAAGCTAAGGCCGTATCATCACTAGTATCCAAAAAGTATAAACCAAGGCCGGTATCCTTCAAACCATTAATCCTATGCAAAATGAAAAAGTGGAAAGAAAAGAAAAAGAAAAATAAAGGAAAATATTACTGTTGGGACCAAAGGGAAAGATATTTCATAATGCACTCTCTCTGATAGGACACTTATTGTGTGTCTCTTACCTGCATGGTTGGTTAAACTACAAATAATCCCTTACTCCCTTATCATGAATCATTTAGTCAACCTTAGCCAATTCACATTCTAACCTAGTGTGTCATCCATATCCACTTCGAAGAAGAACTAGTCCTTATAAATGCTTTTATGTTAACATGGTAATAATATGTTCCCAAGTCATTAATCCGAGGAACTTATTGAAAATACTATGGGGTATATTATCATGTTTCTCACGACTAGGCTATATGATGACTCACAATAAATAGTTAAATGCATTATGATTACTATGTACATTGATTCTACATATATACATCACTACTGCTAGTCCATTTGGGACATATTTTGACTACAGAACAACATCATCACACTACTACAGAGATATCATCATGCCTTCTTCATAGCTATTGATTTCACTGCTAGTTGGGCAGTTTTATATATTGGTCAGTCCCATTCGCTGGGGGACTAATATGATTTTGTTGTTGTACATGGGATCTGAGCATTTTGAGCACATATTTGGCTACCCATTTGGCCACTTATTCAGGTATATGCCATCATATTGATCACTATTGCCATAGATCAATCACTTCTATAGGGTGGTGGCTACAATGCTAAGTGTTCTACAGTCTTGATTTACATGATCATAAATGGATTCGATGCACTCAGTATTTTCTAGATTTACTGATGGATTTGGATACTCATTTGGCCCTACTTTCAATCTATAGGGTTGCATGGAAGAATGCTCCTCAGTTTGGTCAGATCTATAGGGGTCACTCATATAGTACCAGTGAGTAGCCTACCATTTTCATCATTGTGCATGGATTTGATCTAGCCTTCAGATGCACATGACTTGGGTTTTTTGGGCACCCATCTGGCTCTTCTATCTGGCCATACCTTCAAATTGCCCAACAACCTCCTATTTTAGTGATTTTCAACCATCATGGGGTTTTACATGCACATTTCAGTAGGTTGACAGATTATTACAGGATACTACTATGGTTTTTCAGTTTATTTGCCTATGCTGAGGCAAATATTATTACTAGAGGCTATATGATTGCAGTTTATGTTATATTTTGATGTTGAGATGCACTTTACTATTTTTCATGAGTTTTTACTACATTACTACTATTGAGGTCGATTTGTCTATGTGGCACTTGGGCACACATATTGAGGCACTACTTGATGATTTGGCACCTTGGTACACATGTTGAGGCTTATTGGGATCATCATGCCCCTATCTCACTTCTTGATTAGATCTTATCCCTTGATCTACTTCACATTACTTGGATCGACCCCCCCCATGCATGGATCGTTTTCCTCAATGACTTGGCTCATGGAGGCTTGTTTGACCAATAATTGGCCTTGGGAGGATGGCTCATGGTATTGGCACGTGGTTTCAGCCATGATCATGGTTTTTGCTCATGCTTTTGAGGAGGCACATGGTATTTGGCATTATTTTACTATTATTGACATGGTCCAAAGAGATTCGCCCTTCTAGAGGCAAAAACTTGGTATCTTCATTGTTTTGGTTGGATCAAGCACATGGATCAAGGATCCTATCCATTGATTTGTATTTGCTCATCTCTTGAGATCTACACTCATCAATGTACTCATGGACATGGTCCAAAACCCTATTCGCCCTCCTTAGCCCATAAAAGGAGAGGTCGATTTCATTGTAACTCATTGGTTTGGAGACATTATACTGAAATAACATTGAGATTTGGGATTACTACTGTGAAATTTAGTGTTCTTGTGCTTAATAGTAATAGTTTTTTTTGGATTTCCAAGTTTGCTTTCCGTAGTTTCCAAGTCTTTCTTCAACAAAGCTGAGGTAAAATTAGTTTATTTTGTTTTGTTAAAGTAAACAAGTAGTAAGGATTTCCAATAAGCCTCCTTACTTGGTTAGTATTTTAAGTATTGGATTGCCAAGAAGCCTCCTTTGTTTATTTATGTATTAATCTTGCTCTAGTAATTGATCAAACCTTCTTGTGTAATGTGTTCTAGAATTGGATTGTCGGGAAGCCTCCCTTTTATTGTAGGTTTTACAAGAGGAAGTGGAACAAATAAGTTGATCAAGCCTCATGTGGGACAAGGATTGGATTGCCAAGAAGCCTCCTTTCATATGGAGAATCACAAAGTTGCTACAGTGAAGGGTGCTATAGACTCCATTTTCCGTATTAATATTTTTTTAAAGGCACCGGTTTCTCCCCTCTTCTTATGTTAACATCTCCATTCCTTTCACCTCACCTATTACTCTTTCCTGAAATTTTTTTTCATCATTGTAACTAGCCTTGAGAGCTAGATCCAACTTCTTAGGAAAGTGTTACACATGCCTTTCCTCATTGTACTTAATCATAATATCTAAAAGAGTAAGGAAACGAAACACAAAAACACCTAAGAAGATAACAACTAAAAATAAACCAAATATATGTGTATCTTGTGTTGGTTACCATGGTGAATGTCTTTTAGTTTGTTGTTCATTTTATCTCAGCATACTATATTTTACAACAAACTATTTCTTGTGTTGGATGCCTTTAAATTGTTCTAGCAAGGAGTAGTCTAACCCTTCGACGTTTTCTCCCGGAGAGTTAGACTACTCCGACAGCCCCTCATTTCTCGACAACCCCGCCGTCCTCCCTGACTCGTCTACGCAGCTCCGTTTCCGTTCCCGTCAAGCGCCAGGCCCCAGAGAAATCCGTGCCTACTCCTCTAAGTCTGCTGCAGGAGTATGAAGAAGTACAATGGCCTTCCACCATGCGCATGCCGCATGCATCCACCGGTGTCCGCCTAGATGCTGTCTCTGTTAACATTAACTTCATGGCCTACTCCTTTAACTAGACGCGGTTTGAACATCATTTAATGTGCCATTTGAAATTTGAAATTTGAAATTAGTCGACCGCCTTCCATTTGCCTCCAAAACCTGTTTCAAATAATAGTCAGTTCGGTTCAGTTCTATCTCATACTGATCTCTTCTCCCTCTCTCTGGTCGAGCAACCCCTAGATTAAGCGGAAACATCCTAGTACTCCTGTCTCTACTAATTAGAATATGAATATCTCTTGCTTGTTCCTTCCCACAAGTTACAATGTGAACATCTCATGGGTTCCCTCCGCACAATGTCTAATAACAACAATCCAGATCTAGGGGCTCTGCTTGTAGCGAGATCGGAGGGGAACTTTATACCGATCACTTCTTTGTTCTTTGTTCGATCTGCAGCAGTTTGTTTGTTTGTTATAGGCGCCTGCAATATTGAGTGTGTTTCCAGACATTTCGTGGATCCAGATTTAGTTGTGGAAATAAGGATTTCTGGGATTTTCAACTTATAACAACACGGTGAACTTAGTTATGAGAACATTTTTCTTTATGCCCTTTTCACTTCCGTGTTCAAATATTTTCGTACTCATAGCAACAAAATGTTGTAGTTTGTAACTTTGTTGTACCCTTTTATTTTATTTTGGGTAAAACATGTTTTTAAATATTTTTGGGTTCATCCCTAACTGGCTTGGTTTGCATTCGGATGGTTTAAAACCCAATATTAATCTATCAAAACATATAACAAAAACGAAATATCATGCTCATTACTACTTTCCTTGAGCTGCGTATCATAATCGTGAGGGGTCACTCGGGCGAGAGCCAGTTCATCGTATGGTTGGCTTCCTTCTTTCTGTCTGTATATTATATATTGTAACAGCCTTTGCAAACCGATTGGCAGCCATGGAATTCATGAAGGATTAACAAAAACGAAATATCATGCTCATTACTACTTTCCTTGAGCTGCGTATGATCATAACCCTGAGGGGTCACTCACGCGAGAGCCAGTTCATCATATGGTTGGCTTCCTTCTTCTTTCTGTATATTCTATATTGTGACCGCCTTTGAAAACCAATTGGCAGCCATGGAATTCATGAAGGATTTGTGAATATGATAATTGAATTCCGTAAGGATCGTGATAAATTTTCACCAATGGATATCTGGCATGTATTTCCTGAAGGATGTGTGAGTATGAGAATTGATTTCAATAAAGATTACGATAACTTTTCACTATTTTGTAGTGGTGGATGAAATCTCATGTGGAAAATAGTAAAGACTGATCTAAACTTTCTAATGTGATTTTTTTATTATTAAAGAATAAAAATTTGTACCTCATTTTATTTTATTTATTGTGATTTTATTAAACAATCAAAATTTGTATAGACTTTATTTGTTATTTTAAGTGAGAAATACCAATGTAATATTAAAAAGTTGACAACTTACTAAATCTTGAATATTGAAATTGTTGTAAATAATAATAAATAAAAAATTTAATACATAGTAAACATGTATAAAGAATATATAGTTAATAATAAATAAAAAATTTAATACATATTAAACAAGTATAAAAATTATATAGTTAATAATAAATAAAAAATTTAATACATATTAAAGAAGTATAAAAAATATATAGTTATTAATTGTTATAAATAATAATAAATAAAAAATTTAATACATATTAAACACGTATAAAGAATATAGTTAGTAATAAATAAATTTTTTAATACATATGAAATAAGTATAAAAATTATATAGTTAATGTTTAGTAAGATTAATTTTGATAATATTATTATAACTTAACATAGGAAAAAATTACTATTTTTAAGTGTTATTTATGTACTTGAAAAATGTAAAAGAAGCATTTCTAAATCATGATAATTTTATCATTTAAAAAATTAGGAAAGTCCTTATTATATTAAATATTTTGAAATTGCTCTTTAGTGTAGAACTATATCTAATTATACATTCTATAAAACTCAGTACACAAATAATCCCTTACAAAATTAGAACTTGGTCCTTATTAATATTTTGAAATTACTCTTTAATGTTGAACTTTATCTAGTACATTCTATACACTTTGTACACAAATAATCTCTAATGAT
Organism: Larix kaempferi; assembly: GCA_027924585.1. NCBI lineage: Eukaryota > Viridiplantae > Streptophyta > Pinopsida > Pinales > Pinaceae > Larix > Larix kaempferi. The sequence goes on along the minus strand of BSBM01001166.1, from coordinate 8,798,355 downwards.
GTTTTATAGGTTATTGATAACACCATAATTTACAAGGTTTCTTTCTCAGTTATTACTTACTTTGTTCAGGTGAAATAGCTCTTAAACATCATTGCATTGTTTTATTAAGAAAACCAATTTGCCTATATCAAATAAACACATTGAAATCCAATTTTTTTTTAAAACCTACATTAACATCTTTGTAAAAAAAATTCCTCAAAACTTTGAGAATAATACCCATCAACAGGAACTTTGCCCAATAGGAACTGTGCCTGACAGGAACTTTTCCCAACAGGAACTATGCTTGTTAGGAACTTTGCCCAGCAGGAACTGTGCCTGACAGGAACTTTGCCCAACAAGAACTCTGCCTGTTAGGAACTTTGCCTCCGAGACCAATTTTTCCCTATTCATGTTTCTGTTTAGCCCTGATGGTGATAAAAGATATACTCAGCAGAGATATCCTACAAAGGAAGAGCATCTCAACCATTTGCAATTCAAGATTTTTATACGTATTCCACATTGGTGACCAGTTGTAAACAATTTGGAAACATTCTCATTCTGTTTGATTACTCCCACAGAAACCATTATCAAAATTGGTGGGTGCTATGGGTTAGTTTGGTGCACTTGAACAATTATGTGGCATGATGTACAGAGAGACAAAAGACAGGGCAGATAGAAGACTTCTCAAGTAAGATTGGTCACTGTATATATTTTTTCAATATATTGGAAGACCAAGTTTAATTGAATTTTTCAATATTTATCCTCTCTCTATTCTACTTGAAATCCTTGCAATCTGTTCAGGATGCCCAATAAATGAAATATGTTTTTGCAGTAATTCTGTATGAAGGGGATATGTGCTGCTAAAATTTCATGCCATCTTTTGGTATAAAGGGGATGCTTTTTATTTTGGAAGGTTACTTGTCTGTGTCTGTTACAAGATCGAACATTGTAGGTTTCTTCTAAAAGTATAGTCAAACAATCAAACTAACTGTGAAGCTAGTTTTATGGCAGATTTCAAATTTTATTTGGAACATCATAGCGCATTTTGTTGCAAGGGCCCAAATATTCATACCCCTCCAATCACATGGCAATGCAAAACTTTTTAGCTATAAGAGATTTTGATTTTGAACTGATGAAAATTAAGGCTCAATTGCAAAGTGCTTACTAGGTTTCTACATTCTCATTGTGACTACGCAGCAATTATCATGGCTGGGAGGTTTGCACCGATTACTTTTGATAGATAAATCTCTGATAAAGTCAGTGTATAAATCCATATGCGTATCATTAAATAGAATCTTCACAAACCTTGTATGGGAAATATATTACCCAACCCTCATTGGGTGCATGTCCAACTGTGAGTAGGGCACTACCTTATTGGAAAGAGCTCACTAGGGAAGAGATTATCCAACCTGCATTGGGGGTGCAATCCAACTGTGAGCAGAGTCTCTACCTTGGAGAAAATGTTCACTAGGCTTCTACATTCTTTTCGTGACTTGTGAGGTTTGCATTTGGGACTCCTAAGTTTTTGACAGAGAAATAGTTGATAAAGTTCAGAGTTCAAACGAAACTCCATGCTTATTAACGAATAGAATATTCACAAACCTTGCATGGGAAAACAGATTACCCAACCAGCATTGGGTACAATTCCAACACTGAGCAGAGCCCCTACCTTGTCTTCTAAAGAGTTCACTAGGGAAGAGATAACCCAACCTGCATTGGGTGCAAGTCCAACTGTGAACAGAGAGCCCCTACCTTGTTGGAAAAATCTAGCTAGGCTTCTACGTTCTCTGTGAATTATGAGGGTAAGTATCCAAATTCTCACCATGGTTCAGAGGTTTACATTTGGTTTTTCCAAAATATTGATCTAAAAATGGTTGATAAAGCTCAGAGTTCAAATGAAACTCATGCTTATGAGTGAATAGAATTTCACAAACCTAGCAAGGGGAAAAGATTGCCCAATTGGATCGATTGCAAATGCGACTGTGAGCAGGTCCCTTGCCTTGTTACTATATTAGAAAGAGTCCACTGGAGGATGCAATTGCAAGGGAGCATTATGCACTCAAAACTGCAGCGCTCAACAGGTGTAGATGTTGAGATGCAAGTCCAACTGAGAGCAGATCTCCTCACCTTGTTAGAAAGAGTCCACTGGCAGGTGCAATTGCAGGGGCATTATGCACTTGGGACTGCCTCATTCAATGTGTATATGTTGAGATATACACACCATTGAATACTGTGTTGTGGGGTGGATTGTTTTCCCAATTAGTGTATGAGTGACTAGGTTTGTATTGCTTTCCCAATTGCAGTATATACAATGGATTCTATGATGATAATAGATGGAAAATACAATAGCCCTTCCTTTTTGCTTGTCTTTAGAAAAAAATGATAACTTCATAAAAATATCTTATGACATACAATTTGTAAGTGTATATACTAAATATGGATAAACATGTTCAATGTCAACCAAAGAAGCATGTGAACAGAACATATAAACAACCATTATTGAGGAAACTCAGCTACATCAACCATCTTCAACTGCTAATTCATAGTATTGTCGTCAAGTTTTATCTTAGTTAAGGCCTTTCACTTTGTACCACTTTTGTATCACTACGACTGAGTATTCTACAGGAACCCTTCATCACTGAGTATTCTACATGAACCCAAATGCCACAGGAACACTATAACCAGAACAGTGACCCCTTCATCACTGTCAGAAGCTAATCCCATGTCATGCTTCTTACAAGTGAAAGCAAAATGATCTCAATTACTTTAGGTAAATTGAAAGCAGCTTATCCCTACGGTAAATCTTATAAAGTAATGAACCCGAAGGTGGCAGATGACTAGTTATGTTTTTAAATTTTTTTCAAACATGGACTTCCAATGGAGAAGTGAAACCATCCCTCATAGAGAAGAATTATAGCTGGCCTGAAGCAATTCAAGTATCACTCAATTCTATTCTGAATGATTGTTGGTTGTCTTTTAGTTTCCATAAGCAACTTGATCTGATTCCATCAATTGATGAGTAAAGCTAATGCAAGAGGCAGAACATTTTGTTTCGTCTATATTTTGTTTGAAGCGTTTTGATGGGTTTGTTTATAGTTGAGCTATTCTACACTTGAAGTTCCCTAGAAAAAGGAAATTACAAAATTTGTTTTAACTGAGCTGTCACAAGTTGGATTAGGAGCTATTCCCTGAGCATAATCCAAGTCTGTTCCAAACACTGTTTGCCTCCATTCTAGTTGATGGAATGATTAAATAGCTTTATTTTCGATTGCTTTGCTGAAATCCGATGAACAAAAAATTCTTCTGTCTGATTACTCTACATTAATTGTATGAGATGGGATAACTCTCCAGGGAGTTCACCCTGCTCAAGTGATTGATCCACCATATAAAATAATGCTGACTCATGAGAGTAGGCAAGGCATAGATTTCCCCTCTCTCTCTATGCCCAAACACAAATATAAAACATTCATAAAATATTAAGAATAATATAAATAAATAATATACATACTATTATTAAACATTTAAATATGAATACATATATAAATATTAATAAGTTGCAGGACGACTCATCTAACAGAGTCTGATCCTTTACTTAAAAATGATGTGTAATTTCTGGATATATATATAGGATCCTATATATATATATATATAGCCATATATATTAGTTGCAGGACAGCTCATCTAATGAAGTCTGATCCTTTGCTTAAAACGATTTCTATAATTATACTGTGGTTTGATCAGAGTTCTTGTTGATAGTGGGTCTCTGTATGATATTCAACCAATGTTTCTGCTAGGCATTAAATGAATGGAGGGTGATCTCTTGTGATATTCGACCCATACCACCTGCTAGTTATCTGTCTTGAGGAAGTCCTCTTTCTACTGTTGCATTCTCTTTTGAAACACTCAGGTCTGAGAAGAAATGTGGTGTGGAGATGGAGGAAGGCTTTTCCCTTCACAAATAGTTTTTTAATTTTTTTATGCCTCTGTGTGGAGATGTAGGAGGCATTATCCCTTTTAAATGTTTAATTGTTTTATTTGTTCATTACACAAGAGAGTCCCGTGGGTTCAAATTGATCATTTTGTTGTTCAAACAACAATTCTAACAATCTGAGTGGATTCAGAAGCCATGGATCATACTTCGATTCCAGTTCTGAATTAACTAATCCTGTTCATAAATCGGGTGACTCATTATGGAGTAGAACTCACCTGCTGCTGTGATCTTCGACGCGATCTGATCGAGTCCGTGGAGGGAAGGAGGAGCTTGCAGGAATTGCAGGAATGCGGAGACCGGGGCTAGCAAGACAGGTGAGATTGGAACAAAGGAAGCAGAGGAGATTTCGCGGGCGCCAGGAGAACGAGAGAACAAGGTGGTTTGAAAATCGTCGAGGGGACGTCGAGCAGGGTAGACATCGAGGCGGCGACGGGACGGCGGATTGGCAGGCGTGGATCCGCGATCGGGGATGTAATATTCGGTGGGACCGCGTGGATCCGCGATCGGGGAGATCACCGGAGAAGGAATGGGTTCCCGCGTGGTTAACGGCTGGGTTTAAAGTTGGTTTTAGTGTACGTTAATCATCATCATCATATCTTGACATGTATTTGGTACATTGTGCTCATGTATAAAGTATTGCAAATTTATATGGAAGAGGAATTATATAATATTAGAATTGTAAATATGTTTTTTTATAATGATTTTATTTGTTATATGATAAAATTAGCTCTATTTAAGTAGTGTAAAACGAGTAAATAAATGTATACAAATAATACAAAAGTGATGTGAGAAATTGAAACTCTGATGGGTATTATTCTCAAAGTTTTGAGGAATTTTTTTTACAAAGATGTTAATGTAGGTTTAAAAAATAATTGGGTTTCAATGTGTTTATTTGATATAGGCAAATTGGTTTTCTTGATAAAACAATGCAATGATGTTTAATAGCTATTTTACCTGAAACCTTGTAAAATGTGTTATCAATAACCTATAAAACATCATTAGAGATTATTTGTGTACAAAGTGTATAGAATGTACTAGATAAAGTTCAACATTAAAGAGTAATTTCAAAATATTTGATATTATAAGGACCAAGTTCTAATTTTGTAAGGGATTATTTGTGTACAGAGTTTTATAGAATATATGATTAGATATAGTTCTACACTAAAGAGCAATTTCAAAATATTTGATATAATAAGGACTTTTGTAATTTTTTAAATGATAAAATTATCACAATTTAAAAATGTTTTTTTTACATTTTTTAAGTACATAAATAACAATTAAAAATAGTAATTTTTTCCTATTTTAAATTATAATAATATTATCAAAATTAATCTTACTAAACATTAATAACTATATATTTTTCAAACTTCTTTAATATGCATTAATTAATTTATTTATTATTAAGTGTATAATTTTTATACTTGTTTAATATGTATTAAATTTTTTATTTATTACTAACTATATATTCTTTATACGTGTTTAATATGTATTAATTTTTTTATTTATTATTATTTACAACAATTAATAACTATATATTTTTTATACTTCTTTAATATGTATTAATTTTTATTTATTTATGATTAACTATATAATTTTAATACTTGTTTAATATGTATTAAATTTTTTATTTTTTATTAATTATATTCTTTATACGTGTTTAATATGTATTAATTTTTTTATTTATTATTATTTACAACAATTTCGAGGTACAAATTTTCATTTTTTAATAAAAAAATCACATTAGAAAGTTTATATTGGATTTTACTATTTTCCACATGAGATTTCATCCACCACTACAAAATAGTGAAAAGTTATCGTAGTCCTTATTGAAATCAATTCTCATACTCACACATCCTTCACGAAATACATGCCAGATATCCATTGGTGAAAATTTATCACGATCCTTACTGAATTCAATTATCATATTCACAAATCCTTCATGAATTCCATGGCTGCCAATTGGTTTGCAAAGGCGGTCACAATATAGAATATACAGAAAGAAAGAAGGAAGCCAACCATATGATGAATTGGCTCTCGCGTGAGTGACCCCTCAGGGTTATGATCATACGTAGCTCAAGGAAAGTAGTAATGAGCATGATATTTGTTTTTGTTAATCCTTCATGAATTCCATGGCTGCCAATCGGTTTGCAAAGGCTATTACAATATATAATATACAGACAGAAAGAAGGAAGCCAACCATACGATGAACTGGCTCTCGCCCGAGTGACCCCTCACGATTACGATATGCAACTCAGGAAAGTAGTAATGAGCATGATATTTCGTTTTTGTTATATGTTTTGATAGATTAATATTGGGTTTTAAACCATCCGAATGTAAACCAAGCCAGTTAGGGATGAACCCAAAAATATTTAAAAACATGTTTTACCCAAAATAAAATAAAAGCGTACAACAAACTACAACATTTTGTTGCTATGAGTACGAAAATATTTGAACACAGAAGTGAAAAGGGCATAAAGAAAAATGTTCTCATAACTAAGTTCACCGTGTTGTTATAAGTTGAAAATCCCAGAAATCCTTATTTCCACAACTGAATCTGGATCCACGAAACATCTGGAAACACACTCAATATTGCAGGCGCCTATAACAAACTGCTACAGATCGAACAAAGAACAAAGAAGTGATCGGTATAAAGTTCCCCTCTGATCTCGCTACATGCAGAGCCCCTAGATCTGGATTGTTGTTATTAGACATTGTGTGGAGGGAACCCATGAGATGTTCATATTGTAACTTGTGGGAAAGAACAAGCAGGAGATATTCATATTCTAATTAGTAGAGACAGGAGTACTAGGATGTTTCCACTTAATCTAGGGATCGCTCGACCAAAGAGAGGGAGAAGAGATCAGTATGAGATAGAACTGAACCGAATTGACTATTATTTGAAACAGGTTTTGGAGGCAAATGGAAGGCGGTCGACTAATTTCATATTTCAAATTTCAAATTTCAAATTTCAAATGGCACATTAAATGATGTTCAAACTGCGTCTAGTTAAAAGAGTAGGCCATGAAGTTAACGTTAACGGAGACAGCATCTAGGTGGACACCGGTGGATGTGTACGGCATGCGCATGGTGGAAGCCCATTGTACTTCTTCGTACTCCTGCAGCAAACTTAAAGGAGTAGGTGCGGATTTCCTTGGGGCCTGGCGCTTGACGGGAACGGAAACGGAGCTACGTAGACAAGTCAGGGAGGACGACGAGGTTGTCGAGAAATGAGGGGTTGCCGGAGTAGTCTAACTCTCTAGGCGAAAACGTTGAAGGGTTAGACTACTCCGTTCTAGCAATGTCTAATGTGAGTCTTGATAACTTGTTATCACATTTAAGCTCTATATTAAGTTATTTTACTCATATTGCATGCTTACTATTGCAGGAAACTACATTAACAAAATTCAACACTAATCATGCTAATTCAAAAAGGGTTCTTAAAGTCTCGACCTTTAGCAAAGACTCTCTTTGCTAAAGGCCAACACTTACCTTTTTGAAATCAAGACGACTCTATTTACGTGAAATCTTTATAATCCAAGATTTTTATTCCATACATTTCACTTTTAGCTATCAACTTTTGTTCAAACATTATAGTTGAAGAACACATTTGTAAAGTGCATGCCTCAAGATAATCATTTTATTGGTATCTTGTTTATTTGAGCACTTTGATGATCATTTTATATTGTTCAAGTAACTTATGTGTTGGTAGTATATTGAGCAAGATTTCCTATGAGTGAATTCAATGACTAAACACTTGTCTTAAATTCATATTTTACGCTACAATATATTCACTTGTACTAATTGACACTTGCTCAAGATTGCTTTGATCACTCTTAAATTCATAACATTGATTTAATCCATTAAAATCTCAAGCTATATGTTGTGAATGAGTAGTGTGGCTAGGAATTATATCAATTATCTTGCCCTTAGCCATTGTAGGAGACTTGAACTTTACTCATATCCTCTAAGATCTCCTAACTATCCAACTAGGTGTACTTGAATTCAAACCCCCTTAATTTCCCTAAGTACACTTAGTCATCATAAATCAATTAAACGAATACTTGAGAAAGATAAGCCACTTTGTTGTGTCTTTAGACATTGCACGTGGAAACCCCTAGTTAGTACCTTGGAAGGTTTAGTTGGGGTCACCTCTCATGGTTAGTCTAGATTTACATAGGGAATTTAGGAGATCTAAACAAAGAGAAGCCTACTTGTGTGACACTTAGGGGTAGATCTCTGAGTTTTGTCGGTTTAAGCAGTTGATTTTCCTTTCAATCACAAGACTGCTAAATTTTGCAACAACAAGCTATTATCTGCACTTTTCTAATAACTCATGAATTAATTATCCCAATAACCTTAGAACTACCATGGCGTAACCATAATTGATCCATATTTTCATGTTACACCCCTAAGATGAAGTGAACTTCCTAAGTTTCTAAGCAAGGTGAGGGTGATGAAATATGTAATGTAATGGAAGGTGAATTATTTGTGATGTTAGGGAAAAGGGTTTGCAAATTAATTATCATGAGAGGGTGTCTAAGTTCTAAGTCTATCCCTTAGCTTTCAAGAGCTAGGGGTTAATGATTTTTTCCTCCATATTTGTGCATTGGAAGGGGATTATTTTCTTCTTGAGTTACCCTTACCTTGCGCCATTTTTTACGATCCTTTTTAATTATTTTTCCCTTTTTTGACACAATATTAGTCCCTTACTTTGTGTTTAGCTTCGATGAATTGGGACATAAGGATCGTGGATTTTGCAAGGGGGCATAGCTCATTTTCATCATTTAATTTCATTTCCCTTAGAGTACTTTGACTCTTTTGACTTTGACTTAGGCACCATACATAGGAGTGATATGTAGAGACCTTAGAACATGACATATAATAAGTTAATTGTGAAAGGGGGACATGATGAAAATGAGTGAAGTGGCTAGTGAAATGACATGATATGAAAGATGGCTAGCTAAATTGTTGTTAATGACATGAAATGAGGATCACACTTGCTTACATCCCTAGGGGCACACCTAACTTGCAGTTCATATGCTTAATCTGATGAGGAAAGAAGAATTATAACCACACCATTATGCTTCCTAAGCTATTGAAACAAATTTTGAGGAAACGTGAGCCATTATAGAGTAACACCTTTGAACTCCTATTGCCATGTCCACACATAAGATAGCATTTACCATAAGTCAAGTAGAGAGGATATGTCATAACACTAGTATAAACTAGATGTCCCCATCTATCTTTGGCATATGGAAAGGCAAGTTGAGCAGGCTGAAAGTGTCTCTATCTGCTAAATTTATAGCTTCGGAATCTATTACAGATCATCACTTCTGCTACCACATGTCAGCTCCAGCAACTGCTAAGTGTTCTGTCAAAAAGACCTTTTTGTGCCAAGTGACATGTGTCCCTAAGGGGGCTGCTTAGCCAAGTGACAGATGTCCTTAAGGGGGTTGCTTAGGAAGGGGGTTGCTTAGCCAAGTGACATGTGTCCCTAAGGGGGCTGCTCAGCCAAGTGACAGATGTCCCTAAGGGGGCTGCTTAGCCAAGTGACATGTGTCACTAAGGGGGTTGCTTAGGGCGATTCCTCCCTAAGAGGGATGCTTGGGGCGGTTCTCTTAGGGGGCTGCTTGGGACAATCACCTAAAGTATAAATAGGTGCCAACCCCTTCCCATTTTATTCATTCAATTTCTTTCTTGAAGTGTGCTCGTGGAGTAGGTGTGAGGTCTGTTTGTCCATTGCAGAGCATCATACTTGCAGCAGATAGAGGATGTATGTGCAGCAGCAAGCAGAGCATCATTCTTGTAGCAGACAGAGGATGTTGTGAGCAGAGTTCAAGGTTATCATACCATTCTGGTATAAATTGTTACTTCTGCTATTAAATTTTATCTTAGCATAGTCAAAGTGAAGCTTATGATGATGATGTAATCTGAACCTGATATCTTATATAAGAAATGTTGTTTGGCTGGAGTTTTTCTCCCTTCTAAGGGTTTTCTTCAGGATAAATCTACTGTGTTTGATGTGGAATGAATTTGTGCATATTATTTTTGACATGTATTGTTGCTTGAATTAAAAAATTGACATGGTATCAAAGCTTTGGCTGTGAACAGAGCTCAGTTCTGTAGTTCTTGAGCCTTCACAGGTCCTAGGGTTTAAGTTTTTATAAAGCACAGTCCTAAGTTTCCTGTTCAAGCATGTCTTCTTCTATTTCTGTTTGACTTGAAGATAGGATAGAGGGAGCTTCAAACTTTAATGTTTGGAAGCTCAGGATTATGAATATTCTCCAAGAGTTAGAACTAGATCATTTTGTGACAACAGTGGTGGAAGAACCAGTTTCTAATGTTGGTAAGGCAGTCTGCAGAAGGAATCAAGCTAGGTAAAAGAGAGTTATTTTTTATTATGTAAAAGATAGTATCATGCATGTACTAACTTCTCTAATGACAACTAAAGACTGTTATGATACTCTTGTGAAGTTGTATGAGAAGACTACACCCAGTCAGAAGAGAAATCTGAAGAACAAATTGAAGTTTTTACAGATGGAGAAAGGTGAGTCTGTTGCATCCTTTTGTTCTAAAATTGCTCAGATTCGTGATCAGTTACTTGTCACAGGGGTAACAGTTGATGATGACGATCTTGTTCAAACCATATTTGATGGTCTTCCATCTTCATGGAGTACTTTCCTTTCCAGTGTGAATGGTAGAGAGATTCAACCTACTTTTGAGCGTTTATGGCATGATTGCCTTCAGGAGGAAAGTCACATGACTTCAAGAAATCATGTTGCTAATGATGACAGTGTTGCTTTGGTTGCAAAAACAAGAAGAGGAAAGAAACCTTTCTTTAAAAGGCATTTCTAGGAAAACAAGCACAAAGGAAACTTCAAAGGTAAAAATTTTGATGTCTAAGATTATATGCTATAGTTGTAACAAGATAGGACATTTTGCTAAAGACTGCAGATCCAAGAAGAAAGTCTTTCATAAAAGGAAGCATCATGCATCTACTGTTGAAGAAAGAGGATCAGGTAAGAAGGCAAGTGAATCTCCTGAGAGGCAGGAAAACAAAAAAGAATACTACCTAGTGTCTGCTCTTTGTGGTCATCCAACTATTGATTAGAACACTTGGTTGGTTGATAGGGGAGCTTCAAAACATATGACTGGTTACCAAAATATTATTTCAAATTACAGGAAGAAGTCTTGCTCAGTGCAAGTTCAGCTGGGTGACAACTCATGTTATGATATCAAAGAGGTCGATTCCATCTCTCTTCAGTTAAAGTCCGGATCCATCATTCATATTGATGAGGTCTTATGTGTTCCTGGCATGAAGAAGAACTTGTTGTCAGTCTCTACACTTGAAGATAAAGGCTACAAGGTGGCCTTCATGGATGGTAAAGCAGTTCTCTGGCCGAAAGGTGGTCATCTAAGTTCAGCTGAAGTCATTGGAATTCGAGAAGGAGGTCTCTACAAAGTAACGAATCATTCTGCTTGTGCTCTTGTTCATTCTACAATCAGTCCCAGTGAATTGTGGCATAGAAGATTCGGTCACCTTCACTTCAAAGCTCTTCCTGGACTTCAATCTATGGTAAGTGGTATGCCTTCTATTTCTTCTGATAAAATTGAAGTATGCAAAGGTTGTTTACTTGGAAAAAATGCAAAGAAGTCTTTTCCTCACAGTAGTAGAAAAACTGAAAAGATCTTAGAGCTTATTCATTCTGATACTTGTGGACCAATGTCTTCTCCCTCCCTGAATGGTTTTCTATATTATGTCATATTTATTGATGATCTTTCTAGAAAATGTTGGATTTATTTTTTGATGTTGAAAAGTGAAGTTTTTTCCAAATTTAAAGAATTCAAACTTTAGTAGAAAACCAGACAGGAAAACACATTCAGATTCTAAGATCTGATAATGGAGGGGAATATGAATCTTGTGAGTTCGAAAGTTTTTGTAAGGAAGCTTGTATCAAACGTTAGTTAACTATTCCGTACAATCCTCAACAAAATGGCGTGGCTGAAAGAAAGAACATAACTATTTGTGAGGCTGCAAAAGCTATGATGTTTGATCAAGATCTGCCCATAGTTGTATACATTCAAAATAGATGTCCACATGCTATCCTAGAAGATAGAACTCCTGAATAAGCTTTCTCTGGTAAGAAACCAAATGTAGATCACTTAAGAGTATTTGGATGCCCAGTTTACATCCATGTGCCTAAAGAGAAGAGAACAAAGATGGAACCCTTAGGAAAGAAAGGGATCTTTGTCGGATATAGCGAATCTTCTAAAGCTTACAAAATCTATATCCCAGGTCATAAACAGATCGAGGTTAGCCGAGATGTAACTTTCCATGAGGAAGTTGTTTTTAAACGATCTAGAGAGCTTTAGATCAATGTTGAGCTAGATTCTCCTCCAGCTGAGACTTTTGGTTCTGATATTTAGAGGGAGGAAAGTCACGATCCAATGGATCAATATTCAGTGTTGGAACCTACTGAGGCGTTAGAAAGGTCTCTTGAAGAATCTCCTATCAAGAGAAGACCTGCTTGGTTCATAGAAACTCTGCAAGAAGCATAGAAACATATAGCCCCTTTAGGAACCTTTAGAGAGAGCAAAAGGCCTCAAATATTTACATGTTATGTTGCTTTGGTAAGATGCCATGTTGAACCTTCTTTGTTTAATGAAGCTAACAAATTGCAGGTTTGGAAAGATGCCATGTTGGAGGAATACAAGTCCATCATGAAGAATAATGTATGGGACATGGTTCCCAGGCCCAAAAATAAGTCAATTGTCTCATCCAAATGGCTATGTAAGATAAAACATGCAGCTGATGGAAGTGTTGAAAAGTACAAAGCAAGATTTGTTGCCAGAGGCTTCTCCCAAAAGGAAGGTATAGACTATGATGAGATATTTGCACTAGTAGCCAGGTATACTACTATCCGCACAATTATCTCTCTTGCTTCTGTACTTGGTTGGAAATTACATCAAATGGATGTAAACACTGCTTTCCTTAATGGTGAAATAGAGCATGAAGTATATGTAGAACAACCTGATGGCTTTGCAATGCATGAAAAGGAAACTCATGTATGTAAGTTAAAAAAAGCCCTATATGGTCTTAAACAAGCACCCATAGTTTGGTATAATAGAATTGATGACTTTTTGCAGGGATTAGGGTTTAGTAAAAGTACCATAGACTCTAACCTCTATTTTAAGGTTGTTGAAAATCAACCTTTGATTTTGGTGTTATATGTAGATGATCTTTTCCTTACAGGAGAAGAAAAGCAGATTGCCAAATGCAAAGAGAGACTCACTACTGAATTTGAAATGAAAGATCTAGGAATGATGCACTATTTCCTAAGATTAGAAGTTTGGCAGAAACCAAACGAGATTTTTCTATCTCAAGGAAAATATGCAGTAGACATATTGAAAAGGTTTGGTATGATGAATTGTAGGAGTGTGTCAACTCCTATGGTTGCAAATTTAAAGAAGTTACAGGGCTCAAGCTTAGGAGAAGATTTGGTGGATCCCACCATGTACAGGAAACTTGTTGGGTCTTTAATGTATCTAACTCATACAAGACCATATATGCAGTTTGCAGTGAGCGCATTAAGCCAATTTATGGCTGAGCTAAGAGAACGACATTGGGTGGCAGGTAAGCATATTCTGAGATATCTTAGAGGTACCTGTTATCACATTTATAGTATCCGAGCTACCATACATTATTTTTCTCATTCCAATACACTTTTCAGCCAGTTCCCTTACATTGAGATGTTGAGATGAGCATCTATCGTGGATCATGTTATTATATGGACAACAATTTTTGTTCCCCATGCCATGACTGAGTTTCAGAACACTTAGAGAGATGACCGATGTAGCCATTTAGCCATTTATACAGAGGAGGCAGTTTTGCCCAGATTTATAGCAGTAGTTTCAAAGGACAGATGATGGTTCAGATATTGTGCATTCAGGTATATGACTCAGTAGGTATACTTTGGTATTATGGTTATATTGCTTTTATATTCATCCTTGTAGCATGTATTAGCATTTAGTATCATGATCTGGCGATCATATAGATATGTGGACCTGGTTGTACTTTTATATATATTGTATTGTCCCCACTCAGACTTAGAAGTTCACTACCCATACTCATTGGTTTTACCCTCCCTAGGGAGAATAGATGTGATCATTCCCACCATATTTTGGCTTGCTAGTGTTGGTCTCATTATTCACTGTCTTCATCCATCCATTACCTTCCAGTTTGTTTATTACCCTGACTTACTACTTGACTAGTGGCATGGAGGACCTTCCCCCACTTTATCCTCTATGTTGGATAAGCTTCCCTGTTTCTTGTGTCTCGGCTCTGAGTTGGTGACAGAACTTACCTATGGTGAGTTGGATTGTAGTCCTAAATCATTCTGGTCGGTTGTTCCGATGTTTGGCACTGGTACGAACTCCCCCTAGTCACTTAAGATGTGTTGGCTAAAATTGAAAGCTCATGTACTACTTATGGAAACTTATGTAAATTCGCCCAGGAAACTGTAAACTCTAGAATGTGTTTGTCAACACACGTGAGTAAAGGGCAAGAGCAATGAAAAGATAGAAATACTCCTTGAAAGAGTACAATGAAAGGTCCAAAAAGCAATGGTTCTTAAACTCTATATCTAACGATTGCTGACCTTATATGCATATGTACAAACATGCCCTGGATGCAAGCTGCGATTAGTTGTGCTCATCAGCACACCTGAGGTCCGAAGGGTTATGTAGGCCAAAAAGGCCATGAAATGAAATCAATGGATCCTAATGAACTTGGATCATCTTTTATAAAAGTGGACATGAAGCCTAAGTTGAATAAGCACTCTTTAAACAACTTACCTATCTGTGAGACACTGCCATCCCCCGTGTTACTGCTTGTCCAGCATATGTTAGAGTGTGTATCCCCTTTTCATTTCCAAAGTGTCACAAAGTTAAGTTAGTAGTCAACCCTTAGCCTAGCCTTTTGACTTTTAGCCTTCACCCTCCACTAGCAAATTGGTCACCATTGTGAAGTGAGTATGGTCTTGAAAGTTTGGTCTGAGTAATAATAATAATTAATGACCTTATATATTTGGTTTTAGATCGCCAGTAATGATTACTTCTTGTTATAATTGCTACTTGAATGAATTGTAGAGTATGCTTTAACCTTTGACACCTTGCAGCAGTTTGATGATAGCTTGAGTTATATTTTGGGTCATGTTGACTTGGTCAAACCCAATTTGACCAAAAGTCAACCACAGGACATGAGGTGGCAGACCTCAGATGATACAGAGATATGATATATGGTCTGGTACAGGTCACCAGTTGGTTCTATGCAATGGTTTCAGACTTATGATGATGATTTGTGCTTTTCAGCACTTTTACAGATTATTATTATTTGGTCTGTTGGATATGATGGATATTTATTTTTGATCATGCAGAGATCGATATGGTGTATGATGGATTTGGGCTCTCTGAGTTCACTGAGATAGTTTGTTTTCAGTTCCAGGAAGTTACAGTGATTTTTAGCCTCAGTTGGCTATCCTAGTGCAGTTTTGGCCTATTAGAGGCCCTGTCAGAGCAGTGATGAGATTTGATGAGTTCACCTAGGGCGATGTGCATGGAGGGGGTGGTCCAGCCACTTGATATTACCATATTACCCCCTCCCAGAGAGTCGAGTGGCCTCACCTTGACAGCGTAGGCACTCCAGGAGGCAGTTTGGGCATGTTCACATTTCCCGAGGTAGTTAAAAAATGGTAAAAATGGCTACTGAGGGATTCGATTTGGGCTACTGAGGCAAGGGATTGGCATGGGATGATGTTTGATGATGAGAGTGATGTCTTCCACACCTTCTCCAGTAGTTTCAGCTTTCAATGGGGCCCACACTCTTCACTCCGGCATTTTATATGGTTTTCTGGAGCCTCCAAAGGCTCACAACTTTCCCAGAGAGGCACGATTTGGTGCTTAGAGCATTATTTTATTGATATTGTGCCATGGGGATTGAACAAGGGTGTTAGAAATTACCCCTTGGACCCACCATGAGCTAGATCTTATATTTTATCATTGAGATTTGGTGGGACCCCTCTCCTAGGGCGATTTGGTCCATTGATATGTTATATTGTTATATTGATCCATGTACTTTATTGTTGAGCTCATCTCAACCATTGATTAGATCACTTTGATCTTTTAATATTAGCTATCCATTCAAAAGGTGGTTAGGATTTTGGTGTCTCTCCATCCTATTTAAAGGAGAGAGCTCCTCATTGTAAAGGGGACTTTTGCTCCTCATTGTAAAGGGGACTTTTGGCTCTGGATTATTGGATTAGAAAAATACTATTGCATCTACTTGTCTTGTGGTGGTGAATGCTTTTGGAGTTTGACTGTTTGTTCTTCCTTTGCACTGGGTTATTGGAGATTATCTGGCTATCTTTTTGTCCATGTATTTTTCATCTACAGGTGGAGGCCGATTTACTTCAAGGAGGTTGCATTGGTAGGGGAGACTCTGCCTGCCTCTTCTTTGGGGTCTCTTCGTCGGTAACAGGGAGTATTACTGTCTTAGTACCTTCTACTTCATGTTATCATTTGCTTATCCTTGTATTTCCTCCATGCTTGATCATTATGATTGAATCAATTTCCTTGGTTTGACAGGTAGAGGAGGGCACACGTGTGGATTAGGGCATCACTTCAAAGCAAGAAAACTCAAATATCTCCCATTTGATCTCTGCGGGAACATTCCTCTTACAACAAGGCAACCTCATCCATCACATAGGTATGATCTCAAGGTAAATTTCTCATTCCATGATCTATCCATTTGTCTAAGTCATTAAAACCCTCATAAGTTAAAACCCTCATTTTACATTTTCTCAGATCTACTTGGATCTAGTTGGCTTTTGGGTGAGATATTGAAAACCCACCTCTATAGCATCCACGACAATTCGGATCTATAGTTTGGTGTGGATTGGCTTCCATTTGACCCCTTTCCCAAGGCACCCTAGCCTCTCCAAGTGAGGTTGCACTCCTTGGTTGGGTGAGTTCTGCTAGTTCCAAGACCTGGGTAGGTGAGATCCCACTTGATTTGAACTCTCCTCACTTAATAACCTACCCCTAGTGCTTCACCTTGTTGATTTCCACCTTGTGGGTCCCATTCCTCATTTTGAGGGTTGTGCCCCATTTGGGTCACTTGGTGATGCATTTTGAATCTCATATCTACTGAGATCTAGCCATTGGATGACCTTGATCTTTAAAACCAACCTTGCTTTACATCTTGACAACCCCGATCTACATTTTGGTGGACATCCGACTCCATTTGGCCCAATTCCCAAGGCACTGATCCTTCTCCTAAGGCTCACGACTTTCCTGGGTTGTGAGATTTCCTTGTGGGTTGATCTCTGTCTGGTTGCTTGAACACTTAGCTACTGTCATATCCCTTCATCAAGCATAGTTAGAAAGCCCTAACTGTCAGATCTCTGATTTGGGACACTTTCCCTGTTTTAAGGGTCATGTTTCCCAAGGCAGTTGACTTTGACCATTTGAAACTAGCTTTAATCCTGGAATCATACCTAATCATAGAATCACTGTGTTATCTTTCTTTATCATATCACACCTCTCCTAAGCCTCCACAGTGGTCCTACTTCCTTAATTCTAGGGTTCCATACCTGTCACCCTACGTACTTCATTAGATTGATTTGATCTGGTGATTGGGTTGATCTCTCCTATCGGGAGTAGATCTGGGTCTCCCCCTTGCTATCTTGGCTTTGATAGCTAAAGCGAAGCGTGCCTTGGTTGGCGTGACAACCATCCTTTTGGGAACCAAGGCTCTCTTGGTTCACCACTTTAGTTGCCTGTCCCCTCTACCATTCACCTTGGATCCATCTGTAGGGGCAACTACAAGATTGGTGATAACAGTACCATAGCCTATGGGCTAAAGTTCACATCCAGTGGTAGTGTGATGTTGCATGGTTATGCAGATTCAGATTGGGCGGGAAGTCCAGTAGACAGAAAGAATACCTCTGGTTACTGCTTTAGTTTGGGATCAGCCATGATCTCTTGGTCCAGTCGGAAACAAGAATCTATTGCTCAGAGCACAGCTGAAGCTGAATATATTGCTACAAGTAATGCCAGCAGAGAAGCAGTATGGCTCAAAAAACTCATTTCTGGGTTGTTTAATGAAAAGCTTGAGACTACGATTATCCACTATGATAATCAAAGCTGCATGAAGCTCACAGAAAATCCAGTATTTCATGACATATCAAAGCATATTGATCTAAAGTACCATTATATCAGAGATATGGTACAACGAAATGTGATCAAGCTGAAGTATGTTGCAACAGATGATCAGGTAGCGGATATCCTAACAAAACCACTACAGTTGGTGAAGTTTGCTCACTTCAGAGGCAAACTTGGAGTTGCAGAGAATGCCTCCATCTTTGAGAAAGAGAATGATCTAAAAGGCATACTCCAAGGTTTGAGGTCATAAGTGACCCCCCTGAAGCTATCCAGGGAGACTTGGAGATTAACCAATTCTGTGAGTCATGGCAAAAGTCAAAGTGAATATAAAAACTTTGTGAGCCAAGACAAAAGTCAAAATAAAAGTGATAAGGCCTATAAAATCTTGTGAGATTATGACAATAGTCAAGGCAAAAGGACAAGCCTTGTGAGTCATGTCAAAAGTCAAGACAGGCAGCCTTGTGAGCATTTAGCAAAAGTCAAGGTATATAGCAAAAGTTAGGAAGAACATACAATTCCTATGAGCTAAAAACAAACAATCTTCCTTATATAAATATCAGTTAATAATTTAATAACTTCCTTGCGAAGAGGGAGTGTTAAATTTATAGTTTCGGAAGCTATTACAGATCATCACTTTTGCTACCACATGTCATCTCCAGCAGCTATTGAGTGTTCTGTCAAAAAGACCTTTTTTGTGCCAAGTGACATGTGTCCCTAAGGGGGCTGCTTAGCCAAGTGATAGGTGTCCCTAAGGGGGTTGCTTAGCCAAGTGACATGTGTCCCTAAGGGGGCTGCTTAGGAAGGGGGCTGCTCAGCCAAGTGACAGATGTCCCTAAGGGGGTTGCTTAGCCAAGGGACATGTGTCACTAAGGGGGCTGCTTAGGGCGGTTCCTCCCTAAGAGGGATGCTTGGGGCGGTTCTCTTAGGGGGTTGCTTAGGACAGTCACCTAAAGTATAAATAGGTGCCAACCCCTTCCCATTTTATTCATTCAATTTCTTTCCTGAAGTGTGCTCGTGGAGCAGGTGTGAGGTCTGTCTGTCCATTGCAGAGCATCATACTTGCAGCAGACAGAGGATGTATGTGCAGCAACAAGCAGATCATCATTCTTGCAGCAGACAGAGGATGTTGTGAGCAGAGTTCAAGGTTATCATACCATTCTGGTATAAATTGTTACTTCTGCTATTAAATTTTATCTTAGCACAGTCAAAGTGAAGCTTATGATGATGATGTAATCTGAACCTGATATCTTATATAAGAAAGGTTGTTTGGCTGGATTTTTTCTCCCTTCTAAGGGTTTTCTTGAGGATAAATCTACTGTGTTTTATGTGGAATGAATTTGTGCATCTTATTTTTGACATGTATTGTTGCTTGAATTAAAAAATTGACACTATCAAGTATCTATGGGCAAACCATAGATCCCATTTGTTGAACTGCTTGATGTGATGGAAGATCACATGGGAAATGATGATCAAGTCGCCCCAAATGTTAGGGGGTAACAGTTCCAACATCAAAAAGTTTTTGAGAAAGCATAAGGCTGACGTATAAGGTGAAATTTTAGATTTGGAAATTAATTTATGCTCACTGTTGGATGGATGATAATTATCATAAAAAACTTTGAACTGAATTACTTGCTATCCCAAACAATTTCCAACAATAAAAATACACTTTCCAACCCCATTTTCATATGAAAACATACAAAAATCTAAAGCCAATGATGGCTGGAATTTTTCTGCATATTCATCATCCAAAATCTGAAAAAATTCGGAACTATTTATGACAAAAAATGGCTAAATCTTTTCCTATTTCACCATCTTATTTTCTACAATTTCATCCACAATATAAAGTTGTGTAATAGCCACAAAACCTGCAACACTTCCATACTCATCGCTGCCCTTAATTTATGCTCACTGTTGGATGGATGATAATTATCATAAAAAACTTTGAACTGAATTACTTGCTATCCCAAACAATTTCCAACAATAAAAATACACTTTCCAACCCCATTTTCATATGAAAACATACAAAAATCTAAAGCCAATGATGGCTGGAATTTTTCTGCATATTCATCATCCAAAATCTGAAAAAATTCGGAACTATTTATGACAAAAAATGGCTAAATCTTTTCCTATTTCACCATCTTATTTTCTACAATTTCATCCACAATATAAAGTTGTGTAATAGCCACAAAACCTGCAACACTTCCATACTCATCGCTGCCCTTAAACAAATCTAAAAATTCTCCATTCCCCAAGGGTTTATCTTAAAAAATAATCTTCTCAAATTTATCAAATACTAAATCATCACATTTAGAATTTTGAAAAGATTCATTGTTTACCAATCCCTTGTCATATTGAGTGAACGAGGTGGATGCTTCATTAACAATATCTTCCTCATGCATGGTTGAATAAGAGTCTTCAATGGCTGGATCATGAACAATGTCTTCTTCACTTGAGGTTGCCACAATATCCTCAAAAATAGTCTTATAATTGCATTCTTCAAAGTGAGGATCCTAATACTTGAGAAATACTTTGATAAAACCCATAAATGAAGGTATTTCCCCTTTGCCCAAATCCTCCATCCACTATTTTATGGCATCGTCAATCAAAAGTAAATACAAAAAGTTTCATCACTACATCTTCATGATTGATACCAAGATTAGTTGGTACTTTTATGAAGGATGTAACTCTTATTGTTGAATCATCAAATCCATGGAAATTCAAGCCATACTCATCAATTTTTTCATAAATAATATCATCATTCTCATGTGGATATCCTGGGATATTTGAAAAATCAAATACAAGATAGAAATATGGATCCAAATCTACCATGTTTGCTGAATATAAACAACTAAAATTTGAAAATGCATGCAAATGATGTATCTCATACTAAACCAAAGATGCGGAGTCGCCAAGGTGAAGCTTCAAGTGCCTTCAAAATGTTGAATGCGCCACCTCTACAAGTCTTCAAAATTTGTAAGGAAAAGGACTTTTTCTCTTCATGGAATCACTAGTTGAGGGCAAAATCTTCAACGTAAACCCTCATCCAATGTTTTGAAGCATAGTTCTTCAAAAAAATCAGGGAAAGGATTTTATCCCCAAGAACACTACCAAAATGTTAGCTCCTAAGTTCTTGCTCTAATGTGAAAGTCCTAACCATACATAGGAGAACCAAAAGGTGACTTTAGATAAGCTATCCAACGTCACCTCAGTGGCCTTATCTTTATCACTTTAGGTTGGTTCTCCTCCAACTCAAGGGGGGTATCCCTACATAAGATTCCTAAGGCTATGAAGTGGGGGCTCAAGGTGATATGGGAGAGTAAGCGTTAACAAAATGAAGGTGGTTGTAGTATATATGAAATACTGTGGCATGGATTAAGAGGAAAAGGTGAGGGTACATGAAAAGATCAATGCCTATCGAATGATGGGTTAAATGGAGACAAAAGGGATGGATCTAAGAGGCAGTTGTATGAATGTCTATGGAAAAAAGGGGTTGTCATATATGCCATAAATTTTCCTTAACTTTGCTCGAGATTACTGCAGAAAATTACCTTGCAGAGTTGGGGTTGATTCACTAAAACAAAGTTATGAAGGTGATGCTATAGTAATCTTGTTATTACCCAAACTGACACCCTTAGGGATAAATTCCTAAAGCTCTAGGTATGGTTTTCATGAAACTAAGGGTGAGGCTAGTTTCACCACACCAAACCCTATTTTCAACTTTAGGTTGGCTCTTCTCTAACTCAAGGGAGGCTTCCCTAAATTAGGATTACTAGAGCTTACAATGAATTCCAAGGTGAAATGAAGAGATGGCTCTAGAAAACAATATGATTTTGTACTTTAAGAAATAAGGATGAATGGGCCAAAGACTAGTGTCTTATCCATTGGGCAAATGGGGTCAACCAAAGCTCATATGAAGGTTCAAAGAAATTATTAGAAGGGATTAGGTTTGAAAGATTACAAACCCTAGTCACTCTTTAATTGATTCGCCAAATTCAAAAGTCTAAATATATTCATCGAACAAGACAAAGATAAACTAAGGTATACCATAGTGACAAAATCTCCGCATGCTTATATAGAGCAAGTTTGTAGGGAAGCGCCCCCCCCACCCCGTCGCCCCCGCTCCGGAAGCTGGCTTCGGGCCGAAGCTAGGCCGAAACGTCCAGGAAGCGTGCTTCCAAGTGAGGGTGTTTTTGGAGAGGTTCTTCGATGCCAATTTCAATGCTCCTTGCCTTTGTACGGAAGCATTGAGGAAGCGATCGCTCCCTAATTGCTTCCTCAACGCTTCGATAAATGTTTCTGTACACTTCCTAATTGAAAAAAAAATGCTTCCCATGCTTCTCCTAACGCTTCCCGTTGCTTCTCTCAGCACTCCCTGTAAAGCCGCAGAAAAGGCAAGGAGAAAGGCATGTGGGGTCCACGTTTGGACTATTGGAGGGAAGGAAAAGGGCTTTGGGGGATAAATCCCTCTTCTCCACTCTCATTCTCACTTTGCTTTGCTTTGCTTGAGAAGAGAAAAGAAGAGAAGAGAGGAGAAGAGAGGAGAAGAGAAGAGGAGAGGAGAAGAAGAGAAGGCTACCATCAAGCTTGGGTTCTTCTTGGAGATAGAAGGTTGTCACACACTACCATTAGAGAGCCAAAGAGGTAGGATCTAAACCCTTTCTTGTTGATTTGCTTTGTGTTTGAAGTTTGAAATTTGAACTTTGATCTATATGTTGAATGCCCTAGATTCTATAATGTAGATGTTCCTCTCCTACTCTTTCCCATGCTTCCTCCCTCATTCTATTGTAGGCAACATGTTAAATCTCTAGTAACTAGTTCCACTTCCAACTTCCAACAAACATAATGAATGGCATATGGTTTATTTTGTTGGTTCCATTTGTTATTTTGATGATGGTGATTGGAAACCGGAGGAGGAATGAGGGAGAGGATGAAGAAGTGGGTAGTGGCTGGCACATACCGTGGGGAGGAGGAGGAGGAGGGGGAGGAGGGGGAGGGAAACCGAAGGAAAACCAAAGAGGACCGATCACCCTTGTGGAAATATGTCACAAAACAGGGAGGAAGCAAAGGGGGTGGAACCACCAAATTTGTTTTCCCCCATTGTAAAAAGACTTACACAAGTTCATATACCCGTGTGAGAAGACATCTATGTGAGCACATGCCATGTGATGAAAACAAAACCATAGGAGTTTGTGTTTGCCCAAATGTGCCATCAACACAAAGAGCCATGTATAAGAAGGAAGAATTTGAAGCACAAAACAAATCAAAAGGATCAAGGATTGAGTCGGTTGACCAAGACACCTGTTGCTCATCGAGAACTGGAGGCCCATCCACCCAAGGTAGTGGATTCTCGCCCATGAGGGATGACATGGATGCAAAATTGTTCCAGTTTCTTTATGCATGTGGCATACCATTCAATGTTCTTCCCTCACCCTATTGGCATGAAATGGTACAGGCCATCTGCACTGCCCCAGCAGGATACAAGAGTCTTGGGTATGACAAAGCTAGAACTATGGGGCTTGACAAGGAAAAAGCCAAGATCCAAAGTGCTTTGGGGCAGTTCACAAATGCTTGGAATGAATATGGGGTATCAATTGTATCATATGGCTGGACAAATGTAAAAGGTAAGCCATTGATAAATGTTCTTGGTGTGTCTGCTACTAGTGCAGTCTTCCTTTCAGCCCATGACTACTCAGATAAATTCAAGACCGGCATAAACATTGCAGAACTCCCACTCAAAGCCATTGAATCTATTGGTCCATACAATGCTGTCCAAGTCACAACCGATAATGCTGCTAATTGTAAGGCAGTGAGAGCAATCATTGAAGATAATTCACCAACATATTTTGGTTCGGGCGTTTGGTTCACATATTGAACCTTTTGATGCATGACATTATTAAGTTGAATGAGAATTATTACAAATGGATTGCTGAACTGTACAAAAAGGACAAACACATGATAAGATTTATTACCAACCATAGCAATGCCCACGGCATTTTCCATAGTCACTCAAAGTTGGAGCTATTGAAGATAGGAAAGATTAGAATTGCTAGCTATTACCTCACCTTTAGGTGCCTTTTGAAGGTAAGAGAGGCATTGGCTCACATGGTATCAAGTGAATCGTGGCAGGTCTTGAAAGATAGGGCTACATCCACATCTAACATGGATGATTTTCCGGAGGTGGAGGAGACCATTCTTGATGGTCAATTTTGGAGTGCCAAGTATGTTTTGCAGTTCACAAAGCCCATTTATTACATGATTCGTTTTGTAGATACAAATAAGCCAGTGATTGGGGAGGTGTATGAGCAGATGGATAGCATGTTGAGCCAAATTAAAGATATTGTTGAATCGAAAGATCCCATCCTATATGACCATATTCACAAACATGTGGTCAAAAGGTGGGAACATCTCAATGTTCCATTACATGCCTGAGCATTGAGTTGTGCAGGATCTCAACAGTCTTGGATGTGGCTCAACATTGATGGCTGCTGGAGATGATAATCCCACTCCCATTGTTCATAGAGCACGAGAAAAAAACTAGAAATTTCTCGTGGCAAGAGGAAACATCCATAAAATCTGCTTTTCTTGTTTTTTCTTGTTTACAGTACTTTCAAGTTTTTGCACTATTGTCTCTTTTATATTTATTATGATATATTTTGTAAACATTACATGGCAATTCAAATTTGAAATTTGATGTTGAACCTACCTTTGAGTTTGAAGTTCACTATTTGCAACTTTGCATTATTGAGTCATTGAATGCATAAAAGCATATTATAACTCTTTGGTAATGAATATGATGCTTCGTGAATTGCTTCAACTTTCAACTTTCATTTCATGGTTGATGTTCTCTGTTATAGACTATGTCACTATAGTTTGGTTACAAGTACTAGTGATGACAAAATGTTATATATAGAAAATTTGAAGCTTTAAGGTTGATGTTATGGATATCGGACCTGTTACCAGCTAAGTTGTACTTAGTTGGACTTTCAAGTGAGCGGGAAAAGTTGAACATGTTACATGTTCATTTTCAGTGATTTTGAAGTCCTCCAGGCCTTTATAAGGGCCCCCTTTTTAAATTTTTCTTCACATGTCCATACCCTACGGGGTTTGTAATAAAATGTGCTAGCATGGTATTTTTTGTAAAGGACTTGGCTTCCGAGGACTTGTCAATCAAGTCGGGTATTCCAAGGAGTTTTTTCATTTATTAATTATGTCTTGCAATTTTGCATAACATAATTTTTGAGTTTTTCTCCTGCTCCTCCAAAGCTGGAATGTCGGTGAGGTGGATAGGACTTAGGGGGTTGTTAATGTCCATGGGTCAATGTATATGAACATGCTAGACATTAGTTTTGAGTCATATGGACATGTGCTAGGTCCCCCTAGGTTTTTTTTTAATTCCAAGGAAAAATTATTTTTCCGTAACTTAGGCCTTTTTTTTAATGTTTTAATTAAAAAAATCAAAATTGTTGTAAAAGTGTGGTTTAGGGGTCTTTTTTTCCATGGGGGTTCTAATTTTCTAGCTTAGAGCACCCCCCATACCCCAAAACCCACTTTCCTAAGTTGTTTGATCATTCATTTTTCACTTATGCCCAAAAAACCCCAAAAAGTGAAAAAAGTGCAAAAAAAATGCAAAAAAGTGAAAAAATGAGAAAAATTAAACTCTAAATTGTATGGGATTTGGAGTCAATTTTGGTTCAGCTATGTAACTGGAGGTGTAAGAGTGCCTTTTGGAAACTTTATGGGCAGCTATATTAGTGGGAACAATTCCCCACTTGAGGAGGGCGCATTTCCCCATGAGGGGAGCACATTTCCCAAGAGAGTGGGGAGCATCAAGTGAGGAGTTTGCAGCTGGATTTGTGGGCTGATTTTCTGCTGGTTGTGGCAGCCCAATAGGAGGAGATAGCAGTCCTTTTCATGCCCCACTTCATGGCACCACTCACTCCCAAAATTCGCCCTCTTTCTCCCTTCACATATGCGCCCTACTCTCCTTGTTTTTTTCTATAAATTGGAGCAGCTCTCTCCCATTTGGCTCTAGTTGGAGTTTGGGAGTGAGAGCTTGCCATTGTATTTGCTTATCTTGTTTATGAAAATAAAGAGACTTTGGAGGTCAAGCTTGGTGTAGTGCTTGTGATGAGTGGATGAATGTCGTGGTTTTCATTGAGGTAATATGTATTTGAGCTATTTGCTTTTCTCTTGCATCTAAGTCTAGCTTATTGGAAGGATTGGTATTGATTTGTAAGGAAGGTTAGATAATAATTTTATTGTTTAATCTTTTAAATATGCATGTGTAGAGATTTGATCTTAGTGTGTCATTTGTTTATGAGCACTTTTAATTTGATTTCTCATATGTGTATGTCTAGAATTGATCTTTTGTTTTCAAGTTGATGTGATTTGCAGGTTATCTCAAGTGGACGAGTGGAGGATCTTGCTTGCTTCCTTCATTTTTCTAACATTTTTTTTGCAGACTTAGTCCCTCGGTTCTCCACCAGAAGGATCCAAAGCTTCTTCTCAAAAAATATCAAAAATAAAAGAGCTCTTTCTTATCTCTCTCTCTCACTCTCTCTACTTTTATTAATTTTTGGTCACGGGTTACTTTTAAAGGAGTAATAGTTGATTTACATTCTGATTTATATATTCTTAAGTAGATCTGAAAATTAGTCTTAAGAAATCTGATCTTTTCATTTACAAAAGATTTATCATTCTTAGATTAGATCTCTTTGATTAAGCATCTCATTTTAAGTTATCAAAAAAGTTGTCAAATTTTAAAGCTTGAACTAGAATGCTTAGCTTTGAATCTTAAACATTTATCTTGCAAGTTAAAAGTGCATTTCATTGGCTTCCTTAAACGAGCAGACCAAGATCCCAAGGAAAACTTGCTTTCCTTGGTTATTTTTGTCATTTTTCATAGGATTAACTTAGTCTTTTTTCCCGAATTTTTTTGGGTGACCCAAACCCACTTTCTAAGTGTTTTTGGGAGCATCTTACTGACATTAGCTTGCTGTTTTGCAACACTTTATGAACAGATAGGAGGAGACTTTGCCCAAGTTTTGGTGGATCGAGCCATCCAGAGCACCCATAAACATACTTTTTTCATCAGAAAAATCCTCCTGTCCAATTTTGTAAGCCTTTGAGTCAATTTTAAATGACTGGGGCACTTCTAATCATATTGTAAAAGAAATATTAAACAAGAGCAGGTGGGCTACCCAACGTCCACACCCCATCCCCCCAGGGGGGAAACTGTGTCGACTCAAATTTTCGTGGTTTGCATTTTTTAGTTTAGATTTTTATTTCCAGCACTTAATAAAATTAACTAGGGATAAAATTAACCTTGTTGGTCCGTTCCATTGGCGGGCCACAAGTTCACTCAGGACTTAGTTTTTATCATTTTTTTACAATTTTCCTTTTTTTACTACTTTCTAAACACCCCCTTGCTTTCCTGAAGTATGGTTTCAGGATAAGGGCTTGCCCGAGTACTGGCCTGAAAAGAGACTCTTGGGGCATAAAAAAGTAAAATATTTGTTCAAAAATACATAAAAATTAACAAGGCTTTGTCCCCGTATGCTCTGGATCACTGCAGCTTTGTCTGAACATGCTGATCAACTAGAAAGGGACTTAGTGACTAGTAATTAGTTTAACATTCCCAATTAACCACCCTTTACGAAAATCCGGCGTAAACGATTATTGACACTGGTGGGCAAATTTCTCAAAGGAAGCGGGAACCACTGGGAAGCGACCTTGAGATACCGTTAGACTATACCCTCATTTGGTATAGTGTTGAAAACCTCCTAGAGACTCCGATCTAGCCCACATGTCCAAGTGAGGAGCCACCTTGTCTAATTCCAGACATATTTCCAGTACCTTACGGTATATTGGAAATCCCCCATCCATAATAAAATCTCATTACCACAAAATAATAAAAATTACCAAGAACAATTGCGAAACATCGTTATTTCATTTCAAGCACTTTATTTTTTACTCCATTTATCAACACTGGTCTTATTATTGGATATTTTATGATGATGGATGTTATGTATCAAATGATAATGAATCAATGATGATGTGGGACAATGAATAATTTTATCTTTTATAGTGCTTTGTTCTTGAAAATGAATTTTTCTAACTCCTAGATTAGTTGCTTTATCTTTCATCGATTAAACCCCTTAGATTTTATTTTTACTTTTTTAGGGTCCACCCCCCTTGGCTTCGCTAGGAGTGAGCCTAGACGGAGGAGTTGAGTTTCAGGTGACAGCACTTGACTCTGGCTTGCCTCCAAGGCCACACCAGTGACTTAAATATTTTTGCCCCGTTTTCACAGGTGTGATTCCAGGTGGCAACAGGACCTATGGTTGACGAATTCACTACTAGATGATTGATGATTGATGAATGATGTTATATGGTATTATGTATTATTTAATGTTTTTATGTTTTTCATAACTAATTCAACATTCTACATGCATTTGTTGACATATATGCATCAAAATATATATTACATAAAAAACGCTTCCAAACTAGAAGCTTTTGAAAAATTCGCTTTCACTCCCCCTTCTTGCTTTTGTTCCCGCTCCCAAGTAACCTTTATATAGAGTACATGATAACAATTGGAAAACCTAGATAACAAGCTGGGAGATAGACGTGGATAGGTGTCACCTAAATATTTTTCATTGTATTGATACCATAAATAAAAATATAGTACACTTTTAGTAAATAGTAATTGAATAATTGCTTATTCGACTAACTCCTTACAGTACTAATTTAGACTATTTAGTTTAGATGTGACATTATGATGATTATGATCCCAAGGACCTGACCATATAAATATCATTGTTCCTCATGGTCCTCCAGGACCTTACAAGGTATTGTACCGCATCATTATTCCATAAATACCAACATTGAGGGGCTAGAGTTCACCATGTCCTCTTGGGGAAAGATCATACATGAGTTTTGGCTACCAATCA
This sequence comes from Larix kaempferi, assembly GCA_027924585.1. Classification (NCBI taxonomy): domain Eukaryota; kingdom Viridiplantae; phylum Streptophyta; class Pinopsida; order Pinales; family Pinaceae; genus Larix; species Larix kaempferi. The sequence goes on along the minus strand of BSBM01001166.1, from coordinate 8,769,213 downwards.
TATATAGGTGTTGGGTAGTTATACATGCACTAACTCTAGACACTCAAACCTAAGGTGTAAGACATAACATCATCTTTAACTCTAAAACTAGTAAGAACCTGATGGAGAGTATCCGTGAGTAGGCATTATTTCTTATCATCATCTCTAACTCTGAAACTGCCCAAAACTTGGTAAAGGGAAGGGCAGGGAACTAAATGTAGGCATACCTAAGGAAAATAATGAAATTTGGCTTATGGCTCAAATCAATGTTGCAATGCTTTTGTTTTAGCTAAATGAATAGTAGGATTACAGATAGAACTTAGGCGAGACACGAAAGTCCAAAAAATGAGGAAATAACTAGATTATGAAGCCAGGTGACTATAATTGTCATAAAGATGAATAATGCATTGTATTTTTAACTATGAACAAAGAATTTCAAAAATTCCTTAGGATCTAGGATCTTAATCTCAAGTAGGGAAAATCTTATGGTCAATCCTTTGCAAATTTATTTATTTCATAAGCATTTTCTCAAAATTTAAATTAAGAAATGATCAAAATTTCTCTAAACTATTTGTTAAGTATTTTTTTATTTGTAAAATCACATACACACACACATATATTCAGATATATAAATATAGATAGATTTATAGTCCAAGGGGTTAGCTCACCCAATTTTCGCCAATGTTGTTATGTATTTGGCTTGTTATGTGCCAACAGGTACTTGATTCGAAACATCCCTTGGGTTTTCCATGAGGTTTTCCTTGGAATATATGTGTGTGTGTGCCCATCTCGGGCTGTGGTCTAAAAGCAACTTAGAGCGGTTTTCATGAGAATGACCCAAGTTCAAATCATGGAGAGATCACCACAACGACCTAGATCTAACTCCTAGTGAGATTGATGCCACCCTACGTGGTGTATTGCCAAGCATGGCATGATTGTGGTTGCGGCCATCCCTATGTTGTTTCACATCTCTGATTCGTATCCTTGTGAGCAGCATAGGCCACAATTAATGTAATAGCCACTGGCTTTATACAGCACCACTCATTCTCACAAAAAAATGATTGAGAATGAGGTGGAAGTTTAGCCTCAGATTTTCAGTCTATCAGGTTGTTTCCAAAAAATATTTACTGCCAAAATATTAGAAACATCTATTGCCAAAATATATTTCTAATAAGCATTTTCTCAAAAGTTAAATTAAAAAATGATCAAAATTTCTCTAAAATAGTTAAGTTATTTCAGAGTCATTGTCCTTTCCTATATTTGCCAAAATATACAGTATATTACTAGAACTATATGCATATATTATAGAATGCATCTCTTATTTCAGATCTGATTGCCTATCAGCAGATATAGCCTACATCTAGGATAAAAGATTGTTTGGGCAAACAGTCCAGGACCATTTTCCTTAGATTTGAGATCGAAACTTCTTATGTTCTGTTCAATCTTTTATCTGCTCATGTGATTATAAATTGGTGGTTTTTTATGATGATTAGTGTGAATGAAACATGAATTGGGTAAAGAAAAAAATTAGATTTGTAATTGTAAGGCTCCACTCCTAGTAATTCGGTGTTTAAACTAGCAAAGCAGAATCTGGAGCAGTGAGTGATCCAGCAACTGACTGCTAACAGCCTCGTTGAGAGTTATTAAGTTGGTTGAGATAAGATTGGTTGCTACAGAAAGCCTTAACAGTTACTCAGACTCAAGCACACAACTAAAACTCTAAAATGTCCTGAAAATATTTAACTGAAAATTGAGCAGTATAAGAAAACATAAATTTCAAGACAAAAACATGCAGATTCTGGAATGTCTGAGCTGAAAAAACTCCAGATGCTCAGACAGACCAAGCAAACTCATAAAAAACCATCTACAAGGAGCAGATAAATGACATGAAACTCAACATAGATGCCTCTTACATTATAGATGAAAGGGGAATCATACGTAGTTTTCACTCATCGTATGCATTGTTGAAATCTCAACACTCCGTGGGTTAAATTCAATCCAGCAACTTCACTTCAATCCATACTGTGTGGGCATTAACATAACTCACTGGTCTGCCAACTTAGGGCCTAAATAACTGATAATCTCCACTGTTTATGTAGTAGAATATACAGAATACAGAAACTTTTACTGCAATTGTATTCAACAGGAAAACTCGTATATTTGTTCAGATAGTATGTGTATTACATGGAGTGGTTATAATTAATTTCATTGGTTTGATTGGAAATTCATCTTAATATGGCATTTACAATAATATGCTTCTATTCAGGAAAGTACATGAGAGTTTTTATACCTGCAGTCATATTCCCTGATATCATATGTGGTGGCTTCTGCGTATCAGCTAAGCCCTGTACAGGAGAATTTTGACTTAACGTTAGCCAACAGAATGCCAGGAATGGTCTTCAGAAAAACCTTTGAAAGACTAAACATGATAATTAATCATATGTTAACTGACTTCACAAAAGACTTTGAACTTATACAATATCATTCACAGCAGAAAAGAAATATATGAAGGGAACTCCAGAAAAGCAATATATGCAGAGGCAGACAGTAAGCATGCAAATAAATTTTTTCACTAATTCAGTATTCAAACTGACACAGTAAAATAGCTCTGCACTATACATAAAATGTGTTGAAGGATGGTAATTACTCCCGCTAGTCGTTGTTGACAAGTCAAGAATTGGTTAGGTTAGGTGTTCGTGATGATAAAGTTTGCAGAGACACAGAATAGAGAGCAGAAAACACAAAGGGCATATTGATTGCCTTCTCATTATTAAACAGACATATATATAGTTTCTCATAAGACTCAAAACAACTAGCTAATACTATGGGCCAGTGAATACCATGGGTCAACTAATGTATTAGTCAACAACTAACTCAACTAACTTAGGACCATTGACTCAACTAACTAATCAACTTGACACGTAAGATTACAACTCTTAACACACCCCCTTAATCTCAAGTGGGATGGTGTTAGGAACCCATGTCTTTACTTTGTTAGTATGTTGTTGTTGGACGCATATGCTTTGTAAGTCGTCCCGTAGTATTTGTTGATGAATAGTTTGTGTTATTGTTGTTGGCGCATATGCTTTGTAAGTCGCCCAGAGTATTGTTGATCCATAGTTTGTAACGGCCCATGGTTTCGACCCATAGTATTGGCGCCTAGAATTAGTATATAAGTGTGTGTTAAGACCTATGAAGGACCGTGAAGTTATTTGTATTGAGCTTGCTCAAAGGAGGTTGCCCCCTCGAAGTGGCCTGTGATCAATATAAAAGTGATTCTGAGTTCTGTCATTTCTGCTATTTCGCGTATTCTTGTTAATTAATTGTTGCAGGTGCCTCACATCTGGTATCAGAGCACTTTCTTGGGCTTGCTGGGTGAAATTTCTGCCAAAATTTTTTTTCGCATCTGTTGCAGGTTCGGATTTGGGAATAATCCCTATCCGCTTAACTGTGGGAAGTACTTGGGCATAAGCCCTAAAACTCATTGTGAGGAGTACCACAGGAACCCCGAAGTAGCTGGCCCATTGAGAGGACCTGCCAGCGAAAAGGGCAACGACCCCTACCTGATTGACTAGTTCCCACCCGTGAGGTAAACCAAGAGCTGTCGTTTGTGGAAAAGCGGTTATCAGTTTTACCTGAGCTGTGGAGTGAGGGGTACTGCCCCAATACGCAAGCCGTCAGACAGCATTGGTGGCCGAGTGAAAACCCTGAACTGTTAGGAAGCCGCACATACCTGGGGTCCATATCTACTTTCAGCTGAACTATTGTCGATCACTGCTGTGCCGTTTCAGATCCATTTTGCAAGCCCTTCGGCATTGTTCCAGATTCCTTCCGAGCCGTAGCCGCTCCAGTCTGTAAAAAAAATTTAAAAAAAAAAAAAATCCGAGCCGTAGCCGCTCCAGCCTAAAAAAAAAAAAAAGAGTATAAAATTCAGTTTTTTCTCCATATCTCCCTTGTTTTACCTCTGTTTCCCTTGAAATTTTCAGGGAACCCCTGTCATTCCATTCTGCATATTTCATTCCTGAGGACCCTATCCTCAATTCCCCTTCCTACAGCCCGAAATCCCACATTTGTCTATTTTTAGGGTTTGCCATAACTTCCTCAGATTTCACCCAATCACCTTCAAATTTTACCACAGAGTTCCTTTCTAAATTCTGCTTCTTTGTCCCCCTCTGCCAAATTTTCCCATTCTTTCACCCCGCTTCTGAAATCCTCATTTTTGCTTCCCTGTCTATCCAACAGTGTCCAAAACTAGTCAAATCCCAATTACCCTTCTGATTTTTTCCCAAATCCAAATTTTCCCTTACTGAAGTAGTTCCTATTTTTGTTTTTCTACCCGTGCAGGAGCAAAAACCATGGAGGAAGCACTTGCAGCCATCCAAGCCAAACTCCAGGATCTGGATGAAAAATTTCTCGGTCTCCATCTTGAACATTCAGCTATGAACAACAAACGGCAGTCCTAGTCTTCAGCAGACAATGGGTTCTCTTCTTCCAGCAATTTCCGTGGTCTGAAGCTTGATTTTCCTCGCTTCAATGGTACCGATCCAACTGGATGGATCTATCGTGCAGAACAGTATTTCATTCTGCATAATACTTTTGATGTCAACAAAGTTCCGTTGGCATCCTTTCATTTGGAACAGGAAGCTCTTCAATGGTATCGTTGATACATCAAGGCTCATCCAGAGCCCAACTGGCCAGACTTTTGCCAGCTTCTTTTGCAACGATTTGGTCCTAGTGCTTTTGATGACTTCACAAGAGCCCTCACTAAACTTCGCCAAACTGGCACTGTGAGAGAGTATCAAACCGAATTTGAGAATCTAGCTAACCACACTGAAGGATTGTCTGATGAATTTTACCGGAGTTGTTTTATCAGTGGTCTAAAGGATGCCATCCGCTCTGAGGTCAAAATGTTCTGTCCCAACACAATGATGGAAGCACTAGGGTTGGCTAAGTTGGCAGAAGACAAGATTGCACCCCAACAACGCTCCAAGCCCACTTTTGTTCCCTTCCGAAATATGGGTTCTCAGCGACCACCTATACCGCAGGCTCCTCGACCGACTCCTATCAAGCGTTTGTCTGAAACAGAGATGCAAGCACGCAGAGAAAAGGGGCTTTGCTATAATTGTGATGAGAAATTCACTCGGGGACATAGATGTGTTCAGCAAAAGCTCTATCTCCTGGATATGGAGTCTCCTCCTGCCTCTGAAATGGGTGACGAAGATCCAGAAACACTGGATGCTCCGGTCGACATTCAAGAACCGCCTATTGACCCTCCGTCTCAGGATGACCAGCCAGAGATATCTCTCCATGCTTTAGCTGGAATCACCACCCCCCAAACAATGCGGGTTAGGGGTTACTTCAAGAAGCTTCCTCTTACAATCCTCATTGATTCTGGTAGCACTCATAATTTCATTGACCCTCGGATCGCCAAACAAGCTGATTGTTTTATCCATCCTTGCTCCAACTTTGAAGTCATGGTTGCCAATGGGGGCACCTTACCTTGCAAAGGGAAGTGTCGAAATGTGCGTATCTCTATGGGAGATTATACCTTGCGCTCTGACATGTTTGCCTTGCCCTTAGGCGGATGTGATGTGGTTTTGGGCGCTCAATGGCTACACACACTCGGCCCTATCTTATGGGATTTTGCCGAACTTTGGATGCAATTTTCCCTCAATGGACACAAACACACATTGACAGGATTACAACCAGGTTCTCTCAGCATCATCAGTTCACATCGCATAGAAAAACTCCTCAAGAAGAATTCACATGGTGTCATCGCTCAGATCCATTCCATCCAGATGCAACCATCAGCGGTCTCCACTACTCCTTTGGATCTACAACAAATTCTGGATCGATATACAGGTGTCTTTGCTGAACCAGTGGGATTACCACCTTCCAGGCCAGAAGACCATCGTATTCAGCTCCTTCCTGGCAGCGTTCCTCCCAACATCAGGCCCTATCGCTACCCATTTCATCAAAAAACGGAGATTGAAATGCTCGTTCGGGACTTATTGAAGCAAGGTATTATTCGCCCAAGCACTAGTTCCTTTTCTTCTCCAGTTATTCTTGTCCGCAAAAAAGATGGGTCATGGCGCCTCTGCATTGACTTCCGAGCACTTAATCACCTCACCATCAAGGATAAGTTTCCAATTCCTGTTGTTGATGAGCTTCATGGGGCTCACTTTTTTTCCAAGTTGGATCTTCGTTCTGGGTATCATCAAATTCAGGTTCATGAGGATGATATTCCTAAAACAGCTTTTCGCACACATGATGGTCATTATGAGTTTTTGGTCATGCCCTTTGGCCTCACTAATGCTCCTTCCACATTCCAGGCCTTAATGAATAAAATATTTCGACCCTACTTGCGGAAATTCATTCTGGTATTCTTGGATAATATCCTCATTTACAGTAAAACGTGGGATGAACATCTCCAGCATCTGGATCTTGTCATGCAACTTTTCTCTGACCATCATCTCCATGCCAAGCAGTCTAAATGTGTTTTTGGACAAAAGGAAGTGGAGTATCTTGGGCACATTATCTCAGCACAAGGGGTTCACGTGGATCCTGCCAAAATCGATGCCATGAACAATTGGCCACATCCTCAGACACTCAAGAGCCTTTGTGGTTTTTTGGGGTTGACTGGCTACTACCGCAAGTTTGTCAAGGATTATGGAAAGATTGCAGCTCCATTAATTGCTCTCTTGAAAAAGGATGCTTTTACATGGACACCTGCTGCTCAGTGTGCATTTGACAAACTAAAACAAGCTATGTGTACTACACCTGTGCTAGCTATGCCCGATTTTTCCAAGCCCTTCACTATTGAGAGTGATGCTTGCGGAAATGGACTTGGTGCTGTTCTCCTTCAAGATGAACACTCCATTGCGTTCACCAGCAAAGCCCTTTCAGGTAAGAATTTAGCTGCCTCTACCTATGAGAAGGAAATGATGGCTATTTTGCATGCAGTACAGAAGTGGCGTCCATACCTATTAGGGAATCATTTCTGCATCAAGACTGATCACCAGAGTCTGAAATATTTCTTGGACCAGCGTGTCTCCTCCCCGGCACAACAGAAATGGGTTAGCAAACTCATGGGTTATGACTATGAGATCACTTACAAGAAGGGTAAAGACAATATTGTGGCAGATGCTCTTTCTCGCACATTTGATGCCCAAGGTTCTCTTTCAGCTATTTCTATTCCTGTTCCCAATTGGTTGCAATCTGTTCAACAGGGTTATGTCAATGACTCTTCCTTATCTCAGATCATCCAACGCTTGACCAACAACCCTTCTGCTGTACCACATTACTCTTGGGATGGTGCTTCTCTGCGATACAAGGGTCGTCTGGTGCTTCCCCAGAGCACAGATCTTCAACAGGCTGTCTTCTATGAACTCCATGCTTCTCCATCGGCCGGGCACTCTGGGTTCCTCAAAACATATGAACGAGCACAGCGTAACTTCTTTTGGCAGGGCATGAAAAGGACAATTCAACAGATGGTGGCCGAATGTGATACTTGCCAGCGCAATAAGGGTGAAACAACACTCCTTCCAGGATTGCTTGAACCCTTGCCCATACCTACACGGATTTGGACAGATATTTCTATGGATTTCATTGAAGGGCTCCCTAAATCTGGCGGGAAGACAGTGATTCTCGTTGTGGTTGATCACCTCTCCAAATATAGTCATTTTTGTGCTCTCAGCCATCCCTATACAGCCTCCTCCGTCGCTCAAATTTTTATGGACCAGATCTTTCGTCTTCATGGCATCCCTTCTTCCATTGTCTCGGATCGTGATGCGACTTTCACCAGTCATTTTTGGACAGAACTATTTCACCACACTGGCACCAAACTGAAGATGAGTTCAGGGTATCACCCACAAATAGATGGTCAGACTGAAATTGTCAATAAATGCTTGGAAACTTATCTTCGTTGCTTCACCTCGGAACAACAACATCAGTGGGCAAAGTGGCTCCCTCTCGCTGAATGGTGGTACAATACCTCTTACCACACTGCCTCTAAAATGACCCCATATGAAGCAGTCTATGGTCAGGCACCTCCAACTCTTCTTCCATACACCCCCACCAGTTCACCAGTTCAGGAAGTTGACACGGTCCTTCGCAACCGCGATCAGATTCTTCGCATTTTGCGGGACAATCTTCACATCACAAGAAATCGCATGAAGCAACAAGCTAATCAGCACCGTTCGGAGCGCACTTTTCAAGTCGGCGATATGGTTTTTCTTCGTCTCCAGCCGTACAAACAATCCTCCTTGAAACTCAAAGGGCGTCATAAGCTCGCTCCAAAGTTCTATGGGCCATATCGGATTCTTCAGAAGATTGGGTCCGTTGCTTATAAATTGGAACTTCCTCCTTCTTCCCGCATTCATCCAGTCTTTCATGTCTCTTGTCTGAAGAAAGTTCTTGGCACCAACATCAGCGGCCAAACGATCTTACCCGAACTGGATAATGAAGGATCCATCCTTTTGGAGCCAGAGGCCATCCTCAATCGGCGCACGCGTCAGCTTCGCTCTCGCTCTATCACAGAGGTCTTAATTCAGTGGCACGGCATGCAACCAGAGGATGCTACATGGGAACCACTCCTTCAGATTCAACAACAATTTCCACATCTAAAGCTTTGAGGACAAAGCTTTTTTTAAGGGGGAGGGGATGTTAGGAACCCATGTCTTTACTTGGTTAGTATGTTGTTGTTGGACGCATATGCTTTGTAAGTCGTCCCGTAGTATTTGTTGATGAATAGTTTGTGTTATTGTTGTTGGCGCATATGCTTTGTAAGTCGCCCATAGTATTGTTGATCCATAGTTTGTAACGGCCCATGGTTTCGACCCATAGTATTGGCGCCTAGAATTAGTATATAAGTGTGTGTTGAGACCTATCACAGATGGTGTGGTCAGCACTATCAATGCCTAAGTGCTTCCTCTGGAACTCAAATGCAGATGTAGCCAAAGGTTTGGTAAACATATTAGCAAGCTGCTCCTTAGAGCCATAAAACATCAAACTGATCTCTCCATTATTGACTAACTCACGTATGAAGTGATAGCGAGTGTCAATGTGTTCACTCTTCCTATGAAATACATTATGTTTAGACAACTGTATAGCAGAACTGTTGTCACAATATATAGTTGTTGGTTCAGTTTCTGTATGTCCCATGTCCTTCAAGAGTCTTCTGAGCCAAACTGCATGGCAGGCTGCTGTAGTTGCTGCAATATATTCTGCTTCTGCTGAAGACATGCTCACAATAGGCTGTTTCTGAGAAGCCCAAGAAATAATACTGGTACCAAGATGGAAAGCATAACCAGATGTGCTTTTCCTATCATCAATACTACCTGCAAAATCACTGTCTGTGTACCCTATGAGAGTATAGTCCTATGAATGAGTATACCAAAGTCCATAATCAATTGTACCTGCAACATATCTCAGTATTCTTTTTCCAACTTTCCAGTGAGAGTCTTTGGGAGATCCCATGAATCTAGAAATAAGACTGACAGCATACATCGAATCAGGTTTAGTAGTAGTCAAATACATTAAACTACCTACTAGTCTTTTGTAAAGTGTAGAATTTACTGTTGGTCTTTCATCATTCTTGCTTAACTTGGTTCCTGTAGCAATTGGAGTTTCTACTGGTTTACATTTATCCATTTTGAATATCTGTAGAATGTTAGTAGCATACTTATGCTGACAGATGAAGATCCCATTTTCACTTTGATCAACTTCCAGACCAAGGAAAAACTTCATAAGACCAACATCAACCATCTCAAACTCATTTTTCATGACTGTCTTAATTTCTTCTAGCATCAAATTTCCAGTATAGATCATATCATCAACATAAAGACAAACAAGTAAAATGTTACCTTGCTGATCTGTTTTAACATACAGAGTAGGTTCATTGCTGCTTCTGCTGAACCCATTGTTGATGAGATAAAAGTCAATTCTACTGTACCAAGCTCATGGAGCTTGTTGAAGACCATACACGGCCTTTTTCAACTTACATACCTTGTGTTCTTGACCTTTGACAGCATAACCAGGTGGCTGGTCTACATAGACTTCTTCCTCAAGTATGCCATTGAGAAAGGCATATTTTACATCCATTTGGTAAACAGACCACTGGTTTTGAGCTGCTATTGCAAGTATGGCTCTGATGGTGTCGATCCTTGCTACTGGAGCAAAGGTTTCATCATAGTCTACACCATATTGCTGAGCAAAACCTCTTGCAACAAGCCTTGCCTTGTACTTTTCTATCTCTGATTTTTCATTCAACTTGGTCTTATACACCCATTTTACACCAATGCAACTTTTATCTAATGGGAGATCAACTAGATCCCATGTCTGATTCCTCTCAATAGAATCAATCTCTTCATTCATTGCTTGGATCCACTGTGGAGCGTTTACTGCTTCTTCAAAACATGTTGGCTGACATGAAAATAGAGCATATTGTAGTTGCTCATCAATGACAGGAGTTTGTTCATATACTCCCTTAAGCTTCTGGTTCTCTGGTTCTGTAGTGGACTGTCTGTTGGTGTCCCTTCTTGCTGCTGCTGCTGCATCTCAAGTCTGGGCATTCTGAGTGGTTCTGGTGGTAATGGACTGTCAGTCTACTGAATGTCTGCTGTATCAGTCCAGCATTTATCTTCCAGAAATTTTACATCTTTGCTCACCACTACTTTCTTGGTGATAGGATTATACAGCTTATAGGGTTTCTGTTGTTCACTATAGCCTGTGAAGATACACCTTTCACTCTTCTTGTCTAACTTCTTCCTTAATTCATCAGGTATGTGTGCGAATGCAACACATCCAAATATCCTGAGATATGAGACACTAATCTGAGTGCCACTCCATGCTTCTTCAGGTATTTTGTCTTTGACACTTACTGTGGGAGATCTATTCAATAGATATACTGAACATGAAACTACTTCTGCCCAATAATCATCGGATAACTTCTTGTATGACAACATACTTCGGGCCATGTTCATGATGGTCCGATTCTTCCATTCTGCAACTCCATTCTGCTGTGGAGTGTATCTGGTGGTGTATGGATACTGGATTCCATGCTGCTTACAGAACTTTGCAAAATCATGAGAGACATACTCGCCTCCACCGTCTGATCTGAGTATTCTAAGTGGTTTACCTGACTGCTTTTCAGTCAATGCTTTGAACTCTTTGAATCTAGATAAGGCTTCTGACTTATTTCTGAGAAAATAAATCCAAACTTTCCTGCTATAGTCATCAATAAATGTTAGGAAATATAGACTACCTCATATAGACTCGTTTTGCATGGGTCCACATAGGTCTGTGTGAACAAGTTCAAGGTGTTCTTTGGCTCTATTTGTAGAAGTGGGAAAGCTGTCCCTTTGGTCTTTCCCTAAAATACAGTCTTCACAAGAACTTGACTGTTCATTCATGACTGGTAATCCTTTGACCATGGATTGTTTTTGCAGATGAGAGAGACTCTGAAAGGGTAGATGACCATACCTACAATGCCACAACCAGGTTTCGTCTTGACTGGAGACAGTATGAGCATATGACTTTGATAGGATAGCACTCCTCAGGTTGAGTGGGAAAATTCTATTCTTGGTCATTTCTACTTTGGCTAGGAGTCTTCTACTAGGAGCTTTATCATAGACAACACAGTAGGAATCAATGAATCTAACATCATACTTATTCTGAATCAGTTGACCCACACTGATCAGATTGACCTTAAGATTTGGAACATAGAATACATCATTTATGTACTTCTTCTCATTCTGTTTGGTAAGTATAGGAAAAATACCTTTGCCTTGAGCTGGAACAAGATAGTGATCACCCAGTTTGATCTTTGAATTAACAGATGGATCTATATTAGAAAATAATGACTTGTTACCTGTCATATGATTGTTGCATCCACTGTCTAGCAACCACACATCTGATTGATGTTCTTCTTCAGTTGCCTGGTATGACAGAAACATAACTTCTAACGAATGTTCTTCAACATTGGAGACATTTGCTTTGCCACTGTTTTGATCTGCTTGCTTCTTTCTGCAGTCATGTTCATAGTGGCCATATTTCTTGCAGTAGTTACACTGGACATTGGACCTATTAGTCCATCTCTTGCCTCCTCTTCCTCTCTGGTTCTGAGAGTTATGACTGTGCTCACAGTGATCTATGTGTTCATGGCTAGTTCTATCCTCTATGGAATTAGAACTCCTTCCTCTTCTGCCTCGTCCTCTACCTCCTCGACCTCAACCTCTGCTGAAAGAAGTCTGAGTGCTAAATGCATGAGACAGAGACTCGTCTTCCTGACTGAGTCTAGCTTCATGAGACAAAAGCGATCCTGTTAACTCTTCTAGAGTAAACGTCGACAGATCCTTAGATTCTTCTATGGCAGTAACCACCATAGAGAATTTCTTAGTGAGGCATGTAAGTACCTTTTCAACAATACCCTTTTGCTCTAGGGCTTCGCCATATGTTTGGAATTGCGTGACAATCCCAGAAACCCTAGTCATAAACTGATTGACAGTCTCTCTGTCTTTCATCTTAAGACTTTCAAATTGGAGTCGAAGGGTTTGGAGTCTTACCATTTTGACTTGATCGGTACCTTTGTATGCAGATTGGAGAAGATTCCATGCTTGATGTGCGGTCGTAGCTCCAACGATCCGCGAGAAAATGGACTCCTCAATGCAACTTGGGATCAACCACTTTGCAATGAGATCTCGATCTCTGCTTCCGTCGAGGGCCTTCTTATTTGCATTCGTCATGGCAGCGAGAGTAGCTGCCGTCGGTTCCATGAACTCCTTTTCGACCATGTCCCAACACTTGTTGAGCTGTAAAAAGGTTTGCATCTTGATAGACTAGAATTCATAATTCTTGCCGTTCAACATTGGACCTGAGGTAGGCTTCATGTTCAGGCTTGCCATGGATTATGACAACAATTAAATTGACCGGCGCGGGCTTCTAACATACACAGTGCGCCTCCGGGTGCGCCGGACAAAATTTATCTAAGTAAAGGCCCACCGGTGCAATTTTTCTTCTAGCAAGGTGAGCCGGCCGACGCAAATTTTCTTCAGGCAAGGTGCGCCACCGGCGCAAATTTCCTTCAAGCAAGGTGTGCTCGACGCAAGTTTCCTTCAGGCAAGGTGCGCCAGCCTCCCTTCAGTGGGTTTTTTGAGATACCCTTCGTCGGATTGGGGAGCGATTTCGCCGAATTTTTTTTTTTTTTCGTGGCCCGAGTGTTCCGTCTCCGTCCCGTGCTGCAACTTCCAGTCAAGTGTGTGTGCTCTCCAGTTTCTGAAAAGGCTTACCCAAAACAAGATTTAAGGATCAGGCCATCAGCTCTGATACCATGATAAAGTTTGCAGAGACACAGAATAGAGAGCAGAAAACACAAAGGGCATATTGATTGCCTTCTCATTATTAAACACACATATATATAGTTTCTCATAAGACTCAAAACAACTAGCTAATACTATGGGCCAGTGAATACCATGGGTCAACTAATGTATTAGTCAACAACTAACTCAACTAACTTAGGATGATTGACTCAACTAACTAACCAACTTGACACATGAGATTACAACTCTTAACATGTGAGTCCCGAGATTGACAGTCAAAATCGGTGCATTGAATCTAGACAGTTAGTTGGTTGCTAGGTCATTCTAGAAGAAGTCTCCACATATGTATTTATGACATATGTACATATGTATTTAAGCATTTAAGCATGTATTTATGTATTTAAGCATGTTATGAAGTAATGAAAACATAGTTGAGTGTTGTGTGCCTCTGCTTCTGATTTTCACATGGTATAAGTGCAAACAAGCCTCTTCAGAAATACAGAGAATAGGATTAAGACTCTGAAAAAATTACAGCATGTTTAAGCCTCTCCAGAGATAGGAGAGCAGGGAGAAGAGATCCGCCACTCCAGAAGAGGAGGTTATGCATTGAGATCTCGAAAGAGAGGCTCGCCAGCTGAAGCCGCCACTAGAAGCTACGGAAGCCAATTTCAAGAATACACATCGAAAGAAAAAAAGTCAAAAGAAGGGCTATTGCCCTCTCTCCAAGCAATAAGAGCGATAACATTGAGAGTATCACTCTCTCTCGATGGGCAAGGCAAGATAAGGAAGGCATCACTTACGATTTTTGCTGCGGTTTCGGGTGCATAAGCTGTGTGGGCACGATAGCCCAAGGAAAACCCCACGTGAAGAAAACCGCCAAAGGAAGTGTGAAGAAAGCAAATCCGTGTGCAAATCCCCAAAGAGAAACAAAAAGCGTGAAATAGCTGGGTAATCCGCAAGGTAAATGTGTGAGAAGAAAGCACCAATCCATTGAACCTCTGTTGTAAGAACAACCATGTTTGTGAGAAAGAAAGGAGTGAAAGGAGTTGATCTGCATGTGGAGAAGAACTGCCAGCTGCTCCTAAAGTGAAATGCTAGTTTAAAAGCCGAGCCGAAAGATCAGAGTTCATGTGTAAGCAAAGGAGTTCGCATGAAGAAACGTGGAGGTGAATTATTTTATTTAAAAAATTTGAAGACGTCATTGTAAAAAGGGTTGTATTAAATGTTAAAATTCATCCATTCATAGCATTATAATATAAATGCATAACCAAGATCACTAGAAGAAAGACAAAGCATGTTGAAAAATGACAAAACTCAGAAATCTGCTCACACACAGTTCATGGACTGATTTGTCAAACACTTCATGAACCACTGATATCACCCTTCAAATGTAAACTAAGCCAATGTAATTTATCCAAGCATTAAATAGACATGTGCTAAGGCTGATATACTGTTCATAAAGTACATTTAGCAGCGGAAAATCATAAGAAAACAACAGACTGTCATACACAATAAAACTCAGTATTTTGGTCAAATTTGATCCTGGAAAAAACCCCCCCAACCCCCGGGGAAAACCAGCATGCAAGAGATATTATTATCTGAGTGAAATAAATGTTACAGAACAGCTATATCATACAGTGTCAAGCACATAATCAACACCTTGGAAAATGTGCCAAACCCACATTACAGTCTGTACATACACAGTTCAGTCATTTGAGCAGCCTCCTCACTTTGATTCTACCTTGAAATCTGTGTACAAAATCAGCCTCTAAAATCACAGCACAATAACACTAACTCAGCATTATTACAGTACCTTAATATTTGTGCCAATCTTCAGCAGTACACTTCAGATTTCTGTGCATAAACCAACAGTACGGCCCCCCTGAGAATGATGTACAGACAACATTAAATGCTGTCACTGTCTTGGGAAGCGTGCTCACTTTCTCAACCTGAGAAAAACGCCTCTCCTATTCTGTTCTGTCTTCATCAATCAGCAGCAAACACTTCTGGGAATGTGTGCCCACTCAGCAGCTCTTTCACCTAGGAATGCGTGCCCACCATTCAGCTCAGCAATACTTTATCTCCTGCATAGAAACTCGTGCCCTCTGAGAGACTCCTCTCTCTCTTGGAAAACGTGCCTCTTCCTCTCCTCTTCTCTTGGAGTGCGCCCTCACCAAAAATCTCTCTTGGATTGTATGCCCAAATGAAGTCTCATGCACTTTTATTTACCCTATTAGGGTTTTTCTCATGACTTTTCACTTCAATGGACGAGATTAGATCTTGGCCAAGAGATCTATGGCTGGGATCTAATCTCTCACTCACTTAAATCTCCTAAGTGAACTTTAGACCAAATTTTTCTTTTTGAAAAGTCACTTAACCCTAAATATTTAAAAAAGTACACTTTATGACTTAAAGTCACTTTAAAAATATAACTGAGACTTCAAGTTATTGACCCCTGCACCTAGGCACCTAATGCAGGAGTGCCACCGAGCTATCAAATGCTAACAAAGCACAAAACATAACAACAGAGTTTATCCTAGGAAACCCAAACGGGAAAAAACCCAGCAACTTCGTATAGAGATGATAATCTCGAGATCAAAGTACAAAGATAAAATAGAAAATGTGAAAATGCTTTCCACAAGTAGAAACCCCAAAACAACTTCCTTCTTTAGCTTGTGCGAACTTCTCTCTCTCCCAAGTGATGCGCAATTGTGAAGTGAGTGAATGAGATAATGAGGTGCACTTTACCTCTTATTTATACAAGTGCAAACATTGAAAATCCCTAACTGGGCCGACTTCACCTAGGGGCAATTAATAAATTTAATTTTAATATTTTTCTTTTGCTTCTTTGCACCCCAAGGTTTACATTGATTCTTTCATGTGTTTACATAAGCGATTACATCAAGTTCATGTCCCTTAGGAGGTACAATCAAGTACAATAAAATACAATGAATAATATCTTCCGAAGTTGCACAAAATCCAACACTCCCTCTCAACAAGGAAGGTATTCTTCGGTCTTCATCCGCATCATGATCATCTGGGTTTCATCTTGTACATCCATGCTATCTCCATCATCTCTATGCATACTGAAGGTTGTCCACACAGTCTTAGTGCATCATCTTCACCAGTCCTTCGGTGAGTCCAAGAGAATCACTCAATCCTAGATCCAGGAGAATCACTCAATCCTGGATATCTGAGATTATCAGCTGTGCCATCTCTGCTATACCATTTGCTACCTGTCTATCTCATCTGCCGATGGGGTCCTCCCATACCTGGCTGAGATCTAAGACGAGCAAATGAGCACGACCATCTACTACATGTTCGTCTCATCTGCCGATTGGGTCCTCCCATACCTGGCTGAGAACCTGAACGTGTAGAGGTACCAGTGCAATCACACGGCCAACTGCTAACTGTCCTACTCATCTGCCAATGGGATTTCTCCCATACCTGGCTGAGTAACTAGACTGCAGAGGCACCTATGTGAACCCGACCAACTGCTGACTGTCCTACTCATCTTCCTATGGGATTTCTCCCATATCTGGCTGAGTAACTGGACTGCAGAAGGTACCTGGGTGAACCCGGCCAACTACTGACTGTCCGACTCATCTGCCTATGGGATTTCTCCCATATCTGGCTGAATACCTGGACTGCATAAGGCACCTGGGCAAAGCAGGGAAAGCATCTCAATGTCATCTTTCCCTCTCAAGGAGGGACACGTTCTCTTCGACTCCAAGTCTTCCGTGAAAGTATTCGAACTTATCCTGGGAAGGGCCTTGGTGAGAACATCTGCAGTCTGGTCGTCTGTCGGCACGTACTGTAACTCGACCGCACCTTTCTGCACCATATCATGAATGAAGTGATATCGAATCTCGATATGCTTCGACCTGTCGTGAAATACAGGATTCACTGACATCTGCACACAACTCTGGTTATCACAGTGAATCACGGTCGGCTCTGGAATTTGGCCGAACAATCCTGCCAGGAGTTTACGAAGTCAAACTGCTTCTCGAGCTGTTATGCTAGCAGCCATGTACTCAACCTCTGCAATACTGAGTGCTACCAAGTTTTGCTTCCTGCTGCACTAGGAAATAACTGCAGAACCCAAACTAAAGCAACATTCGGAAGTACACTTCCAATCTGCAACACATCCGGCCCAATTTGAGTCTGTAAACCCCTGCAATCTCAGGTCACAATCTGAAGCATACTTTAATCCATATCCCACAGTGCCACGTAAGTATTGTTATCACACCATAGTAGCTGGGCTACTATTCTTGCTTAGCAGATATCTGCACTTTTTAGAGCTTCGATTTTTCAGAGATTGGCTATGATGAGCTTGTTATTTGTGATCACTCATGGATCAGAGCAGTATATTGTATCCGATTTTTGTTAGACCTCGTGCCAAGGCTGAGCCTTGAGAGCTTAGATTTGATAACCGATGTGACTCTTTGTTCCATACAGTTTCAGTTCAGTGCCTAGTGATTATATTGCAGTAGTGTTCAGATATATATTGATGATTATTATGATGTGATGTGACCTGTGGACTTCTGATTATTGACTTTGGATTATTATCTTGTTGTTTTAGTCATCTTCATAGCATTGACTTGGTATATGATTCAGGACATGGTAGTACTATTTAAAATAAAATGGAATATCTTGGATGATGTTATAAATATGAATTAGGTTTCCACCAAAGGATTACATTTCAGGGGCTTGGATCATTGAGACTTATTCTTTACAGCGGGGCATGCTTTCTTTTTTAGTATGCAGGATTGAGCTTAACAGTGGTACCGATACAGATGAGACGACCAGTCTTTGTTTTCCAGAGTTTATTCTTGCGATGCTTAGGTTTGGGTGCATGGAGGAGTTGTCTTTTGAGGTGATTGTGCAACTTATGATTGCTTGGTTCATCAGGGGTAGTCAGATGGAGTCTTGTGTTAGCACTTAGTAGATCAAAAGGATTGGTAGAGGTTATTTCACACCTTACTAGATAGTGTGGGACCTTGGTGACTTTACCATTGACAGGCGGATTCAAGATAACTCTTATAGGAATGGCAGCTTGAAGTTCTAGGAGAGGAGGATGCATATGGGGCATGACAGTCGAATAGTTATGATCAAAGTGGCACAACGTCAACATGGTGGTCTCTTTCTGAGATTTGCTTGGGACCCAAGGATTTCAATATTAGACAGTTCATAGCTAACATAGATGCGAGAGCCATATCTTGCTTTCATGAGTTTGGTTCCATAATGGAGCAGTTAGTTGAGGGGTTGAGCGAGTTGTTGCAACATCAAGATGCTCTACTTATTGGCAGTAATAAGGAGGATTCCTATGGCAGTACCTTGTCGGATCACGTATCGAGTAGAGGATGCTTCAGCTCTTCTCAGCTGGTTTGGGACCTGTTATCACCTAAGATGTAGTTACCCCTATGGATAGATCCAGTCATGGATGGCAATAGGGAAGGGCAACTCAAAAGGTGCAACCACGATCACCTCGACCTCCAATATTGGTTGTCACGCCAGTCGAGGCAACCTTCACTTTATGTTATCTAGCCCAGACAACAAAGGGGGAGACCCGATCTACTCCCGACAGGAGAGATCAAAACCAAGACACCAAATCAAGGTATTTCTAAGTGAAGTTAGGTGTATGGTTTATCCTAGACCTAAGGGTAAAGTCACAAGCCAAGTGAGGGGTTCAATAGGTATAGCTTTGGTTCATAGTTGATGTAAGAGTGACTTATAATGTTTGAAGATAGATCTAGGATGAATGTACTAGGTCAATGTCAAAAGATCCACTGCCTTGGGAACTGTGTCCAAATGCAGGATGGTTTTAAGGGATGTATTGGGGCTAACTAGTACATAAGACAAGCTTGACCATGATTCATGATAGCTTTAGGGGTATAGTTCACCATGCAAAAGTCAAACCACAAGTCAATCCAACAATCTAGGAGAGTTGGGTTGTCTTGGAGATAAACCAGTGCCTTGGGAATTGGGAAGTGGAGTCAAAGTAGGGTTGACTTATGGTTTAGGACTCCTACAACATGAGATAAGTGGACAGTATAGGCCTTTATGGTTAAATGTGCCTAGATCTAGGTTTGACCCAAGTGGACCACAATCCCTTAAAATAAGGAATGCAGTCCCCAAGGCAAGATTTGACAACGTGACAGTCTAGACCTAGGTTTTGAATTATTCCGGTTTTAGATCTCCAAAAATCTCAAGTACCCAGTTCCTCGAAGTGAGTGAACTCACTTCTCCAAGGTGGTGCGACTTTCCCTAAGGAGGCTTCAATCAGGGTTTAGGTGGGTCAAATCATGTCGGATGGCATCCAAACTTTAGATCCGGGTAGATCAGTCAAGTAGGGGTATGGATCTATAATTTCGTGGCAATCCACCAGTTAGATCTTTGTAGATCTGAGTTTAAGTGTTCCAAGTGGTCCAAAATGGGGATTAAATCCCTTAAAATGTGGAATGGGGCCCACAAGGTGAATTTCAAGAAAGGGACAACCTGGGTGTATGTTATTTGATGTGTAGATGTCAAATCAAGTGGAATCTCAAACACCCATCGCTTAGATCTAGGTCAACCTGCTCAAATGGTGAAGTGCGCCTTCCTTGGGAGAAGCTAGGTTGGCTTAGATCTAAGCGATGGGTGTTTGAGATTCCACTTGATTTGACATCTACACATCAAATAACATACACCCAGGTTGTCCCTTTCTTGAAATTCACCTTGTGGGCCCCATTCCACATTTTAAGGGATTTAATCCCCATTTTGGACCACTTGGAACACTTAAACTCAGATCTACAAAGATCTAACCGGTGGATTGCCACGAAATTATAGATCCATACCCCTACTTGACTGATCTACCCGGATCTAAAGTTTGGATGCCATCCGACATGATTTGACCCACCTAAACCCTGATTGAAGCCTCCTTAGGGAAAGTCGCACCACCTTGGAGAAGTGAGTTCACTCACTTCGAGGAACTGGGTACTTGAGATTTTTGGAGATCTAAAACCGGAATAATTCAAAACCTAGGTCTAGACTGTCACGTTGTCAAATCTTGCCTTGGGGACTGCATTCCTTATTTTAAGGGATTGTGGTCCACTTGGGTCAAACCTAGATCTAGGCACATTTAACCATAAAGGCCTATACTGTCCACTTATCTCATGTTGTAGGAGTCCTAAACCATAAGTCAACCCTACTTTGACTCCACTTCCCAATTCCCAAGGCACTGGTTTATCTCCAAGACAACCCAACTCTCCTAGATTGTTGGATTGACTTGTGGTTTGACTTTTGCATGGTGAACTATACCCCTAAAGCTATCATGAATCATGGTCAAGCTTGTCTTATGTACTAGTTAGCCCCAATACATCCCTTAAAACCATCCTGCATTTGGACACAGTTCCCAAGGCAGTGGATCTTTTGACATTGACCTAGTACATTCATCCTAGATCTATCTTCAAACATTATAAGTCACTCTTACATCAACTATGAACCAAAGCTATACCTATTGAACCCCTCACTTGGCTTGTGACTTTACCCTTAGGTCTAGGATAAACCATACACCTAACTTCACTTAGAAATACCTTGATTTGGTGTCTTGGTTTTGATCTCTCCTGTCGGGAGTAGATCGGGTCTCCCCCTTTGTTGTCTGGGCTAGATAACATAAAGTGAAGGTTGCCTCGACTGGCGTGACAACCAATATTGGAGGTCGAGGTGATCGTGGTTGCACCTTTTGAGTTGCCCTTCCCTATTGCCATCCATGACTGGATCTATCCATAGGGGTAACTACATCTTAGGTGATAACATTTTGGCGCCGTTGCCGGGGACGCAATAGGCTTACCCTAGTCCTTCCTGCATATACAACGACACATATCTTGGTAGAAGAGTTAAATCTACCTGGCGACTCCCAATCGTGACTCCGCTGAGGAACGAGCTCATTTACATCCTTACAACACAAGAAGTAAAGTAAACTTAGATCAAGTTGAAGGAACCCCAATCACATATCGTAAAAGAGATCCTAAAGCACAACCATCGAACTTCCTTTGGAAATTGGTTAACGATTCTCCAAACAGAACTTCAGGATCCCCTTTGATCAGGTCGGTTCCTCCCTCATCTCCTAGTTCAAACTTAAACACAAACTTAACAAATCCAATGGCCGGAACAAACCCGGGAAACCAGAATGTTCCTCCACCACAAGCTCCTAGGATTTTTGGAAGAAAGGCAAAACCATCTCCTTTAGACTTTTCCCAAATCCAGGGTGCACCCCATGACATGCCTGAAAAGTATTTTGAAAAGGTTCCCAGATTTGATGGAGTATCTGCTATATCAATTGAAGACCACATTGATAAAGTATGGGAACACATGGAAGCATATGGAGCATCTGAGGAAGATGTGTTCATGAGGGGTCTCCTGGCATCCTTGGAAGGAGATGTTAGGAAGTGGTTTGACAGGTTGCCTGCCTCATCCATTGATGGGTATGACAATTTTGTCAACAAGCTAAACAGTGAGTGGTCCCGAAAGTTAGATGGAAAATTTCTCTTACACCAACTTTTTGACATCAAGAAAAGAGAAAATGAAACAGTTCATGAGTTTAACATAAGATTTGACAAGACTGTAGCTGTTATCCCTGAAGAAATTAGACCAAAAGATCAAGCAGTTGTCATTCACTACTTGAATGCTTTTGAGGGATGGGTTGGTTATCAGCTAAAGGACAAAAACCCCAATGACTTAAAGACCGCTCAATCAAATGCTAAGATGGCTGAGCAAAATGTAGCATCCATGGGGAAACAAAACTTCTTTGATCAATTTGCCCCATCCACTTCTAGATCTGAGCCTAGACTCCGAAAACCAAAGGAACCTGTGAGTGTGCCAAAGGAATCCAAGGACACTTTAGAAGTCATGCAAGAAATGATGAAACAATTAACTGTCCTAACTAAGAATGTGGCAAGTTTGAATGACCCTGAGAGACATAGGAATCCTTATGGCCCTAAACCGTATTGGAATAATAATAGAAGGCCTGATGGGGATAGGGATAGACGACGACCTGAGTACCCAGAAAATTCGGAAAAGAAAGAAGTCAATTGGTGTGATGAAGAAGAAGAAATACCCTCTGACACCATTGACCATGATGACCAACCAGAAAACATCAACTTTATAAATGACTTATCTTATGATGAAGACTTTGGAAGAATCCTTTTAGAAGAAGAGCCATGGGAGCAAGAAGATGATATTATTGAAGAACCTAGTTCCACATGTTGTGCCTTAGAACTCCCAAAACCTAAAGAGCAACCAAAGTATCAAATCTACAAACGAGGAACCACTTCCCAGCCTTCTTTCCTTGATAAACATAAAAAGATTGATGAAGATAAAAAGGAAGAAGAAGATCTTGCCATAGATGATTATGATCTTAAGATTGATATGAAGAAAGAACTAAGCAAGATAATGTGTAATATCCCTGTCACTGAGCTAATGAAGGTACCCTCTGTTAAATGCCAAGTAGAGGAATTTTTCAATGGTATTGGCCAAGAGAAAACTCCTGAACCGGTCCTAGAGTCATGTCATATCCAAAAGCTTAGTGGAACACAACTTAGTGAAACAGAGAAGGATCCACCAATAAACATCCATTCAGCCATTTATGAAAGAAAAAGCGGTGGTCACTCCCCCTTTTACCTTACCTTGCACATTCAAAACATGCTCCTTCATAGTTGTATGTTGGATTCTGGAGCAGCGATGAATGTTATGCCTCTACAAGTTATGAAGGAAATGGGACTTGAAGTGACTAGGCCTTATGGAAATGTTTGTGGTATAGATTCCCGACGAGTACCGTCTTATGGTTTGATTAAAAACCTTAGGGCTGACCTTTTCGCATGTTCAGACATTTCTACTATGATGGATGTAGTTGTCATTGACTTACCCCCAGCATATGGAATGCTTTTATCTAGAAAATGGGCAGCTGGTCTAGGTGGATACCTTATGATGGATCTATCATTTATTTGTGTTCCCAACCCTGATGGAGCTTTGATTCGGGTTAACAGAGAGCCTTGTTATAATGAGCATGTTGAATCTTTTGATGAAGGGTTGAAAAACACATATGGGGATGAATTATTAAATAATGCCAAAACTAACCTGGTTGAAAATAAGGATGAGTTGTATGATGTTGATCAAAGTATGTGTATGGTCATGGAAGATTCTGATTCTTTTTGGGAAGACAAGCAAATGATTGAAATAATTAGAAATGAATTTGTTGAGGATGGCATAAGAAATCTAGGAAGAGATGAGAGTTTGCTTGATGATCAAAGCATGGAGCAAATTCCCCCAATAGAAAACCTTCATGAGCAAACACACAATGAGGAGAACATTGAAAACCCAATACATGAAGATGAGTTTGATGATATTAGGAGGGGAGAAAGAATTCCTTTCACTGTTAGGGAGTGGTTTGCCTTGACCGATCACAATAGAGAGAGAGAAAGCCAAGGGCTTGCACCTATTTACCCATGGGAAAACAATCTTGCAACATCTACTAGGGTTGAAACAAATGAAGAGCCTGAAGCCACTTATTATTCCGATACAGAAGATTCTTTATCTCATTTATCTCTAGAAGACGGTAGCCTTATTCAAGTCCATGATAACTCTCTAGGTTGGGAAGAGGATGCACTAATTAATGATGCTCCTGAAGGAGACTATAATTTAAATAACCTTGCTATTTTTCAAACTCCTTCAGAGCCTCAAAGCCATACTTTATCTACATATCCGCATATCCCTAGTTTCCTCCTACCGTCTGAGTCATCTAGTCAGCATACTCATGATCTTTCTCACATTCCTACTTCCTCCACATTTCATTCTGAGTCAGTTTCTCCCAGACTGGAAAACATGGTCATTCCTGTTCCTTCAGGGGAAGGTTCTAGTCATAACACTGTCATATTTAGAGAGCCACCTCCCTTGGAAGAACATAGAGACTTCTTGACTGTAGGTGAGGTTGTTAAAAGAATCGTGTCTCCCCATGGGGAAGAGCCAAATGAGGTAATCCAAGAAACAAGAAGGCAAGTTAGGGAAGTCCTTGTTGGCACAGTTGCTATTTCCTTAGATGGTGGTCCACCCAGAATTGATGCAGTTCCTTCTAGAAGAAACTCGAGGATTGTCACACCTCAACCGCAAAACCCTGCTGAAATCCATCCCATGCCTATTCGTAACATTGGAGTTATTCCTGAGTCAGTCAATAGAAATAATTTTCATACAGGAAGTCAAGTCATCATTCCCAACCATTTATTGCATATAAGATCGGGACAAGCTGATGACTTATGGGTTGGACCTCTCACAGTAGAGCGAGGCATTGATGGCATGTGCTTTCTGACCACTGGTAGTGGACGACGTATTTTATATCCTGTCCATCAGAGGGACTTGAGGGATCACATCCCTGATCCCACATAGTTGGGATTTCTCCGCTTGCATTGCCTGGTAGTTTAGGGTAGGTAGGAAACCAAATAAGCCTACTTGGGCAGTAGTTAGTCTTTTCAGCCATTGAGTCTGGCACCTTTTTAGTCTCTAAGCTCCTTTGTAAGCTCCTAGTTTAACTGAGTACCTGTCACTTTTTCTTTTCCTGCACAATAAAACTCAAATTTTGCAAATTATGTTAGTAGTTTAATTTACTTTCTGCATTTATATTTTATGCATTTATATTTCTGACATAGAATAGATTTCATTTCAGTTGATTTTATTATTTTTCCCACACATGCGGCATGAGGTATTTTCTTTAGATGTTTGTGAATGCAGAAAATAGGTTGCAAGAATAAAGCTGGAAATAAAATGGTAGAGTGCTGGATCGTGGATTCGAGTAGCAGAGTTCGAGGACCAGAGATTCTGAGGTTCTCAAGCGCTCATTTCAGCAGAGCACTTGTCCCAGCCGGAGCCAGATGTTATCACATATATAGTAGCCGGGCTACCATACATTATTTTTCTCATTCCAGTACACTATTCAGCCAGTTCCCTCGCATTTGAGATGCCGAGATGAGCATTTATATTGGATCACTATCAGATTGTGGACAGCAGCTATATTCCCCATGCCATGACTGAGTTTCAGGACACTCAGAGAGATGCCCGATATAGCCATTATACCATTGGTACAGAGCAGTTAGTAGTGCCCAGAGTTACAGCAGCAGTTCCAGAGGACAGATGATGGTACAGGTTGATGTGCATTCAGGTATATGACTCAGCAGGTATATTATATGTGTTATGGTTAGATTGCTTTTATACTTATTCTTATAGCATGTCTTAGCACTTAATGTCATGATCTGGCGATCATATAGATACATGGACCTGGTTGACCTATTATTTATATTATATTGTCCCTACTCAGACTTAGAAGTTCACTATTCATACTCATTGGTACATACCCTCCTTAGGGAGAATAGAGGTGATCATTACACCATACTCTGGCTTGCTAGTGTTGGCTCCATCATTTCATTGTCTTCATCCATCCGTGGCCTACCTTTTAGATTATCACCTTGATTTGCTACTTGACTAGTGACATGGAGGACCTTTCCCCACTGTAGCCTCTGTATTGGATGAGCTTCCCTGTTTATTGTGTCTCGGCTCTGAGTTGGTGACAAAACTTACCTATGGTGAGTTGGAGTTCCTTGAGAATTCCCCCTAGTCACTAAAGTTGTGTTGGCTAAACCTGAAACTTTTAGTGCTGCCATCAATACAAAATCTGGAAAAATCAAATGCTATATCTTGTATATGAAAGAAATGCCAAATGAAAATGGCCATGAAAAATAAAATGTTATATCTTTTGGAAAAATAAATACCTAGGTAAACAAGTTGTCCATGACACACCTAGAAGTGCTCAGGTAAACAAGTGCCTTAAAAACACACCTGCAGCAGAAAGCCTAAAAATAAATGTAAATCTATGCAATGTGTTTGTAAACACACATAGATCAAGGCTATGGAAACCTCAGGCCCAAAAAGCAATGGAACTTAAATGTTATATCTAAACAATTGCTGGCCTTGTTTGTATTATGGATTGTGCGCATCTGTGAAGGTGAATAAACCCTCTTTAAACAACTCATCCATTTGTGAGACACCGCCATTCCCTGTGTTATTGCTCATTCAGTATATACTATGGTGTACTTTCCCTTTCCCTTGCCGAAGTGTCACAAAGTCAAGTCAGTCAAGTCATCCCTTAGCCTAGCCAGTTATTTCAGCCTTCACCCTTCACTAGCAAATTGATCACAACTATGAAATGAGTATGGTCCTGAAAGTCTAGTCTGAGTAATAATAATAATGAACGACACTATATATTTGGATTTAGATCGCCAGTCATGATTACTCTGTGTTTTAATAGCTATTTGAATAAATTGTAAAGCATGTATTAACCTTGACACCTTGCAGCAGCTATGGATGATAGTCTGAGTTGTATTTGGTCTTGGTTAGACCTAGTTTGACCATGGAGGACCATGAGACATGAGATGTTGGACCTTATGATGATATGGATAGATGATATATGGTCTATGTATACATACAGGATGATTCTATGCAGCAGCTACAGGGTTATGATGATGATTCTTGGGATACAGCAGTGTTTGGTCATTTACAGATCATTATTATTGGCCTTGTTCCGGTACATTGGATATTTATTTTGATCATGCAGAGATTCATATGGTGTATGAGTACACATCTTGGATGGATTTGGACCTTCTGAGTCCAATGGGACAGTTTGTTTTCAGTTCCGGGCACTTACAGTGATGATTTAGCCTCAGTAGGCTGTCCTAGTGCAGTTTTGGCCTGTTGGAGGCCCTGTCGGAGCAGAGATGACTTTTATCCGGTTGACCTAGGGCGCTGATGATGGAGGGGGTGGTCCAGCCACTTGTTTTTACCATATTACCCCCCTCCCGGACACATTGGTACCCTCACCTTGACAGCGCCATCACTCCAGGAGGCAGTTTGGGCAGTTTCACGTTTCCCGAGGCAGTTCAGGATTGGTAGAAATGGCTATTGAGGAAATCGATTTGGGCTACTGAGGCAAAGTTATGGCATGGGATGATCAGTGATGATAGATCGGGACCTTCCACACCTCCTCCAGCAGTTTCAGCTTCATCGGGGCCCGCATCCATCACTTATGGCACTTTCTGTGGATTTTTGAGGTCTTTTGAGGACCACGACTTCACCTTGGAGGCACGATTTGGTACTTTCATGATTATTTATTGGTTATTGTGCCATGGGGATTGACCAAGGAGGGATAAAATTACCCCTTGGACCCACCATGAGCCTCTTATGATATTTTGTCATCATGATTCGGTGGGACTCCCCTCTCCTAGGGCGACTTGGTCCACTTATGTATATTTTATGTGTGATCCATGTATTATGTTGTTGAGCTCATCTCAACCATTGATTAGACATTTGTATCTTTTAATCTTAGCCACTCATTCAAAAAGTGGTTAGGGTTTTGGTGCCTCTCCTTCCTATTTAAAGGAGAGAGCTTCTCATTGTAAAGGGACTTTTGGCTCTGGATTATTGGAATAGAAAATTATTATTGCATCTATCTCCAATGTTGTGGTGAATGTTTTTGGTGTTCGTTCGTTGCTTCTTCCTTTGCACTGAGTTATTGGAGATCTTGTTTGCCATATCTATTGTACCACGATTTTGTAACTACAGGTGGAGGCCGATTTGCTTGGAGGAGGAGGTATTGGTAGGGGAAGACTCTCCCTACTTCTTCTTTGGAGCTCTTCGTTGGTAACAGGGAGTATTACTGTCCCAGGACCTTCTATTTCATGTTACTATTTGCATTTCTCTTGTATTTCTTCCATACTCGATCTTACTGATTGAATTTTATTCCTTGGTTTGACAGGTAGAGGAAGGCGCACTTGTGGACTTGGGCATCAACTTGGCAAGCAAATCAACAATCTCTCATTTGATCTCTGCGGGAATCTTCCTCAACATCAAGGCATCTCATCCACATCATTCAGGTATGATCTCAAGGTAAGTTCTATCTCCATGATCTATCCAATTGTCAAAAACACTTAAAACCCTAATTAATTAAAACCCCAATTTTGCATTTTCTTAGATCTACTGAGATCTAGTGGGTTGTTGGGCATGATATTGAAAACCCACCTCTATAGCATCCACGACATCCCGGATCTATAGTTTGGTGAGGATTGGCTTCCGTTTGACCCCTCTCCCAAGCCAACTTAGCTTCTCCCAAGGAAGGCGCACTTCACCATTTGAGCAAGTTGACCTAGATCTAGAACATGGGTGTGTGAGATTCCACTTGATTTGACATCTACACATCAAATAACATATACCCAGGTTGTCCCTTTCTTGAAATTCACCTTGTGGGCCCCATTCCACATTTTAAGGGTTTTAATCCCCATTTTGGACCACTTGGAACACTTAAACTCAGATCTACAAAGATCTAACCGGTGGATTGCCACGAAATTATAGATCCATACTCCCACTTGACTGATCTACCCGGATCTAAAGTTTGGATGCCATCCGACATGATTTGACCCACCTAAACCCAAATTGAAGCCTCCTTAGGGAAAGTCGCACCACCTTGGAGAAGTGAGTTCACTCACTTCGAGGAACTGGGTACTTGAGATTCTTGCAGATCCGGAATCAGAATAATTCAAAACCTAGGTCTAGACTATCACTTTGTCAAATCTTGCCTTGGGGACTGCATTCCTTGTTTTAAGGGATTGTGGTCCACTTGGGTCAAACCTAGATTTAGACACATTTAACCATCAAGGCCTATACTGTCCACTTATCTCATGTTGTAGGAGTCCTAAACCATAAGTCAACCCTACTTTGACTCCACTTCCCAATTCCCAAGGCACTGGTTTATCTCCAAGACAACCCACTCTCCTAGATTGTTGGATTGACTTGTGGTTTGACTTTTGCATGGTGAACTATACCCTTAAAGCAATCATGAATCATGGTCAAGCTTGTCTTATGTACTAGTTAGCCCCAATACATCCCCTCAAAACTATCCTGCATTGGACACAATTCCCAAGGCAGTGGATCTTTTGACATTGACCTAGTACACTCATCCTAGATCTCTCTTCAAACATTATAAGTCACTCTCACATCAACTATGAACCAAAGCTACATCTATTGAACCCCTCACTTGGCTTTGACTTCATCCTTAGGTCTAGGATAAACCATACACCTAACTTCACTTGGAAATACCCTGATTTGGTGTCTTGGTTTTGATCTCTCCTGTCGGGAGTAGACCGGGTCTCCCCCTTTGTTGTCTGGGCTAGATAACATGAAGCGAAGGTTGCCTCGACTGGCGTGACAA
The DNA here is from genome assembly GCA_027924585.1 of Larix kaempferi. Taxonomy (NCBI): domain Eukaryota; kingdom Viridiplantae; phylum Streptophyta; class Pinopsida; order Pinales; family Pinaceae; genus Larix; species Larix kaempferi. The sequence goes on along the minus strand of BSBM01001166.1, from coordinate 8,739,636 downwards.
CCATATATTGGAGGTCGAGGTGATCGTGGTTGCACCTTTTTAGTTGCCCTTCCCTATTGCCATCCATGACTGGATCCATCCATAGGGGTAACTACAGCTTAGGTGATAACATTTTTTTTTTTTTTTTTTTTTTTTTTTTAAATTTTTTTTTAGATTTTTATATTTTAATATTTATTTTTTAAATTCAAGAACCTGAAAACAAAATGATGCACCCCATGGGTTCTAGATAACGATAAGATCTGTCTAAATTTTAGTGTTATAAGGATGTAAATGAGCTCGCTCCTCAGCGGAGTCACGGTTGGGAGTCGCCAGGTAGATTTAAACTCTTCTACCAAGATATGTGTCGTTGTATATGCAGGAGAGAGTGAATAATGACTACTAGCTTGTCCAAGGTAAGCCCTATGCCTTTCAATATCAAAATGTTAGGCAAAGAGAATCAGAGGGCTTTGAGAAAGGAATGTCAAACCAGAGTAAGCTATTGCCTCCCCGGCAACGGCGCCAAAATGTTAGGCAAAGAGAAAGGGGAGGAGAGCTTTAACAAAAATGATATGTCGGACCAAGGTAAGCCTATTGCGTCCCCGGCAACGGCGCCAAAATGTTATCACCTAAGCTGTAGTTACCCCTATGGATGGATCCAGTCATGGATGGCAATAGGGAAGGGCAACTAAAAAGGTGCAACCACGATCACCTCGACCTCCAATATATGGTTGTCACGCCAGTCGAGGCAACCTTCGCTTTATGTTATCTAGCCCAGACAACAAAGGGGGAGACCCGGTCTACTCCCGACAGGAGAGATCAAAACCAAGACACCAAATCAGGGTATTTCCAAGTGAAGTTAGGTGTATGGTTTATCCTAGACCTAAGGATGAAGTCAAAGCCAAGTGAGGGGTTCAATAGATGTAGCTTTGGTTCATAGTTGATGTGAGAGTGACTTATAATGTTTGAAGAGAGATCTAGGATGAGTGTACTAGGTCAATGTCAAAAGATCCACTGCCTTGGGAATTGTGTCCAATGCAGGATAGTTTTGAGGGGATGTATTGGGGCTAACTAGTACATAAGACAAGCTTGACCATGATTCATGATTGCTTTAAGGGTATAGTTCACCACGCAAAAGTCAAACCACAAGTCAATCCAACAATCTAGGAGAGTGGGTTGTCTTGGAGATAAACCAGTGCCTTGGGAATTGGGAAGTGGAGTCAAAGTAGGGTTGACTTATGGTTTAGGACTCCTACAACATGAGATAAGTGGACAGTATAGGCCTTGATGGTTAAATGTGTCTAAATCTAGGTTTGACCCAAGTGGACCACAATCCCTTAAAACAAGGAATGCAGTCCCCAAGGCAAGATTTGACAAAGTGATAGTCTAGACCTAGGTTTTGAATTATTCTGATTCCGGATCTGCAAGAATCTCAAGTACCCAGTTCCTCGAAGTGAGTGAACTCACTTCTCCAAGGTGGTGCGACTTTCCCTAAGGAGGCTTCAATTTGGGTTTAGGTGGGTCAAATCATGTCGGATGGCATCCAAACTTTAGATCCGGGTAGATCAGTCAAGTGGGAGTATGGATCTATAATTTCGTGGCAATCCACCGGTTAGATCTTTGTAGATCTGAGTTTAAGTGTTCCAAGTGGTCCAAAATGGGGATTAAAACCCTTAAAATGTGGAATGGGGCCCACAAGGTGAATTTCAAGAAAGGGACAACCTGGGTATATGTTATTTGATGTGTAGATGTCAAATCAAGTGGAATCTCACACACCCATGTTCTAGATCTAGGTCAACTTGCTCAAATGGTGAAGTGCGCCTTCCTTGGGAGAAGCTAAGTTGGCTTGGGAGAGGGGTCAAACGGAAGCCAATCCTCACCAAACTATAGATCCGGGATGCCGTGGATGCTATAGAGGTGGGTTTTCAATATCATGCCCAACAACCCACTAGATCTCAGTAGATCTAAGAAAATGCAAAATTGGGGTTTTAATTAATTAGGGTTTTAAGTGTTTTTGACAATTGGATAGATCATGGAGATAGAACTTACCTTGAGATCATACCTGAATGATGTGGATGAGATGCCTTGATGTTGAGGAAGATTCCCGCAGAGATCAAATGAGAGATTGTTGATTTGCTTGCCAAGTTGATGCCCAAGTCCACAAGTGCGCCTTCCTCTACCTGTCAAACCAAGGAATAAAATTCAATCAGTAAGATCGAGTATGGAAGAAATACAAGAGAAATGCAAATAGTAACATGAAATAGAAGGTCCTGGGACAGTAATACTCCCTGTTACCAACGAAGAGCTCCAAAGAAGAAGTAGGGAGAGTCTTCCCCTACCAATACCTCCTCCTCCAAGCAAATCGGCCTCCACCTGTAGATACAAAATCGTGGTACAATAGATATGGCAAACAAGATCTCCAATAACTCAGTGCAAAGGAAGAAGCAACGAACGAACACCAAAAACATTCACCACAACATTGGAGATAGATGCAATAATAATTTTCTATTCCAATAATCCAGAGCCAAAAGTCCCTTTACAATGAGAAGCTCTCTCCTTTAAATAGGAAGGAGAGGCACCAAAACCCTAACCACTTTTTGAATGAGTGGCTAAGATTAAAAGATACAAATGTCTAATCAATGGTTGAGATGAGCTCAACAACATAATACATGGATCACACATAAAATATACATAAGTGGACCAAGTCGCCCTAGGAGAGGGGAGTCCCACCGAATCATGATGACAAAATATCATAAGAGGCTCATGGTGGGTCCAAGGGGTAATTTTATCCCTCCTTGGTCAATCCCCATGGCACAATAACCAATAAATAATCATGAAAGTACCAAATCGTGCCTCCAAGGTGAAGTCGTGGTCCTCAAAAGACCTCAAAAATCCACAGAAAGTGCCATAAGTGATGGATGCGGGCCCCGATGAAGCTGAAACTGCTGGAGGAGGTGTGGAAGGTCCCGATCTATCATCACTGATCATCCCATGCCATAACTTTGCCTCAGTAGCCCAAATCGATTTCCTCAATAGCCATTTCTACCAATCCTGAACTGCCTCGGGAAACGTGAAACTGCCCAAACTGCCTCCTGGAGTGATGGCGCTGTCAAGGTGAGGGTACCAATGTGTCCGGGAGGGGGGTAATATGGTAAAAACAAGTGGCTGGACCACCCCCTCCATCATCAGCGCCCTAGGTCAACCGGATAAAAGTCATCTCTGCTCCGACAGGGCCTCCAACAGGCCAAAACTGCACTAGGACAGCCTACTGAGGCTAAATCATCACTGTAAGTGCCCGGAACTGAAAACAAACTGTCCCATTGGACTCAGAAGGTCCAAATCCATCCAAGATGTGTACTCATACACCATATGAATCTCTGCATGATCAAAATAAATATCCAATGTACCGGAACAAGGCCAATAATAATGATCTGTAAATGACCAAACACTGCTGTATCCCAAGAATCATCATCATAACCCTGTAGCTGCTGCATAGAATCATCCTGTATGTATACATAGACCATATATCATCTATCCATATCATCATAAGGTCCAACATCTCATGTCTCATGGTCCTCCATGGTCAAACTAGGTCTAACCAAGACCAAATACAACTCAGACTATCATCCATAGCTGCTGCAAGGTGTCAAGGTTAATACATGCTTTACAATTTATTCAAATAGCTATTAAAACACAGAGTAATCATGACTGGCGATCTAAATCCAAATATATAGTGTCGTTCATTATTATTATTACTCAGACTAGACTTTCAGGACCATACTCACTTCATAGTTGTGATCAATTTGCTAGTGAAGGGTGAAGGCTGAAATAACTGGCTAGGCTAAGGGATGACTTGACTGACTTGACTTTGTGACACTTCGGCAAGGGAAAGGGAAAGTACACCATAGTATATACTGAATGAGCAATAACACAGGGAATGGCGGTGTCTCACAAATGGATGAGTTGTTTAAAGAGGGTTTATTCACCTTCACAGATGCGCACAATCCATAATACAAACAAGGCCAGCAATTGTTTAGATATAACATTTAAGTTCCATTGCTTTTTGGGCCTGAGGTTTCCATAGCCTTGATCTATGTGTGTTTACAAACACATTGCATAGATTTACATTTATTTTTAGGCTTTCTGCTGCAGGTGTGTTTTTAAGGCACTTGTTTACCTGAGCACTTCTAGGTGTGTCATGGACAACTTGTTTACCTAGGTATTTATTTTTCCAAAAGATATAACATTTTATTTTTCATGGCCATTTTCATTTGGCATTTCTTTCATATACAAGATATAGCATTTGATTTTTCCAGATTTTGTATTGATGGCAGCACTAAAAGTTTCAGGTTTAGCCAACACAACTTTAGTGACTAGGGGGAATTCTCAAGGAACTCCAACTCACCATAGGTAAGTTTTGTCACCAACTCAGAGCCGAGACACAATAAACAGGGAAGCTCATCCAATACAGAGGCTACAGTGGGGAAAGGTCCTCCATGTCACTAGTCAAGTAGCAAATCAAGGTGATAATCTAAAAGGTAGGCCACGGATGGATGAAGACAATGAAATGATGGAGCCAACACTAGCAAGCCAGAGTATGGTGTAATGATCACCTCTATTCTCCCTAAGGAGGGTATGTACCAATGAGTATGAATAGTGAACTTCTAAGTCTGAGTAGGGACAATATAATATAAATAATAGGTCAACCAGGTCCATGTATCTATATGATCGCCAGATCATGACATTAAGTGCTAAGACATGCTATAAGAATAAGTATAAAAGCAATCTAACCATAACACATATAATATACCTGCTGAGTCATATACCTGAATGCACATCAACCTGTACCATCATCTGTCCTCTGGAACTGCTGCTGTAACTCTGGGCACTACTAACTGCTCTGTACCAATGGTATAATGGCTATATCGGGCATCTCTCTGAGTGTCCTGAAACTCAGTCATGGCATGGGGAATATAGCTGCTGTCCACAATCTGATAGTGATTCAATATAAATGCTCATCTCGGCATCTCAAATGCGAGGGAACTGGCTGAATAGTGTACTGGAATGAGAAAAATAATGTATGGTAGCCCGGCTACTATATATGTGATAACAGGACCCTAGTATCATTTTCAGTTTCAATCCGGTTCTTTCGAAGGAGCAACAGGGTGTGGAGGCATTGCTCGAGGACAAACAATCTTGGGAAGGGAGGACTATGATGTCCCTTTCCAGGTGATCATTCCAGGGGGTTATTAGATGACACTTAGGCCTAAAATTGTTATAATATTAGGGCATCATTTAATTAAAAAGGGGTTATTTCAGTGGATGGTATTGGATGACCCATGGTATGGGACTCAAAAAGAAGATAAAAGAGGAGGCACTCATCTATTGTGGACATCTTCATTTGACATTGGTTCTTGAGACCATCTGGGGGTTTGTCTAGAGTTTTCGTTAAGGTTTGGAAAAACCCTTCCATTGTTGGTTTGGTTTTGGTGGTGCAACATATCCACCCTAGCTAGACAAGGAGGAGGATCCATTCAGGGTCTTCACTTAAGCTTCATCGTTTGGTTTTGCATCACTTCCAGGTTCTTGTTGGGTGTGTTTTGGTAGCTACTATAGCAGCCATAGTTATTTGTATTGTCTACCATCTATTATTCATAATAAAAGTGCCGACAATATTCCTCCCATTTTGATAAGTTCCCAATGTGTTTGACGAAATATTGATGAGAATGCAAATTGCTTTTGAAAGTTATAAATCAATGTAAAATTGCTGTCTGTCAAATTCACACCATCAAACATGCAACAATTTGTGCCTATTCTATCGGGAATACTACACATGCAATCTCACAAGAAAAGCATTGAGAGGGGAAGAAGAAGGATTTTTTGATTTCCAGTCTATGGGCCAGGAGAGAGAGGGAGAGACAACATTGAGGGTGAAGCAGGCAGCTAAACCAGCTCGAGAAGGAGGAACATAATTTTGCAAGGGGCCGTACAGTCCTACATACAAACCGTATGGACAGGCCATACAGTCCTACATACATGGCATACGAGTCTGTACATCTGTACAAACCAAGGTGTACATATTTCCATACAGTCATACGGACAGTACCGTATGAACCGTACAGGTTGTACAATTAGGCTATATAGGGCAGCATGAAAAGCAGAGTTCATGGGTTTTTGCTGAAGTGTTTCTGGGGGGCAGTTTTGCAGATTGTCTTTTGTGGCGCAGAATTTTTCAGGTTTGCTGTGTATTTTTCTTAGGGCCATTTTCCCAAGAAGGGAGCCTTTGTAAGTTTGGAATATTTTATGAAAAGCTAATTTTGAAGAGCAGAAAATTGTGCATGTGTTATTGATTTGTTTCCTACGTTGCTTCTGCTATTTATTTCTATTAATAGGTCTCAACAAGTATATGATAATTAGTGAGCCGAAAATTAATTTTTAAGGAAAATCACTGAAAATCATTTTATCTAATGTCGGGGTTAGAAAAATTAACAATAAAACATCAAACTCCTCCATTTTAATTGAAAAAAACTTATTTAGAAAGCTCTAAAGTTTCATTCATATCCTTTTAAGGTTTCCAAATAATGAATCATCTTCATCCTCAACCTCAAGTAACCTATCCTCTATAACCAAGAGCTTCATCAACATAACAACCTCTCAATTCCTATCCTCAATAACAACCTCCCAATTCCTATCCTCAAACTTATTTTAATTATTTCTTGCAATTTGAGTGAGTGTCTCCTTTCCCAACACAACCTGATCCAAACACCTATATTCCCATATTGCCAACATTATCTTTTGTTTTCCAAGTATTGTGATTTTTACAATTAAATAATTGGTCTGCCTATGAGCAACACTAGCCATTTAAAAACTCTATTTCAGAGTTTACTCAACCCCCTTATATCAAGGGAAATAAAACTTACTCTGTAATGACAATCACCGAAACTAAATCTGATTTTTCGCCCATCAATGTTGAATCTTTGAGCAAAATCAGTAGCCCCAACCCGCAAAAGAGCGAGGGACGAATCCCGCGTCGTGGTGTGGAGGCCAAGAAACACAATGTCAAACCGCTCGCACAGGATGCCGACCTCATGGCTCTCCTCGATAGAATCGATAAGATGGATAGCTACACAGACGAGGACGGCTTCTCAAGCTAAGCGTAGCTCAACGAGAATGAGCGGAGAGATTCTGGCATTCTCAAATCATCAGAAGAAAGCTGAATTGGGTGGAATACTGAAGCAGACGGACTCGTCTTCTTCTATTGGGGACGGTTTTGATGTTAGGGACTTGCATGCTTACGGAAATTTTCTTGGAGTGTTTGACTTTAATGTTTTTCTCAACTCTGCCGAGGAGTTGGGCATGGATTTGAATCAGTTTCCGTATTATGACGGAATAAAGGGTTTATATACTTGTAAAGCATGGGATTGTAATATATGTGTAGGGAAGTTTTGATGAAAGTTACCGTGTACAATGTACTATGTCGCCCAGGGAAGAATGTATTGTTTTGGCTTTCATATTATTAATGTTGCAGTCGCCTGGCTTTGGATATTCTCCAAAATCTAATTGAAATAGTGAATGTAACGCCCCAGTTAAGGAAAAGAAAAAATCTTTCAATGAACATTCTGTTTCAAACAAGGAACAGAAAAAATCAATCTTCCAATGAACATTCCGTTTCAAACGGTTCCAAGACTGTTTCAATGAACATTCTGTTTCAAACGGTTCCAAGACTGATTCATGTGCAGAACTATTTAGTTTTTGTTTATGTATCATAAAGTGAAAATCGAATATTTGTATTGAATTGTGAATAAATTGAAATGATTAGCAGTTTATTCAGATTTCGTCAGCTAAATGTTCGGTTTCTTGTTTCATCCAACATGAATGCCAAATGTTCCGGCTTCTGCTGCAAGTTGCTGATTTTTTCGTATCTTCCTGTCATTAAAATCCACAATGTATGACATTATGAATGTATTCAGAGATATTGCTCTCAGGCAGCAACGAGCTCACTGGCCACTGAATAACTAAAGAGGCTGAGGAACATGATTGTGGGCCTGCCTTCTGGAATTTATCATGATTTTGAATTCACTATTTTTAACTTTATTATGTTTTTACATTATTTCAAAAATTTCTTATTTAACCAGTTTATTTTTTTTGACATGTGATTTGGTAGGCAATATTTGATAAACCATTAGAGTTTTAAACCTACTTCAATAAAAAGACACGGTGTTCATAAATGGTCTCTCCTGCTTTTGGGTCAAGTTTTAAAATTTAGGTTACATTGAAAATATGAAAAATGGAACTTATATGAAAAATGGAAGGTTATCATTTCAACATTATTATGAAGTCAATCCTCTTTGATTTACAATGTAATATAGGGTTATAATTGTTTTTAGTGAGAAGGTTGGGATTATTATATAAATTTTAATGGTAAAATTTGTCCATGATTTTTGTTAGATTAAGGTTGTGTTCAAAGTCCAAGGAGTTCATATAATTTTTATACTTGTGCTAGTTTCGATAAAGTGGTAGTATTGAAACTTTTAAGAGTTCATATGATTCTCATACTTTTGCTAGCTTCTACAAGGTAGTCCCATTGAGATAATGTTTTCACTAACTCTTGATCTTGTTTTGAGAAAAAAAAAAGTTTGTAGGCTTTGTTGTGGTCCTTGTTGTTTAAGCTACATTGTTTGAGCTATATTTACCTATGCTCTTGTTGCTATCATCACCCTTTAAAAGGCACATGCTAAGTTATTTCAATAGTCGCATGTTGTTATTCTTTTTAATTCGTGGCTTGCCATGGGGATGACAATCGTGCCACAACCTTTTTTTACCACAACTCCTTTTAAAGCAATTGTGGCCTTTTCTACTGTGGTCATGGTCAAATTAACCACAACTCATTGTGCCATGGTTGTGACATGCCCTTTCTCGACCATGTTGCCATGAGGTTATCAACACTATTGTAGTGCCTTGTCGTTTGAACACTAAAGACAATGAGTCAAATTGCATATTGACCAAATTTGTCTAGAACCTATTTTAGATTATGATCTCTCTCTCTCTCTCTATGATAAAGTACCTTATTAAGGACAAAGGTTCATTGGGATTAACTTGGTCTCTTGGACATGTGCTAAACCCCTTTATTAACAGAGTGAAACCAATAAGAGCACCTGGGGGGGCCTAATGGTTAAGAACATGTGTTGTTTCCGTGGAGGTCACAGGTTCAAAATCGGCGAGGGGGAGGGTTTCTCATTGGTCCGTTGTGACTAGGCTCGAAGGGTAGGAAACCCCTAGAATAGAGGCTCACTCCGGTAGGCTTCAGGATGTCTTGACCCCAACTGAATCACAAGTTACTGGTATATTTGGCTTGTGGGATGTTGGATATACCCTCGGGAGGTGGTTGCTCCCATGGTTAAAAAAAAAATTAAACCACTTCTAAGAGGTGAAAAGCCTTCCCTTAAGAGCTATATTGAAATTTGGATTATTTGCATGATGACACCCCATCCCAACCATCAAGACACATCCTAACAAAGTAGATGAAATGTTATTGATTAGATATTTATGATATATTAAATGAAATGTTGACTAGTGTACTATCTAATATACATAATATTACCAACATGTAGGCTCAAACATTGACATAAATGGTCCCTAGGAAAATAAGTAAATTAATATTACATTGTTGATAAGTTGATAACCATGATTTAATTTTATGAGAAAAATGAAATGATGCTTTTATGTATGTATAAGTACATTTAAGCATTCTTATTAAGGTCATTTGAGAACTCAAATATATTATTGAAGGAAAATTCAAAACTAAGCCTATGTGTAATGTATTTAGGAAGGAATCTATGCTAACTACTTTTTAATATTATATTTAGTGCAAAGTTAATCATTGTTTTTGCATCGAACATTTGAGTCATTTGATATTTCAATCAAAGAATGTTGATTCAGGTTTGGTGTGCTGTTAGTATTAGCCACAAACAATGGATAAGTTTTCAGAGGAGTCGAGGTCACTAGAGGAGCTAAGGTTACCAGATCAAAGCATCGCTAATAGCTTCTTGTCATTCCTCCTACCGCATCCCTTCTTTGGCATCAACAAGTGGCAATGTCGAGGACATTGCCACCTTGTGGCTCTTGTTTTTTAGGTTCTCAATGACTTCAATTAAATAGTCACACTCTATTTCTCAACCCAAGTATACTTTTAGTTTCTTTAAAAAATTCATAATGGGAAGTTGCAAATTTTCTCTTAAACTTTATCTTACTCCACTTCAATGTGGTATTGAATTAAGTGTCCATGCTAATTTTCCTATAGTTGTATGTTATATCCCTAATTGTTTAGTAGTGGTATCTATTTGATACATACGACTATAGATCTCCTATGTAATTGGGTTGTGTTCTTAATTTATGCAGAATCCTAATGAATCTTATTGACTAGTTGCAAAGAGAATTTTAAGATATTTAGAGGGCACTAAATATACATCATGTTGGTTATCTTCATTTGTTTGTTTATATAAGTTTAGATTTGGCTGATGATATGGATGATGGGAAATGTATTATAAGTCTTATTGCATGGTCTATGCTGAAATATGTAATCTCATGCACTTTTTACTACTAAGGATTAATATAGAGCATTGGTTGAAGCAAGTAAAGTGGATATGTGGAATAAGTCATAGTTTAAGTAGATTGGTCTTCCGAAGAAGACTTATATTAAGATGCATGTTGATAATCAAGGTGTCTCGTTCATTGTTACTGATCCAATTTATCTCTCGAAGATTAAGCATGTTGAGCTCCACTTGTACTGCATTCAACGCTTTGACAATGGAGGAATTCATGAGTTGGTATATTGTCTCACATATCAATAGATTGTGGATATCTTCACTAAATCTCTCACTGAAGCAAATTTTGTCAGTTTTGCAGCAACTCCTTATGATGAATGAAGTCAATGTCAATAGGGGATTAACATGATGTTGCCTTCTATTTGTAATCCATCTCCCATAGTCAACATTAAGGAGGGGTGTTAGAAAAGTGTCAAACTGCAATTTTGCCTATGAGGTAATCTTACCAATGAAAGAAATGCGTAAATGGTATTTTCCAATCCATGCTTATATGCTATTGGAGAGTTGTTAAAAGCTAGAAGTTGCATAAAATTGAAAACCATCATTCACTATATAAAGGGGTATAATGTACCCATTATGTACCAATGCAATATAGTATTCAAATGGAATTATATTCTTCATGAGCATTGCTCCACTATAAATTTGGATATTCTCATCTCTTGTGATTTGCCTCTTTACCTTTGGTCTAGTGTGTTTGCTCATGAGCTGGTCGCATAATCTTCAAATTCCAGCAAACACTCATTTGGCACTAGTTCTAAAAAGAAAATATCACTCGTGGGGTTAGTGTTCATACCATGACAAATATTATCTATTTTGTGCATCTCGAAACATTATTTGGTATGATATCATATAGGCAGATAATCACAACAACAATTTTGACTCCCATGTTTGGTAGGTTTATGTACCTCATATCTACTCTTTGTGTAAATGTTTTAATTTCCACACAAACAAAGTCTTTTGGACCTATTGGTTAAGAATTGCTATTTTTATGAGTTGTATTATAGTTCTATGTTCTAGAATCACCATTTTCAAAATATTAGATATTTTAAAATATTTGGTTAGTAATTTGGGTACCTTTTAGTCTTATTTGAAATTATGCCTTGTCCTTGAAACTTGTTGCAACATAGCACATACCCCTTACACGTCTAACAATTTTATTATTGCCATTTTTTTAAGCTGGTCCTACTTTCATACCCCTTACACATCTATCAATTTTATTATTAAAATTCTTTAAATTCGCCATACTTGTCATTATAGTCCATTATGATTATTATATGTCCTTGTCATTATAGTCCATTATGATTATTATATGTCCTTGTCATTATATTCCATTATGATTATTATATGTCCTTAGCCAATGTTGTGGCCTTGGAAGATTATAGCAATTATTTGTGAAGGCTTTGCATGCAGGGTCTATTGTATTCATGACAACTTTGTTAGAAAGTTGTGCATGAATGTTTTGTTCTACTACCATCATAGTAAATGTTATTCACTTGAATCACATAGAGAATAATCCCTCTAAATCCCTACATCCTATGATGTCTTCTATGAATTATACCCTTTACTAATATTAATACTAGCAACTGGTTTGCATGGTGCAAAGACATTGTAAAAATGCGGTGATAAAATATATTTTGGATTTTTATTTGATCATAAACTTTGTGTGATACACAATAATTAGAAACATATTGTATGCACCTTGTAAATATTCTAGGATATTTTGAACATGGGAATACTTGGTTTGGCACCCGTGCACTCTTAGCACACTTTTTTTGTCCAAAAAAAACAGGAAAATTTTATTTTATTTTAATAGATATTATAATAAGATTAACTAAAAGATGTCAAAGGAAAAGCTTTTTTTTTCAACCGAAAAAAAAAACGTACTATTGCTATTCATGGAATCAAATAGTACAAAGATAATCAACCTTATACATCAAGGTTTTAGCATCATGTTCCTGGCTTCTTAACAGAAAGACCAGTATCCTTTCTTGATTCAAAATTACATACAAAATTGACATATCAGACCAAAGTTCCTGTTTTACAAAAACAAAAATCATACTAACAGCTCTCATAACTTAGTCAAAGAAAACAACATCTCCCTTATCCAGAGTCAAAGGCAAAGTTAACTCTATAATATTTTAAATTCAGAGAAAAAAAAACTCTAAATGAAGAAGTACCTAAATTAAAATGTACAATTAAGTGATATGCCCCAACCTATGTTGCAAAAATGAAACCCTAAAAAATCACAAATATTTAATTAAATCTAACCATACAGAATTAATAAAAATAAACTGCACTCGTTAAATCCCACTAGCACATTTGGTTTCAATGGGCCTTATTCTGTATGGAGACCCGAGTTCGAGCCCCACAAGGTAGCTGGGAGGAGATGCTTAAAATCCAACCATGCTAAGGGTTTGTGTGGACTAGGAATGGTGCGATCCCCGGGTGACTTTGCTGGCTTAGATGCCCTTGGGTCGCGGTTTTTTAGACCACAGGCTAGTCCCACAGGTCACAGAGAAATTAGCAAACAAAAAAAAAATCAACTACAATCTAAAAATTGAACAAACACACAAAAGCCAAAATCTCAAATTTGTGTTCGAAAGGAAATAGTGTTCTAGAACAACAAAAGGTAATATTTATAATAGTATTCCCAAAGATTTATTGGCAAGTAGTCAAATCCTGCTAGCATGGTTGGTTTCCACGGGACTTGTTCTACATGGCGACCTAAGTTCGAACCCCAAAAGATAGTCAGGAGGAGACACTTAAAATTCAACCATGCTAATTAAGGGTTGGTGTGGCCCAGGCCGGGTGTGATCTCTGGGTGATTTTGACGGCTTAGATGCCCCTAGGTCGTGGTCTCTTAGACCATAACTTAGTCTTACAAGTCACGAACAAACTAGCAAACAAAAAAAAAGAGATTTGTTGGCAAGTAATGTTTGTAGATTTTTCCTACCGATCTACGATTTTATACAAAGCTAATGGTCCCGATTTTATACAAAGCTAATGGTCCCGATTTTATACAAAGCTAATGGTCCCTTCTTTGACAAGTGGATAATTGTTGAACAATTTAATTAAGAAATCAATGACTCAAGGGATGAATTGCTTTCACTGCTATACTAAAATAAGAGATAAGCAACTCCTTTCACTATTGTATCATGACGTTTTTGTGATATTGGCTGACTGTCTTTCTTAAATCTAAGCAAGAATTATTTTTTGTAACTAGAAATTAGATGTCATGGGTCACCCTACCAATGCACCTTCTCATAGATGTCATGGGTCACCCTAACAATGCACCTTCTCATACAAATGCATAGATTATAAAAAATTGAAGTTTTTATTTGATAGAATTTATTGGTAACATGATGCCTCCAAAATTAGTGCAAGTCAAGTCATAAATTAATTCGGTACCTTCATAATTGAACTTTGACACCATTCTACTATCATATGCAAACCGAGTTTCATGGCCCACTGGGATTCATTTGTGATACTCAATAATGATATTTCATTAAGAGGAGAAGCACTCATCCCAAATATCATTAAGAGGAGAAGCACTCATCCCAAATGGATGCTAAGAGAAAAAGCCCTCAGCCAACAATAAACCCTATGGCAATAAACTCTACTACCAAGAATGACAAGGTAGGAAGTGGATTCACTGGAAATTTTGGCATCGTTGGCTTTTGTAGATTGATTAAGAAATAATTGTAGAAATAAATAGGTTAAAATAAAACGTCTATTTCTTTTGGCATCATCTTCAAGCTACACTTTCCTGTATCTCATGTGCATTGTTTTTCGACATCTCACAGGTTATCTTGTGTGGTATGCATTGTCAGTTCCTTAAGTTTGCAAGTCTTGTTGCTCGTTTGCAAGTCTTGTTGCTCTCGACACAATTTCTCATATTTGGGATGGAAAGATTTCACAAATAGAGCATGAGGGAAAGCAACCCATCAAGAGCAACAAAATGCTATGGGTTGCTCCAGTATAGCCAATTACTCTTGGCATGATTCTCCTGAATGAGAAATACAATAACCAAAATCAACTATTGTATTTTGTTTTCAAATAATATGATGAAAATAAGAAAATCATTATTATCATATTGCGATTGTATTTCATATTAAAAAAAAGGAATAAGGCTGATCTAAACACTGAAAACCCCATATAATCTAAATTCATTGTTGCAAACACTTACACATACATGACTTGTTTATTTGAAAAGACTTTAGGAATTTTTTTTTTTAAATTAACTAAAAAATAAAATAAATTTGTAATGTCAACGTGTCCAAGGGCATTTTCCCTGTTCTTAGACAATGACGTACTCTACTGTAACATTCTATTTTTTTTTTTACTGGTGTTCAATGCTAAAGTTATAAAATTCAACAATGATCGATCGTATATGACAATGTTTCCAGTATCATACATGATCTTGGGAATATTCAACATAGAAAACCAATAAATGCAAATCATGTTTAAAATGTAATATTTTGTATGAAACCCTTAAACATCCGGCTGCTCTTGAGTAACAAAAATGCAAATTGAGGATGCAGCCAGGTCTGTAGGGATGTTGAATTATAGAAAGATAGACTTACAGCAGCCACGAAGCTAAAGTTGGCAATAGGACCCCAGAAATGAACTGTTTTGGGGCCTACAGGACTGTTCCAAAAAGTTCGGAATGCTGCCATCCCCTGATTCCACTGTACTTAAATTACCCTGAAAACATACAGTTCAGCAGGCCTAAAGACTTTAATCAATGGTTTTAGTTGAATAGCATTATCTTTTACAATGTAAAAGCTAACAGAACATCAACTCTTATTTCAGTACTTGGTTGACAACTTTTCACCATATGATGTCCATTGCAAAAGAGTTAAAATTAATACCAGCAGAATATTGTAGCATTAGATGCACTATCACCACCAGATTGATTAACAAAAAAACAATTGCCATTTGAATCAACTAATTTTTTTAATAAAAGCTAATGATAAACTCTTGCAGTCTGTGTCAAAAGAATTTGAGCAAAGGCCACTTTTAAATTGAGCCAGCCAATTGATTGTAAGCTGGCTTACAGGTAAGGTTTTTAAGTGATAGTTCATTGGATTAGGTCTCTAATGATTAACTGTTTTGAGTTTCATACCAGAAATCTCACTTATGTCCGAAATGAAATGCCCTGGTATCAACTGGTTTTGATCATTTCCTAAAATAACTCTCAGACATACTTTCAAAGATGTATTCAATACGTTATACCGTTGGCAAAATTTACCAAGGGACACTTCTTTTTCTCTATTACTGTAAACATATTTAAAATAAGCCGTGTCTTGTGAGAATAAATTGTGATACACATAAACAATTTTCTGAAATGTAAGTATTAATGTACACTAAAGATGTCTTCAGCTGCGACTTAAATTAAGACAAATTTCACATGATTGAACCACTGCTTTGCACAGGACTTTCTAGCAATTCTGTTAAAATAAGTCAGAGAGAATTTGACTCAAGTATGTGCTCTATTCTTTCATCACTGGATTCCAATTGAAGTTATGGCCATTTCATAGGGAAATTCTCCAGATAAAATCGAACAAAGACTTTCAAGTAGATATAGATAACCAGTCGCCAAGAGATTTTTAAAAGAAAGCATTAAATAAAAAATAAAGGTATTTCCTGTGCGAGGGATGAGAATTTAACAGAGAAAATACCTTCAGCAAGTGTTTAAAGTAGACTCTCAAAGAAAGCATCGAATTAAATAAATAAATAGAGGTATTTCATATGTGAGGGATGAGAATTTAACAGAGAAAATACCTTCAGATCTGCGCGAGAACTAAAGGAATGCGATGTTTTCCCGAAACGCAGAGGAACGCCATGCTCTGCTTTTCCTTGTCGCTTGACAAAAACCGCTGCAAGATGCACATGGACCCAACATTTGTTTTTCAGCGAATGGACCCAACAATTGAATGAGTGAGTCAATATAAAGTATATTAATAATAAACAAACAATTGTGGATAGATAATGCACTGTGGATTGTGGAATCTATAGAATATCGTGGTGTATATACTTTTTATATATAGAGAGATAGATATATGTTATTTTTCCTTCTTTGTTTTATGTTTTTGTTTTTTGAAAAAAAAAAACAAATACACTTAACTTAAATATTTTAAATTGTTTATTTCGAATTTTGAATGACCATAAAATCAGTCTGGATAGTAAATAAATCCAGCTGTCAGATCATACATAGTCACACAAACCTTGTCAGATGGAGGACCAGTGAGTAACCGGTCAAAGTGACAGTATAGTGTCAACAACTATAACAGAATAGTCCAAAAATAATAGTGTTATATGTCCCTAAATCATCCACAAGACAAAACAGAAAGTCATCCTGTAGTAGAAACAGTATCCAAATGTCACCTGAGCAAATATATACAGACCAAAATATATAATGAGTCTCATGTACAGTCATCCTCAACTGCCAGACACCAAATGCATCAAATACAAGTAACCATCTATGCTATAAATACCGAACAGCATCAGTAAAAGGCTGAAATAAATGCCGCAAAAAGATAGTGAGTATGGATAAGCGCCCAACAAGTAGTTGGACCCAGTACATTTCAAGGATCTGCACATAGAACTATTAGTCATATAAGTATAACAATCCGCATAATATTGGAAAGAAAAACAAAATGTGTATAAATAATAAAGACTAAAAGCATCATGTCCAATGTAAATGATAAGAGCCATGAGTAAAAAGTATATCCTCCCGCCACTCTTGCCACATGATGACCCCATCCTGAGAGTTAAGAGCCCGCTTTGAAAGCATATCTGCCTCCATATTAACCTCTCTGAATACATGTTCAAAATGTATATGTTCAAATTCCAAAATAAGCTTTCGAGCCGCTTCCATCCAATGAGAAAGAAGTAGTACATTGAGTGATGTATTGCCTCTAGCCCAAGTGATAATAGATAATGAATCACCCAATACTACAAGAGATGTGATCTTTCTCAATCGGGCACAGAACAGTAAGAGCCAAAGGGCACACAATTCGCTCCTTGTATTGGTTCCTATACCCAGATTTAGCCAGATATGAATAGAGACATTGTTGGAAATGTGAATTGTTGCGCCCGCTCCACCCCTCCCATTCCGTCCCATAGCAGCCCCATCAAAGAATCCACATGGGAATATCAGCACCGGAGGTGCTAACCGGTATTTCTTATTCAGACTATCCTATCATAACAAGAAATAATCCTTAGTTTTATGGCTTATATAAGCTATCTTTTAATAGTACATGATGGATTGTAATTATGTAGTTGAATAAGTTAGTTAAATTAGGATTTTTACATAGTTAGAAATGGCCATGGATCAAAATTGTATAAATAGTGGGCTCTAGAGGATTTGGGAAAGGGTGGGTTGTGATTATTGTTATGGTTAGGTATAGTGACTAAGCAACATGAATACGGAGAAAACTCATTCTTAAGAATGGTAAAAACATGATCTCACTTCTAAAGAAAACTGATAAAATTTGGAAGGGAGTGAAGATTTAGTACTACACTCTAACTTGATACCCCTAAACTCAGTAACACACTAGCCGTCCAACCCTTAACATCTAAGTCCAACCTTGAACCCCTTAATCTTGTTGTAATACCTCGATTTTGACCCTTATAATGTATTGGCTTCATATGTGAATATTGTGCATACACGATGTACGAAATCCTAGCAAAAGCATAGATAGATATACCGGTTTCTTACTGGTTTCTTACCAGTAAAGACTATCCTCTTTTAATCTAGCAAAAGCATAGATAGATATATGTCATTCTTCTTTCTTTGTTTTATGTTCTTGTTTTTTGAAAAAAAAAAAAATTAATACAGTTACTTAAATATTTTAAATTGTTCATTTTGAATTTTGAATAACCATAAAATCAATCCGATAGTATACTTATCCCATCCTCCTTCAATCTAGCAAAAGCATAGATGGTAGTCCACCCCAAATTCTAAGATATATACACCTATAGATGTAACCATTGGTGTAATAAATATAAAAAATTTATTAAATTTTGATTTTCTTTTTTATTATTTTCAATAGTTATAATCAACATAAATATATTTTAAATTTTTTGAGATATATATTTTTTTATATTTTAAAATAAAAAAATTTGATTTTTACTCAATAAATTAAATTAGTAACTTATAATTTACTTTTAACTTTATTTTTATACATATACCATCAAATATAAATAATACCTTCTTCACTAATTAATATCTCTAAATATCAAACAAAATACATAATTAAAACAACTAATTCAGAAAATCAACCCCAATTTTTTTCATTATAAAATTCAAATTAAAACCTCTTATCACTAAAATTAACTCACCAAACTTTTCTTAAAAATATATAATCATACTCTTCATTCCATGATAAAAAATATTGCATACATTACTCTCCCCAATTAATCTTAAATATATATATATATATATAAAAGACACTTCATTAATAATGAAGTGCATGAGTCATGTGTAAATGATTTGGTATTCGGATCATATAATAACATGAATTATTTCTTCTTCCCATCAAAAAGCAAGTCTTTAAGTTTATATAATATATAATCTCCAAAAGATGATATATGATAATAATGAGATTTATTTCTTTAATACTAAAAAAAGTCAACTGTGTTGGAAACGTCTAAGATATAAAGAGAACCTCAATAATTGGGGCATGGTGTCATAGCATTACATGTCAGTGCTGAAGTTATCAAGGTTGTTATTGACAAAGACGTACATTTTTCACTTTGGGAATCAAAGATAAGGTTTGATCACACGTTAAGGATAGATATTTAAAAGGGCTTTAAACACAAAGTGCATATTCTACAATGTAAAAGGAGGGTAGATTAAAACTAGACAAAAGATCAAAAACCAAGTCAACATATCATTATATTATAGTGAAATGTGATTGAGAATCACAATAGGATACTTAAAAAAAACTTCAACCTTCAACCGATTTGATGGATTCTTAGAACATTTTGAGAAGTTGAAATTATAAAATAAATAATTTTAATGAAATTAATAAAAAATGTTTATTTACTAATGAGGTTTTATTAATGGAAGAGCATTTAGAAAAAGATCTTAAGAAACAATTCAATGACAAGTAATTATCTATATAATTAAAGATATTTGATATTTCATTCGATTATTACTAATAAAATTATATGTTTGTTAAAATAATTATTACACTTGTGAATACAAAAGTATCAAAGTATTAATATGATAGTAGAAGCAAATCATCAATAAAAAAAATATGGAAGATTAAGAAGATTTAAACCAAGGGGTTGAGGTTAGGAGCCAACCATGGGGATTAACAGATGTCTTAACAGAAGTCCAAGTTCGAATCTCTGTGGGTTGGCCGGTGGTAATCTACTCCCACTGATTATGTAGGTTGGCCTTTAACCCAACTCCAAATTTAGATTAAGAGCTTATCTCATTAATCTAAACATTATAATTTGATTCCTCCACTCTATTTTCTAACAATAATCATCATTGAAAAATTACATATAGTTCAATATAAAAAATAATTTTCAAATTATTCATATAAATCAATAAAAAAGTTCTGTTTTTTTTTTAATTTAGAAAGTTTAAATATATAATTAATAAAAAAGTTATTTTTTTTTTTTTTAATTTTTAAAATTTTAAAATATATAATTAATGTATCTTCCTTTTAAAACATTAAAATATAAAATGAAATAAAGTGTTTTTTTATATTTGTGTATAAAGTGTTTTTTTTTAAATGTAGCAAATAATCTTATCGATCTATTTCAATTAATCTAAGCTATTCATTTAAGTGTGTCTTTATTATTCATCATATCAATTGTAACATTATCTAGGTGTTTCAACTTCTTTTTGAATAATTTCCAGGTGTTTTCACTCATTTTTGCATGTTTTTTCATATAAATGGCTCTCTCGTGGGTTTGTTGAAGGACATTGGACCATTGTGGCTTTGAGCAATTTTTTCCTATAACATCTCTATCTATAAGTATTTTTATTAATTCATTGTCATGTTTATGTTTGTATATAATTTATATATAACTATCATTGTATATCTTTCTGGGTGAATTTCATCTTTTTCGAGGGACGTGGAATGGGTGGAACATAGTTTTCCCTTTTTCAGGTGTAGATATCACTGTTTTAAAGTCTAAGTGAGTTTTATTTGCAACCTTTTCATAAGAAGAGTCACTATGTTGTTGTTAGGCTACAACAAGAACTCGACCAAGCTAAAAATAAACATATTTTTGTTATGCTATTTCTACTCAATGCTTCAAACAATTCAAAGAGTCTCCAAGAGCTCCAACAATGCTCCAATTCATATGATTAGAAACTTAGCATGACAGTGGGGTTAATGGCCATGTTCATGGGGTGTTAGGGCCATTATGGTAGAGATTAGAGTTGTTTCTAGTAGCTTGTGAAACTAGAATTTCTATGTTAGTTTTGTGGGACATTTGAAAATGAATAAGGCCCTCCTCGAATGATAAATCCTCTCACATAGAAAGTAATTTGTACAAAGTATAAATTAATTGATTAAAGAGATATATCATAAATTCTTATAAAGAACATTTTTTAAATCCCGGAGATAGCTTAATGTAAAATATTTTTGATTACAAAACAAAACATATTTGTTGTTTCATTGTAATGTTTTTAATCCATATGCAACTTTGCTATAACATATATATTTTCTTTCATCCAAATCATGCATCACATAATTTTTAATTGATAAAAGTTATAAATCAAGTGATCTGAAATTTTATAAATTTGTTTTAATTACGCCCTTTTAAAATCGGGATGGATTTGTAGACATTCAATGCTTTTGTTTTTCTCATAACAAAAAAAACATAGATAGTTGTGACTTTTTACATATGTAATTTATTTATTTTTTTTGACAAAATGCACATCACACGAAACCCTCTAGGCATTTCCTCTCGTTTCAAGGATGACACCAAGGGTAATCCATTTGGTTGTAGTTTTGTCAACCCAACCACGTAAGGACATCAAGTGAGATCCACAATATTCATAGATGCAACCATCCAAAGAGTTGACCCCATGAAATCCTACTTGTAATTCACAACACTCAACCACTTGAACTAACCCATCGGATTGATATGTAATTTATTGCTACTGAAACTAACCATACAATTCATGTATTCAATATAAAATATATGGCTTTTCATAAATATAGTATGCAAAGTAGTGACCATAAAAAGGAGAGATTGACTGAACCTTATCCTTAGATTTTAAAGGAAAGAATTGTTTATATATATATATATATATATCATAAGAACATGTAGCTATATATTTATAAAAAGGTTGTTGGTGGACCAAACAACATAAAGAGTATAAAAATTTCAAAATTATTCCAGTATTCTTGTGCAAAGCTTTTCAACATAAATGGTAATTGTCCAGGAAGCTTTTTCTCTTTTGCAGTGCTTACCCTATTCATTTCATATATAGTGCTATATTGATTTACATAATGTCCTAATAAAAAAAGGAAAGTAAATTGCATGTATAAGGAGTGTAAGAACCAATATTATTGTCACTTTGGGCTTCTTCCATTTACTTTCCTTCTTTAATTTGTCCCTTGTCTTCTTGATTTTTGGTGTGCTCACCAAAAGCTAAGGTTTTTTAGATGAACTATTGATAAAATGCTCCTTCTCCGAAGTGACTAGAGCACTAGGAAAACCTGTAGCTGATTGTGAATCTCTAGCAAAGCCAAGTATAATATTATAGTACATCATTGAGTTTGAAGCAAGTTTATCATAATTAATCTTCAATTCCTGCAACTTAGTTTCCATATTGTCCTACTTGGTTTCATGTTTTTCCATATGAACACTTAAGTATTCTATAGTTTGTTTCATGCCCTCAAGTTAACATGTCATTTTGGTAAGGAACTTCTTGATTTTATGAATAATGTCACAAGCCAACCGCCTATCTCTCTACTAAACATATATGGGCCTTATTCTCAAAAGAAGGACTTCTGGACGTGAGTTTTCAACTTTCCAACCCTAGAGGAGGATAATTTGATTATGGGAGGAGACATGAATTTCACACTTTCCAGGAGTGAATTTTGGTGTACATATCCAAGAATGGACCATGTGGATAATCTCATTCTGCACAAAAAGGACTCCTTTAATCTAGTGGATCCATCTTTGGCAATCCTCAAGCCCACATGGAGGAACAACAAGGTGGGAGAGGCAACCATCGCAAAGCACCTAGAACAATTTATGATATCTAAGGGATTATATATCTCAACTCTGCTTTGTTACACATGGGTGTCCTAGGGGTGAGGTTCTGATCACCTCCCTGTCATACTCAATTTTGCCTCCAGGTCTGCAAAACCACTAGCATCTTTCAGGTTCAACCCAACTTGGCTCGGAGAGGATGATTTCAAGAATCTAGTAGTCATGAAATGGAGAGCTTTTAATGCCAACCTAGGCACAAGCTCGGGACACCAACTCATGAACTCCCTCAAATCACTCAAAGTGGTTGTTCAATGTTGGTTCGAGCATACTATATAGGGAAAGGGATGAATAGTTGGATGAAGTTGAGATCTATTTATAGGCATTACTAGAAGATCCATCCTAGGAACCTATACAACAAGATACCCTGGATAACATTCATGTGTTGGAAACCCGAAAGGCAACGTTGTTGAGGGATAGTGAGACAAACTCGAGGATGAAAATATGGTGTACTTCCACAAGGTGGAAAATCATCAGAAAAACATCAATACTGTATGTGAATTGCAGGGTTCAGACGGGGTGACCAGGAATGGCTTCTCTAGTTTGGAAGAGCTTGGTATCCAATATTTCTTGAATGTGTACTCAGAGCAACTAGAAGCCCATATCACAGAAGTTGTGAGAACTTGTACATCCTTCCCCCAGTTTATGTATAGGGAAGCCAATCAGGAATTTGCATCTCCAGTCACAATGGAAGAACTGGAAGGGGTTATAAACAAATTCAAAAAGGAAAAAATTCTTGGGTTAGACATCTGGACTATCGAACTTTTCTAGGGGTTCTTTGAGCTTATGGGATCCAACATCTTACAGGTTGTAGAGGAATCCATACAGCTGGGTCAGGTTCTCCTCATGTTTAATTCTACCTTCATAGCTCTCATTACTAAATCAGATAAGCCTTGGGATTTCGGGGATTTCAGATCAATCTTGCTCTATAATACAATTTACAAGATCATCTAAAAAAACATAGCAGAAAGATTCAAGCCCCTTCTCTCAACCGTCATCAATTAGGAGCAATTTTCCTTCCTAAAGGTAGACATATCCAGGATGCAATCAGGGTTGCGCAAGAATGCATACATAGTTTGAAGATTCAAAAGAATTCAAGCATGATAATCAAGCTTGACCTGTCGAAGGCATTTGATCAGGTAAGCTAACTTTATCTCTATTTATGTTTAATCCACCTTGGTTTCAGTCTCTTGAATGTAAATTGGATTATGAGTTGTATAACCTATGTCTCTTATGCTATCCTGATCAACAGTTCTGCCTCCCCCTTCTTCACCCCTACATAGGGAATTCATCAAGGTTTCCCTTTATCCCCATACCTTTTGTTTTGTTGGTGGTGGAAGGTATGAGTCGGTTACTCCTTGAAGCAAAATCCTCTTGTAGTATCCAGGGACTGTCCATTGGGGGGGTCTATCTAAAACCCATTTACCTTTTTAGAAGATATCATCCTCATTTCTAATAGCTTGATTCATGAAGGAAGAGCCGTCTCCTCGATCCTCCAACTATTTTTTAAATATACTGGAATGATGATAAATGAGAACAAGTTTGTTAGTTACTTCCTAAATATGGAAGTCCAAGTCATTTAATATCTACTAGATATATTATGCTTCAAGAGAGGAGACCTCCCAACAGGTCTCAAATAATTGGGATTCGTCCTAAAGCCTAATTGTTACAGTAAAAATGACTGGTATTGGCTCTTAGCCACACTCAAGGACCGTATACATCTTTGGTGCAATAGATCTCTCTCCAGAGGAGGTCGTCTTCTTGTTCTGGTAAAATCTATGCTTGAGGCGATCCCAGTCTACTGGTGCTTCCTAGCCAACATCCCAATGGGAGTGTGGATCAAAATCAGAAGAATTTGTAATTTCTTCCTATGGCATGGCAAGGATTTGCAGGGCATCTGCTGGATTAGTTGGAAGTCCATAACCAATCCCAAAACAGATGGTGGTTGGGGGATCAAGGATAACCTTGTTTCAACAAGTGTTTAGCGGAAAAATCTATTTGGAACCTTATTGTGAAGGATAGGCTCTAGCAAAGGATTATTCTTAGGAAATATTGTTCGCCGGGGGGACTTTTGAGATGGATCACAAAAGAGCCAAAATGGTTGAAAGGGGGTTCCCTCCATTGAAAGTAAATCACCACAGCCTTTCCAGTGATTGGGAAATCCCTAGCCTAGAAAGTTGGGAATGGTGAGTAGGTATGCATTGGTGAGGATGTTATCATGGGATGTGACAAGAGGATTTTTCACCCCTATGGTATTATTCATTTCCTCAGAAATCACAATATTTTATATTTATCTCCGATTGTTGACCAGACCACCATACCATATGGAGACAAGGTTGGGAAAATGACCCAAGTCCGGGAATCCCCATTGAGCATCGCCAAGCTTGGCATGATTTTCTACAAAGCCTTAGCTCTAGCCATATTAGAATCCGTGATGAACATGATGGTTTGGATTGGATTAGCCCTAAAATATGCGACATTTATAGAGTTAAATAGGGATATCTATCTCAATATGAAGAGGTCACGAATCTGAAATGGTGGTTTAAACAACTATGGAAAGCAAAGGCCCCACTTAAAAGCAAATTATTTACTTGGATTCTACTATCTAGCAAAGTACTAACATGGGAAAATTTGTAGAAGCACAACTTTCATGGGTCGAGCCAATGCAACCTATGTAAAGTCGCGGAGGAAACCTCCATTCATTTTTTTCAGCATTGCCATTATAGAAAGGAAGTATGGTTGGAGTTGGAATTGGGCCTATCACACAGTCAAACCTAGCCTGATGAAGAATTCTCTCAGAATCTTAAGTTGTGGTACTCCCATCCTGAACTAGGACCCTTTCGCTGCATCCCATTTCTATCTCTTTGGGGAATATGGTTGGCTCGGAATGAGGCCATCTTCAAAGACAATTTTGTTCCCTCCTTCCAAATAGTGGCACACATAATGAGTCTCCTCCCCTTTTTCAAAGAAATGTTGATCCCTCCAATCCCTATGATGATTGGATTGCTGATGATTGATAAATCAAAATCCTTGGCCTTTTTTAATGGGGCCTATCAAGGCCCAATGACGTTTTTGGTATGGTTCCACATTTCTCATAGAAAACGATTTCACCACATTCTTCGGGCATGCTCTCTAAGGCTCAAACAATGAAGCTTAGCTTAGGGATCTCAAGGTCCTCCTCCATATAGATTGGGATCAAGGAATAAAGACCCTTTAGATTTTTGGAGAATATATGCTAGTCATAAGTTGGATGCAAGGAAGAAGTCAAATCGAGAACCCTGGGCCGCTTGAGCTTTGTCGCACCTTGATGGAAGCCTCAGATAAATTCTAAATCATATCATACTAGCATGTCTACAGGAAACATAACAATAAAGCTGATCAACTCTCTAAACAAGGGCTTCAAGGTGACTCGAGGTAAAAAAAACTATCTTCTCACAAAGCGGAACTCAAGGAACTCAACTTCAGTAGACATATTTTTGACCTATAATCTGAACTGAAATAGATCAATTGTTCCCAAATTCTTATTTTTTCTCAAGTCTTTATTGTTTAAACCCTTTCACAAGTTTTTATTGTGTATATTCTCGAATTATGTAAATGATATACAACATCAATCCATTAGCATGTCTGTACTAGACGTAGTGTGGGAACAAGACCCGAGACTCTTGCCGACTGCCTTTTGGCCTAAGGATTGTATTTTTGTTCAATTGTAATGAAAATACATTTTTTTTTCTTGGGGAAAAAGATATTAACGTATATTTTATATTAATAAAAATTTCACAACATATTATTTTATATTATTCACAATAATATATTAATATTATTTATGGAAATGTGTTTTTCATGATGTACACATCATTTTAAGCAATATTCATGATATTAATATAAAATAATTATAATTTTAAATACATATTGCTTTTGAAGTATGGCCTCTTCGATGATGAGGACAACGACTTCGACACATATTTTTTTGGAAATATGGTGTCACGACGCCACCAGCCCGTCTCAGAATTGAAGTTCATTTTCCTTTTGGTAGGCCATGCGACACTACCCGAGGTCTTCCTTGCTGAGGGAGAGATCAACTTGAGTTGGAAGCCCGACAGACTATGCCTTTCTTGCGGAACTTCACTTGACCACTTTACACATATATATCTTATGCACAATTCTTTACTTAGCCAAATTTACAACAATCAACACATTGAATAGTTCAACACTTAGCCAAATTGCAAAGAGACACAAGAATATGTATGCGGAGGCGACACCCCAAGGTGGGTGTGCCTAACACCTTGTTTTATATATAAAGTAGTTTATTGTTACATCAAGTCGGGGAGTCTGCAAACAACCACCGAGAGAATTCCCAATAAGAACCTCTAGAAACCCCAAGAAATTCTCTGCTTCTAGAACCGAGTTCTTCCTTGTTGTCGAGTTTCCCCATGAAGTAATCGTAGGCTACCTCCTGCGGCTCCTATCACATTGCACACAAGTTACAAAAGCCCGCCTTCGACTTGCATGATGCCCATGACTTAACTCACTTGCGGCGTGTGCCTCCTTTCCTGAATTTAGACCGTTGGTCAAATCACCTTGATTCCCTCTTGCCTCTAGCCACACCACATGCTTCACTTTATACTAGTGGTTGGGTCCACGGGTGCCCAAGGTTCTGCCCTTGTGGTTTTCCTCTCCCATACACTAATTCATCCATGTGCATCATGCTTCTTCGTTGGTCTAAAAACCTTGGGCGAGCACCTACTCTCACTCTAGCCGACGCACTTGCTTCCCATCGTCTCATTTTCTTCTGATCGGTCCATGCTTGGTGCGCCCTCTGTCCAAGCTTCCAAAATGTGATGTGCCTAGCTTGCCATGCCTTGGGTGTCTTTGGTGTGGGCGCATGCCCCATCGCTCGACGATGTGACCCGTGTTGGAACGGGATCCCAACCATGCACCGAGGTAAGGGTGTTACATCCGCCCCCACCCAACTTATTGCCATCCCGACAATGCTTGCGTATTTGTTTGTTTCGACGCGAAGGCATCCATGCACTTCCTTGAAAGCCTGAATCTTATCTTTTGCTTTCCATAGCATCTCCTTCCACTCCCAATTGTTCTCTTCCTCTGGCAAGCCCTTCCACTTCATGAAGTACTCCAAACAGTCTATTATCCCATGTCTCACATGACGATGAGCTAAAAATTCCTCCACTTCGTGGTCTATATTGTCCACTACCAATATAGGAGCTTGGATTGGCATATTTCCGTCCGGTTCATCTCTATCGAATCGACATGCCTTAAGTTGGCTAATGTGGAACACCGGATGAAAAGAGCTCATGTGATCCAGAAGCTTGAGCTTGTAGGCCACCTTGCCAATCTTCTTAATCACTTTGAAAGGCCTGTCATACCTCCACAACAATGCACCTACCATGCTTGCCAGTGGATTGAATTGTTCCCTACTAAGCTTGATAAGAACTCTGTCGTCCACTTGGAACTGCACTTCTCTCCAACTACGATTTTCCCACTTCTTCATCATGTCAGCTTCCTTCGTCATCTAAACGTGTGCCACTTCCCACTTGTCTTTCCAACTCTTCATAAATCTCAATGTTGTCGGGTTCTGCCCAAAAGAACTAGTTGCAACAACTTGTGGTGTCAACGAATGTTGCCCAGTGGCCAACTCGAATGGGTTGTAGCCTGTTGATGAGTTCATTTTTTGAATTGTGTCGCATCCAACAACTCTGTCCAGTTCTTTTGATCTTCCTACACATAATGTATCAAGTAGTCCTCCAAAAACGATGATTCGCTTTGTTTTCCCGTCCATATGTGGACGGTAGCTTGAGCTTGTCAACAAAGTAGTTCCCACTAAGCTAAACAAATGCTATTAGAATCGACCCATGAATTAATGGGTATCTCTGTCCAATACCATACTCAGCGGCAAACCCCACTACTTCACAATATGCTTGAAAAACAACTGCACTACATCTTCATCTTTGCAAGGCAACTTAGTCGGCATAAACGTGGCATATTTGGAAAAAAATTCCACCACGAAGAAGTTCCCATTATACCCTTACGAAACGGGAAGCTATGTAATGAAGTCCATGGACACACTTTCCCACAACTTCTTTGGAAACGACAATGGTTGGAGCGTGCCTTCCTTTATCTTGGAGCCTGCCTTGTCCTCTTGGAAAATAAGGCAAGTCTTGATGTACTCCTCTACATCACATTGCTTGTGCTCCCAATAGTATCCCATCTCTAAGAGAGATAAGGTTCGATGTTGCTCGGGATGACCCGCCCAAGCTGAGTCATGGCATTCCCATAGAAACTCCCTTCTAATATTAGCCATCTGTGGCACATATAGGCATCCTCCAAATAAGAACAATTCGTCTTCCAACCAAAACCTTCACGTTTTCCTTCCTTCACTTGTTTGATGATGTTCTTGGTAGCTGGGTCGCCTTTCAACCCATCACAGATCCTTTGCTGCAAGTCTGAAACAACTTCCATAATTGGTCCATCCAGTAGCTCCTTCTCTAAAGAAGCAAGCCGAGGATTTTTTCTCAAAACATCCTTAGCAGCGTTGAGTCTGTTCGTTCGATACTACAACACCATGTTAAACTATGCCAATAAGTCCTTCCACTGTGCTTGCTTTGGAGATAAATTCGGTTGCATTAGAAAGTAGCTTGTGGCTACATTCTTGGTTTTCACAATGAACAATTTGCTTAATAGATAGTGTCTCCATGATTTCAAGCAATGCACTACCGCGGTCATTTATTTTTCATACATAGCATACCTATGTTCCCGTTCCTGCAGTTTCCTACTTTCATAGGCTGCGGGGTGAACTTCCCGCGTCAACACACCTCTAATGGAGTAATCCAACGCATCCGTTTACACCTCAAACATTTTCTCAAAGTCCGGCAGACTCAACACATGCATTGTTGCAAGTCCATGCTTCAACTCGTATAAAGATTCCTCGCATCGTGACATCCAATTCCAAGCCTTTTCTTCAACAAACCTTTAAGAGGGGTTGCGATCCCGGAGTATCCCTCTACGAACCTGCGGTAATAGTTAGTTGATCCCAGGAAGCTTCACACTTCATTTATCGTCTACGGTTCCTCCAAATTTTCTATGGACTCAACCTTCCGTTGATCCATGCGGATACATCCTTGGTTGATCCAATGGCCCAAGAATGGGATCTCCTTCTTCCCAAACATGCACTTCGACTTCTTCAAGTATAGCTGGTTTTGTCGCAACACCTCAAAGACTTCTGCCAAGTGTTGTTTGTGTTCCTCCATACTCTTGTTGTAGACATCAATGTCATCAAGGTAGACTAATACTGACTTATCTATAAACGGTTTCAACACTTCATTCATGAGAGTGCAAAATGTTGTGGGGGCATTGCACAAACCAAATGGCATCACCAAGAACTCAAAATTGTCATAGTTAATCACACACGTCATTTTGTATTCATCCCCTTCCGCAATTCTCACTTGATCATAACCTTGTCTCAAATCCAACTTTGAGAAAACTTTATCCATAGCTAGTTTAACAAAACAGTCTGCTTCCAACATGAGTAGATACATGTTCTTCATTGTTTGCTTATTCAACGCCCTATAGTCTAAGCACAACCTCAACTCGGATGTATCCTTCTTCTGTCGAAACATCATAGGTGTGCCATACAAAGACCTTGAAGGTCAAATGAAGCCGACATCTGTCAATTCTGCAGACAGCCTCTTCAACTCTTCCAACTCCAATCCAGACAATTGATAAGGAACCTTAGCCACAAGTCTCAATCCTGAATCAAGCTCAATGCAGTGATCAATGACATGCCACGGTGGGAGCACCTTTGGAAATCTCTTAGGAATCATATCCACATTTGGTTCAACATGTTGGTAAGCTCGGGAGGCACATGCATCCCCGCAGCTCCCGTAGTTGCTTCATCGAGCAATGCTATGGCATAAAAACATGAATCTGAGTGTTGAGCAACCCTCTTCATGCTAAGTGTAGACACCAACCACACCCCTCCATCTACCTTCTTCGTGGTAGTGGGCACCACGCATGGTTTCTTCGTGTCTAAAATCGCCAACTTGTTTGCGAATGGCAAGAGAACGGTACACACCCTCCTCATGAAGTATTACCTAACAATCATCTCAAAGTCATCAAGGGGCATGTCCGTGAAGTCCGCACATCCTTTCCAAATTCCCATTCTGATATGCACCCTGGAAGCGAGTCTTGTCGTAGCCTTGGCTAGGAGTTCACCGCCTTGACAGCTACGTCGTAAGGATGACTCCTTAGTCCAATTTTGTCCACAAGCTTCTTCCTTAAAAACTTGTGTGAGGAACTTGTGTCTACGAGAGCCCTCATTTTTCTTTTGTTCATAATTGGTTCCACAAAACAGAGTTGGTGCAACTCTTAGTTACCCTGCACGACACCAATACACTGCACAAGTTCTATCCGGTGAGGCACCACCCTCATCCTGTCCATGAGAACCTCATTTCCACACTTATGTTTGCTCACTACTTTGCAAACCTTCTGCACCCAACGTGTGTCTGCCTCTGTGCCATATTGTTGCATAAGTTCGTTAGAGAAGCGACCAAGTCTACCATCCTTGGTGCTTTTTGGAAACATGACTCCGTCCCCGAGTGACCTCGAACATGCGCCCATCGACCATTCACCTAGCTGTGCCAACAAGAGGCTTTTCCAATCTTCTTCCTTCTCCACAACCAACCTCAAAGGTAAACTGTCTTGATTTTGCGTCCTCGTCTAGCCAATAAGTCTTCCCAACCGCCATTCCAACGGCTACTTCTTGCCATCTTTTAGGGGTCAGGGCACCAACAACTTCCAAATCCTATTATGCTTTCATTACATCGCACCCGTCGAAGTCTATCCATGCTGTCTTGGTAGCTCAATACCACATGTTCACTCGAATAGTTAAGATATTCCATCAAGTGCACTCTGATACCACTTGTCATGGGGCTACCAACCCAACTCAAAACCGAATTTCGTTTTCCTTTCAGTAGGTTGTGCGGCACTGCCCAAGGTATTCCTTACCACGGGTGAGACCGACTCGAGTTGGAATCCCAACAAAGTACTCATTTCCTGCAAAAATTCACTTAACCAGTTTACACATATATATCTTATGCAAAATTCTTTACTTAGCCAATTTTACAATAGAAACACATTGAACAGTTCAACACTTATCCAATTTGAAAACAGACACAAAAATATGTATGTAGAGGAGACACCCCAAGGGGGACGTGCCTAACACCTCGTTTTATATATAAATCAATTTATAGCTACATCACATCGGGGCGTTCGCAGACATCCACCGAGAGAACACCCAACAAGTGCCTCAAGAGACCCCAAGAAATTATCTGCTTCTAGAACCAAGTTTTTCCTCGCTACTGAGTTTCCCCCTAAAGAAAGCGCATGCATGGGGGGGTTAGTTGGTTAGAAATATCCTATCATATCCATTCATATTGGGGAATAAAATATGATACGAAAATGAGAAAATATATTGCCTTGTATTAAGGGGCCAATGGAGCTTAATTATGTTATATAGCAATACAAATATTTAGGGTATATTTTATTCCATTTCGTGTAGAAGCAATGGGGAGGAGGCAGAGGGAAAATCAGGGGACAAGGGCAAAGGTATTGAGTTTGATGGATAAGGGATACTCAATAGGGATGTAGGATGGTTGATGCTAGTGCTCTATTGAAGGGTTTTAATGTTGCTCATGTGCTTGGTTGGTTAATGGATCTTCAAATTGTTAATGGATTTGAGGTAATGAAGGATTAGGATTTCTATATTTTATGTGATTGTTTTCAATTGGAAGTGTAGTTTAGGTGCATATTTCGTGTCTAGAAATCATGTGTTTTTTTATGCCTTTCATTGTAGCTTTTCTCCTTGAGTCCATTTGAATTTTTTTTCTCTAGAAATTTCCTTTTGTGTGATCTATAAAATCATCCCATCCACTAGAGAGGGTTTAGGTTTGTGCATTGTGACCTTGTCCTTCTCTAATCTTCCTAAAGAAATCCTTGGTTGATGCCATTTTCCCATTGTATAAAACACTAGTTTCCAATTCCTTCATGACTCTTATATTTTACAAAAACCAAAACACTTTATTTTTCTAAAGTTACTTTTCATTTTCACCATGTACTCCATTGTTAAACTCTAGTAATCCAGCTACCCTGGGGACTCCACCTTTGAGCTAGAGAAGAGATAGCCTAAAGAGACAAAAAAGTTAGGTGTGGTGACAATGGCCTCCCTCTTAGTTGTCCATAAGCTATATTTGAGTTTAGGAATTCAATCTTAAGGTGATCTTAAGATGCTAATTTGTGTGCTAACATGGAAAAACAAGCATCTCTAAGATGATGGATATATTCTTAATGGTAGAAAAATTGGCGGAGGTTGAAAGATACAACTATTGGGCAGGAAAGAATGGCTTATATGATAATCTACAGGATAGAAAACCTCCATTTTCTTTTAGATCTAATCATGATTGGTTGGCTGAGGAATAATTTAGACTCTTATTACAAAAAATGGAAATTTTATGATCATTGTTGATAAGATTCAGTTATGCTTCAATTTGCCTCCAATCTCAAACAAGTTAAGAAGTTAGTTGTAGGGAGTGCAAAGATGAAAAGGAAAGAAAATCAAGTAGACCTAGAAAAGGTAGAAGAAACATAACCACTCTTTTTGAAAATAATGTCAGAGGGTCTTCCAATGATGAAGAGTTCTAAATTTAAAGGCAATGGAGGATACAAAAGGAACTTTTAGACAAAAAAGAGTTAGAGTGGAGGCTCAAAAGTAGATCCATATGGTTGGAAGAGGGGAATATTAACACTAAGTTCTTTCACAATTATGGCAATTTTAAGAAATGTGTAAATACAATTTGTTCAATTGGTGTTTCTATTGGGTCAAAGGAAAAATAATTTGAAGAGATTGTAAAAGTTAACAAGGTTCATTTTCAAGATATTTTCAAATATCTAAAATCTCCAAACATAGAATAATTATGAAGGTGATAAGGATTTTCCTTAGAAGTTTTTACCAAGGGGTGAATGAGAGCATAGAGGCAGAAGTTATCAATGAGAAACCATCCACCCTTGGAATGATAAGGTAATTTGTGATTTCACACGAGCTCTATTGTAAAATCAACCAAATATCCTAATCTCCAACATGATTTAAGGGTGGTATGCATTATTTAGTAAAGAATGATTTAATTTATAAGAAAATTGCAGAAAATTTTATCACCTTTGAAGGAAAACATCTAGGTTTAGTCTTCTTGGTTCTTTTTCTAGCTTGAATCAACATATCTAGGGTTTTGTTGTGCAAAAGTATTCCATTGGAAGGAATTTGAATGAGATAAAATATCAAGGCAGAGTAGAGCATGTAAGTCTTCAACAAAGGGATTGATGGTGATCCTCTAGTGCTTTAGGATAAGAGTAAATATTTACATGACAAGTCATTGGCACTTGGCAGTATGTCATAAACGTTTTTGGATAGAAATTTGCTTGAAAACCATAAACCAGACATACACTTGACATACACTCATTACACTTTATTTTTATGTTTGTAGATGGAAGCTGAAGAAGAGGAAAACAATAGAGGCAATCAACAAAACATTCAACCAAATAACCAAAGTCATGCAAGTGGCTCGAGCACTAACAACAATTCCAACAAAGAATGATGATCCATATATTTTGGATGTTAATGCAATCAACTATATATTTTGAAATATTTGTCTGTGAAAATCAAATATTTTTTATAATGTACTGGACATAGTGTCCCAATTGAAAGACAATGAGTTACCAATAAGTGTAACAATTACATGCATGTTGACATTTTGATGATTCCATGAGTTTATGTTGTCCCATTTTGTATGTTAAAGGGCCTCTTATTGATATATAATAAAATAAAGTTCTTTATTATATTGCATTCTCCAATGTTGTTGTGAAATGTTACATGTTAAATATATGGATGATTAAATATTACAATAGATGTGAAAATTTATGATATAACAAATTAATCCTAACATCATATCCAAATGCAATAATTAAAATTCAAAAGAATACTATTATAAAACAATATTTCAATTTCTGATGAATAATGGAACTAATAAAAATAAAAATAAAATATAGATATTACAGTGTGATGTCAGTACTCATTGCTCACCAAACATAAAATAATTTCTGGTGCTTTCAATCGTTCCAATCCCACCGGTGCGTTTAAGACTATTTAGCATCGGTATGCTTTAAGCAATGCAGCACTGGTGCGTTGAAATCAACCAAGGCTCGGTGCAACATAATACTTGTTGCATGTCCCAATGATTTTTGTGATATTGCTATGCCTCGACGCGCTACTATATATGAACAACGCCGTTAAATTTTTAAAATATAGCTACAATCAACGTCTCAGACAACTTTACCGATGCGTTTATATTCATTTATTGCACCGGTGCTTTGTAATAGTTAGGTTGCACCAGTGTGTTTCAATAGCTAGTAAGCACCAAAGCTATTTTCTATATACCAGGTTAGTACGTTTTGAAAGTACTTAAGCACTAGTGCTAATGTTGGTAAAATGCACCGCTTCATATAATGTTATAAAGAATTAGTACGTTAATAATTTTGGAGCACACCGATGCATATTATGGTTTCAAATTTTCATGCACAGTACCGTTGCTGTAGTTTTTTATTGAAGGCACTGGTGCGTTTTGAATTTGATTGCACCGGTTCGTTTGTGTGAATAAAACACACCGAAAAATAAAAAAAAAAAAAAAAAAATAAAAAAAAAAAAAAAAAAAAACAACCTCTACAAAAGCCTATGGCTGTCGAATTTTTTTAGTTATAACACATTTCCGTAAAAACCTCCGCTAAAACATCTGGTACCATTTGCGTAGGTTGTAGAAGAGCTTTGTTTGAGATTTTTGACCAATCTTGTAAAACTAAAAACCTCCGCTATAACCTCTGCTACAGTGCCTTTTCCGTGTAGTGATCTAAGACCGGATCACCTGGTCCAACGACAAAACATGCTAGCGATGCGATAAATTTGGGCATTATAGGAGAAACTACAAGCTGACGAAAGTCGAGAAATGCAAAGGGTCTAATGAAAGTCAGTCGAATGATGGTAATTCTTCACAAGAAGAGAAAGGAGACATGTATTTGACCTCCACAAATACACAGTTGGATCAAGGCTCCTAGCTACATGACTCTGGTGCGTCATATCATATGACACCTCGTAGAGAGTGGTTTTGTGAATATGAGAAGATCGGTGGTGGTGATGTTCTACCGGGGAATGATTCACTAACCAAGATAGTCATACGAGATAAAGTTTGACTGAAATTTAAAGATGGGAGAATATGAACACTTCCATGTGTACTACATATTCTAGGTTTGGCTCAAAACCTAATCTCGGTAAGTAAGATGGGGAATGCAGATGTGCAGTGTGTATTTGAGAAAGATACATGGAATATGGTGTGAGGAGCGATGGTGCTGATGAGGAGAATTCGGACTGGAACCTTGTACAAAGTATTGGGAAGAGTAGACACTGACAAAAGTGCAAATGTGGGGTATCCATAGTTCAACATCATATCTTCTTGTATAGTTGACTCGACCATGTTGTGACATCGACAGATGGGACATATAGGTGAGAAAGGTCTTCGTGCTATGCACAGTAAGGGTGATAGTTGAAGGTATCCCTGATTGCTCTAAAGAAGTCAACTTTTCTGAACATTGTATCTATGCTAAGCAAAGTCATGTGTTTTTATTTGGTGCTACTAGGGCTAAAGAAATATTGGAGTTAATATATAGTGACGTGTTTGTACTTGTGTCGATCCCTTCAGTAAGAGGATCTCGGTTTTATATTACTTTCATAGATGATTTCTCCATAATGACATGGTTGTATTTTCTAAGGAAGAAATATGAGGCTTTTGAGAAGTTTCAAGAGTTTAAAGCTCTTGTGGAGAATCATACTAGTAAAAAGATCAATATGTTGAGAACTGATAATGGAGGAGCATTCT
The DNA here is from genome assembly GCA_027924585.1 of Larix kaempferi. Lineage (NCBI taxonomy): Eukaryota > Viridiplantae > Streptophyta > Pinopsida > Pinales > Pinaceae > Larix > Larix kaempferi. The sequence goes on along the minus strand of BSBM01001166.1, from coordinate 8,702,816 downwards.
GTGGAAAGGCGTTTGACCAATTCTGCAAATAGCACGGTATATCTCGACAAAACACAACTTTATGCACACCTCAATAGAACGAGGTTGCTGAAAGAATGAATAGAATTCCAATGGAGAAAGTGTGGATCATGCTTAATGGTGCAGGAGTCGAACACGAATTATGGGAAGAGGTAGTCAACATAGTGTGTTACCTGGTGAATAGGTTGTCGTTGACAAATCTCATCGACAAGACTTCATATGAGGCATGGGATGGTACTGAAAGCCTTCTCTTACACATGTCAAAGTGTATGGGTGTGAATTTTTTGTGCACATCTCAAAAGAGAGAAGAGCCAAACTTGACAGCAAGTCGAAGAAATGCATATTCATTAGGTACAAGGATGGAGTGAAAGGGTATAAGTTGTGGAAACCAGTTAGACAAGGAAGGTCATTTATAGTCAAGATGTGATCTTCAAAAAAGTTGGAGGAGCTTCCAGGAATGAAGAGGTTAAAGAGAAAAACAAGAAAAGCAAGAGTTTCAAATGAATGACGAAATTTTGGATTTAGGAGAGTCGACTAAATCCGACGAAGAGGTGGAACAACAGACTCTGAATGTAAGGAGATCTGCTCGAGAAATGAAACAACCAAAAATGTACTTTTACTCTACTTTTGTGTTATGTTCCATAGAAGATGATCCCGGGTTGGTAAAGGAAGCAATTGAATCGACAACGGATAAACTCTGGAAAAGGGATATGGAAGAAGAAATTAAGTCCTCGAAGAAGAATGAAACATGGGATCTAGTCCCATTCCAAATGGAAGGAAACCCATTGGCAGTAAGTGAGTGTTTAAGAAACAATTGAATGCAACATGCCAAGTCGAGAAGTACAAGGCTCGACTGGTAGCGAAAGGGTATTCCCAAGTCAAGGGAGTTGACTTCGATGAAATTTTCTCCCTTTTTTCTAAGTTAACTTCCATAAGGGTACCGATGTCTTTAGTTGCAACATTTGATCTTGAGATAGAACATATGGATGTAAATACAATATTTATTCATGGTGATATTGAAGAAGAAATCTATATGAAACAACCTGAAGGTTTTACAATGAAAGGAATAAAGGAGTTGGTTTGTAAGCTCAAGAAGTGTCTCTACGGTCTAAAGCAATCGACCAGAATGTGGTATCAAAAATTTGATATGTATATCTAGCAGTTGGGGTTTGTGATAAGTCAGGTTGATCATTGTGTGTATGGGAAGAATGTCGGTGATCATTTCATATATGTAGTTTTGTATGTTGATGACATGTTGGTCAGGAATAACATGGATTTGATAAAAGAGATGAATCTGTAGTTATCCTTCAAGTTCAACATGAAGGATCTCAGAGCAGTAAATTTCACTCTTGGAATGTAAATTTAGAGAGATCATGTAGATACAAGGCTCTAGTTAAGTCAAAGGAAATATGTCGAGACAATTATGAAATCTTTCAACATGCAGGAGAGTAGACTAGTCAAGGTACCTATTCCTGTAGGATTCAAGCTATCTGTTGAATAGTATCCAAAGAGACAAGAAGAAAAAGAGTACATGTTACGTGTGCCCTATGCTAGTGTTGTGGGTAGTCTAATGTATGCTATGGTATATACTCAACTTGATATAGACCATGCAGTGGGATTATTGAGCAGATACATTTCGACACCTAGAAAAGAGCATTGGACAGCAGTCAAAAGAGTATTTAGGTATCTAAGTGGCACGGTGGATAATGCAATATGTTATGAAGGAGATCCCGAGGATAACAAGGGAATCAATGTACATGGTTTTGTCAATTTTGACTAGGTTGAAGATGTCGACTGCAGACGGTCAACCAACATATATGTATTCAAGATATCCAGCGAAGCAATCAGTTGGATGAGTAGAAGGCAATCGATCATTGCGCTATCGATTATTGAAGCTAAATAAATGGAAGCTACTCATGCATGTAAGGAAGTTATTTGGTTGCAGAGGTTGTGTTCAAATGTTGGGTTCATACAACATGTTCTTAGGTTGGATTGTGACAATCAGAGTGCAATCTTCCTGGAAAAGAATCTAGCATATCATTCAAAGACTAAACACATTGATGTTCAATACCATTTTGAGAGGGAGATGGTGGAGAACAAGAAGGTGTTACTAGAAAAGGTAGGCACGATGAAGAATATTGCAAAATCATTGACCAAGTTGGTGAGCATAGAGAAGTTTTCCTGGTGTACACAAGCGATGGGCTTTTTATCCCTACTTAAGTGAACTAGAGTTTTGTATCTCATGTTTTTGCAAAGAAGACAACAAGTGGGAGAATGTTTGGAATGTTATATTATTTTCATGTGGATCGACTGGAAAAGTCAATAGTCGACTGGTTTAAGTTGACTGGAGTAAGAGGTAACAGACGATGGAAGTCTGGTTAGCCGACCAACCAAAATAGTTGTTTGGTAGAAGGCAAACAATTGGTTGATGGCAAGTCAACGGAATTACCAAAAGGATCAATGGGAAATCCACCAAAATAACCGAAAGTGGTTAGGAAGTTATGGATTGTTATTAATGAGCAACCGGTTGTATTGCATCTATAAATAAGATGCAATGGCTATGCATGATATACTGTGAAATGATAGTAGTGTGTACAACATGTTCATATAATGAAGTGTGAATTTTGTTCCAGCTAGTCATGGTTGTAAACATGTGTCTTGAGTGTTTGATTAATAAATGAGTGAAATCTCATTGGTTTGTTGGTTTTCCTTTAGGTGAGAGGTTTCCAGGATAATTTCTATGTAATATGTTGATGTTGTTGTGTGCCATTGTCTTGTGTTTTAATGTGTTTAACTCTATGAATCAATTTCCAAACCTGTTGCAATCAATATTAGACCCAACAAAATTTTGGCGTTGCTTCTCTCAGTTTTTAAGGATATCATTATTGTACGATATCTCTTTATGTCTGCAAGTTATGACCTAATCATTGAGAAACCATCGGTCGTTTGTAATGTGTTTCACCCAATGTTAGTGTTTTGATGACATCTTTTATGTTATGGTGAAAGTGGCATTCTTATATTATATTAATATCTTTCTTGTCATTTTTCCTTGTATTAAAATTATCTCTTTCCTGTCATTTTTCTACTATTTGTTTCCTAATATATTAATCTTTTTCTCAAAATGGAGGAATTGCCTAGTGACTTTGTGCTAATGTTGGAGGAGGTTGGTTTTCATTTTTGGGACATTATTGAGATAGGGGAGAGCGTTGTTGTGCTATTTTCTAGACAATCACCTTGCATTAGGAATCTAGGACCTTTACTTATCCTTTTCTCTTCCGGTAGCTCTTTCAAATGGAGCTTCGATGTCCTCATCACAACTTGATTTGACACTCAGATCGCCTTCCATCGAGAATTTGGGACCTTTACTTATCCTTTTACCTTCCAATGGCTCTTTCAAGTTAAGTTCCGATGTCCTCATCACAACTTTATTGGACACTTAAATTGTCTTCCATTGAGAATTTGTGACCTTTACTTGTCCTTTTATGCATCATAGTTCCTTCCATCAAGCCTTCTGATCTCATGATGACGGTCACAAATCTATGTCATTCTCTTGAACTGTTCTTGTCCACTGTATCACCTTCCATTGGGAATATTGGACCTTTTCTTATCGTTATTTCCATTGATGTATTTTCCCAAGTCTATTTCTAATGGTAGTTCATCTAACCTCTAGATCAACCATGACCACTTTCCTTGCACATGTGCTTGGAATTTCACTGTAATCAAGTAATTGACACCCTAATTCTCTCAATGATTCATCCTAAGATAAACTGAAACTTACTTATCTTAATACCAATCATAACCATTACAAGAGAGAAAATAATCTTACTCAATTAACTTGGAGGTGCTAAAGCTTTTTCATACATCATTTAATAGTACAACTTTGGGAGTTAACAGATGGGATAGATGATCCCATCTGAACCCTATAGTTTTGTATTAGAAACAAAAATAGACAAATAGCCAAATTAATTCCTTGATAAGAATTGGTAAAAAAAAATTTGTAAGAGGTGGGATCATACTTAAAATTTGATCATATGTCAAGAATCATGTACAACTAAAACAATCCTTTACTGAATTCCTAATGCTAGTGTTCCATGCCCAATTATACTATGCTTATCTTTAACTGGTGCTCTGCTTATTCCTTGACTGACACTCCGAGATATACCCACTTCTTAACTTTCTCTGCGTGTGTGATTGAATTGTCCTCATGCGTCTTCTTGCTATTGTTGTCTCGACTTTGAATATGTTTTTGACATACCTTGGGTAAATTTCATGATTTTATTTTGCTCGTTCCCTTAGGACTTCATCAGAGTATTCTCTCGAGGATAATTCCTTATGTAACACACCACCTTCATCGGGATTGGGTCATGTGTCCTTAGTTATTCCATAGAGGTTTTCCATATTAGAGTCATGTTCTGATATCTCATCTTTGTATGTGGCATTTGTTTCTACTTCCATTAACTTCTTTGCTTTGTCCCGAGGTACGATCACCTTTCTTTTGCCTTTTTAGAAGATGAGGGATTCTTTATTGGAGCATACAGTTCCCCTCATGGCATATATCCATGGTTTACTGAAAAAAACTTTGTATGCTTCCTTTGGTAGTTTCAACACCTCAAATGTTACCCATGTCTTGATGCCATAAGCGTCAATTTTCACTATTGTGAGTCTTCACAATGGTATACAAGTAACATGTTTCGCTACCCTGATTACCCTAGTGCCCTGTTTCAAGGGGGTTTCCCCATTTCCTCCTAGAATGTAGAGGATTTGATATTGATTTCGACCTAGGTCTTGTAGACACTGAGAGGGGGGGGTGAATCAGTGTGCAGCCAATTTTAACCTTTTCACAGTTTATCAGGGTTAGCTACTAATTCATCAATTCATTACTCTATCATAAACATTTCATAAACATCTTCCAGATCATCATTCATAAATCAAAAGCAATTAAACCATCAAGAGCCATAACACAGAAGAACACCACATCATATGAATTTGTAATCTTTTTATATTATTTGGGTCCGGCTACAACCGTTAGGCGAAATCAGCACCTACTGATAAATAGAGCACCTACTCTTAATCCAGGACCCTGCCTGGTTTTCTTAGACCCTGCTAAGAAGAGTTTGAGGTATCCTAACCTCAAAAGCAAGACTAGCTTGCATTTACAATTAATGTTCACTATCTGACATCTCTGTCACATCATCAACACTGCTCATCACATCAACTCTGCCGAAATTCTGCTGCTCATAGATCTCTGGTCAATCTCTGCTGGTCATATAAGCACTGCTCATCATTCTGCCTTATGAGCAATCCTCTGTCAACTGTCCAAAATACTGCCAGCTGCCCATAACACAGTCAACTCAATTGACATAAAGGACTTCACAAACCAGACTGTCTAACAACAATCAACCTGGTCATTGTCATCATTGTCCTTTTTACTTGTTGCTAATCATTGGCCTGTTACTATTTCATATCAGATGGCTGTCACTAATCTTGGCAAGACAATGTATGTTATTATTTGGCTGTCACATAAAGATGTCATAACAGCAGATGCATATCATTCCCAAACAAATCTGGATCTGTTTTCAGAGCTGGAAATGATTGATAAACAACCAGAAATAAATGGCAGCCTGTAGAGTTTGATCTGTTCATATACTATCAGCTTATTTCAACATTCTACAATTCCTGAGTGATCTTCCAACTCAACCCAGCAACTGGCATGTAAAAACTTCAAGCAATAATGATAATCAGAAAATTCAATTTGACTTTTGCCATACCTTTTCTCAGCCTCTATCCAGGGCTTAGAAATATTTCCGTTCTAGCAACAAGAAATAAACTCCTCATCTACAGATCTTATCTTTTGTTTATACACCCAGTAGACCCTCCTCTCACAAGAACCTGTGGTTGCCTTTAACTATTCAACATGTTGTAACAGTCTCCCTTTGATAATCCAAATCCAAGTCTTAAAGAGTTCTCCAACTCTTATGCTATCAGCTGAAATATCACTGAGGCTTACCCAACAAAACCTAAGACAGGAAGAGTAATACCAACCTGCCGATTACCTGCTTGATCAACTTGAATACATGATCTAAGTCCTTACCTGTGTAGGAGATTGAACAAGATTAGAAGAAGAAGTACTCGTTGTCTGCTGTACCAAGATACCAGCTGCCTCTTTCACAATGGTTTTGCATCAAAATCTTTACACCTCACAAGGTCTTTACTTCTATTCTCCAATGAGGTCTTCTTTAGCTGGACTAAACTATGTTTTCTCCAAGGTTGGTAACAGTACGGATGGCCAAGGTCTGTCAAATATCAGTCTTCGGAATATGCCATCATAGGATATGCAACATTATTGTGTCTTCATGAGCTGTATCATCACTTAGTACTGCTGAGAACAAGTCAGATCATGACAGTATACTAGTGCATCATCCTTAATCAATGTCTGTGCATCCAACGTCTGAACCAGTTCATCAACATCATCCTTCATTCTTTCATAAGTTGTGTACAAGAATTTGCTATAGAAGGCTTCCCATAACGTTGAGGGTCTACACTCATTCAAGTCATGCTGGTTATATGTGGATAGTTTTATGACTGTATAAAGCCCTAGTAAGATTATTCTGCTGTAGTCACAAATCGGTGTCTTTATTCTTTGTCTGTCTTGCTGTTGTACCCAAAAAGAATTAGAGAATAGTCAAGACTGCAAAATTGGGTTGTGGAAACCAAAAAGAACCTTCAGATCAAGATTCAGATCCCTGTCCAAAACTCGGGTCTGCTCCTCCTCAGTCAACTTTTTGCTGGTTCAAAACAACCATCAAAACAAATTAAAAATTGCTGTTACAACTTGTATGCTGGTCCATAGAGATGAGTTTGTGTCTGCAAAATGTTTTCTTCCACAGTCAGCGAGAAAGAGAGAGGCTCAGTCTTCGAATTTTGATTGCTGCTCATTTTTTATCCCCACGAAATTTTTTATCTGTGAAGATCGTATGCCTCAGTCATCTTGCCTCGATTCTCCAAAACAGCGAGCTACCTCAGAGAAACAAAAAAACGAATTTTTATGCTGCTGTTATATAACCTTCCTCTGCTGCCACAATTTGCCTCTGTAACCCACGAATTTCCTCAGCTTCAACACCTTCGACAATTGCAGAGCATTCCACAGTATAGCAAAAAATTTCCACGCTGATAAAAATGCTGATAATTTCCACGCTGATAAAAATGCTGATAATTTCCACGCTGATTGCCAAAAAGATTTCCTTCTGCTGCCACCTTAAAATCGCAGAGCATTCCTCATAAAATCACACTTTCCAAATGAACAAAACGTGAGGGTATTTATACTAAATTTGCTTCCTTAAATTGTTGAACCGACATATATAAAATTATAATTTTTTAATGAAATTTTTAATGGGCCGACATGCATGTCTGGGCCGACATTGCTATTCAGGGCCGACATAAGAAATTTGAGGTAAATGGAGCCGACCTACACTTCATTTTGTCAAACATTTTAATGATTTTGTTAGAGCCGTCCATAGGGTTTTTAATGACCTTTCATAAGGCCGTGTCCCTTAGATTGTGACCCTTCAAGTTGAGGACGACCTTACAAATTGGAGTAAGATTTAAAAATATCATATAAAAATTAATTAAATAACCCTTTCTTTAGCTGGCCGTCCCATGTGATGGGTTAAAAATGCCAAGTCAACTTTAAAATTCAATATCTATTCAACCGTGAGGAGTTAGCTGACATTCCACATATCAACGGAGAGAGCTTGACGAGGACTATCACTCTATGAGGGTCTTGCTTGCAAAGACATGGTCCTTCACCCTTAATTTCTTCAATTTGTGCAGATCCTCAGATTTGACTTGAATTCATCTTGAAGGCATCTTCAAGTACTTTTAAGGCACCAAGGGCTACATCACCAACCAAGGTCTCTACCAAGAGATAAGTCACTACCATCATGACACAAGGAACTTCTTAACAAGGCAATGAGGACACTACCAAGTCTTCATCAAGCTTGTGGGTTAAACAAGGATCCATGTGCATGTCCAAAGGTTCCTCCAGCATACATCATGCGATTATCAAATTCAAGAGGGCTTCATTTGTATGTGCGTGAGGGATTCTTCAAGGACTCCATCATGTCATGAGCTTCATGCAAGGACACCATGAGTGCAACAAGAAGGGATACACCAACAAACCATAACCATCAAATGCTTCCTCAAGAGATAAGGAGAACATGTCCAAGATATCCACAATATATAAGTGCACAAGAGCATCTCAATCATGTGCAAGGCTTCTCCGAGTGATCAATGATACCATCAAGCATGCAGAGGCTCCAAAGGCTTCAAACAAAATGGTGGCATCCATGTTGGCATCAATGACAATTTCATCAACAATCTCCCCCTTTGTCATTGATGACAACAACTTATGCTCCCCCTATGAGCATGCTCCCCTTTTGTCTTCATCTCTCCCTTTGTCTTTATCTCTCCCCCTTTGGCATCAATGGCAAAGGGTGCCTTCATACCTGTCTCTGAAAACTCTGATCACTGCTGACTGCTCCCCCTGTCAAAATGCACGATCCTAGGACCTGTCTCTATGCCTGGAGTAAACATCCTTTCTCCTTTGAGTTCATTCTCCAGCCTCATGAACTCAAGGTGTGTTAAGGTCTTTGAGAGACCTTACACTTGGCTTGCCATATGGCAGCCATCCTCCCTGCTCTGATCAGCTTCTCCTAATTGCAACTGCTCGGTCTTCCTCATCCATACCTGCTTTTTGACATTTGTTCTTTCATAGTCCTTGCCGGTTTTCTTGGCTGAGCTATATGTCAGTCTTCTCATATCATTCCAACAATTTTGTGCTTTGTGCCCAAATCTGTTGCATGACCAGCACCTAACTGAGCTGTTGGAACTTCCAATACTTCTTTGATCCACTTCATTTCTCCATGCCTGAGCATATCCCTGACCGTAGGCATTTGTCTTCTGATCTTCAAATCTTCTTGCTGATATGTACGAAATACTTCTTGGTTGACTTCTTTGACTGGCACATTCATGTGCTTTGTGTCCAAACCCACTGCAGGAGTAGCATCTCACTGTGCGACATGTGGCAGCAACATGTCCGACTTGATTGCATGTCCAACATCTCACTGAGACATTGGGGCTTCCAGCCCTTCTCCTTTCATAGAACCTACAATCCATAGCCTTATGACCAAAGTTAGAACAACAATAACAATAACCATTGAAACCACTTTCATACCTGGGTCTTGGAGTTGTTTCCTTTATGAAGTTGCTTTGATGAACAGACCTAACTCCTTGTTTCATCTTTGAACTTCCAAACTCCTTGTTGTCATGCGCAGGAGCCTTGGGGGCAGCTTTGGACGTTGATGGACCTGCTACTGGAGTCTTCAGATACCAAGACTCATCTTCAAGTTTTTCTTTGTTCTTCTTGTAACCAAGACCAGTCTTGTCGAGCGGAGATCTTTGGCAATCTAAGATCTTATCTAGGACGATTGAACTGTCTTGGAGCTTGAGCAAGGCTTCATTCTTCTTACCTTTCTTCCTGAGACCAACTACCTCCATTTCCAGCTTCTGGACTGTTTCCTCCTTTTCTTCTAGCTGTCTTTTCAAGATTTCTTCTGTCCTCTTGGCTTCCTCCAGCTGAGTCTTCAAGTCATGATTTGCCTCTCCTGCTTCTTCAAGTATTTTTGAATCTTTATCATGGTTCTTTTGATTGATCAAATCAATCTTCAGCTGTTCCTTTTCAACTTCCTTTTCCTTCAACAATTTCAGCCAACCTACTCCTTCATGCTTAAGTTTCTTAAGCAACTCCTTTAGTTCAACATTCTGCTTTTGGAGACTATCCATATAATCAAAGGTTGTCGTCCTAAATGCCCTGTACTCAAATTGATTAAGATCAACTTTGTTCAAGAACCAGTCAGCTTTGAGATCTATGTGGCATACATAGTTTATAATTCTCTGTTTAGCTTCTAACATTGCTTCATCATCATCTGCGAGAACCTTGTCAATTTCATCACACAAGTTATCATAATCACAAGAGTCCATACCTTTACAAGAGACCTCTTCCTGTTTATCTTCTTCTTGATTTAGCTCTTCTGGGGGCTTGTCTTCTGATTTCTGATCTGCCTTTTCGGGTTCTGGTTTTGCTTTCTGATACTCACTCTCCAGCTTGAGCCATAGGTCTTTTGCCGAAGTGAACTCTCCTACGCTTTCCTTCACTGAACTGGGAAGTCCATCCATGAGGAACTTCAAGGCTGTAGTATTGTCCTTCTTCGCTTCCTTCTGTGCAGCTGGCTTTCCTTTCTTGTTTGAAGGAGCGGGTGGATTGATGACAATTTCCCAAATCCCGAACTTCTTCAGATAAGCCTTCATTTTGCTCCTCCAACTGAAATAATCTGTAACATCAAGTACAGGAACATCATTGCTTGATGACTCTTTCTTTTCCTCCATTGTGTCTAAGGATCTCCTTCAAGCTTGTTAGGCGCGTAACGAAGGCCTGCTCTGATACCAATTGTAGACACTGAGAGGGGGGGGTGAATCAGTGTGCAGCCAATTTTAACCTTTTCACAGTTTATCAGGGTTAGCTACTAATTCATCAATTCATTACTCTATCATAAACATTTCATAAACATCTTCCAGATCATCATTCATAAATCAAAAGCAATTAAACCATCAAGAGCCATAACACAGAAGAACACCACATCATATGAATTTGTAATCTTTTTATATTATTTGGGTCCGGCTACAACCGTTAGGCGAAATCAGCACCTACTGATAAATAGAGCACCTACTCTTAATCCAGGACCCTGCCTGGTTTTCTTAGACCCTGCTAAGAAGAGTTTGAGGTATCCTAACCTCAAAAGCAAGACTAGCTTGCATTTACAATTAATGTTCACTATCTGACATCTCTGTCACATCATCAACACTGCTCATCACATCAACTCTGCCGAAATTCTGCTGCTCATAGATCTCTGGTCAATCTCTGCTGGTCATATAAGCACTGCTCATCATTCTGCCTTATGAGCAATCCTCTGTCAACTGTCCAAAATACTGCCAGCTGCCCATAACACAGTCAACTCAATTGACATAAAGGACTTCACAAACCAGACTGTCTAACAACAATCAACCTGGTCATTGTCATCATTGTCCTTTTTACTTGTTGCTAATCATTGGCCTGTTACTATTTCATATCAGATGGCTGTCACTAATCTTGGCAAGACAATGTATGTTATTATTTGGCTGTCACATAAAGATGTCATAACAGCAGATGCATATCATTCCCAAACAAATCTGGATCTGTTTTCAGAGCTGGAAATGATTGATAAACAACCAGAAATAAATGGCAGCCTGTAGAGTTTGATCTGTTCATATACTATCAGCTTATTTCAACATTCTACAATTCCTGAGTGATCTTCCAACTCAACCCAGCAACTGGCATGTAAAAACTTCAAGCAATAATGATAATCAGAAAATTCAATTTGACTTTTGCCATACCTTTTCTCAGCCTCTATCCAGGGCTTAGAAATATTTCCGTTCTAGCAACAAGAAATAAACTCCTCATCTACAGATCTTATCTTTTGTTTATACACCCAGTAGACCCTCCTCTCACAAGAACCTGTGGCTGCCTTTAACTATTCAACATGTTGTAACAGTCTCCCTTTGATAATCCAAATCCAAGTCTTAAAGAGTTCTCCAACTCTTATGCTATCAGCTGAAATATCACTGAGGCTTACCCAACAAAACCTAAGACAGGAAGAGTAATACCAACCTGCCGATTACCTGCTTGATCAACTTGAATACATGATCTAAGTCCTTACCTGTGTAGGAGATTGAACAAGATTAGAAGAAGAAGTACTCGTTGTCTGCTGTACCAAGATACCAGCTGCCTCTTTCACAATGGTTTTGCATCAAAATCTTTACACCTCACAAGGTCTTTACTTCTATTCTCCAATGAGGTCTTCTTTAGCTGGACTAAACTATGTTTTCTCCAAGGTTGGTAACAGTACGGATGGCCAAGGTCTGTCAAATATCAGTCTTCGGAATATGCCATCATAGGATATGCAACATTATTGTGTCTTCATGAGCTGTATCATCACTTAGTACTGCTGAGAACAAGTCAGATCATGACAGTATACTAGTGCATCATCCTTAATCAATGTCTGTGCATCCAACGTCTGAACCAGTTCATCAACATCATCCTTCATTCTTTCATAAGTTGTGTACAAGACTTTGCTATAGAAGGCTTCCCATAACGTTGAGGGTCTACACTCATTCAAGTCATGCTGGTTATATGTGGATAGTTTTATGACTGTATAAAGCCCTAGTAAGATTATTCTGCTGTAGTCACAAATCGGTGTCTTTATTCTTTGTCTGTCTTGCTGTTGTACCCAAAAAGAATTAGAGAATAGTCAAGACTGCAAAATTGGGTTGTGGAAACCAAAAAGAACCTTCAGATCAAGATTCAGATCCCTGTCCAAAACTCGGGTCTGCTCCTCCTCAGTCAACTTTTTGCTGGTTCAAAACAACCATCAAAACAAATTAAAAATTGCTGTTACAACTTGTATGCTGGTCCATAGAGATGAGTTTGTGTCTGCAAAATGTTTTCTTCCACAGTCAGCGAGAAAGAGAGAGGCTCAGTCTTCGAATTTTGATTGCTGCTCATTTTTTATCCCCACGAAATTTTTTATCTGTGAAGATCGTATGCCTCAGTCATCTTGCCTCGATTCTCCAAAACAGCGAGCTACCTTAGAGAAACAAAAAAACGAATTTTTATGCTGCTGTTATATAACCTTCCTCTGCTGCCACAATTTGCCTATGTAACCCACGAATTTCCTCAGCTTCAACACCTTCGACAATTGCAGAGCATTCCACAGTATAGCAAAAAATTTCCACGCTGATAAAAATGCTGATAATTTCCACGCTGATAAAAATGCTGATAATTTCCACGCTGATTGCCAAAAAGATTTCCTTCTGCTGCCACCTTAAAATCGCAGAGCATTCCTCATAAAATCACACTTTCCAAATGAACAAAACGTGAGGGTATTTATACTAAATTTGCTTCCTTAAATTGTTGAACCGACATATATAAAATTATAATTTTTTAATGAAATTTTTAATGGGCCGACATGCATGTCTGGGCCGACATTGCTATTCAGGGCCGACATAAGAAATTTGAGGTAAATGGAGCCGACCTACACTTCATTTTGTCAAACATTTTAATGATTTTGTTAGAGCCGTCCATAGGGTTTTTAATGACCTTTCATAAGGCCGTGTCCCTTAGATTGTGACCCTTCAAGTTGAGGACGACCTTACAAATTGGAGTAAGATTTAAAAATATCATATAAAAATTAATTAAATAACCCTTTCTTTAGCTGGCCGTCCCATGTGATGGGTTAAAAATGCCAAGTCAACTTTAAAATTCAATATCTCTTCAACCGTGAGGAGTTAGCTGACATTCCACATATCAACGGAGAGAGCTTGACGAGGACTATCACTCTATGAGGGTCTTGCTTGCAAAGACATGGTCCTTCACCCTTAATTTCTTCAATTTGTGCAGATCCTCAGATTTGACTTGAATTCATCTTGAAGGCATCTTCAAGTACTTTTAAGGCACCAAGGGCTACATCACCAACCAAGGTCTCTACCAAGAGATAAGTCACTACCATCATGACACAAGGAACTTCTTAACAAGGCAATGAGGACACTACCAAGTCTTCATCAAGCTTGTGGGTTAAACAAGGATCCATGTGCATGTCCAAAGGTTCCTCCAGCATACATCATGCGATTATCAAATTCAAGAGGGCTTCATTTGTATGTGCGTGAGGGATTCTTCAAGGACTCCATCATGTCATGAGCTTCATGCAAGGACACCATGAGTGCAACAAGAAGGGATACACCAACAAACCATAACCATCAAATGCTTCCTCAAGAGATAAGGAGAACATGTCCAAGATATCCACAATATATAAGTGCACAAGAGCATCTCAATCATGTGCAAGGCTTCTCCGAGTGATCAATGATACCATCAAGCATGCAGAGGCTCCAAAGGCTTCAAACAAAATGGTGGCATCCATGTTGGCATCAATGACAATTTCATCAACAGGTCTACTACTACATCCTTGATTTTCGTGTTCATTACTACGACCTATATTTGCAAGTATTTCTAAAAGCAATAGCTACTTTTATGTACATATGCTTCCCCGAGGGTTCTCTCTAGGTATTCATCACTGTTGAGAAGGTATTCTAAGAAGTCCTTGATTTTCTTCAGGTACTGCTTGTTCATCTCTAGTTGCTTTAGCTATGCGATTAGGTCCTATGTTTGATTGGTTGTCTTATCTTCTTAGTATGTCGTTGTCTTTCTTTTTGTGAGCCATTATTGTCTAGAATTCTTTCTGAAAAAAATCCTTTTTTCTATTGAAATACATGCCTTCTTTTGTATTGGATGATGGCCAATGGTATCCTTTTGGACATGCTCAAGTGGCCACACAGGTAGTCTTCATTCATTGCTTTACCTGCATCATTTTTCAGCTCTTTTAGTGTACCTCTTTTAATAATGTTGGACATTGTTTTGTTTCATGGTTGCCTAGTCTGTAGATCTAGAATACAATGACTCCGAGAATGTTGAAGATGCATTTATTGGTTTTGTGTCCCCAACCCCCACAGGTAAAGCATTTGCAAGCCACCTTCCAACTTTGTAACATTTGTATGTTTAATTGGGTTCCCGCCTATACCTATATCCGATGTACACTATGGTATTGTTGTTGCTTGATCCCATGGCGTCAGAATGACCAGCTATCATTCTCTCTAGGGTACTTTGGTTTATAGGGGCCTTGTTGATTTCTTGGATTTTCATAATAGTCCTACCATGAATGGACCTTCGTTGCGTGACGAATTCGACAGTTATTGAACCTATTCATCTTTCATTTCCCACCACTATCTTTGTTATCCATAAACAGTTGAGCTACTATGGATTCAGATTCATGTCATTTTGTTTCCTTAACATTCTTCAGGGAAACTTATAACTAGTCTAATTGTTCATCCTGTTCTTTCTTTTATTTCTTTTGTTGGTTATCAATGATCATTTTGTGTTCCATTTGTACTGTTGTATGCACCACGTCCTTATATCTCTTAGGTTTTGTGATCCATATATGCTTGGATTGCATCAAGTAACTCGTTGATGAAGTAGTCAATTCTCATAGGTTCCACTACCTCATATCCCAATTATTCGACTAAGCCACTAAGTCTGGTGTCATAGTGAACAATGAATTCTCCTTTTTGCATCTTGATCTTAATGAAGTCATGAACGTGCATGGTTTTTCTTCTAGGTATGCATATGCATCTAGAAAATTTTGAACCACATCGGGTCGTGTTTTGAAACCTCCATTCTTTTGTACTTTTGATACCACCCCAACATCGGTCCTCATAGTGTCCCTTTGAAAATTTCCCATTGTTTTCTAGGGTATTTCTCGCCTCCTACTTTCCATATTAATCGAAGGACAAAGAAGGATCTTGTCCATTTGATTCCCTATCAAAGAGTGGTATATTTGGTAACTCCCTCAGTGCTTTCGCTACTTGGGTACTTCCATCTGACTGGTTACTATTTGGTATTTCTTGTCACATTTGTCCTAAAATTATTTGATTGTGGGATATTGATGCTCAGTCTGAGGCTCTAGCCTGCCCTGTCTCATCGGCAAGGTTCCCCCATGGTGGCAGATATTTCTGGTTCTAACTTGGTTTCAGTTGATACTGCCTTTGGTTCTGAGTTTTTCGTGGCAGAATTTTGGCTTTTTGTAATTCAGAGTTTGTGTGATTATTTTTAGGCTTCCCCCCCAGAACTGATAATAGAGTTCACCCATCAAGACCACATGTCTTGATATTTCTAGTTTTACGAATACTCAAGCAGAGGTGTAGATTCATGAGTTGGAATGTCCCCCAAATGCTGGCTTACTTTTTAGTGAACGGTGGAATCAACCATAACCATACTTATCATACAAATAATTTCACCATAACTTACATTATTTCTTAGTTCGGGACTATAATAAACTTAACATCATAGGCATATTAGCCCATGAAAGAATAGATAGAATAACATAAACATATCCCCATAAAATAACACATAGATTATCATGGGAAAACCCCCTTCCAAGACAAAAACCCACCTTCAAAATAATGTTAAACTTAAGTAATGAAAAGTCAAGATACAAACAAAGCTTACAAATATTCTCCCGATTCACCTTACAACTCCTATCACATAATAACTTATAGAATCACTAATTGTTCTATTCTTCCTTCTCTATTATATATCTTCTTTGATACCATCTATATATTTATATATACAATCTATTATACTATTTATGGGCTTACTCGGTTATACTGATAACCAAGAAAGCCCCTCCTTAAACCAGAGTCACATATGTAATTCATTTAGCTACAATACATAGATGCATGGTTTAATTGAGTGTCATCTCATATTTGTTATTAAATGGTGTTCTGTTGAAGTGGAGGTTGGAAATAAGCACTTGAAGAATTGTGTATGGAAACAATGGTTATGCCCTTCTTATCAATTTGTGAAGACAATTCATACATATGGATATGATATAGAATGTGGTTGAATAGTGGCATAATAAGATATGAATGACCACTCATTTATTAAAGATAAATGCAGCGTTGGCTCTATGAATATTCTTCAATAAATCTAGAGCTAAACATTCCCATTCACATACTGAGAGGATTCAATCTCAATTGTGACATATGGGTGGTTTAAATTGCAGAGGATAGAGAAATGAATTAGATAAGAAGACATAATTCTTAGTGACAAAGTATTTGTATATTCTTGGTATTTTTATTAGTGCAATTACTATTGCGTTGTTCACTTGTTGTTAGTCTTTAGGTTACACCATAGACTAGGCCATACCTCCAATCTTGAAGAGTGTTGCTAGGTAGTTACATTAAGAAATATATAAGACACAGAAATAGAGATCCCTATACAAGATTGAGAAAAAGGATAGAAGTAAATTCCACATAGGATTAGTGTTGGTGAAATAAGTGGGTTATAAGTCCCTCATTTATGGATGATAAGGTGTCAGAGTAGTTGAATCCTTGACCATGATGTTTCTACCAGAACTTTGCGAGCCTAGCATGGGAAAAGAAAATAGAGAAATGTTGGAAGACCTACATGTTTAGCTTCAAGAAGAGAACACGAACTTGAAAGAGAAGGTCCAAATGTATTATCAACGTATGGCATAGATGAAGATGAAGGTCACTTAGATGTATAACTAGAAATACGATATTCTCATTTAGATAATGACTCAATTGCATTGAGAGTCGACAGAGAAAGAAGAGGCATTGGAAAATCTACGTGTAGTTGTCCAATAGCACTGGGAAGAAAAGCCACCTTCCATTGCCACTATCAAATACACACCATGACCAAGACTAGTATGGTAATTTCATCTTATTTAGACTCTTCCCAAGAACCTTTTGGTGATTTTGAAAAACATACAAATGCATTCATTTGAAATTGTTAGAATATGTGGGATACAATGGACAAGGGCTAGGCAAGAGAATCCAAGGCATCCTAAGCCCCATTGTAGCTAAATAGGGGGTCAAGCATGAAGCCCTAGGTTTTGATGTCACAAAGGAAAAGACCCCAAACAATATCTGTGAAGGAAGAGAGAATCACACTCCCACTCCATCATTATTTTGGAAAATTATAGAAGGGAAATGATGAGGAAAGTGCAAAGACTTGGCCTACACCGACACATAGAAGAAGTGGCAATCCAATTATCCAAAACAAGAAGAAGAAGACCAATAAATATGCATAATATAAGGCATCCCTTGTTTGTCACTGTTGTAGGAGTAAAGGCCATAGTACTGCCAACTGTTGACACTTAGAAGCGTGTTCATTTTATGGGAAGAAAGGTCATTGTGTGGCATATTGTTGGGAGAAGTCAGCCACATGCCACAAGATAGATTGTTTTCAGAGGAGGTATGGTAGTAATACTTCCCCAAACCAATAGTGAATTTAGAGGTGTAGGGAGAAAATGGGTATGTCAAGCAGCCATCCAAAGGAAATATTTTTTTCCACTACTACAAGTTAAGTGGACATTGGGAAGCAAAGTTTTGGAGGATTAATCTAGAGCTTCACCCCAAAAACTACACAAAAAAACACATGTTTAGAGAGTGAAGAGGAAAGAGGATGAAGAGTTCCCTGCATCTCCAACCCAAGAACTGAAATATGTCCAAGGAGTTATAACAACATAAGAGGTCTACATCACCATCAAAGAGGATAGTTGGTTGGCACCAATGACCAAGGAAACCCCACTTCAATTTTTACCTACAATCTTCGAAAAGACAATTACCTTCTTACAAATGTATCAAATATGGATGTAAGGAGGTCAATGACATTCCTTGGTCCTTGTACCATCCAAATATTGAGGCTTTCCCTCACCATCAAGATGATAACCTATTGATGATTGTCACCTACAACTATAAATCTGTAGGATTCATCAAGTGTTTTGGGAGGAATAAGATGTTATGATAACACACCAAGAAGGCCATTCAAGCGACACTATTGTAAAGACATTGTGTTGGTAAGCACATGCAAATAGTAGGGGGTTGTTTGCATGTTAGGAAGAAATGGATCGTAGTAGAAAAGGGAAGTCAACACATACTCTTGTGGATTGAGTGTGATGGTAATGAATACTGGGATGTCATTGTCGAATAAGTGTTACATACATTCAATAGTGAACAATAAGACTTGAATTCAACTTGGCTTCATTGACTGTCAAAATGGACCATCTCCAAGTTTGATAATGCAAGTGACTTGCACATTGAAGATGGGAATGGAATTTATTCGAAGTGTTTAAATCTAAAGATTGACCAGAGCTGAGAGTAAGTGAGAAAACTTATGTACTGCAAGAATAAGTGAGCTATAACTAGAGTTAGAGCCATAACCAGTAGCTAGAGCACACGTGCATTCATGGGATATTAAATAACACACCTAATTTTATTAAATAATAAGGAATAATTCTAAAAATATTTTTGTTGAACCCCCCTCCCAATACATCTTTCCAAGTAAAATGGCCCTAATTTCACTAGATACCCTATATATCAATTTTTATGAGATTTTCAAAACCCCTTTTTCCATTTATACCATCAGTATAGTGGCATGACACAACCCTTTTAATTTATACCATTAGTATAGTGACATGACACAACCCATATAATTCTTGGGATATTATGGGGTGGAATATGAAATCTTGGTGGGAGTAGATATCTCGACATGTGGGACAAACCCTTAAACATAGCTTGGATTCACACATAGTTGTTGCAATATAATTGACACCACCTTCATACAAATAGCATATATATTCAAACACAAGTATAACTTCACACATAGTCAAATTCACACCACCTTCACACATAGGTCATAGATATACAAAGACTAGTTTGACTACACACGGTTAGATGCACATCATCTTCATATGCAAATATACACCCATTCAAACCTCTTCTACCTAACTTAACCCCTCGATACCTAATTTAAACCCCTCCCAAATATTTATATGTTTTTACTTTATTAAATATACATCCTAGACCCCTATGTACTAAGCAATATATTACTTGCATTTTTAAGATCTTAAACTTCCCAATATGAACTCACCTGATATAATATTGCCTACTTAGTGAATCCCCCATTATGCAAAGCTACAGTCAATGTTGTGCCAAGAGCCAAAGTTAGATCCATGTTCTAGAGAAGCAGATTGAAGGCACATTGATCCGAATTGATTTTTTCTAATCTTTTGGAGACCAAAAAACATCTCAATGGGGAAGTATGATCCAAACCAAGACAATGGTTGTAAGATCAGTACCTAAGTGAAATTCAATGATTAATGAGTTTAGAAAAAATATTAAGGACAACACTAATGTGAAAGTAATTGATACAAAAGAGAGGAAAAACAAGAATTAAATAAAATAGAAAATGAAAATAGGAGAGAGAGAAATGAGAATTGAAAGGTTAGCCTCTTAGCCTTCCAATTACTCCCCAACTCTCCTATAACTTCTTATAAGTGAAATTCAATGATTAATGAATCTCCTATAAATTCTTATAAGTGAAATTCAAGTTATAAGAACTTATTATAACTTCTTATAAGTGAAATTCAAGCTATAAGAACTTCTTATAACTTCTTATAAGTGAATCAATACCTAAGTGAAATTATTAAATAATTAATGAGTTTAGAAAAAGTATTAAGGACAACACAAATGTGAAAGTAATTGAGACAAAAGAGAGAAAAAACAAGAATTAAATCAAATAGAAAATGAAAATAGGAGAGAGAGGAATGGGAATTGAAAGGTTAGCCTCTTGGCCTTCCAATTACTCCCCAACTCTCCTATTACTCCTTGAGCCTCTCCTGACGATGAACCTACTTTTGAGTTTGAAACTTGTTGAGAAACAAACTGTATAACACAGATTTCCTTCTTTCTAAGCAATCTACACGTGCATAAAAGATAAACAATGAAAACTTCTTATAATTTGAATCTTAAGGGAGTTTTTCCTTGTTTTCTGGACAAAGCGAGGGAGGATTCCAAAGAGAAATGAGTTGCATTGTAACTAATAGTGATTGTCAAAATAGAGAATTGAGCAATCATTGCATGTTGGGTTTCGATGGTAAATTTAAGTCTATTGTTAGTTTCATTAATGTGTACTTGTCTCAATTTTGTGGTTCTCTGTGTGTGCGCTATGAAACCCACACTAAAACAATGCTCTATCTCACCTAGAAGCATTTGGTTTAATTAAATTGTTGATTATCTATGGTTAATTACTATTGCTAATTCCATTCATGGTTTCAATGAAGAATCCCACATTGTGTTTTTGTTAGTTGCATTTAGAAAACATTTTCCGTTGTTAAATGGTGAATGCCAACAACTTTGAAATGACCACTGCCCATTCTAATTAGAATCATAAGATCAATGGATGCCATTATTAGAATATTGCAAAATTTTAGAGAGTTTCAATGTTTTGGGTTTTTGAAGCTAGTCGACTATTGTGAAGATCAAATAATCTTCTTTGCTTTTCCATGGTTGCACATAGGTCGTCTTAGCCTTCTTGGAGACCGTATACCTTTTTTGGTTTATCCTTGAGCTTCTAGGTACCCCATACATTGCATCGAAGATTCATATTGTTGTTCTCAACACCTAGAGTTCGTGCATAGGCTATATGTAGGATGAACATTGTGGTCATTTGCTTGGAACATTGATTGGTAGCTATGGGTGGGTAGGTGTGCTTCAATTTCTAGATACTTGATAAAGGGCTAAGTCATTGTTCCATCCACATATTAGGGAAGAGAAATAAACCAATGTTTAATTTTTTAACTAGCATTTACTTGATAAGGATAGTTGTCTTACTCTAATTCCATTTGTATCCATTTGTATTCATTTATGATTGTTGATTGCAATAGACTCAAGCAATGTAAACAATGATAATAATTTAAATGGATTGCATTTTAAATCACTTCACATAAGTACTTCATTTATATACCAATACAAAGATGCACGGTTTAATTTAATCGCATCCAATGTTTGTTATTGAATGGTGTTACATTCAAGTGGAGGTTGGAAATAAGCGCAAGAAGCACAGGATATGAAAAAATTGGTTATGCACTTCTTGTCAATTTGTGAAGACATTTCATACACACGAATATGAAGTAGGATATGGTCGAATAGTGGAATAATATAAATACAAATATAAATACATTCTTGTCTGTGTACTATGAGCATTTCCTATTCATGTATTAAGAAGATTTGATCTCAACTATGAGGTTTAAATTGCAAATGATAGAGCAATGGATCAAATCACATAGTACTCAGTGATAGAGTATTCGTTGAGTCTTGGTTATTTCATTGGCTTGATTACTATTACATTGTTAACTAGTTGGTAATGTGCATTGGCTTGATTACTATTACATTGTTAACTAGTTGGTAATGTGCAGGTTAAGTAGAGACCAAGCCAAACCTCCAATCCTAAAGAGTGTTGTTGGGTAATTACATTCAAAATTGCATAAGACAGAGAAACATAGATATATGTACAAGACTAATAACATAGGGTAGAAGTAAATTTTGCATAGGATCTGTCGTTGAAATGAGTGTGTTATAAGTCCCTCCCTCATTTATGGATCAACTATGCCCTTTTAGTAGGACATTGATCATTTATGGGGGTACCAATTGCACTTTAAAAAATTCAATAGTTATGCAAATTTGGAAATGGTAAACCCAAGGTTTGACTTTACTTAGTGGGGTGTACATATCCATCAAATCATGTGATGGGTTATATTATGTAAGTGATAAATGAATTGGCAATGTTTCGGGGTATGGTTATTTAAATGTAACAGGTGAGCAAAATTAGGGTGATAACAGTCGCCCATGACATATGAGGTTAAGATCATCTAATATAATAGAAATACATCATGTGTTTTTTACCCAAATTCTATAATAGACAAGCCAAAGAGAGAGAAAAGAGATGACGAAGGAAGGAGGACCAGAGATGACCAAGGAAGGAGGACCACCTAGGAAGAGACAAAGGAGGCCACCTACAAAACAAACAAGAGTGAGTTGATATGCGTATATGTAATCTCTCTACAAATGAGATGGGCATTCCCATGCTCATGAATTGTCAAAGCACCATGGAGTATGGGACCATGGTGAGAGAAGCCATAGTTGGATACATTTAAAAAATGAATGTTGCTTATGTCTAAATACATGTGAGTGAACAATGGTGCCTATGGAAGTGGAGAACTACAACAAAAGAAAGTTCACTTAGACTAGGGCTTGAAATATGTAGGGAGGCACTTGGAAGGAATCCCTTATTTGAAGATTCCAAATAGTGATGACAATTGTCGTACATGTTTGGGGGTCTTTGAGGGTCTTTGATTGGATCTAAAACACTACAACCATGAATGTATACAAATATCCATGACGTGATATTGAGATCAAGTATAGCATGGATGAAATGATCAGGTCAAAGCATGATAATGAAAATCCTTTCATGATCTAAGGAAACCCATTGATAAGATAAAAAGGAAACAAGGTACCAAGGCCTCTAAATTGATCCCATATTGAGTGATGTTATGTCAATGGGGAAGATCCATAGGAAATAGGGATGGAGGAACCTATAGAATCCAACATGAGGTGAGGAAACAAGTGGGAAAATGTGATGGATTGAGGCTTTAACATGGGTATACAAGTTGGCCAATACTCAAGGCTTCCATTGAATAGAGAATAACAAATAAAATAACTTGGGTAACAACCGTTGCAAGAGTATATACAGACTTGGTCATGGGAAATCAAGATATTAAGAAGGTGGGTTGTACTGCAAACTAAACTGAGGGCTTGGGATGGTAATCCATAGCAACAACAAAAGTGGGAGTCATTAAGGATGTTACAGGTATTCTATGGGACACCAAGATGGGCCTTGGATGGTAAATTAGGGTGAAAACAAATATGGGAATCATTAAGGATGGTACAAGTATTGTATGGGACACCAGGATGCAACAACCTGAAGACACCATAATGATGATATCAACTAACAAGGATTGATTGTAGAAGTGACTAACTAAGGGTGAGCAACAATCCTTGTGACTAACTAAGCAGTCACAAGGATTGTTGCCATAGTAGTATAAAGAGAGAATGTTGAAAATGTGAAATCATAGTAGTCATAGTTCCCTTGTTTTGATTTTTGATGTCTTTGCATTTTATCTTATACAAAGAAGAAAATAATTTGGTTAAGTTACAAGCAAGAGACATGTGCCTTGATGTGACCAAGTGGTTTTGATCTATATGTAAAAAAATAAGGTGGAAAATGGATGTAATTAGGGGTGGGTCACCTTGATGGGATAATGAATTAAGGTGTAAAATGAAATTGGGATTTGGATCATGAATGAAAGAAGATGTCAATTGGATGAGGGGAAGCATAAAATAAAATAAAATAAACTACTTGAGAATCCAGGGGAAGAGGTCATCATGACACTAGTACAAAATGAGAGATAAATGACCCAAAAAACAACCAAAATCCATATATAAATGACCACTTTTGAGTTGGTGACCACTGGTAGCAAATTAGCAGTCATTTATCACGCGACAAAAAATGTGGTCATATTTAGTTTGGTCGTTTATAGCTTATCTTGTGGTCATTAATTTGGTCGTATATTTGGTCATTAATTGTAACAATTAATGACCAAATATAATTAATGACCAAATATACGACCAAATACGACCACAAGATAAGCTATAAATGACCAAGCTAAATATGACCACATTTTTGTTGCGTGATAAATGTACGCAAATTTGCTACCATTGATCGCCATTTGGTCGTTTATATGCAAATTTTGGTCTTTTTTTGGTCACTTATATCTCATTTTTGTAGTGGTCATTTATCTCTTTTCGATCATTTGATATATAGAGCATGGAGGAATCGAACCACTAACCTCTTGCCTACAAAGCAAGTGCTCTTCCATTGAGCTAGCACCCTTAAATAGAATATATTATATAATTTACATCAATGATCTAAGAATTTTCAACTTCTAAATTAAATGACCATCATTTTTTGAAAAATAATAGCCATTTAATGCCACAAAGTGTGCATATATCCAACCAAACAAGGTTAAATCAAGAAATCATTAAACTAAAACAACTTTGAAATAGAAGAGCAAGCACTAAAATTTATAACAAATGTCTAGATTATTATAACACCTAACGACACAGTATTTGATATGGAAGTGGTAGATCCTAAGAAAATAGCATGTAAATAGAATCACAATTATTTATATTATCTATCAACAACTGCAACACATACTCAAAGACATTTAGTCATGCAACACATCCATTGCCAAGAAAATTCGGCTTGAATATCTAGAAAAATTGAATTCGATGTAAGCTGAATCAAAGTACTAAAACTAATAGATCATACAATAGCCTTTATGATAGCACTACAAAGAAACTATTGGTATCTGATTTGCTACCAATTTCATTTGAAAACCAGACATCTGCATGTATGTGCAGAAGAGTAAAAGAAATTATTTGTTATGTTCTTCAAAGACTAAAAGTTGGAGTAAGCATCTAACATCAAGCCTGCCTTCCCAGCTTTTCAAAATGTTACCAAAATAGCTCGTAGCTCATAAAATATCTAAAAAGTGACTCATTTCATGCATTTCCATACATCCAAAACACGAGACTACTTCACAGTGTTTTCTTTGTAGAAGGGAGGCAAGAACAAAATACATTCTAATAAAAAAGACAAATGAACCTAAAAATCCTTGAAATGAAGTGCACTGATATAAAACGATGTTCAAAAACAGATAAACACATCACCAACCATCAAGCTGGGAGAAGTCTCCAACCAGGTTAACAGTTCAATCTAATAGTGACCTAGTTATCATTGATATTGATGAATAAGAAGCCAGACCCAACAAAATTTTCTCAGGGTTCCCCACTTACATGCAAAATGCACCTTGGCAAATAAGTTCCAAGTTGAACTCAACGTTGAAAAAGTCGAACTCGGCAAAAAGTCGACAAGGGTCCCGAAAACAATTTTTCGGAAAAATCGGCGAAAAAATCGGAAAAAGTCGGAAAAAGTCGGCAAACATTAAAAAATACAAAATACATTCATTTTTTTCAGAATTTTAAACATATAAAGCAACAATAACATCAGATAAACACATTGGAACATAAATATGTAGAAAGCACTGATATATATCATCATCATGTAGTCATGTCAAATATAAAATGATACATCAAAGTCGATACTGAATCCTGAAAGTCTGAAACACCATAGTTGTCCAATCAAGGACTCAAAACTCAAAAGTAGATAACCAATACAAAATGACATCACATATATAAATGTATCTCAGGAAAACTAGTAGCTATCTATCTAATATCAATGCCCTCTTCCCCTTTTACGGGAAAAGGTCATGGGTCGTTTGTCAGGCCTGCCCCTAGCACTAGAAGTAGCAGGCGCAGCAGAAGACCCTGCCCCTGCATCTAACATCGGACGACGAGTGACGGATGGAGGACTAGATGTATCAATCGGTGTAGGCGGTGGTGGCGATGCTAGCACATCACCCTCCGTGGTGGTTCTGACCTCCTCCACCTCCTCCTCCTCCTCCTCCTCCTCCTCCTGCCCTTCCTCTCCCTCTAGCCATGTAAGTTCCTCCTCCATGATAGGAGTCTCAATCTCCACCCTCCAATCAGACAAAATATCAATATTGTCTAAGACGATGGCATCAGCATTTGGTGTTTTATTTATCTGTGCCATCCATAAGCGGAGATTATAATGGACGTAGACCAAATCATTGAGACGTGTGAACTCCATCCTGTAAGAGGAAAATAATTTTTTTGTATGAGTCTAGAGGTTCAAGTTTAAAAAATTAATGAAACATAATTATAATATGTGAGGATGATAGATTCACAAATTATATTAAATGAAATTGATTTGTTGAAAATTTAAAGTCTAAGACTCTAACCTTCTGCGTCTCTTTGCATGTACTTTTTCAAACACACTCCAATTCCGCTCACATCCTGAAGCGGTACATGTTTGGCTCAGAATCTTGATGGCAAATTTCCGTAAATTCGGTGTCCTTACACCATAGGTTCGCCACCAAGTAGCTACAACAAATAAGGAAATAAATAAATCATAATTCAAAATTTCAAATTTCAACTTGCAAATAAAAGTTAAACACTTTAATAACTTACCTGGCATGAAACTGGTCCTGTCACGAATAGCATCAGCAAAGCTAAATACTCCAGCACCATCCTGATACACCTCTAACTCGCGATTGATTGCATTGCGAGTCTCATAATCAGGAACCATCCTCTGAATACAAGTGAAGAGCCCCTCCAACACCTCAGCATCAAAATCAAATTTGCATTTGTAGGAAAATGCAGGGTTGAGGAAGAGTGCTGCTGCATGAATGGGTCTATGAAGCATCCCGGTCCATCGACTATCAATCAACTCCCATAACAACATGTGCCTCTCGTGCCCCGGGGTACCCCTGCCCACATAATAATTCCGGATGGCCTCTTTGGCCCTATCCATGGCCTCATACAAATAGCCCATTGCGGGCTTATCACCATCAACAAGTCTCAAAACCCTTACCAAAGGTTCACTCACCGCGCACACTTCCCCCACTCCTTCCCAGAATGAGTCAGTGTACACCAACTTGGCAATGGTTCTCCCATCCTCTCTCCTGCTATAAGCACAATCACGCCAATCATCAGAAACAAACATTTGCTTCAACTCAAACTGAAATCGAAGCAAGGACTGAAGAGTAATGAAGGTGGTGGCAAAGCGTGTGATTGCGGGACGCCTCAAGTCCATGTTTTTGGTGTGCCTCCTCATGAGGCTAAGAACAAAAGTATTGTTATAAATAAACTTGGGGATGCTCTTAGCTTGATCAATCACCACCTTGATAAAGGGAACTTTCCCCATATCCTCCAGCATCAAATCAATACAATGAGCAGCGCATGGAGTCCAAAACAAAGCGGGGTGCCTCTCCATAAGCATCCTGCCAGCAGCCACATAATTAGCTGCATTATCCGTAATAACTTGCACAACATTGTGCACCCCAATGTCCTGTAGGAACCCATCTAACAACTCACATAAGAGCGCTGCATCTTTTACATATGCCGATGCATCGACTGATTTCACAAACAAGGTACCTCTAGGACAATGTACCAAAAAGTTGATAAGGGATCTACCCTTACCATCTGACCAACCATCTGACATGATTGTGCATCCAGTGTTCTCCCATGACTGCTTGAGCTCCTCCAACCTAACACTGATGTCCTTCTTTTCTGCTTGAAGGATTGGACCCCGCAACTCATCAAAGGTGGCACTTTTATACCCCGAGCCAAATGATGCAATGGCATCACACATCTGCTGCCAAAATGGATTATTTTTTACGATGCTGAGAGGTATGTGACTCCAGTAAAGACACCTCCCCATCACCCTGTCCACTTCTACCTTGTCATTTTTCTTTATCACTGCCTTGATAGAAGGTTGTGATCCACCTCCTGTTCGTGGACCAAAATAGTGTGAGGCCCCCGCCGTGGCTGTGGAACCCCTCGCACTACCCTCAGTGAAAGTGGTAGATCCTGTTGCCCCCACACTTCTTGCTAGGCCAAAAGCTGCAAGCTCAGCTCTGTTTGCGGCGATCTCATCCTTCTTTTTATTCTTTTCATGGATTGCGTCATGGGCAGATCTCATGATCTCTGGGGTCACTGCAGTACAAACGCCAACATCATGCCCAGGGAGTTTAGCTAGATGGTATTTCAACCTGTTAACCCCTCCTGACATGTGATGCCCACACAATTTGCAACTTAAAGTTTGCCTATTTCCATCATCCTCGGGCTCACCATACTGCCAAAACGGATCCAATGGCTTTGGCATCTTCGAAAATGGAATGGCAGCCTCAAAATGCAAACCTAGGGCACAAAAATACAAAAACAAGAAATTAAACCCCATTTGAAAAAATTGCAACAATTTGGCTTAAAAAATCAGACCTCTAAATTTATATTTTTGGCCATGAAAAAATGATAACAAGAAGGTGGCTAAATATCTAAGAAAGAAAACATGCTATTCCATTCTAAGAATCTAAAACCCCCTTGCATTTTGACTCTTTTTGATATTTATAATTTTATGGACATCGAAATCTTTGGAAAAATGGCAAAAAAAAATAAGAGAATAGAGGAAAGAATATAGGCAAGCAAACATGAAAAAAAATCATAAAACAAATACAAGAAAATGAACCACTACATACCTGTGAGACGAATTGGTTGATTGGCAAAGTTTTGACTCTTGAAATTGAATCCCTTCTCCACAAAAATTCACAATGGTGAGCTTGGATGTTGTTTGGAGTCTTGGATGCCTCCAAACTAGTTGATGGTGCCCTCTTGCCCTTCACACTCCTTCTCCAACAGTCAAACAAAACAAATGACAAAAAAAAAATCACTTTTGACCTTTTAATCCGCGGCCGTGACTGCCTGGGCGACTTTTTCCTTCGACTCGCGATTTTTTCCAAAAACTCGGCGATTTTTCGAAAAAGTCGGAACTCGGCGATTTTTTAAAAAATCGCGATTTTTACTCGCCGATTTTTCAGCAAGGGTTTGACCTCGCGATTTTTCGCCGATTTTTTCAAGCTTGGTTGAACTTCACAAAAATTGATTAACTTTCCAAGAAAAACTTTACACGTTGGTATGTTCGGACTATCTTTATCTCACAAAACTAGATCTTTCTTGCATTGAGGACAAGATCAGATATTACTGCATCTTTTTCTCTTTGGAAAATCCCCTTGGAATCTTGCTTAAAACATTTGCATCAAGGTTTCTGTATTGCTTTACAATTTGCTTGTGTGCTATCTCTGCATTCCTATCAACATGATCCTCATACTTGTTGTACAATGCAGGAACTGTTAGACTAACAAGAATACCTGCACAATGCCAGCACAAGAAAGAAGACGACCAGATCTAAAATCAATTAAAGTGTTCATTAGGTGATAGTGAAGCAAACACAAACATAAAAGTCATTTTTCATAAAAAAACAGAATAAAACTATAAGTCTATAAGACATGAGAGGATTGCTGCACATTCAATCTATGTGATGTTCAATCTATGTAATGACAATACTAGCATGTAGTCTTTAAGAACTTACCAATGTAGACAAGTGTAAAGAAGTTGCACCAACCACCAAAAATTGAAAATAACCACAAAAATATAACCGCCTGCCAGAAACAAAATCAATTCAATAAGCACTCAAAGACAACAATTAAACATCATAACCTACGCTTAAGTATTAATTGACCTATCAGAAGAAAGTAAAAATCCTCTAATGCAAGTGCAGTTTTACAGTATCCGATTTATTACATGGTGTGATATGAAAAGTTGTACTAAAGAATAGGACAAAAACCTCTGCACCAAACCACAACATAACCTTTAAAACTTTTAACAAATTCTTGTAATACGAGACCTTGAGAGAGCAACAAAAAGAAAACACTTTATTCCAACTCAGAAAGTGTTGAACCAAATGTCAGAACACCTTTTCTATTTGGTTGTGATGTTAAGCAAATTTTTGTATGAATGTGTCATAGTTTTGTACTAGGTAATGCAAACGCCATCGCTAAATGCTGCAAATCATAAGCAAAACTGGCTGAAATCACTTAAGAAATATAATAAACCCTACGGAAATACCTTCGCAAAAAGTTTAATGTCTTTGCCGAGGGCAATATCATGTGCAACTGCTAGAACGTCATTAATTCTCACACACATTGAAGCAGCTACCTTGTTTACTGTTTCTTCTGATAATTCCAATTCAGGGAGAGGAGGTAGTGACCTGCATATGCAAATACATTGGTAAATGTGGCAGATTTTCATATATCAATCCTAAACAAAAGCAGGAAAAAGAAGAAAGGGCATGTTCAACAATATGAAAAGGGGGTAGGAATGCTAGAAAGCAACTCACCTCTGGAGGAGAGATGCAGCATTTGCCCAGATAAACAAAATTGCTACCAAAAGTAGAAGAATGGTGGAAATAAGTGACAAGAATGTATATCTTGATCTCTCAAACAGGTACCATGCTGCAGTAGCAGCAACAAATACACCAATACATATACCTCTCTTCCTCCATAGCATCACATCAGCAACTGCCAGAACCATCACAATTTAAAAAGACATGACAACTCAACAAAACCCCACTTCAAACACAATATATAATCAACAAACAACCATCAGCTCTACCCAAAATAATGTCCAAAACAAGAAATGGCAATGATTCAAATCTTTTAGAAATTAGGTTTTAGGGTTTATGATAATGATTCAAAACTAGAAATGGCAAATGATTCGACACATAACTCTGGGATTCAATTTTTACTATTTAAGATAATAAAGGAATTTAAAGTTCAGGATTTACAGCCAGAAACAAAGTGCTAATGGAGGCTCTATTCAGTTTTGACTTCAAGCCATAATTGAAAAGAACTAGAAATTTGAAAAACAACCTTTTCACACAGAATGCATTCAAATTTAAATTCAATGTACCCTTGCCTAGTCCCAATATTTAAAGATTTTTTAATCTAAAAGTAAGAACATGAACATCTGCCAAATTTGAAGTTGTTGATTAAGGGTTTAAAACCAGAAACTATATGCCAATGGGGACTATTTAATTTAAACTTGCAACCATAATTGAATATTAATAGAATTATGGAAAGCAGGCACTTCTTTTTGCCCCGATATTTAAAGATTTTAAAATCTAAAAGTAAAAACAGAAACATCTGTCCAATATTTAATTGTGTACCTATCTGTAATTTCCGCAACGTGAAAATTGAAAATGATAAACATATATCGCCTTTTGGGTTGTAGGTGTCATCATATATTCTCTATGATCAAGACCTTTTTATTGAAATTTCAATAATTTCACATATCGATATCAGAGAAGACCACAGGGTTTAGAAATTTTGGTATTGTGGGTATGTTGGGATTGTTCTCATTTACAGCTGGCGAAATTCGGGGCTGAAAAGTAAATTCATGTTTAGGCATGCACGTGTTCACAACAGTTTAAGTTTCAATCATCGCAATCTAAACTCTTACGATTACACTCGTAACTTTCCTGGTGGTGACCAGGGGCAATTTTCAAATCAGTCTCCTTGCTTGTGAGGTTTAAAGAGTAAAAAATCATTAGTTCATCTAGTTGTGCTCTTAAAAAGATTAACTTAAAACAATAAAAGCTCGTTGGTTCACCCAGCCCAGGGTAAACCTTACATTTACAGAGATAGGAGATTAGGATAGGAAAACATTACATTTACAGAGATCAGAGACTAAGATAGTCTGGGGTTTTAAAATGGAACAGAAAAACATAAGCTCAATTAAAGAATCGAACAAATCCATGATTCGACATTGCTCAATCAAAGAAAAAAGCTAATATGAATGCTCATTGCAAATATATTTACTAACCCATTCCTCCGCCAAAGACTTCATGAATAGTTTTCTGGCGGTTGAACAGCCGATATGGAGCGGGTGGCACATTGTCTGCAGGAGAATCGACGGTCTCTGATGCAAGAAGCTCTGATGACTTCTCAACCGACGTATTAACAAACGAATCCATAGATGGGTATTCTGTAGTATCTGAAATGCTCTGTTCATGCAGCGCGATTGAAGAAATGCCGGGGAGATTTGCTCATGGAAATATCTGACGAACACCTGATTTCAATAAAAGCAAGGATCGAGTTAATTTGAATTTAAAGACAATTCTTGCCTATAAATAGCGAAATGATGTATTGGTACGGTGCCCATCAATTTTTTATTTTTCTTTTGAAGGGTTGGAAGTATTGTTATGCTCACGTGGCACTCATGTTTTGACGGGGTATGTATTTTTTTAATCTTTGTTTATTATTTATTACTGAGATTTTTATTTTTTGGGTTATCCACGTGGAGGTACGAAATATAACTACATAGGTGCGCTCCACGTTACAATTTTTTTGCTTTTAGGGTACAATGTGTTTTCCATGAGATTTGAGTACGAAAATAGATATCACACATCTCAAGATATTTATCATTTTGCTTAATTATTGGATTTTTTGGAATATTTTTCTAAAATAATTTTATAAAACTATTTGAAAAATGAGTGATTGACCAAAGTCCATTATTCTATAAATCTATCTTTTACATTCATTTATTTTTTAATTATTAACCAAATTTTAATTTAAAAAATGCTAATTTATGCTGAGTAAAATTATTTTTTTAATTCATCAATTTTTTTTACTAATTATATTTATTTATAAATATATAGTAAAAAAGTGTAAAATTGTATAATTAAAGTAGGAATATTTTTATAAATATATGGTCGAAAATTTGTCAAATTGTGTAATTAGAGTAGTTGTAAGGAAAGGTGTTACTTTACTCTTCCAAAATGGATTCATGTCATTGATTTATGGGTGGTTGTTGAGCTGGCCTTATACCTAGAAAAATAAGAAAGGGTTATAGTGGGTTAGTTCAAGTGGTTAGGTGTTATGAATTGTAAACAGGACGTGGGAATGTCAAGTCATTGGTTTTGGCTACCTTTGTGGACACCTATCCTTGAAAGGAGGGGAAATGCCACACAACCATTTGGTGTATGAGACGCCCTTATTTGTGGGACAAGACCCCCTATTGCTACCTCGGCATGAAGGTTAGTTGCACTTCTCCTAACATGTGTCGAAGGCTCATGCGGACACGATGGAGGTTGAGTGTGGAGTTGGGCACATTTGACTTATGCGGACATAGGCATGAGTTGAGGTAGTGCGTGGAGGCATGGTGGGGGTTCGGTGCCTACATAGTCCAAAAAGATTAGGTGGTTATGGTATTACGGAGATGTGATGGATGTAGGGAGCACAAGACTTGAGACGCGTGGACCCAAGCCACGTAGTCATTAGGTCAGCTTGCGAAGTCGACACCCACTTGCCGAACACATTGTCCACTTATGGGAGTTGGGTGCACATCGATTTGGGCACACATGAGGTTGGGGACATGTCGATGTGGGAACACTTGAGTTGGCTTGGGTGTACCATATAAATACAAGTTGGGCACAAGTGCAAAAGTCATTCAAGTGATCCAAGCAAAAAAATCCAAGAGAAATCAGTCGAGAGAAAGTAGCACAACTTGGGAACAATTCATCGAGACACAACAATATGACTTGGGCGCAATCCGTTGGGACGTAGTAGCACGAATTGAGCATAGTCTCACGAGACAAAGCATAGCAGTGTGAGTTGGGTGCAGTCTGTCAGGATAGAGTAGCACGGCTTAAGCGCAGTCCTCTAAAGCCAAAAATTTGGTGCCAATTAAGGGTGTTATGATCAAAACACTGGTAATGAATAAACTCCACTAAATTTTTGGGTTGGCAGGTGCGGGAGGAGTGCTTCACGACTCTGGTGGGAATAGAAGAAATGAGTATGCCTGGGGCATTGGAAAGAGCACCAATAATAGGGTGGAATGGCTTGCCCTTACGAAAGGACTGGAGATTACTAGAGAAGATGGAATTACCGACCTTGCGGTTTGTGGCGACTCTATGATTGTAATCAGAGAAGCAAGGAACCTAAGTATGAATAATAAAACACCAACATCCAAATTACATAGCCTCATCAAGTATCTGGTTAGCGAATTCAACTCCATCAGCTTCTACCATGTCCTGAGATCGAATAACCAAGCTGCGGACAAGAAGGCCGATGAAGGAGTCATCCTAGGTAGAGGAGTCCTTGTAAGCAATGGCATAACTAGAAATAACATTGGGATCCCTTGACTCTACAACTTTCGATTGCAATGTCAAAATGCACTAAGCACTTGGTATGGTTTTATCCACTAGTGGAAATAGCTTGGCAGCAATTCCTATTATATAGTCCTAAACCCATCTGGGACCTTCGAGGTAAGGACATAGAATTTAATGGCTCAGGTGCTCGCACGGGGCATCCCTCCTGGCCCCTACGAAAGGCCACGGAAGTGCAGGCTATTAGGCAGTATGAGATAGCCCGACGGCAGGCTAGGGTCTGCAATTCAAATCTCCAAAATCGCTTTAACAACATGGATTTCTCTGGTTACCATACTCGTATGAGCACTATCCCTATTTTAGGCAGCAATGCTTTGAATTTTCGTAAAACAGCTCCCACATGGCCAAAGTATGGGGAGGACCTACATCACAGGAGCCAGTGTTCAGCGTTGGATGGTAATACAGTAGTTTTCAGGAAACACAAATTCTCTTCAGTTGATAAATTTGCTAATGCCAATCTCAGACTGAGCTTGGAGCAGCCCCACGGCTTTGGGGGTTTGGACAAGGAGACACTAATGGCTTCACACAGCATCATGGATGACCGGGTGACCATCCTCGAGGCTTAGGTACATGTTCTTCGCTTGGATAATGCGGATTTAAAGAAAACAGTGTCTCGTTTGGCAAATTCGGAAATGGCAGCAAACTTGGAAGCTCGCAGGTTGAAAGACAAGTTACAAACCCTAGAGGTGTCAATGGAGCAGGGGGACGCACGAGACATAGCTCAGATCAGAGAAATACGTGCCATCACCAACGAAGTAGTAGCAAATGTCCATGGAATTTGTGAGGAATGCGTGGGACTAAAGGTTCTTCTTACGAATCGGTAGAGTTGTCTGCCAATTCTCTCTGCACATTTTGATTTGAACTCTATCTTTTTTATTTTTTGAAAGGTTCGGGCCTATAGGATGGCCATTACTCTCTTCTTTTTCATGACGGGATAGCTTTCATAGTCTACTTCCTTCAAGAACAAATCCTGTGGAGTCTCCAGGTCCACTTGGTATCATGTTGTTTGTTTCTTGGCCATATTACTTTCTATTTGATATATGTATGCAAAGCTACAAGCTATGAAGAACCGGGTTTCTTTGACAGTTGTATACCGGATGGTTGATATGTATAGGGATATTTTTTTTATTTTCTGAACAAGAAGATTGGTAGGGTAGATGATGGCCATCACTGATGAAGAACAGCCTACTCCTACGCTTTGTAATCCAGTTCTATCTTATCCTTTTTATTATTTAAAAGTCTCAACCGTTTATGTGAAAATAAAATAAAATAAACTCCACTGAATTCAAATGATGGCCAATCAAGGTTAGTAATCTAAACTCCACTTTGTCCACATACTCGGTGGTGGCATCGACCTCCATCCACATAGCTGTGGGTGGCATCGAGGGTGTCGAGCTCTGCCTGAATAGTCTGTGTGGCATCGAGGGTATCGAGCTCCGTCATAGTTGGTGTTGTGGACAACAGGGCTTTCCAAGTTTTGTTTGACACATATTTTTAATGATTTTGTGTTCTTTTTTCACAATATTACATTATAAATTGTTTTAATAACATATATATATTGCTTTTTAATTTATATATTTTATGTTTTTTTTCACAATATTATATTATAAACTTGTTTTAATAACATATATATATTGTTTTTTTTTAAATTTATATGTATTTATATTATTATATTAAAGTTTAGTTTTTGCTTTATATAGTATATGTTGCTTATTATATATATATATATATATATATATATATATATATGATGAAATATATAGAAATTGTGGAGAGTTGAGTGAACATAATTGGGGGGACCAACCGACAAGGCACACCTTTGGATTGGTCCCACACACAAGTATAATTCACACCCAGAGAGAGGGACACCGGGCACTAGATAAAGGACACCGCTACTAATTAATGTTGACCCAAAACCTTTGGGTGTAGGCCCCTATCCACATGAAGATCCTACAATTTATCCCATTGGCTCAGTAGCATCCACAACAAAGGCTAAAGGCAATAGACCTTTTTTACTTCACTCGATGGTAGGTGTTCTAGGAGCTAGGGTGCAATGACCTTGATTGATATAAAAACATGGTTACAAAATTATGGCTGTGGGGTATGTCTATGGGTATAATGACACTATTCAACAGTACATCGTGATGATCAATTTGGTGTCTCGCAGTTAGGACGTTGTCATGATCAGCATGATGACTAGAGTGAGGGATGAGGTTTCTTTATGGCATGGACTATACATACTCTTGATCTTGAAGAGGAAAATAGTAGCATTGGTGCCAACATGGAAAAGGGTACTAAACTAGGGAAACCCATGAAGGAGGAGAATTACTATGAGTAAGCATCAAATGAAACTTTGAAAGGTGAGTCAACTTGCCTTGATGTGGGGGACCTAAAGGAATATTTGGGGGGTGTCAATTAGGGTTGATGCAACATAATAGAGGGAATATAATGTATAAATGCCAAACTGAATAAGTATACTAGAAGGGCACAATCTTGAGCCTTGAGGAAATGGCAAGAAAAAAATGCGCACATGAGAAAATCTTGCACACGTAAAACAAATAACATGGCATTAAAATGCTTGAGAAAATGAATCCAATGGTGCAAATAAATCCCGTGAGGACCTTTATGGGGCAATGATTTTTAAAAGTCAAAACCAATTAATAGGGCTAGGAATTTTGAGATTCATTTGTACAATGTGAGTTTATGAATTGGGTAATGTTAGCTTAAATTTTTTGATGCGGATTGTGAGAGATTTCACTGTTGAAATACAATTTGTGACTTTAAGGTTGGTCCTATGCTTCTACTATATCTTCTCATCCATTTCATTCTAATTTCATGAATTATTAGACGTACAAAACTCCATTATGGTTTCCCTTGGGTCATGAAGGAGTAAAAGAGAGATATGTCATGCCAATTCCTTTAATCATCACGTCATAGGGGAACCTCTCATTTGCATGAGATGTCATGCAAGTGCTAAGTGAAAAAATGTGAAAAATGATGTAATTGTTCAATGGATAGGCTCATTGTCATGTGTTTGAGTACCCTCACATCAGAAAGTTGTGTGGGGCTCAAACTGTGAGCTCATGCGATGACTCTATTGTCAATAAGCAAATCATCCAAAACAACATGATGAAGGAAGGAAAAATTATGTGATATAGATTAAAAATGTTTTGTTGTGTTTTGGTGGTATTTTGATACCTAT
Source organism: Larix kaempferi (assembly GCA_027924585.1). NCBI lineage: Eukaryota > Viridiplantae > Streptophyta > Pinopsida > Pinales > Pinaceae > Larix > Larix kaempferi. Next base: position 8,665,272 of record BSBM01001166.1, on the reverse strand, counting down.
ATATTAAAGGGAGAACAAACATCAATGACTACGGGCCAAGGTGATGGTAATTCCTCTAGTGTAGATGCAACAAGTGGCACTTGGGTTGCTAGTGTAGTTTTAGTGCACTTTGATGCAAACAAGGCCAGAGATATTAGAGAGGATAGTCAAGATTTGTGTTGAGATGAAAAAATTACAACAATATGATGTTGAACTCCACAACACACTTTAAATTGTCAACCGAGGATAATGCAATGTGTATGTAAAAGTATAGAAGACTAATCTATTCAAAATCCTAATGATGTTGTAAAAAGATAAATCATCAAATATGGGTATACCATTCTAACTTCACTCCACATAGCCTAGGGTAATGGTTTTAACCCCCATCTCTTCCTACAATTGCCAAAATTTAGATAGGGAAAGGACTAAGTCCTAGTGAAATGAGGGGATATAAAAAAGAGAAGGTTATGCGAGATCAAAAATCATTGTATAGATACTAGCATAAGAATATAAATACGTCATAGAGCTTCATAATCCCACAACCCATAACATTGATCAATGTAATGCAAGATAATAAAAACAATCATGAAAACGTATCAAATTGGAAGTACTAAGATAAATGAAGTGTTGATAATATATAATTAATAAAAACCAAATAAACTATCTAGAAGAATACAAATAAACTCACAAAACAAAAATACAAATGGAAATGAAAATATATGTATCTATGTGACCTCCCCTTGAGTGGGGATTATCTGTGGGAGTTCTTTGATCCCTATAGAACAATGATGGAAAGAAAACTAGGATCAGCTATTTATTCCTCTATTTAGAAATTTCAAATATCAAAGTAATGTAGAACTATGGTTTCTAAAATCAACTTGAACTAGTCTATTACAAGGAAATAAGATTAGAATGAAAAACTAGGGACTTTCTCTGCTCTTTTGAGCTATACAAATAATAGAATTGTACTAAAAGTGTTCTAACTAAATTGATCAATCAGACCCTTGATTGATTGGAGGTTTTCTATGAGTTTTCCTTCGACCCAGCGCAACTGATTTTTAGATTTTTATTCTTCCTCCTCTAACAAGTTAAAATTAAAAATACAATTCAAATCCGGAGGGATCGAGTTGCTTCATGAGTTAAATGTCATCTCCTAGCATTGGTATCTTGGTAGTCACCTTCATAAATGAGGAGGATAAGATCCCTTGATTATCTTATTCCTTATTCCTTAATTGAATGTGCTTGGAATATTAAATATGGGGAAATTACGCAAGGGTTGAACCCTTTTTTATGTATGGACATGGCATTAACTCCAAAGTCCTTAACCCTCATTGTATTATACCTTATTTTTCCAATCAATATAAATGCACGCAATTTAAATCGCATAATCAACTCAAAAATACTTAAGACATTATACATTCATCATACTCTCTTGAAAATAAGTCAAGCATATTAATTTAAATAAACATATGTCAATTGGGTGTAGCTCAAGTGGTGGTCAAGAAAATTTGTTACCCTCCCCACCCAAGATCAAATCCCACTCTTTGACATGTTTTCTCTTTATGAGTTGTTCAATGATGAGATATATATGATCTATTCATGAGTTGTTGACTAGGCCTTACGCCTTGAAGAATCCAAGCTTCACCCTGGGTAACATCCTCAAAATGAGAAGAAATGATTGGGAGGTTTCCTTGAGGACATATTACCTAGAAAAAAACCAAAAAACACATGTTGACATCATCTAGTTTGGTTGTTAAAACAATATTTCTTAGGAAAGTCTTAGGTCTATGAGGAAAATATAGCAATAATACATGACAAAACGACCGACAACAAACAACAATTTCTAAGAGGGAATCAATGTGGAATCTAACAACTAATTTGTGATGAGAGGGCATCAATTGGATATGAACGTCACAAATGTATCACTTTTTGACTGGGCTCCCTTTTCAGGAGAGGTAACTTATCCATAGTCCCCACTGAGGGGGGTTATAATGTATGAAGTGATGATAGAACACAATTGTGAGGAGGGGACCTAGATGGTCGAAGAGTTGATTCATGTGGAGAGGATCACCAACCTGGGGACAAGGGTTGTAGGCTATATCCCACATCATTGTGAGGGTGGGTGGGTCCTTTCTCCCTCATCAAATCACATTTTCCCATATGAGATTGGCTTTTAGAATGATGGGAGGGGCTCAATACATCTAGGCACAAATATTTATGATATTATTATGGTCATAGCTAACCTATTGTCATTGGTAGAGGGGAGGAGAGTTTGTGTTCAAAACATTAATATATATGCCTTTTTCTTTGAGAGGGTACCTACCATTTGACCCCCACTATGATGTCAAACTAGGGTTGATTAAGGAGTTGTAGATGTCATGGTGGTGAGAGCTTGTGGGGAAAATCAATAATAGTGCAGTGGGGAAAGTCTTCACTATCGAATTCCTTGTAGCTTGGGAGAAACAACTGGTCCTGTTGGAGAAGTACCTATACATGGGGATGGATGTTTGGGTAGACCCAAATCTACCTCTTCCCTAGCAATTAGCGGGGGATCTATAGGTGAGTATATGAGATTTTTGAGTTAATGTTTTATGCTAGCATAAATGTATATGTCTATAGGTCTATACTTCATTTATAATGTATATGATACTAACGGATTATATTTGTTTTGAAAATATCGATCTAGTGAGGCCAGTTAGAGGAATACCTGTGCATGGGTCACCACTTGCTATGGATAGAAAATTGAGGGAAAAGGGGCAGATGAGAGGATGGGACTAATACTAGAATCCAACCAATTGAAGATATAGGTTAATCTAGAGGGCCTCCTGTGGACCTCCACAATTGACTTGATATTATATTACATGGAGTCTTAGAGGATTGGTGGACAACACTAGATGAGGAGTATGTGTTTAACATTGCACGCATAGGCATTGTAACTGTTGAGTAGAGGCCAATCCTATGGAGAGAGGCATGAGTAGGATAGAACATGAGGCATTTGGTGAGAGGTGGGCCCATTAAGGCCTCACCTCTAGTGGACTTGTAGCCTTTAAATATGTTTCTCCCACGGTAGGGTGGATATGTAGTGGGTTGGATGTCACCCATTTTTTGTATGGTGGTGGATATTTGTATATACATTGCTACGAGATACAATTGATGTAAAACACTATTTTTTGATATATATAGAATGCAGAACCCATGTCCTAGTTTAACTAAGTTTCTAATTAAATCTATTTTTTTCCTTTGTTTACATAGTGTTTCAAGTCTCTGTTTTGGTTTCTAGCTTATGTTTAAATTTCCATTCCCATGCCTGTAAAATATAGCACATTTACATTTACAGGTTTCCATAAATATATTTACTGTTATCTATTTCTAACATTTACTATTTTTGTGCAGGTGTAACAACATAGATAATAGTGCACAAATTACGATAAATTTCAGTTTCAATAACTTGAAATAATAATTCAACAGAGTTAGAATGGTTTGTATACCTGTAGGATAAGTACCTTAGTAATCTAGTTGACCCCTTGCTGCTCCTTGGCTCCTTCTTGCCTTGTTGTATGCCCTGCAACCAATAGCTTTCCCAACCCTGGAAACTCAACCAACCAGACAATCTCGTATGCCACCCTGCCAACTGGCAAGGTCTCACTGACCACCCAGCTCCAAAAGCTCCCCTTTGGACCCCCGAGCCCAAACTGAGTACAAGCCAACCAGTTTTCCCTTCTGCAAATTCTCCAACCAAACCCCTTCTCTTCTACTCTACAATTTTCTATGCTCTCTCTAAATCCCAAAACATGCAAGCCCCTCTTCTGCCCAATCTCTTCTCGACCTTATTCCCCTTCCATTGCCGACTCTTTGCTTCCCATTACTACCCTTATCTCCCTCATAAATTTCTAGCCACTATGTCAGTCCTTGTTTCCCCTTTTTCCTCCCTCGAGACATGATCCCATTTATTAATACTCAACACTATATTTATTAATTAATTAATTTGTTTACCTTTTGAATTAATAATTATTATCCTTTAAATTCTTGGGGTAATTCCATATGTAAAAGTCAACCTAATTTATATACGCGGTTTCACTGCCCTGTCACCACATCAACTCTGTCAAAACCTCTTATTAATGTATAATAATTTCCAAACTCCAAGATAATAATAATAATAAAGTATTATCGAATAATCAACCACATTATTACTCAATTAACAATTATTTGTGACATGATAATATATACATGTATTTACATATTCACCTAATTAAGTTTTAACCGTGAACATTATAATTCAAGTTTCAAAATTATAACTAATATTTTTATTAATTAACTCAATTACAATTTAACACTTAGTCTATAAATTGCATATGATAACTTTTACCACATTCAACAATTGCATCTTAATTATAATCAACCCTAATTAATTACCACATTCCAATTAATCACAATTAATCCTAGTTAATTATAACTAATCATGATCATAATGGATGGAACTATTATAATTCATCTTTTAATTAACATTTATTAATCTAGTTGTTAGTAACGTGATTAACAATAGTCAAACTCATTAATACTTATTATATGACTTAAAAACTAAGTATTTATTCATACCTGAAAGGGCTCTCTGAAGCACTTATACAGTATGTAATTTGATTATCGTTTAATGAATTTAGGTTTTTTTCCAAGGAAAAAAAAACTAAGTATTTATTCAACAATTTATTAAATCAAACATTCTTAATAAAATTATCAACCTCATTAATCAATATTAATCAGCAATAATTAATCATTAATCGACATTAGAACTTGATTATCATCCCTTACCACCTAAGTCACTCAATTATCCTATTCAATTATTAAACCAAAATTTACTAACTCAATGTATTAATTTAATCTCTTGGTTAGATAATTAGTAATAATGTTATCAATGCCTAAACATTATAGTTCAGTATTATTTCACGCAATTGACACATATGTAGACGAGTTATATAAGCGTAGCTACGGCTTACATACCTCGTGTAGGTACACTAATAGTACTAAACCACACAACATTCTCAATCAATTAAGTTACGGTTTACTGACGCATTCTTAACATAACTTGATTGTTGGATCATTCACTTAGTTACATAAAATTAACTGACGAACAATAATACCAGTTACTAAGTTACGACACATGACTCTGCAAGGTCCTCAACATACACAGTTAATCCAGTCTTCCCTCCTAACATCATGGTACACCTATCCACCTACTTCGTCTATCTAGTTCACAACTAACTTCCACATCATATCCTTCCTCTGCTGGACTACCAAGTGTCAAGCCATGACCAACTCCAGTTAGAACCCGTAAGTGGAAGTGTCGACTACATTGACCAAGCTTCCCCAGCAGGAAACCACCAGTCATCATCACACACCTTGGGGAGCGCATCGTAGCACAACCCTCCCATGACTTTGAGTTTCGTGGATAAACGGTGGGTAAAGCCTCCACCCCCTTAATGGAACAAGGGACTATGTCTACACCGACATAATAACTATGTTGCACTTGTACTCAATTTTTCATCGTATAACCAATCTGGGCGGTTGAGTTTCCTGAAACCCTACCCCACCCATACATCATGATAAACAACATAATAATCATGGGAAAATAAATAATGCATCACTTGCATACCATTTATATTTCAGAGTCCATGTCCCCGAGGCTCTCCCACCTCATAGGATCCAACTATCACTTGTGGTGTCAACGAATGCTTCCCAGTGGCCAACTCGAATGGGTTGTATCATGTTCATGAGTTCATTTTTTGAATTGTGTTGCATCCAATAGCTCTGTCCAGTTCTTTTGATCTTCCTACACATAATGTCTCAAGTAGTCCTCCAAAAACGCGATGATTCACTTTGTTTTCCTGTCCATCTGTGGACGGTAGCTTGAGCTTGTCAACAAATTTGTTCCAACTAAGCTAAACAAATGCTACCAGAATCAACCCATGAATTAATGGGTATCTCTGTCCGATACTATACTCAGCGGAAAACCCCACTACTTCACAATATGCTTGAAAAACAACTGCACTACATCTTCATCTTTGCAAGGAAACTTAGTCAGCATAAACGTGGCATATTTGGAAAAAAAATTCCACCACAACGAAGATCCCATTATACCCTTGCGAAACGGGAAGCTATGTAATGAAGTCCATGGACACACTTTCCCACAACTTCTTTGGAAACGACAATGGTTGGAGCGTGCCTACCTTTATCTTGGAGCTTGCCTTGTCCTCTTGGAAAATAAGGCAAGTCTTGATGTACTACTCTACATCACATTGCTCGTGCTCCCAAAAGTATCCCATCTCTAAGAGAGATAAGGTTCGATTCTACTTGGGATGACCCTTCCAAGCTGAGTCATGACATTCCCATAGAAACTCCCTTCTAATATTATCCATTTGTGGCACATATAAGTGTCCTCCAAATAAGAAATATTCGTCTTCCAACCAAAACCTCCACATTTTCCTTCCTTCACTTGTTTGATGATGTTCTTGGTAGTTGGGTCGCCTTTCAACCCATCGCAGATCCTTTGTTGCAAGTCTAAAACAACTTCCATAATTCGTCCATCCAGTAGCTCCTTCTTTAAAGTAGCAAGCCGAGGATTTTTTCTCAACACATCCGCAGTAGCGTTGAGTGTGTTCGATCGATACTACAACACCATGTTAAACTCTGCCAAGAAGTCCTGCCACCGTGCTTGCTTTGGAGATAAATTCGGTTGCATTAGAAAGTAGCTTGTGACTACATTCTTGGTTTTCACAATGAACGATTTGCCTAATAGACAGTGTCTCCATGCTTTCAAGCAATGCAATACCACGGTAATTTATTTTTCATACATAACATACCTCTATTCCCGTTCCTGCAGTTTCATGCTCTCATAGGCCGCGGGGTGAAATTCCCGCGTCAATGCACCTCTAATGGTGTAATCCAACGCATCCATTTACACCTCAAACATTTTCTCAAAGTCCGCTAGACTCAACAAAAGCATTGTTCCAAGTCCACGCTTCAACTTGTAGAAATATTCCTCGCATCGTGACGTCCAATTCCAATCCTTGTTTTTCTTCAACAACTCTGTAAGAGGGGTTGTGATCCTGGAGTATCCCTCTACGAACCTGCGGTAATAGTAAGTTGATCCCAAGAAGCTTCACACTTCATGTATCGTCTGCGGTTCCTCCAAATTTTCTATGGCCTCAACCTTCCATTGATCCATTCGGATACATCCTTGGTTGATCCAATGGCCCAAGAATGGGATCTCCTTCTGCCCAAACATGCACTTCATCTTCTTCAAGTATAGCTGGTTTTGTCGCAGGAGCTCAAAGACTTCTGCCAAGTGTTGTTTGTGTTCCTCCATACTCTTGTTGTAGACATCAATGTCATCAAGGTAGACTACTACCGACTTATCTATAAATGGTTTCAACACTTCATTCATGAGAGTACAAAATGTTGCGGGGGCATTGCACAAACCAAATGGCATCACCAAGAACTCAAAATTGTCGTACTTAATCACGCACGTCATTTTGTATTCATCCCCTTCCGCAATTCTCACTTGATCATAACCTTGTCTCAAATCCAACTTTGAGAACACTTTAGCCATATCTAGTTTATCAAACAGTCTGCTTCAAACATGAGTAGATACATGTTCTTCATTGTTTGCTTCTTCAACGCCCTATAGTCTAAGAACAACCTCAACTCAGGTGTATCCTTCTTTTGTCGGAACATCATAGGTGTGCCATACAGAGACCTTGAAGTTCAAATGAAGCCGACATCCGTCAATTCTGCCAACTTCCTCTTCAACTCTTCCAACTCCAATCCAGAAAAATGATAAGGAACCTTGGCCACAGGTCTCAATCCCAAATAAAGCTCAATGCAGTGATCAATGACATGCCACGGTGGGAGCACCTTTGGAAATCTCTTAGGAATCATATCCACATTTTGGTTCAACATGTTGGCAAGCTCGGGAGGCACATGCATCCCTGCAGATCTCGCAGTTGCTTCATCGAGCAATGCTATGACATAAAAACATGAATATGAGTGTTGAGAAACCCTCTTCATGCTAAGTGTAGACACCAACTGCACCCCTCCATCTACCTTCTTCGTGGTAGTGGGCACCACGCATGGTTTCTTCGTGTCTAAAATCACCAACTTGTTTGCGAATGGAAATAGAACGGCACGCACCCTCCTCATGAAGTATCACCCAAGAATCATCTCAAAGTCATCAAGGGGCATGTCCGTGAAGTCTGCGCATCCTTCCCAAATTCCCATTCTGATATGCACCCTGGAAGTGAGTCTTGCCGTAGCCTTGGCTAGGAGTTCACCGCCTTGACAACTACGTCGTAAGGATGAATCCTTAGTCCAATTTTATCCACAAGATTCTTCCTTGAAAACTTGTGTGAGGCACCTATGTCTACAAGAGCCCTCACTTTTATTTTGTTCATAATTGGTTCTAGAAAACAGAGTTGGTGCAACTCTCGGTTACCCTGCATGACACCAATATGCTGCACAAGTTCTATCCGATGAGGCACCACCCTCATCCAGTCCATCAAAACCTCATTTCCACACTTATGTTTGCTCACTACTTTGCAAACCTTCTGCACCCAACGTGTGTCTTCCTCTGTGCCATAGTGTTGCACTAGTCCGTTAGAGAAGCGCCCAAGTCTACCATCCTTGGTGCTTTTTGGCAACATGACTCTGTCTCCGAGTGACCACGAACATGAGCCCATCTACCATGCACCTAGTTGTGCCAGCAAGAGGCTTTTCCAATCTTCTTCCTTCTCTACAACCAACCTCAAAGGTAAATTATCTTGATTATGCGTCCTCGTCTAGCCAACAAGTCTGCCCAACCGCCATTCCAACAACTTCTTCTTGGAATATTTTAGGGGTCAAGTCACCAACAACTTCCAAATCCTATGATTCTTTCACTACATCGCACATGTCAAAGTCCGTCCATGTTGTCTTGGTAGCTCAATACCACATGCTCACTCGAATAGTCAAGATCTTCCATCAAGTGTATTTTGATACCACTTGTCACGGGACTACCAACCCAACTTAGAACTGAATTTCATTTTCCTTTTAGTAGGTTGTGCGGCATTTCCTGCAAAACTTCACTAAACCAGTTTACACATATATATCTTATGCAAAATTCTTTACTTAGCCAATTTTACAATAGCAACACATTGAACAGTTAAACACTTATCCAATTTGCAAACATACACAAAAATATGTATGTAGAGGTGACACCCCAAGGGGGACGTTCCTAACACCTCATTTTATATATAAAGCAGTTTACAGTTACATCACGTTGGGGCATTCGTAGACATCCACCAAGAGAACGCCCAACAAGTGCCTTAAGAGACCCCAAGAAATTATCTGCTTCTAGAACCGAGTTCTTCCTCGCTGCTGAGTTTCCCCCTAAAGAAAGCGCATGCATGGGGGGTTAATTGGTTAGAAATATCCTATCATATCCATTCATATTGGGGAATAAAATATGATACGAAAATGAGAAAATATATTGCCTTGTATTAAGGGGCCAATGGAGTTTAATTATGTTATATAGCAATACAAATATTTAGGGTATATTTTATTCCATTTCGTGTAGAAGCAATGGGGAGGAGGCAGAGGGAAAATCAGGGGACAAGGGAAAAGGTATTGAGTTTGATGGACAAGGGATACTCAATAGGGATGTAGGATGGTTGATGCTAGTGCTCTATTGAAGGGTTTTAATGATGCTCATTTGCTTGGTTGGTTAATGGATCTTCAAATTGTTAATGGAATTGAGGTAATGAAGGATTATGATTTCTATATTTTATGTGATTGTTTTCAATTGGAAGTGTAGTTTAGGTGCATATTTCGGGTCTAGAAATCATGTGTTTTTTTATGCCTTTCATCGTAGCTTTCCTCCTCGAGTCAATTTGATTTTTTTTTCTCTAGAAATTTCCTTTTGTGCGATCTCTAAAATCATCCCATCCACTAGAGAGGGTCTAGGTTTGTGCATTGCGACCTTTTTCTTCTCTAATATTCGTAAAGAAATCCTCGTGAAATCCTTGGTTGATCCCATTTGCCCATTGTATAAAACACTAGTCTCCCATTCCTTCATGACTCTTATATTTTACAAAAACCAAAACACTTTGTTTTTCTAAAGTTACTTCTCATTTTCACCATGTACTCCATTGTTAAATTCTAGTAATCTAGCTACCCTAGGGACTCCACCTTTGAGCTAGAGAAGAGATAGCCTAAAGAGACAACAAATTTAGGTGTGGTGACAATGGCCTCCCTCTTAGTTGTCCATAAGCTATCTTTGATTTTAGGAATTCCATCTTAAGGTGATCTTAAGATGCTAATTTGTATGCTAACAGGGAAGAACAAGCATCTCTAAGATGATGGATATATTCTTAATGGTAAAAAAATTGGTGGAGGAGGTTGAAAGATACAACTATTGGGTAGGAAAGAATGGATTATATGATAATATAAAGGAGGATAGAAAACCTCCATTTCCTTTTAGATCTAGTCATGATTGGTTGGCTAAGGAATAATTTAGACTCTTATTACAAAAAATGGAAATTTTATGATCATTGTTGATAAGATTTAGTTATGCTTCAATTTGCCTCCAATCTCAAACAAGATAAGAAGTTAGTTGTAGGGAGTGCAAAGATAAAAAAGGAATAAAATCAAGTAGATATAGAAAAGGTAGAAGAAACATAACCACTCTTTTTTAAAATAATGTCAGAGGGTCTTCCAATGATGAAGAGTTGCTAAAGCTAAAGACAATGGAAGATAAAAAAGGAACTTTTAGACAAAAAGGAGGTAGAGTGGAGGCTCAAAAGTAGATCCATATGGTTGGAAGAGAGGAATATTAGCACTAAGTTCTTTCACAATTATGGCAATTTTAAGAAATGTGTAAATACAATTTGTTCAATTAGTCTTTCTATTGGGTCAAAGGAAAAATAATTTGAAGAGATTGTAAAAGTTAACAAGGTTCATTTTCAAGATATTTTCAAATATCCAAACATAGAATAATTATGAAGGTGATAAGGATTTTCCTTAGAGTTTTTTACCAAGGGGTGAATGAGAGCATAGAGGCAGAAGTTATCAATGAGAAACCATCCACCCTTGGAAAGATAAGGTAATTTCTGATTTCACCTAAGCTCTATTGTAAAATAAACCAAATATCCTAATCTCCAACATGATTTAAGGATGGTATGCATTATTTAGTAAAGAATGATTTAATTGTAAGAAAATTGCAGAAAATTTTATCACCTTTGAAGGAAAACACCTAAGTTTAGTCTTCTTGGTTCTTTTTCTGGCTTGAATCGACATATCTAGGGTTTTGTTGTGCAAAAGTGTTCCATTGGAAGGAATTTGAATGAGATAAAATATCAAGGCAGAGTAGAGCATGTAAGTCTTCAACAAAAGCATTGATGGTGATCCTCTAGTGCTTTAGGAGACGAGTAAAGATTTACATGACAAGTCATTAGCACTTGGTAGTATGTCATAAACGTTTTTGGATAGAAATTTGTTTGAAAACCATAAACCAGACATACACTTGACATACACTCATTACACTTTATTTTTATGTTTGTAGATGGAAGCTGAAGAAGAGGAAAAAAATAGAGGCAATCAACAAAACATTCAACCAAATAACCCAAGTCATGCAAGTGGTGTTAAGATCCTAGTGGGCGGCCTTCACTAACATCTCGAGGTTTTGGTGTAACGGTTCGTATCATTTGGTATCAGAGCCTCCACCAAGGTTCAAGTCACAGAGCGGGTGGAAACGTCGGCATTGCAGTGTTCGCCCAGGGCTCGTACGGCGCAAAGGGGACACCACCGTACGGGCGCACATCCAGCCCAGAGTCTGGACTGCGGAGTGTGGTGGGATGTTAAGATCCTAGTGGGCAGCCTTCACTAACATCTCGAGGTTTTGGTGTAACGGTTCGTATCATTAATAAGAATATGCGAAATAGCAGAAATCACAGAACTCAGAATCAATTTTATATTGATCACAGGCTACTTTGAGGGGGCAACCTCCTATGAGCAAGCTCAATACAAATAACTTCACCGTGCCTTCATAGGTCTCAACACACACTTATATACTAAGTCTAAGTGCCAATACTATGGGTCAAAACCATGGGCCACTACAAACTATGGATCAACAATACTACGAGCGACTTACAAAGCATATGCGCCAACAACAATAACACAAACTATTGATCAACAAATACTACAAGACGACTTACAAACCATATGCGTCCAACAACAATATACTAACAAAGTAAAGACATGGGTTCCTAACATCCCCTCCCCCTTTAAAAAAAACTTTGTCCTCAAAGCTTTAGATGTGGAAATTGTTGTTGAATCTGAAGGAGTGGTTCCCATGTAGCATCCTCGGGTTGCCTGCCGTGCCATTGAATTAAGACCTTTGTGATAGAGTGAGAGCGAAGCTGACGAGTGCGCCGATTGAGGATGGCCTCCGGATCCAAAAGGATGGATCCTTCATTATCCAGTTCGGGTAAAATCATTTGTCCACTGATGTTGGTGCCAAGAAGTTTCTTCAGACAAGAGACATAAAAGACTGGATGAATGCGGGAAGAAGGAGGAAGTTCCAATTTATAAGCAACGGACCCAATCTTCTGAAGAATCCGATATGGCCCATAGAACTTTGGAGCGAGCTTATGACACCCTTTGAGTTTCAGGGAGGATTGCTTGTACGGCTGGAGACGAAGAAAAACCATATCGTCGGCTTGAAAAGTGCGCTCAGAATGGTGCTGATCAGCTTGTTGCTTCATGCGATTTCTTGCCATGTGAAGATTTTCCTGCAAAATGCGAAGAATCTGATCGCGGTTTCGAAGGACCATGTCAATTTCCTGAACTAGTGAACTGGTGGGGGTGTGGAGGTGCTTGACCATAGACTGCTTCATATGGGGTCATTTTAGAGGCAGTGTGGTAAGAGGTATTGTACCACCATTCAGCGAGAGGGAGCCACTTTGCCCACTGATGTTGTTGTTCAGAGGTGAAGCAACGAAAATAAGTTTCCAAGCATTTATTGATAATTTTAGTCTGACCATCTGTTTGTGGGTGATACCCTGAACTCATCTTCAGTTTGGTGCCAGTGTGGTGAAATAGTTCTGTCCAAAAATGACTGGTGAAAGTCGCATCACGATCCAAGACAATGGAAGAAGGGATGCCATGAAGACGAAAGATCTGGTCCAGGAAAATTTGAGCGACTGAGGAGGCTGTATAGGGATGGCTGAGAGCACAAAAATGACTATATTTGGAGAGGCGATCAACCACAATGAGAATCACTGTCTTCCCGCTAGATTTACGGAGCCCTTCAATGAAATCCATAGAAATATCTGTCCAAATCCGTGTAGGTATGGGCAAGGGTTCGAGCAATCCTGGAAGAAGTGTTGTTTCACCCTTATTGCACTGGCAGGTATCACATTCGATCACCATCTGTTGAATTGTCCTTTTCATGCCCTGCCAAAAGAAGTTACGCCGTGCATGTTCATACGTTTTGAGGAACCCAGAGTGCCCTACCGATGGCGAAGCATGGAGTTCATAGAAGACAACCTGTTGAAGATTTGTGCTCTGGGGAAGCACCAGACGACCCTTGTATCTCAGAGAAGCACCATCCCAAGAGTAATGTGGTACAACAGAAGGGTTGTTGGTCAAGCATTGGATGATTTGAAATAAAGAGAGTCATTGACATAACCCTGTTGAACAGATTGCAACCAATTTGGAACAGGCATAGAAATAGCTTGAAGAGAACCTTGGGCATCAAATGTGCGAGAAAGAGCATCTGCCACAATATTGTCTTTACCCTTCTTGTAAGTGATCTCATAGTCATAACCCATGAGTTTGCTAACCCATTTCTATTGTGCCGGGGAGGAGACACGCTGTTCCAAGAAATATTTCAGACTCTGGTGATTAGTCTTGATGCAAAAATGATTCCCTAATAGGTATGGGCGCCACTTCTGTATTGCATGCAAAATAGCCATCATTTCCTTCTCATAGGTAGAGGTAGCTAAATTCTTACCTGAAAGGGCTTTGCTGGTGAACGCAATGGGGTGTTCATCTTGAAGGAGAACAGCACCAAGTCCATTGCCGCAAGCATCACTCTCAATAGTGAAGGGCTTGGAAAAATCAGGCATAGCTACAACAGGTGTAGTACACATAGCTTGTTTTAGTTTGTCAAATGCACATTGAGCAGCATGTGTCCATGTAAAAGCATCATTTTTCAATAGAGCAGTTAATGGAGCTGCAATATTCCCATAATCTTTGACAAACTTGCGGTAGTAGCCAGTCAACCCCAAAAAACCACGAAGGCTCTTGAGTGTCTGAGGATGCGGCCAATTGTTCATGGCATCGATTTTGGCAGGATCCACGCGAACCCCTTGTGCTGAGATAATGTGCCCGAGATACTCAACTTCCTTCTGTCCAAAAACACATTTAGACTGCTTGGCATGGAGATGATGGTCAGAGAAAAGTTGCATGACAAGATTGAGATGCTGGAGATGTTCATCCCATGTTTTACTGTAGATGAGGATATCATCAAAGAATACCATAATGAATTTCCGCAAGTAGGGTCGAAATATTTTATTCATTGAGGCCTGGAATGTGGAAGGAGCATTAGTGAGGCCAAAGGGCATGACCAAAAACTCATAATTGCCATCATGTGTGCGGAAATCATTTTTAGGGATATCATCCTCATGAACCCGAATTTGATGATACCCAGAACGAAGATCCAACTTGGAGAAAAAGTGAGTCCCATGAAGCTCATCAACAACAAGAATTGGAAACTTATCCTTGATGGTGAGGTGATTAAGTGCTCAGAAGTCAATGCAGAGGCGCCATGACCCATCTTTTTTGCGGACAAGAATAACTGGAGAAGAAAAGGAACTAGTGCTTGGGCGAATAATACCTTGCTTCAATAAGTCCCAAACGAGCATTTCACTCTCCGTTTTTTGGTGAAATGGGTAGCGATAGGGCCTGATGTTGGGAGGAACGCTGCCAGGAAGGAGCTAAATACGATGGTCTTCTGGCCTGGAAGGTGGCAATCCCACTGGTTCAGCAAAGACACCTGTATATCAATCCAGAATTTGTTGTAGATCCAAAGGAGTAGTGGAGACCGCTGATGGTTGCATCTGAATGGAATGGAGCTGAGCGATGACACCATGTGAATTCTTCTTGAAGAGTTTTTCCATGCGATGTGAACTGATGATGCTGAGAGAACCTGGTTGTAATCCTGTCAATGTGTGTTTTTTTCCATTGAGGGAAAACTGCATCCAAAGTTCAGCAAAATTCCATAAGATAGGGCCAAGTGTGCGTAGCCATTGAGCGCCCAAAACCACATCACATCCGCCTAAGGTCAAGGCAAACATGTCAGAGCGCAAGCTATAATCTCCCATAGAGATACGCACATTTCGACACTTCCCTTTACAAGGTAAGGTTCCCCCATTGACAACCATGACTTCAAAGTTGGAGCAAGGATGGATAAAATAATCAGCTTGTTTGGCGATCCGAGGGTCAATGAAATTATGAGTGCTACCAGAATCAATGAGCATTGTAAGAGGAAGCTTCTTGAAGTAACCCCTGACCCGCATTGTTTGGGGGGTGGTGATTCCAGCTAAAGCATGGAGAGATATTTCTGGCTGGTCATCCTAAGACGGAGGGTCAATAGGCGGTTCCTGAATGTTGACCGGAGCATCCAGTGTTTTTGGATCTTCGTCACCAATTTCAGAGGCAGGCGGAGAATCCACATCCAAGAGATAGAGCTTTTGCTGAACACATCTATGTCCCCGAGTGAATTTCTCATCACAATTATAGCAAAGCCCCTTTTTTCTGCGTGCTTGCATCTCTGTTTCAGACAAACGCTTGATAGGAGTTGGTCAAGGAGCTTGCGGTATAGGTGGTCGTTAAGAACCCATATTTCAGAAGGGAACAAAAGTGGGCTTGGAGCATTGTTGGGCTGCAATCTTGTCTTCTTCCAAATTAGCCAACCCTAGGGCTTCCATCATTGTGTTGGGACAAAACATTTTGACCTCAGAGCGGATGGCATCCTTTAGACCACTGATAAAACAACTCCGGTAAAAGTCATCAGACAATCCTTCGGTGTGGTTGGCTAGTTTCTCAAATTCGGTTTGATACTCTCTCACAGTGCCAATTTGGCAAAGTTTAGTGAGGGCTCCTGTGACGTCATCAAAAGCACTAGGACCAAATCGTTGCAAAAGGAGCTGGCAAAAGTATGGCCATTTTGGCTCTTCATGATCCTTGATGTACCAACGGTACCATTGAAGAGCTTCCTGTTCCAAATGAAAGGATGCCAGCGGAACTTTGTTGACATCAAAAGTATTATGCAGACTGAAATACTGTTCTGCACGATAGATCCATCCAGTTGGATCGGTACCATTGAAGCAAGGAAAATCAAGCTTCGGACCACGAAAATTGCTAGAAGAAGAGAACCCATTGTCTGATGAAGACTCGGACTGCCGTTTGTTGTTCATAGCTGAATGTTCAAGATGGAGGCCGAGAAATTTTTCATCCAGATCTTGGAGTTTGGCTTGGATGGCTGCAAGTGCGTCTTCCATAGTTTTTGCTCCTGCACGAGTGACAACCATAACCAGGAGTTTTTTTTTTTTTTTTTGGTTGACTGGGTAGGAAAACAAAAATAGAAACTGCTTCAGTAAAGGAAAATCTGGCCTTGGAAAAAAATCTGAAGGGTAATTGGGGTTTGACTAGGTTTTGGACACTGTCAAATAGACAGGAAAACAAAAATGAGGATTTCAGAAGCGGGGTGAAAGGATGGAAAAATTTGGCAGAGGGGAACAAAGAAGCAAAATTCAGAAAAGAACTCTATGGTAAAATTTGAAGGTGATTTGGTGAAATCTAAGGAAGTATGGCAAACCCTAAAAATAGACAAATGTGGGATTTCGGGCTTTGGGAGGGGGAGTTGGGGATAGGGTCCTCAGGAATGAAATATGCAGAATGGGATGACAGGGGTTCCCCGAAAATTTCAAGGGAAATAAAGTGAAAAAAATGGATATATGGAGATAAACTTCTTTTTTTCATAGACTGGAGCGGCCACGGCTCGGAAGGGATCTGGAACAGATAAATCTGCAACGGCCCAAAAGTGAGCGGAAATAAAAGGATCTGAAACGACGTCGAATGGATTGAAAACGAATGGATCTGGAACGGCTTGCAGAATGGATCTGAACGACGCAGCAGTGATTGACAACAGTTCAGCTGAAAATAGATATGGACCCCTGGCATGTGCGGCTTCCTAACAGTTCAGGGGTTTCACTCGGCCACCAATGCTGTCTGACGGCTTGCGTACTGGGGCAGTACCCCTCACTCCACGGCTCAGGTAAAACTGATAACCGCTTTGCCACAAACGACAGCTCTTGGTTTACCTCACGGGTGGGAACTAGTCAATCAGGTAGGGGTCGTTGCCCTTTTCGCTGGCAGGTCCTCTCTATGGGCCAGCTACTTCGGGGTTCCTGTGGTACTCCTCACAATGAGTTTTAGGGCTTATGCCCAAGTACTTCCCACAGTTAAGTGGATAGGGATTATTCCCAAATCCGAACCTGCAACAGATGCGAAAAAAAAATTTGGCAGAAATTTCACCCAGCGAGCCCAAGAAAGTGCTCTGATACCAGATGTGATGCACCTGCAACAATTAATTAATAAGAATATGAGAAATAGCAGAAATGACAGAATTCATAATCACTTTTATATTGATCACAGGCCACTTCGAGGGGGCAACCTCCTATGAGCAAGCTCAATACAAATAACTTCACCATGCCTTCATAGGTCTCAACACACACTTATATACTAAGTCTAAGCACCAATATTATGGGTCAAAACCATGGGCCACTACAAACTATGGATCAACAATACTACGGGCGACTTACAAAGCATATGCGCCAACAACAATAACACAAACTATTGATCAACAAATACTACAGGACGACTTACAAAGCATATGCATCCAACAACAATATACTAACAAAGTAAAGACATGGGTTCCTAACAAGTGGCTCGAGCACTAACAACAATTCCAACAAAGAATGATCATCCATATATTTTGGATGTTAATGCAATCAACTATATATTTTGAAATATTTGTCTGTGAAAATCAAATATTTTTTATAATGTACTGGACATAGTGTCCCAATTGAAAGACAATGAGTTACCAATAAGTGTAACAATTACATGCATGTTGACATTTTGATGATTCCATGAGTTTATGTTGTCCCATTTTGTATGTTAAAGGGCCTCTTATTGATATATAATAAAATAAAGTTCTTTATTATATTGAATTCTCCAATGTCGTTGTGAAATGTTACATGTTAAATATATGGATGATCAAATATTACAATAGATGTGAAAATTTATGACATAACAAATTAATCCTAACATCATATCCAAATGCAATAATTAAAATTCAAAAGAATACTATTATAAAAAAATATTTCAATTTCTCATGAATAATGGAACTAATCAAAATAAAAATAAATTATAGATATTACAGTGTGATGTTAGTACTCATTGCTCACCAAACATAAAATAATCTCTGGTGCTTTCAATCATTCCAATCCCACCGGTGCGTTTAAGACTATGTAGCACTGGTATGCTTTAAGCAATGTAGCATTGGTGCATTGAAATCAACCAAGGCTCGGTGCAACATAATACTTGTTGCACGTCAGAGTGATTTTTGTTATATTGCTATGCCCCGACGCGCTACTATATATGAACAACGCCGTTAAATTTTTAAAATATAGCTACAACAAACATCTCAGTCAAGTTTACCGATGCATTTATATTCATTTATTGCATCGGTGCTTTGTAATAGTTAGGTTGCACCAGTGCGTTTCAATAGTTAGTAAGCACCGGAGCTATTTTCTATATGCCAGGCTAGTACGTTTTGAAAGTACTTAAGCACTAGTGATATTGTCGGTAAAATGAACCGTTGCATATAATGTTATAAAGCATTAGTCCGTTTAATAATTTTGGAGCGCACCGATGCATATTATTGTTTCTAAATTTTCGTGCACAGTACCATTGCTATAGTTTTGTATTGAAGTCACCGGTGCGTTTTGAATTTGATTGCACCAGTGCGTTTGTGTGAATAAAGCACACCGAAAAAAAACCTCTACAAATGCCTATGGCTGTCGAATTTTTTTAGTTATAACACATTTCCGTAAAAACCTCCGCTAAAACATCTGGTACCATTTGTGTAGGATGTAGAAGAGCTTTGTTTGAGATTTTTTACCAATCTTGTAAAACTAAAAACCTACACTATAACCTCCGCTACAGTTCCTTTTCCATGTAGTGATCTAAGACCGGATCACCTGGTCCAACGACGAAACATGCTAGCAATGCGGTAAATTTGGGCATTATAGGAGAAACTACAAGTCGACGGAAGTCGAGAAATGCTAAGGGTCTGATGAAAGTAAGTCGAATGATGGTAATTCTTCACAAGAAAAGAAAGGAGACGTGTATTTGGCCTCCACAAATACACGATTGGATCAAGGCTCCTAGATATATGACTCCGGTGCGTCATATCATATGACAGCTCATAGAGATTGGTTCTGTGAATATGAGAAGATCGATGGTTATGATGTTCTACTGGGAAATGATTCACTGACCAAGATAGTCATACGAGATAAAGTTTGACTGAAATTTAAAGATAGGAGAATAGGAACCATTCCATGAGTAATGCATATTCTAGGTTTGGCTCAAAACCTGATCTCGGTAAGTAATATGGGGAATGCAAATGTTCAGTCTGTATTTGAGAAAGATACATGGGAGATGGTGTGAGGAGCGATAGTGCTGATGAGGAGAATTCGAATTGGAACCTTGTACAATGTATTGGGAAGAGTAGACATCGACAAAAGTGCAAATGTGGTTTATCCATAGTTCAACATCATATCTTCTTGTATAGTTTCCTCGACCATGTTGTGACATCAACAGATGGGACATATAAGCGAGAAAGGTATTCTTGCTATGCACAGTAAAGGTATAGTTGAAGGTCTCCCTGATTTCTCTGAAGAAGTCAACTTTTCTGAACATTGTATCTATGCTAAGCAAAGTCATGTGTTCTCATTTGGTGCTACTAGGGCTAAAGAAATACTGGAGTTAATATATAGTGATGTGTTTGTACTTGTGTCGATCCCTTCAGTAAGAGGATCTCGGTTTTAGATTACTTTCATAGATGATTTCTCCATGATGACATGGTTGTATTTTCTAAGGAAGAAATATGAGGTTTTTGAGAAGTTTCAAGAGTTTAAAGCTCTTGTGGAGAATCATACTAGTAAAAAGATCAATATGTTGAGAACTGATAATGGAGGAGCATTATGTGGAAAGGCGTTTGACCAATTTTGCAAATAGCACGGTATATCTAAAAAAAACACAACTTTATGCACACCTCAATAGAACAGGGTTGCTGAAAGAATGAATAGAATGCCAATGGAGAAATCATGGAGCATGCTTAATGGTGCAGGAATTGAACACGAATTATGGGCAGAGGTAGTGAACACAATGTGTTACCTGGTGAATAGGTCGCCGTTGACAAATCTGATCAACAATACTCCATATGAGGCATGGGATGGTACTAAAGGCCCTCTCTTACACATCTCAAAGTGTATGGGTGTGAATTTTTTGTGCACATCTCAAAGGAGAAAAGAGCCAAACTTGACAGCAAGTCGAAGAAATGCATATTCATTGGGTACAAGGATGGAGTGAAAGGGTATAAGTTGTGGAAACCAGTTAGACAAGGAAGGTCATTTATAGTCAAGATGTGATCTTCAAAAAAGTTGGAGGAGCTTCCAGGAATGAAGAGTTTATTGAGAAAAACAAGAAAAGCAAGAGTTTCAAATGAATGACAAAATTTTGGATTTAGGAGAGTCGACTAAACCCGACGAAGAGGTGGAACAACAGACTCAGAATGTAAGGAGGTCTAGTCGAGAAAGGCAACAACCAAAAAGGTACTTTCACTCTACTTTTGTGTTATTTTCCATAGAAGATGATCTCGGGTTGGTAAATGAAGCAATCGAATCGACAATGGATAAACTCTGGAAAAGGGTTATGGAAGAAGAAATTAAGTCCTCGAAGAAGAATGAAACATGGGATCTTGTCGCATTCCAAATGGAAGGAAACCCATTGGCAGTAAGTGAGTGTTTAAGAAACAATTGAATTCAACATGTCAAGTCGAGAAGTAAAAAGTTCAACTAGTATCCAAACGGTATTCCCATGTCAAGGGAGTCGATTTCGATGAAATTTTCTCCCTTGTTGCTAAGTTAACTTCCATAAGGGTACCGATGTCTTTAGTTGCAACATTTGATCTTGAGATAGAACATATGGATGTAAATAAAATATTTATTCATGGTGATATTGAAGAAGAAGTCTATATGAAACAACCTGAAGGTTTTACAATGAAAGGAATAAAGGAGTTGGTTTGTAAGCTCAAGAAGTGTCTCTACGGTCTAAAGCAATCGACCAGGATGTGGTATCGAAAATTTGATATCTATATCCAACAGTCAGGGTTTGTGATAAGTCAGGTTGATCATTGTGTGTATGGGAAGAATGTCGATGATCATTTCATTTACGTAGTTTTGTATGTTGATGACATGTTGGTCAGGAATAACATGGATTTGATAAAAGAGATGAAACTGCAGTTATCCTTCAAGTTCGACATGAAGGATCTTAGAGCAATAAATTTCACTCTTGGAATGGAAATTTAGAGAGATCATGTGGATACAAGGCTTTGTTTATGTCAAAGGAAATATGTTGAGACAATTATGAAATGTTTCAACATGCAGGAGAGTAGACTAGTCAAGGTCCCTATTCCTGTAGGATTCAAGCTATCTATTGAATAGTATCCAAAGACACAAGAAGAAAAAGAGTACACGTTACATGTTCCCTATGCTAGTGTTTTGGGTAGTCTAATGTATTCTATGGTCTATTCTCAACTCGATATAGACCATGCAGTGGGAGTATTGAGCAGATACATTTCGACACCTAGAAAAGAGCATTGGCCAACAGTAAAAAGAGTAGTTAGGTATCTAAGTGGCACAATGGATAATGCAATTTGTTATGAAGGAGATCCCGAGGATAATAAGGGAATCAATGTACATGGTTTTGTCAATTTTGACTAGGTTGAATATGTCGACTGCAGATGGTCAACCAACAGATATGTATTCAAGATATTCGGTGGAGCAGTCAGTTGGATGAGTATAAGGAAAAAAATCATTGTGCTATCGATTATTGAAGCTAAATAAATGGAAGCTACTCATGCATTTAAGGAAGTTGTTTGGTTGCAAAGGCTGTGTTCAAATGTTGGGTTCATACAACATGTTCTTAGGTTGGATTGTGACAATCAGAGTGCAATCTTCCTGGCAAAGAATCTAGAATATCATTCAAAGATTAAACACATTGATGTTCAATACCATTTTGTGAGGGAGATGGTGGAGAACAAGAAGGTGTTACTAGAAAAGGTAGGCACGATGAAGAATGTTGCAGACTCATTGACCAAGTTGGTGAGTATAGAGAAGTTTTCTTGGTGTACAAAAGCGATGGGCTTGTTATCCCTACTTAAGTGAACTGGAGTTTTGTATCTCATGTTTTTGCAAAGAAGACAACAAGTGGGAGAATGTTTGGAATGTTATATTATTGTCATTCTCTTGAACGGTTCCTGTCCACTGTATCACCTTCCATTGGGAATCTTGGACCTTTTCTTATCCTTATTTCCATCGATGTATTTTTCCAAGTCTATTTCTAATGGTAGTTCATCTAACCTCTAGATCAACCATGACCACTTTCCTTGCACATGTGCTTGGAATTTCATTGTTATCAAGTAATTGACACCCTAATTCTCTCAGTGATTCATCCTAAGATAAACTGAAACTTACTTATCTTAATACCAATCATAACCATTACAAGAGAGAAAATAATCTTACTCAATTAAGTTGGAGGTGCTAAAACATTTTCATACATAATTTAATAGTACAACTTTTGGAGTTAACAGATGGGACAGATGATCCCATCTGAACCCTTGTTTTGTATCAGAAACAAAAATAGGCAAATAGCCAAATTAATTCCTTGCGAAGAATCACGTACAACTAAAACAATCCTTTACTGAATTCCTAATGCTGGTGTTCCATGCCCATTTATACAATGCTTATATTTAATTGGTGCTATGTTTATTCCTTGACTGACACTCCGAGATATACCCACTTCTTAACTTTCTCTATGTGTGATTGAATTGTCCTCATGCGTCTTCTTGCTATTGTTGTCTCGACTTTGAATATGTTTTTGACATACCCTGGGTAGATTTCATGATTTTTTTTTGCTCATTCCCTTAGGACTTCATCAGAGTATTCTCTCAAGGATAATTCCTTATGTAACACACCACCTTAATTGGGATTGGGTCATGTGTCCTTAGTTATTCCATAGAGTTTTTCCATATCAGAGTTATGTTCTGATATCTCATCTTTGTCTGTGGCATTTGTTTCTACTTCCATTAACTTCTTTGTTTTGTCCAAAGGTACGATCACCATTCTTCTTCCTTTTTTAGAAGATGAGGGATTCTTTATTAGAGCATACAATTCCCCTCATGGCATATATCCATGGTCTACTGAAAAAAAAAAAAAACTTTGTATGCTTCCTTGGGTAGTTTCAACACCTCAAATGTTACCCATGTCTTGATGCCATAAGCGTCAATTTTCACTGTTGTGAGCCTTCACAATGGTATACAAGTAACATGTTTCGCTACCCTGATTATCCTAGTGCCTTGTTTCAAGGGGGTTTCCCCATTTCCTCCTAGAATGTAGAGGATATGATATTGATTTCGACCTAGGTCTACTACTACATCCTTGATTCTATTGTTCATTACTACGACCTATATTTGCAAGTATTTATAAAAGCAAGAACTACTTTTATGTACATATGCTTCCTTGAGGGTTCTCTCTAGGTATTCATCACTGTTGAGAAGGTATTCTAAGAAGTCCTTGATTTTCTTCAGGTATTGCTTGTTCATATCTAGTTGCTTTATCTATGCGATTATGTCCTATGTTTGATTGGTTGTCTTATCTTCTTAGTATGTCGTTGTCTTTCTTTTTGTGATCCATTATTGTCTAGACTTCTCTCTGAAAGACTTCCTTTTTTGTATTGAAATGCATGCCTTCTTAGTATTGGATGATGGCCAGTGGTATCCTTTTGGACATGCTCAGGTGGCCACACAGGTAGTCTTCATTCATTTCTTTACCTGCATAATTTTTCAGCTCTTTTAGTGTACCTCTTTTAATAATGTTGGACATTGTTTTGTTTCATGGTTACCTAGTCTTTAGACCTAGCATACAATGACTCCAAGAATGTTGAAGATACATTTATTGGTTGTGTGTCCCCAACCTCCACAGGTAAAGCATTTGCAAGCCACCTTCCAACTTGGTAACATTTGTATGTTTAGTTGAGTTCCCGCCTATACCTGTATCTGATGTACGCTATGGTATTGTTGTTGCTTGATCCCATGGCATTGGAATGACCAGCTATCATTCTCTCTAGGGTACTTTTGTTTATAGGGTCCTTGTTGATTTCTTGGATTTTCATAATAGTCCTACCATGAATGGACCTTCATTGTGTGATGAATTTGACAGTTATTTAACCTATTCATCTTTCATTTGCCACCACTATCTTTGTTATCCATCAACGATTGAGGTACTATGGATTCAGATTCATGTCATTTTGTTCCCTTAACATTCTTCAAGGAAACTTCTAACTAGTCTAATTGTTCATCATGTTCTTTCTTTTCTTTCTTTTGTTGGTTATCAATGATCATTTTGTCTTCCATCTGTACTGTTGTATGCACCACGTCCTTATATCTCTTAGGTTTTGTGATCCAGAAATATGCTCAGATTGCATCAAGTAACTCGTGTTAGTTTTTCATCATTTAATTCAATATGATCTAGGATCTTAACTGAGAGAACAACATATCAAACAGAAGAGACAAGAGACACAAAGCATTTCACCGGGGAAAAGCATAAAAGTGAAAAACCCCGCAACTTCCTCAGGGATAGAATAAGCACCAATACAAACATCACAAAGATGAAACCCCAAAATATAGATGTCTTTAGAAGCTACTCCTCCTCCACTTGTGCGCACTCCTTTCTCCCAACTATGCGAGTTGGATGTGTGCCTGAATGAGCAAATAGAGTGGTGCAACCACTCTATTTATACTTTAACTTGACCTGCCTTTTACCCTAACTGGGTCGACCCCTCAGGGGAGTCTAATAACCCTTCCACTTAACTCATACTGGGTCGACCCCTCTAAGGTGGTCTAATAACCCATCAAATACAAGTTACGACACTTACAATATAACTTGCGACACTTGCAAATACAAATGGCGACACTTCCGAACGGAGGAATAAGAACATCTCCGTCAAGGATAAAATAAAGTACAAATGTAATACATAAAATATACAAGTGAATATCTTCCAAAGTTAAAAATACATCAACACTCCCTCTTAACTAGGAAGGTATTCTCTTGACACAAGCATCAATACATATAGGCACAAGTCTTCAATACTGGAGCTGAATCATCAACACTGGATCATTGGAGCATCATCGTCACTACTGTTGTACTCGTCATCTCGATCACTGGTGCTATCTCTCAATTCTAGTCGTCATAGGAAGTTCTACAGAGCCATCCCTTTTTCATGATGGATGTAGGCCTAGCCTCCATGTAGGTCTTCATCATCTCTGCGAGAAAGCCATCTAGTATGTACAGTACCATACTGTCACCCCATCATCAACAATCATCCTCTTGCTGGAACATCATCTGCTGGAACATCCTCATCAGCAGCACCATCAGCTGGAACACCTGCAACAAACATCAGTAACTAAATACTGATACTATCAATCAGCCAGTACTGATCTACCCTCACCCTTGGAGAGGCATCCATCCCTACGGATAGGCATCAGTTCGTGAGAACTGGAACTGTCAGTCAACCAGTATTGATCTACCCTCACCCTTAGAGAGGCATCAACTCGTGAAATCTGGAACCATCAGTCAGCCAGTATTGATCTACCCTCACCCTTGGAGAGGCATCCATCCCTACGGATAGGCATCAACTCGTGAAAGCTGGAACCATCAGTCAACCAATACTGATCTACCCTCACCCTTGGAGAGGCATCCATCCCTACAGACATGCATCAGCTTGTGAGAGTTGGAACTATTAGTCAACCAGTACTGATCTACCCTCACCCTTTGTGAGGCATCCATCCCTACGGACAGGCATCATCTCGTGAGAGATGGAACTATCAGTCAGCCAGTACTGATCTACCCTCACCCTTGGAGAGACATCCATCCCTACGGACAGGCATCAGCTCATGAGAGCTGGAACTATCAGTCATCCAGTACTGGTCTTTCGTCCCTCCTGGACAGGCAGCTATCCTTTCGGATATGATCTCTATCAATCTCTCATTCTAGAGAGATCCCTCTGGACCACACCAAGCTTCAAACTTCACACGAGCCAGAGGCTTAGTCAGCACATCAGCAACTTGTTCCTCTGTAGGAACAAACTTGAGCTTCACAACTTCCTTTTGCACCATATCCCAGATATAGTGGAAGTTAATCTCAATGTGCTTCGATCTATCATGAAACACAGGATTTTCTATCAACTTGATGCAACTCTGGTTGTCACAGAGTATCTTCGTAGCATTAATCTCTGCATCGAACAATCTTGTCAACATCTTGCGAAGCCACACTACTTCACCACAAGTTGAACAAGCTACTACATATTCAGCTTCGACTGTACTCAATGCCACGCAGAACTATTTCCTGCTAAACCAAGAGATCACACCTGATCCCATACTGAAGCAGCACCCCGAAGTGCTCTTCCTATCAATGGCACTGCCCACCCAATCCAAATCAACACAACCCTTCAGGTTAATCTTCTGATTCGCATTATACTTGACCCCATAATCAACCGTACCCTTCAGGTACCTCAGAATGTGCTTTGCAACAATCAAGTGAACATGTCTAGGATCCATCAGGAACTGGCTCAATGTGTTCACAGCAAAGCAAATATCTGGTCTCGTGTTCGTCAGGTACATCAAGGACCCAATCATTTGACGATACATCATGGCATCAATCGACTCTGATGAAGCATCACTCAATAGCTTCAGGTTCGATGCCATAGTTGTGGCCATGGCCTTGTAGTCCATCATCCCGAACCGCTTCAAGATCTCTACTGCATACTTCCCTTGTCCAAGGAAGATTCCATCTGCACTCTGCCACACCTCCATGCCTAGAAATTAATGCATCATACTCAAGTCCTTCATCTCGAACTCGGAAGCAAACATCCTCTTTGTATCAACAATCAACCCATCCCACGTGTCACAAACAGGTCATCTACATACAGTAGGAGTATCACTGGATTGCATTTCTCAACCTTGTCGTAAAGGTTGGAATCCGCTTTACTCTTGGTAAATCCCAAACTAGTCAGGAAGTTGTCTATCCTGCCGTATCACGTCCTGGGTGCTTGTTTCAAATGGTACAACGCTTTCTTCAGTTTGCACACATGGGTGTCCCTGTCATGTGTCTCAAACCCGAGTGGCTGCTCCACATACACTTCCTTTTCCACTTTATTACTGCAGCCAGAGCAAGTACTGATTTGATGGAAGTGTATCTGGCTATAGGTGTAAATGTTTCCTCATAATCTATCCCTTCTTTTTGGGAGAAGCCACGTGCCACAAATCTTGCCTTGTATTTTTCTATGCTACCATCTGCAGCATGCTTGATCTTGCAGAGACATTTGGAAGTCACAACAAACTTCCCTACTAGTCTCGGGACCACATCCCAGACATCATTCTTCATGATCGACTGGAACAAATGTCGTTGTCCTTCTTTAATTTGTAGGTTATTGTACACGATCTTTCCTACAAGTCAAATTTAATTGCATGATTAGAAACATCTCATAGTTTTCAGAACAAATTCTTACGCATAAAGAAATAGGTCATACAGTCATGCAATTATCTTAGCCAATGCTTCAATACAACATTTATCCATATCCTGTAACTTTCTAGATGCCTTCCATCTCTACCAGAACATTGTTAAGAGTGTGCACTACTCCCAACATGTCAGCAAAGAGGTTTCATTCTAGATAAGTAGCAATGGAATGTTGTACAGTACCATAGGCCACTTACCCATTACTTTCATATTAGTAGTATCTTTTTCATTAATGCAACTTTTCTAAAATGCATAATATACATCCTAAATCTAGGAACATAAGTATGTACATGACTGAACAACATCATTTAAGTAATCATATATACAGAAAATAACAATTCAAATACTTATCTTTGTTTGGTTGTTGGGTGGACTCCCTCTCAATCTTTGCTTCCTTGCAGGAACTACTGGAGTCTTTGATAGTGTGCACCTTACCCCATGTTGAAAATGGATGAGAGGTTCTTCCATAGATTACTTGTCTTCCGGAGTCCAACTCTGCGGTAGCTTCTTCTTCATTAGAATACATATTCTTCATCACTTGAAGAATCTTCATTGTCTTCTCTGGTTCTCTTCCTTGGAGGTTCATCATCCTCTGCAGTGTGAGCATGGTGTCTTTTCTTGTTGTTCTTATTCTTGTGGGAGCTGCTTTTGTTCCTGGGACATTCTCTCGAATAGTGTCCCTTCTCATCACAAGTATAACATCGAATGTGAGAAGGATCTCTCTTGGATCCTCCAAGGTTCTCCCTCTGATTCTGGTGGTGGTGTTTACCCTTCTTGTGATGAGGATGCTCCCTCTTGTTGTTATTCTTCCTGGTGTGTGCTGTGAGAGCCTGGTCTTCATTATCCATCTTTTTTTCTCGAGCTATAATTCGAGCTTCTTCCTGTGAGCATTCCTCCCACAACCTCTTGAATGTGATGAGCTTCTTCCTAGCACAAATTCCTTGAATGAAGGAATCCCATGACCTAGGAAGTCCATTCAAGGTGGTCATCACAATTTCACCATTCTCCATATCTTCTCCCACAGCTTCAAGTTGTTCTTTTATTTGGGAGACCCTTGTGAAGTAGGATTGCATGGTCTCTGCATTTTGTATCTTGACATTCTTCAAGTGATTCCTCAAAGTCATCTTCTGATTTATGTTCTTTCCTTCAAACAACTTGATCAAGGAATCAAACATCTCCTTGGGTGTCTTTAGAGAAGACACATGTGGTATGAGATGGTCTTTGATAGAATATGCAATGAGCCTCTTGGCCTTGACCAAGTTCTTCTTATGTAAGGCCTTAGCCTCATCTCCCTCTGGAACTGGAACTTCTTCACTTATGTAGGTGTCCAATTCATTTTCTTCTAGGATTAACCCAATCCTATACTTCCATGCTCAGAAGTTATCATCCCCTTTACTTCAAATGGAATTATAAATTTTTTAGGTCTTATCACTTTGATTTGCTGAAACTGGATTTGGAGTTGGCTAGGGTTTGGCAGAGAAACCCTAAAAATCCAAACTTGGAATTTCAAACTTCTATCTGGACAGCGAGATGCATTTGATTGAGGCGAGCAAGATGGTGTGCTCATATTTTAAAAACTCCAAAAATTGACCCTTCAAAAATGACCTACGAATTTCGGATCTGTAACTTTTGTCAAAATCTGGTTTTCTGGTCCAAAAGTCAAATTAGGGTTTGACTTTCCCGGAGATTCACCCAACCAAAAAGTTCGATCTTGGTCTCTAAACTTCTATTTTGCTGAGGAGAGAAATCCGATGCTGAGAGCACTCCAAAATTCCACTTCTGTCGAAATCCCTAATTTCCCGCATCAGTGACAAGCCAAAAATGAAAATGCTCAGAATCCAATTATGTTTTGACAGAAAGATAAGCCATATTGTTTCCAGTGCATCTCTGAAATTTCAGATCCTCAGGGTCTGAAACTTCGGCCTGTGGTAGACTAACCTGTCATCTTTCCAATCCCATAGATATGAGCTTCAATGGATTCTCCATGAGAGAGATATGATAAGTGTTGCAACATGACCTGTTTATGGGATGAAATAGCATAGCGAACTTGTACGGAGTGCCACGTGTCAATGTTTCAACTTCAGCTTCTGAAACTCGAACCTGTGAAACTACAGTCCTTGTCCTAACTATATTTTTTTTACAGAATTCCATTTGGAGCTTCCTATCCCGAGATATGACCTTTTTTACTAGGTCACCTGTTTAGGGATGCATTCTGGAAGAGGCAGAAACCCTAACTTGTATGGATCATATCTCACAAAGTACAACGAATATGAGGCTTAAATTTTTACACAGGGTACATCCGTGTCTGATATTCGGCCTGTAAAATTTCAGATCCTGAACGTTCGCCAAAACGGATTTATATCGAAAGTGCCACGATGACTAGTTTTTACTATACCAAGCCCTAGCTTCCAATTTGTCGCAAGTGAAACACGTGTCGTAAATGCCATGCAATGCCTTCCTTCAGGCTAGCTCTGATACCATGTTAGTTTTTCATCATTTAATTCAATATGATCTAGGATCTTAACTGTAATATCCCGATTTTGACCCTATTGCATTAAAATTGTAAATGATGTAAATATCATTATTAAATCATGGTGACGAGCTCAAGGCCAAGGCCCCGCCATCGATTTAGCGTTTTATGTATCGGCAATTAAAAATAGATGCCTATGGTTCTTGTGCTAGACATGCACAATGTAAATTAAGACATCATGTAAATAAGAATTTTAATGAAATACCCACAACTAGCTATGCAATGCAACAAAGAGATGGGGGCATGATTTTACAAGGAATAGGGAGGGGAAATTATTCAAACCCTTGAGCCAATAGTGTTAAGCCAAATTTCATTGAGAAAACCCATAAATCCCAACTACCCATTTTGACTTATGCACCCAATCATTTAATTCTTCCAAGAGTTGGTTGAGGTAGTTAATGCCTTGGGAATGGAGATGTATGGCAGCCAATTTTGTGTATGGGCAGGCCATCAACCTGGGAATTCGTATTTTTGCTTCTTGGGCAAGAAAACACCCACGAAATGGTGCCCAAAGCCATCTTTCACCCATGGACTTTACCCTCTCATGCAGTCTAAGCTAGATGGGCTTTCCCCATCATGTTTTTCATCATTTTTCCTGCATTTTTCCATGGTTGGGAGCTCGTTTTTGTGTTACACAGTGGCTGGGAGAAGAGGACCACGATTTGGGGCTGTTATGGAGGTCGTTTTTGCCCTGGAATGTCCATGGACGTTTTTCTGAAAACGGATTTGGCTTCCCAGGGTTGTTTCTTCATTTAGCTTTTCGTTTTTTGGCTGCCCATGTTTTTCTGAACTGGTAGAAACCCCATTTTGGGCATCTCACTGTAAAAACGTTTCCCTTCATGCCCAACACTTACACTTTTGTTGTTATGTGCATCTCTGTTTTGGTTTGAACCTGTGAGCAAGAAATTTGGAGTGGAAGTGGACCCGAATTGGCTTGATAAACCTAGTGAGGAAGGTAACCTCTCAAGAGGATCAAAAGGGCTGGCTACTCTTCTATGCACACCTTGAACAACACTAGAATGGAAGGTATGGCCTGAGGGACTGTGTATTGGTGAAGGGAATACTTCCTTGAGTGGGTGTGTAGGCATTGCAGGTGCCAAGCTAGATATAGATCTTGTAGAGGTATCCTTGGATCTGTATCTGAGCTCACTAGCTTAGCAATTCATTCCCTCCCTTTTCCTTAGCATCCTGATAAACCCAACTGTGGATTGGCTTGGATAATTTGGGTGTATTTTGGTTATGTGTGAGTCTGTTGTTCCATTTTCCTCGTAGAAATCATGCCCAGCTCGGGGGTGGCAATTGTGCTAAGAGATTTATGAGCACAATTGTCCTATGGTTGGGTGGAACGTTGCAGTTGCATAGCTAGTTTCCCGGGATTACTTCGTTTCAAGATAAGTACTCTCTTTTATAAATTCTACAATGTCTTTATGTAATGGATGTCATGAAAATGTTGAATGTATGTTAGATATTAAACATGATTTTTAATTCCGTTGTGTTTAATTACTATATGCATATGTATAAGTCTTTTATTATCGATGAATTTTACTTAATGGATATGGGGCTAGATGCCCAGTTTTAGTGCCATGTTCTCTCCCTGTCTCGATCTGATGGGAGGGGACTTGACATTAACTGAGAGAACAACGTGTACAACATATCAAACACAAGAGACAAGAGACACAAAGCATTTCACCGGGGAAAACCATAAAGGTGAAAAACCCCGCAACTTCCTTAGAGATAGAATAAGCACCAATACAAAGATCACAAAGATGAAACCCCAAAATATAGATGTCTCTAGCAGCTACTCCTCCTCCACTTGTGCGCACTCCTTTCTCCCAACTATGCGAGTTGGATGTGTGTGTGAATGAGCAAATAGAGTGGTGCAACCACTCTATTTATACTTTAACTTGACCTACCTTTTACCCTAACTAGGCTGACCCCTTAGGCTTCCACTTAACTCATATTGGGCCAACCCCTCTAAGGTGGTCTAGTAACCCATCAAATACAAGTTATGACACTTACAATATAACTTGAGACACTTGCAAATACAAATGACGACACTTCCGAACGGGGGAATAAGAACATCTCCGTCTGGGATACAATAAAGTACAAATGTAATACATACAATATACAAGTGAATATATTCCGAAGTTACAAATACATCAACAAATTGTTGATGAAGTAGTCAATTCTCATAGGTTCCACTACCTCATATCCCAATTGTTTGACTAAGCCACTGAGCCTGGTGTCATAGTGAACAATGGATTCTCCTTTTTGCATCTTGATCTTAATGAAGTCATGAACGTGCATGGTTTTTCTTCTAGGTATGCATATGCATCTATAAAATTTTGAACCACATCGGGCCGTTTTTTGAAAACTCCATTCTTTTGTAATTTTGATACCACCCTAACATCGGTCCTCGTAGTGTCCCTTTGAAAATTGCCCATTGTTTTCTAGGGTATGTCTCGCCTCCTACTTTCCATATTAATCGAAGGACAAAGAAGGATCTTGTCCATTTGATTTCCTGTCAAAGAGTGGTATATTTGGTAAGTCCCTCAGTGCTTTCGCTACTTGGGTACTTCCATCTGACTGGTTACTATTGGGTATTTCTTATCACATTTGTCCTAAAATGATTTGATTGTGGGATATCGATGCTCCGTCTAAGTCTCTACCCTGCTCTGTCTCATCGGCAAGGTTTCCCCATGGTGGCAGATCTTTCTGGTTCTGACTTGGTGTCAGTTGAGACTGCCTTTGGTTCCGAGTTTTTCCTGGCAGCATTTTGGATTTTTGTAATTGAGAGTTTGTGTGATTATTTTTAGGCTTCCCCCCAGAACTGATAATGGAGTTCACCCATCAAGACCACATGTTTTGATATTTCTAGTTGTACGGATACTCAAGCAAAGATGCAGAGTCACGAGTTGGAATGCCCCCCAAATTTTGGCTTACCTTTTAGTCAACGGTGGAATCAACCATAACCATACTTATCATACAAATAATTTCACCATAACTTACATTATTTCTTAGTTCAGGACTATAATAAACTTAACATCATAGGCATATTATCCCATGAAAGAATAGATAGAATAACATAAACATATCCCATAAAATAACACATAGATTATCGTGGGAAAACCCCCTTCCAAGACAAAAACCCACCTTCAAAATCATGTTAAACTTCAGTAATGAAAAGTCAAGATACAAACAAAGCTTACAAATATTCTCTCGATTCACCTTACAACTCCTATCACCTAATAACTTATCAAATCACGAATTGTTATATTCTTCCTTCTCTATTATATATCTTCTTTGATACCATCTATATATTTATATATACAATCTATTATACTATCTATGGGCTTACTCAGTTACACTGATAACCAATCAAGCCCCTCCTTAAACCAGAGTCACATATGTAATTCATTTAGCTACAATACATAGAAGCATGGTTTAATTGAGTGTCATCTCATATTTGTTATTAAATGGTGTTTTGTTGAAGTGGAGGTTGGAAATAAGCACTTGAAGAATTGTGTATGGAAACAATGGTTATGCCCTTCTTGTCAATTTGTGAAGACAATTCATACATACGGATATGATATAGAATGTGGTTGAATAGTGGCATAATAAGATATGAATGACCACTCATTTATTAAAGATAAATGCAGTGTTGGCTCTATGAATATTCTTCAATAAATTTAGAGCTAAACATTTCCATTCACGTACTAAGAGGATTCAATCTCAATTGTGACATATGGGTGGTTTAAATTGTAGAGGATAAAGAAATGAATTAGATAAGAAGACATAATTCTTAGTGACAAAGTATTTGTATATTCTTGGTCTTTTTATTAGTGCAATTACTATTGTGTTGTTAACTTGTTGTTAGTCTTTAGGTTACACCATAGACTAGGCCATACCTCCAATCTTGAATAGTGTTGCCAGGTAGTTACATTAAGAAATATATAAGACACGGAAATAGAGATCCCTATACAAGATTGAGAAAAAGGATAGAAGTAAATTCCACATAGGATTAGTGTTGGTGAAATAAGTGGGTCACAAGTCCCTCATTTATGGATGATAAGGTGTCAGAGTAGTTGAATCCTCGATGATGATGTTGCTACCAGAACTTTGCGAGCCTAGTATGGGAAAAGAAAATACAGAAATGTTGGAAGACCTACAATCCATCAATGTTCAGCTTCAAGAAGAGAACACAAACTTGAAAGAGAAGGTCCAAATGTATTATCGACGTATGACATAGATGGAGATGAAGGTCACTTAGATGTATAACTAGAAATACGATATTCTCACTTTGATTATGAGTCAGTTGCATTGAGAGTCGACATAGAAGGAAGAGGCATTGGAAAAGCTACGTGTAGTTGTCCAATAGCACTGGGAAGCAAAGCCACCTTCCATTTCCACTATCAAATACAGCACCATGACCAAGACTAGTATGGTAATTTCATCTTATTTAGACTCTTCCCAAGAACCTTTTGGTGATTTTGAAAAACATACAAAAGCATTTGTTTGAAATTGTTAGAATATGTGGGATACAATGGACAAGGGCTAGGCAAGAGAATCCAAGGCATCCTAAGCCCCATTGTAGCTAAATAGGGGGTCAAGCATGAAGCCCTAGGTTTTTACGTCACAAAGGAAAAGACCCCAAACAATATTTGTGAAGGAAGAGAGAATCACACTCCCACTCCATCATTATTTTGGAAAATTATGGAATGGAAATGATGAGGAAAGCAAAAAGACTTGGCATACACCGACACTTAAAATAAGTGGCAAGCCAATTATCCAAAACACGAAGAAGAAGACCAATAGGTATGCATAATATAAGGCATCCCTTGTTTGTCTCTGTGGTGAGTAAAGGCCATAGTACTGCCAACTGTTGACACTTAGAAGCATGTTAATTTTATGGGAAGAAAGGCCATTGTGTGGCATATTGTTGGGAGAAGTAAGCCACATGCCACAAGATAGATTGTTTTCAAAGGAGGTATGGTAGTAATACTTCCCCAAACCAATAGTGAATTTAGAGGCATTGGGAGAAAATGGGTATATCAAGCAGCCATCCAACAGAAATAATTTTTTCCACTACTACAAGTTAAGTCGACATTGGGAAGCAAAGTGTTGGAGGATTAATCTAGAGCTTCACCCCAAAAACTACGCAAACAAAACAAAAGTTTAGAGAGTGAAGAGGAAAGAGGATGAAGAATTCCCTGCATCTCCAACCCAAGAACTAAAATATGTCCAAGGAGTTACAACAACATAAGAGGTCTACATCACCATCAAAGAGGATAGTTGGTTGGCACTAACGACCAAGGAAACCCCACTCCAATTGTTACCTACAATCTTCCAAAAGACAATTACGTTCTTACAAATGTATCAAATATGGATTTAAGGAGGTCAATGACATTCCTTGGTCCTTGTACCATCCAAATATAGAGGCTTTCCCTCACCATCAAGATGATAACCTATTGATGATTGTCACCTACAACTATAAATGTGTAGGATTCATCAAGTGTTTTGCGAGGAAGAAGATGTTATGATAGCACACCAAGAAGGCCATTCAAGCGACACTATTGTAAAGACAATGTGTTGGTAAGCACATGCAAATAGTAGGGGGATTGTTTCCATGTTAAGAAGAAATGGATCGTAGCAAAAAAGGGAAGTCAACACATACTCTTGTGGATTGAGTGTGATGGCAATGAATACTGGGATCCAATAGTCAAATAAGTGTTACATACATTCAATAGTGAACAAGAAGACTTGAATTCAACTTCGCTTCATTGACTGCCAAAATGGACCATCTCCAAGTTTGATAATGCAAGTGACTTGCACATTGAAGATGGGAATGTAATTTATTCAAAGTGTTTGAATCTAAAGATTGACCAGAGTTAAGAGTAAGTGAACAAATTTATGTACTGCAAGAATAAGTGAGCTATAACTAGAGCTAGAGCCATAAACAGTAGCTAGAGCACACGTGCATTCATGGGATATTAAAGAACACACCTAATTTTATTAAATAATAAGGAATAATTCTAAAAATATTTTTGTTGAACCCCCCTCCCAATACATATTTCCAATTAAAATGGCCCTAATTTCACTAGATACCCTATATATCCATTTTTTCTGATATTTTTAAATCCCTTTTCCATTTATACCATCAGTATAGTGGCATGACACAACCCTTTTAATTTATACCATTAGTATAGTGACATGACACAACCCATGTAATTCTTGGGATATTATGGGGTGGAATATGAAACCTTGGTGGGAGTAGATATCTCGATATGTGGGACAAACCCTTAAACATATCTTGGATTCACACATAGTTGTTGCAATATAATTGACACCACCTTCATACAAATAGCATACATATTCAAACACAAGTATAACTTCACACATAGTCAAATTCACACCACCTTCACACATAGGTCATAGATATACAAAGACTAGTTTGACTACACACAGTTAGATGCACAGCATCTTCATATGCAAATATACACCCATTCAAACCTCTTCTACCTAATTTAACCCCTCGATACATAATTTAAACCCCTCCCCAATATTTATATGTTTTTACTTTATTAAAATTACCCCCTAGACCCCTATGTACCAAGCAATATATTACTTGCATTTTTAAAATCTTAAACTTCCCAATATGAACTCACCTGATATAATATTGCCTACTTAGTGAATCCCCCATTATGCAAAGCTACAGTCAATGTTGTGCCAAGAGCCAAAGTTAGATCCATGTTCTAGAGAAGCAGATAGAAGGCACATTGATTCGGATTGATTTTTTCTAATCTTTTGGAGACCAAAAAACATCTCAATGGGGAAGTATGATCCAAACCAAGACAATGGTTGTAAGATCAGTACCTAAGTGAAATTCAATGATTAATGAGTTTAGAAAAAATATTAAGGACAACACAAATGTGAAAGTAATTGATACAAAAGAGAGGAAAAACAAGAATTAAATAAAATAGAAAATGAAAATAGGAGAGGGAGAAATGGGAATTGAAAGGTTAGCCTCTTGGCCTTCCAATTACTCCCCAATTCTCCTATAACTTCTTATAAGTGAAATTCAATGATTAACGAATCTCCTATAAATTCTTATAAGTGAAATAAGCGCAAGAAGCATTGGATATGAAAAAATTGGTTATGCACTTCTTGTCAATTTGTGAAGACATTTCATACATACAAATATGAATTAGGATATGGTCGAATAGTGGAATAATAAGACATGGCTGCTCATTCCTTTGTTAAATATAAATACATTGTTGTCTCTGTGTATATTATTCGATAAAGGCAGAGTTGAGCATTCCTATTCATGTATTGAGAAGATTTGATCTCAACTATGAGGTTTAAATTGCAAATGATAGAGCAATGGATCAAATCACATAGTACTCAGTGATAGAGTATTCGTTGAGTCTTGGTTATTTCATTGGCTTGATTACTATTACATTGTTAACTAGTTGGTCATGTGCAGGTTAAGTAGAGACCAAGCCAAACCTCCAATCCTAAAGTGTTGTTGGGTAATTACATTCAGAATTGCAAAAGGCAGAGAAACATAGATATATGTACAAGACTAATAACATAGGATAGAAGTAAATTTTGCATAGGATCTATGTCGTTGAAATGAGTGTGCCATAAGTCCCTCATTTATGGATCAACTATGCCCTTTTAGTAGGACATTGATCATTTATGGGGGTGCCAATTGATCATTCAATAGTTATGCAAATTTGGAAATGGTAAACCCAAGGTTTGACTTTACTTATTGGGGTGTAAATATCCATCAAATCATGTGATGGGTTATATTATGTAAGTGATAAATGAATTGGCAATGTTTTGGGGTATGGTTATTGCACCGAGTGAAACGAGGTGCTCTATAGCTCAGTATGGGGGAGATGTTGTAACGTTTGTGATGTAACAAAATAATTAAAAAAATTCATGTCGGCTGATAAAATAAAAAATTATGAAAAGTATTTAAAAAAAATCCATGTCAATTCATAAAATAAAATATTATGAAAAGTAATTAAAAAATAGATGTTCGTTTATAAAATAAAAACTTAAAACTACCCAAATCTATCAATCAAGAGAGATCAAATTTCTTGAGTTTAAATTTAAAAAAAGAAATACACCTCAAGAAATTGGATCCCTCTCGGTGCTTGATAGATACAGGTTTAAGATGGATCTATGTTGGTTTAAATGTAGCAGGTGAGAAAAATTAGGGTGATAACAGTCACCCATGACATATGAGGTTAAGATCATCTAATACAATCGAAATACATCATGTGTTTTTTACCCAAATTCTATAATAGACAAGCCAAAGAGAGAAAAGAGATGACCAAGGAAGGAGGACCACCTAGGAAGAGACAAAGGAGGCCACCTACAAAACAAACAAGAGTGAGTGGATATGTGTATATGTAATCTCTCTACAAATGAGATGGGCATTCCCATGCTCATGAATTGTCAAAGCACTATGGAGTATGGGACCATGATGAGAGAAGCCATAGTTGGATACATTTAAAAAATGAATGTTGCTTATGTCTAAATACATGTGAGTGAACAATGGCGCCTATGGAAGTGGAGAACTACAACAAAAGGAAGTTCACTTAGACTAGGGCTCGAAATATGTAGGGAGACACTTGGAAAGAATCCCTTATTTGAAGGTTCCAAATAGTGATGACAATTGTCGTACATG
This sequence comes from Larix kaempferi, assembly GCA_027924585.1. NCBI lineage: Eukaryota > Viridiplantae > Streptophyta > Pinopsida > Pinales > Pinaceae > Larix > Larix kaempferi. The sequence goes on along the minus strand of BSBM01001166.1, from coordinate 8,626,058 downwards.
TTTGGGGGTCTTTGATTGGATCTAAAACACTACAACCATGAATGTATACAAATATCCATGATGTGATATTGAGATCAAGTATAGCATGGATGAAATGATCAGGTCAAAGCATGATAATGAAAATCCTTTCATGATCTAAGGAAACCCATTGATAAGATAAAAGGGAAACAAGGTACCAAGGCCTCTAAATTGATCCCATATTGAGTGATATTATGTCAATGGGGAAGATCCATAGGAAATAGGGATGGAGGAACCTATAGAATCCAACATGAGGTGAGGAAACAGGTGGGAAAATGTGATGGATTGAGGCTTTAACATGGTTATACGAGTTGGCCAATACTCAAGGCTTCCAATGAATAGAGAATAACAAATAGAATAACTTGGGCAACAACCTTTGCAAGAGTATATACAGACTTGGTAATGGGAAATCAAGATATTAAGAAGGTGGGTTGTACTTCAAACTAAACTGAGGGCTTGGGATGGTAATCCATAGCAACAACAAAAGTGGGAGTCATTAAGGATGTTACAGGTATTCTATGGGACACCAAGATGGGCCTTGGATGGTAAATTAGGGTGAAAACAAATGCAAGAATCATTAAGAATGGTACAAGTATTGTATGGGACACCAAGATGCAACAACCTAAAGACACCATGATGATGATATCAACTAACAAGGATTGATTGCAGAAGTGACTAACTAAGGGTGCTTTGTTAAGCGGTCACAAGGATTGTTGCCATAGTAGTATAAAGAGAGAATGTTGAAGATGTGAAATCATACTAGTCATAGTTCCCTTGTTTTGATTTTGGATGTTTTTGTATTTTATCTTATACAAAGAAGAAAATAATTTGGTTAAGTTACAAGCAAGGAGACATGTGCCTGGATGTGACCAAGTGGTTTTGATCTATATGTAAAAAAATAAGGTGGAAAATGGATGTAACTAGGGGTGGGTCTCCTTGATGGGATAATGAATTAAGGTGTAAAATGAAATGGGGATTTGGATCATGAATGAAAGAAGACGTCAATTGGATGAGGGGAAGCATAAAATCAAAAGAAACTACTTGAGAATCCAAGGGAAGAGGTCATCATGACACTAGTACAAAATGAGAGATAAATGACAAAAAAAAAAAAAACCTAAATTCATATATAAATGACCACTTTTGAGTTGGCGACCACTGGTAGCAAATTAGCAATCATTTATCACGCAACCAAGCTAAATATGACCAACACATTTTTGTTGTGTGATAAATGAATGCTAATTTGCTACCAGTGACACCATTTGATCGTTTATATGCAAATTTTGGTCTTTTTGTGGTCACTTATATCTCATTTTTGTAGTGGTCATTTATCTCTTTTTAGTGGTCATTTATCTATTTTTGGTCATTTGTAGTCATTTTATATATAGAGAGCACGGAGGAATCGAACCGCCAACCTCTTGCCTATAAGGCAAGTGCTCTTCCATTGAGCTAGCACGTGTAAATAGAATATATTATATAATTTACATCGATGATCTAAGAATTTTCAACTTTTAAATTAAATGACCATCATTTTTCAAAAAATAATAGCCATTTAATGCCACAAAGCATGCATATATCCAACCAAACAAGGTTAAATTAAGAAATCATTAAACTAAAACAACTTTGAAATAGAAGAGCGAGCACTAAAATTTATAACAAATGTCTAGATTATCATAACAGCTAACGACACACTATTTGATATGGAAATGGTAGATCCTAAGAGAATAGCATGTAAATAGAATCACAATTATTTATATTTGATATGGAAATGGTAGATCCTAAGAGAATAGCATGTAAATAGAATCACAATTATTTATATTATCTATCAGCAACTGCAACACATACTCAAAGACATTTAGTCATGCAACACATCCATTGCCCAAGAAAATTTGGCTTGAATATCTAGAAAAATTGAATTCAATGTAAGCTGAATCAAAATACTAAAACTAATAGATCATACAATAGCCTTTATGACAGCACTAAAAAGAAACTATTAGTCTCTGATTTGCTACCAATTTCATTTGAAAACCAGACATCTGCATGTATATGCTAAAGAGTAAAAGAAATTATTTGTTATGTTCTTCAAAGGCTAAAAGTTGGAGTAAGCATATAACATTAAACCTGCCTTCCCAGCTTTTCAAAATGTTACCAAAATAGCTCGTAGCTCATAAAATATCTAAAAAGTGACTCATTTCATGCATTTCCATACATCCAAAACATGAGACTACTTCACAATGTTTTCTTTGTAGAAGGGAGGCAAGAACGAAATACATTCTAATAAAAAAGACAAATGAACCTAAAAATCCTTGAAATGAAGTGCAATGATATAAAACGATGTTCAAAAACAGATAAAAACATCACCAACCATCAAGCTGGGAGAAGTCTCCAGCCAGGTTAACAGTTCAATCTAATAGTGACCTAGTTATCATTGATATTGATGAATAAGAAGCCAGACCCAACAAAATTTTCTCAGGGTTCCCAACTTATATGCAAAATGCACCTTGGCAAATAAGTTCCAAGTTGAACTTCACAAAAATAATTGATTAACTTTCCAAGAAAAACTTTACACGTTGATATGTTCGGACTATCTTTATCTCACAAGAAAAACTTTACACGTTGATATGTTCGAACTATCTTTATCTCACAAAACTAGATCTTTCTTGCATTGAGGGCCAGACCAGATATTACTGCATCTTTTTCTCTTTGGAAAATCCCCTTGGAATCTTGCTTAAAACATTTGCATCAAGGTTCCTGTATTGCTTTACAATTTGCTTTTGTGCTATCTCTGCATTCCTATCAACATGATCCTCATACTTGTTGTACAATGCAGGAACTGTTAGACTAACAAGAATACCTGCACAATGCCAGCACAAGAAAGAAGACGACCAGATCTAAAATCAATTAAAGTGTTCATTAGGTGATAGTGAAGCACCAAACACACACATAAAAGTCATTTTTCATAAAAAAACAGAATAAAACTACAAGTCTATAAGACATGGGAGGATCGATGCACATTCAATCTATGTGATGTTCAATCTATGTAATGACAATACTAGCATGAAGTATTTAAGAACTTACCAATGTAGACAAGTGTAAAGAAGTTGCACCAACCACCACAAATTGAAAATAACCACAAAAATATAACCGCCTGCCAGAAACAAAATCAGTTCAATAAGCACTCAAAGACAACAAGAAAGTAAAATAAATTATTTGTTATGTTCTTAAGTATTAATTGACCTATCAGAAGAAAGTAAAAATCCTCTAATGCAAGTGCAGTTTTACAGTATCCGATTTATTCCATGGTGTGATATGAAAAGTTGTACTAAAGAATAGGACAAAAACCTCTGCACCAAACCACAACATAACCTTTAAAACTTTTAACAAATTCTTGCAATACGAGACCTTGAGAGGGCAACAAAAGAAAACACTTTATTCCAACTCAGAAAGTGTTGAACCAAATGTCAGAACACCTTTTCTATTTGGTTGTGATGTTAAGCAAATTTTTGTATGAATGTGTCATAGTTTTGTGTTAGGTAATGCAAACGCCATCGCTAAATGCTGCAAATCATAAGCAAAACTGGCTGAAATCACTTAAGAAATATAATAAACCATACGGAATACCTTCGCAAAAAGTTTAATGTCTTTGCCAAGGGCAATATCATGTGCAACTGCTAGAACGTCATTAATTCTCACACACATTGAAGCAGCTAACTTGTTTACTGTTTCTTCTGATAATTCCAATTCAGGGAGAGGAGGTAGTGGCCTGCATATGCAATTGGTAAATGTGGCAGATTTTCATATATCAATCCTAAACAAAAGCAGGAAAAAGAAGAAAGGGCATGTTCAACAATATGAAAAGGGGTAGGAATGCTAGAAAGCAACTCACCTCTGGAGGAGAGATGCAGCATTTGCCCAGATAAACAAAATTGCTACCAAAAGTAGAAGAATGGTGGAAATAAGTGACAAGAATGTATATCTTGATCTCTCAAACAGGTACCATGCTGCAGTAGCAGCAACAAATACACCAATACATATACCTCTCTTCCTCCATAGCATCACATCAGCAACTGCCAGAACCATCACAATTTAAATAGACATGACAACTCAACAAAACCCCACTTCAAACACAATATATAATCAACAAACAACCATCAGCTCTAGCGAGAATAATGTCCAAAACAAGAAATGGCAATGATTCAAATCTTTTAGAAATTAGGTTTTAGGGTTTATGATAATGATTCAAAACTAGAAATGGCAAATGATTCGACACATAGGCTCTGGGATTCAATTTTTACTATTTAAGATAATAAAGGGATTTAAAAGTTCAGGATTTACAGCCAGAAACGAAGTGCTCATGGAGGCTCTATTCAGTTTTGACTTCAGGCCATAATTGAAAAGAACTAGAAATTTGAAAAACAACCTTTTCACACAGAATGCATTCAAATTTAAATTCAATGTACCCTTGCCCAGTCCCAATATTTAAAGATTTTTTAATCTAAAAGTAAGAACATGAACATCTGCCCAATTTGAAGCTGTTGATTAAGGGTTTAAAACCAGAAACTAAATGCCAATGGGGACTATTCAATTTAAACTTGCAACCATAATTGAATATTAATAGAATTATGGAAAGCAGGCACTTCTTTTTGCCCCCGATATTTAAAGATTTTAAAATCTAAAAGAAAAAACAGAAACATCTGTCCAATATTTAATTGTGTACCTATCTGTAATGTCCCCAACATGAAAATTGAAAATGATAAACAGATATCGCCTTTTGGGTTGTAGGTGTCATCATATATTCTCTATGATCAAGACCTTTTTATTGAAATTTCAATAATTTCACATATCGATATCAGAGAAGACCACAGGGTTTAGAAATTTTGGTATTGTGGGTATGTTGGGATTGTTCTCATTTACAGCTGGTGAAATTCGGGGCTGAAAAGTAAATTCATGTTTAGGCATGCACGTACGTGTTCACAACAGTTTAAGTTTCAATTATCGCAATCTAAACTGTTACGATTACACTCGTAACTTTCCTGGTGGTGACCAGGGGCAATTTTCAAATCAGTCTCCTTGCTTGTGAGGTTTAAAGAGTAAAAAATCATTAGTTCATCTAGTTGTGCTCTTAAAAAGATTAACTTAAAACAATAAAAGCTAGTTGGTTCACCCAGCCCAGGGTAAACCTTACATTTACAGAGATCGGAGATTAGGATAGGAAAACCTTACATTTACAGAGATCAGAGACTAAGATAGTCTGAGGTTTTAAAATGGAACAGAAAAAACATAAGCCCAATTTAAGAATCGAACAAATCCATGATTCAACATTGCTCAATCAAGGAAAAAAACTAACACGAATGCTCATTGTAAATATATTTACTAACCCATTCCTCCCCCAAAGACTTCATGAATAGTTTTCTGGCGGTTGAACAGCCGATATGGAGCGGGTGGCACATTGTCTGCAGGAGAATCGACGGTCTCTGATGCAAGAAGCTCTGATGACTTCTCAACAGACGTATTAACAAACGAATCCATAGATGGGTATTCTGTAGTATCTGCCATTTTAATTGAATGGGGCTTGATGAAACCCTGCAAAGCCTTGAAGGGTATTTTCCCTGTGAAAACCAGGACCCTTAATGCCAAACACTGAGCAAAGAATTTCGTTAGAAAAATGCAAAATCCCGCGGAAAAAACACTGTCCTGATTTCAATAAAAGCAAGATCAAGTTAATTTGAATTTAAAGACAATTCTTGCCTATAAATAGCTAAATGATGTATTGGTACGGTGCCCATCAAATTTTTATTTTTCTTTTGAAGGGTTGGAACTTCGAAGTATTGTTATGCTCACGTGGCACTCAGGTTTTCACGGGGTATGTATGGGTTATCCACGTGGAGGTACGAAATATAACTACATCGGTGCGCTCCGTCGGCTCCACGTTACAATTTCTATGCTTTTAGGGTACAATGTGTTTTCCATGAGATTTGAGTACGAAAATAGATAGCACACATCTCAAGATATTTATCATTTTGCTTAATTATTGGAATTTTTGGAATTTTTTTAAAAATAATTTTATAAAACTATTTGAAAAATGAGTAATTGACCAAAGTCCATTATTCTATAATTCTATCTTTTACATTCATTTATTTTTTAATTATTAACAAAATTTTAATTCATCAAATTTTTATACTAATTATATTTATTTATAAATATATAGTAAAAAAGTGTCAAATTGTAAAATTAAAGTAGGAATATTTTTATAAATATATGGTCGAAAATTTGTCAAATTGTGTAATTAGAGTAGTTGTGAGGAAAGGTGTTACTCTACTCTTCCAAAATGGATTCATGTCATTGATTTACGGGTTGTTGTTGAGCTGGCCTTATACCTCGAAAAATAAGAAAGGGATATAGTGGGTTAGTTCAAGTGGTTAGGTGTTATGAATTGTAAATAGGACGTGGGGAGGTCAATTCAATGGTTTTGGCTACCTTTGTGGACACCTATCCTTGAAATGAGGGGAAATGCCACACAACCATTTGGTGTATGAGACGCCCTTGTTTGTGGGACAAGGCCCCCTATTGCTACCTCGACATGAAGGTCGAGTGGACTTCCCCTAACATGTGCCGAAGGCTCATGCAGATGCAATGGAGGTTGAGTGTGGAGCTGGGCACATTTGACTTATGCGTACATAGGCATGACTTGAGGCAGTGTGTGGAGACATGGTGGGGGCATGGTGCCTATACAGTCCAAAAAGATTAAGTGGTTATGGTATTACGGAGAGGTGATGGATGTAGGGAGCACGAGACTTGAGACGCGTGGACCCAAGCCACCCAGTCATTGGGTCAGCTTGCGAAGTCGACACTTACTTGCGGAACACATTGTCCACTTATGGGAGTTGGGTGCACATCGGCTTGGGCACACATGAGGTTGAGGACACGTCGATGTGGGAACACTTGAGTTGGCTTGGGTGTACCTTATAAATACAAGTTGGGCACAAGTGCAAAAGTCATTCAAGTGATCCAAGCAAAAAAATCCAAGAGAAGTTAGTTGAGAGAAAGTAGCACAACTTGGGCACAATTCATCGAGACGCAACAATATGACTTGGGCGCAATCCACTGGGACGTAGTAGCATGGATTGAGCATAGTCTCACGAGACAAAGCATAGTAGTGTGAGTTGGGTGCAGTCTGTAGGGATAGAGTAGCACGGCTTAGGCGTACTCCGCCAAAGCCAAAAATTTGGTGCCAATTAAGGGTTTTATGATCAAAACATTGGTAATGAATAAACTCCACTGGATTCAAATGATGGCCAATCAATGTTAATAATCTAAACTCCACTCTGTCCACATACTCGGTGATGGCATCGACCTCCATCCACATAGTTGTTGGTGGCACCGAGGGTATCGAGCTTCATCTGCATAGTTTGTTTGGCATCGAGGGAATCGAGCTCCGTCATAGTTGGTGTTGTGGACAACAGGGCTTTCCAAGTTTAAGTTTTTCACAATAATACATTATAAATTGTTTTAATAACATATATATATATATATATTGCTTTTTTTAATTTATATGTGTTTATATTATTATATTAAAGTTTAGTTTTTGCTTTATATAATATATGTTGTTTATATATATATATGATGATGATGATGAAATATATAGAAATTGTGGAGAGTTGAGTGAACATAATTGAGGTGACGAACCAACAAGGCACACCTTTGGATTGGTCCCACACACAAGTATAATTCACACCCAGAGAGAGGGACACCGGGCACTAGATAAAGGATACTGCTACCAATTAATGTTGAGCCAAAACCTTTGGGTGTAGGCCCCTATCCAGATGAAGATCCTACAGTTTATCCCATTGGCTCAGAAGCATCCGTAGCAAAGGCTAAAGGCAATAGACCTTTTTGACTTCACTCGATGGTAGGTGTTCTAGGAGCTAGGGTGCAATGACCCTGATTGATATAAAAACATGGTTACAAAATTATGGCTATGGGGTATATCCATGGGTATAATGACACTATTCAACAATACATCATGATGATCAATTTGGTGTCTCGCAATTAGGACGGTGTCATGATCGGCATGATGACTAGAGTGAGGGACGAGGCTTTCTTTATGGCATGGACAATACAGACTCTTGATCTTGAAAAAGAAAATAGTAACATTGGTGCCAACATGCAAAAGGGTACTAAACTAGGGAAACCCATGAAGGAAGAGAATTACTATTGAGTAAGCATCAAATGAAACTTCGAAAGGTGAGTCAACTTGCCTTGATGGGGGGGACCTAAAGGCATATTTGGGGGGTGTCAATTAGGGTTGATGCAACATAATAGAGAGAATATAATGTATAAATGCCAAATTGAATAAGTATACTAGAAGGTCACAATCTCGGGCGTTGAGGAAATGGCAAGAAAAACTTGCTCACATGAGAAAATCTTGCACACATAACGTCGTAAAACAAATAACATGCAATGAAAATGCTTGAGAAAATGAATCCAATGGTGCAAATAAATCCCATGAGGACCTTTATGGGGAAATGATTTTTAAAAGCCAAAATCAAGGAATTTTGAGATTCATTAGTGTATAGTGTAAGTTTATGAATTGGGTGATGTTAGCTTAAATTTTTTGATGCAGGTTGTGACAGATTTGACTGTTGAAATACAATTTGTGACTTTGAGGTTGGTCCTATACTTCTACTATATCTTCTCATCCATTTCATTCTAATTTCAGGAATTATTAGACGTACAAAACTCCATTATGGTTTCCCTTGGGTCATGAGGGTCATGAAGGAGTAAAAGAGCGATATGTCATGTCAATTCCTTTAATCATCACACCATCACATCATAGGGGAACCTCTCATTTGCATGAGATGTCATGCAAGTGCTAAGTGAAAAAATGTGCAAAATGATGTAATTGTTCAATGGATAGGCTTAGTGTCATGCGTCTGAGTACCCTCACATCAGAAAGTTGTGTGGGGCTCAAACTGTGAGCTCATGCGATGACTATATTGTCGATAAGAAAACCATCCAAAACAAAATGATGAAGGGAGGAAAAAATTTGTGATATAGATTAAAAATGTTTTGTTGTGTTTTGGTGGTATTTTGATGGTAATGACTACGGGCCAGGGTGATGGTAATTCCTCTAGTGTAGATGCAGTAAGTGGCACGTGGGTTGCTAGTGGATTTTTAGTGCACTTTGATGCAAACAAGGCCAGAGATATTAGAGAGGATAGTCAAGATTTGTGTTGGGATGAAAAAATTACAACAATATGATGTTGAACTCCACAACACACTTTAAATTGTCAATCGAGGATAATGCAATGTGTATGTAAAAGTATAGAAGTCTAATCTATTCAAAATCCTAATGATGTTGCAAAAAGATAAATGATCAAATATGGGTATACCATTATAACTTCACTCCACATAGCTTAAGGTAATGGTTTTAACCCCAATCTCTTCCTACAATTGTCAAAAGTTAGATAGGGAAAGGACTAAGTCCAAGTGAAATGAGGGGATATAAAAAAGAGAAGGCTATGCGAGATAAAAAATCGTTGTCTAGATACTAGCATAAGAATATAAATACGTCATAGAGCTTCATAATCCCACAACCCATAACATTGATCAATGTAATGAAAGATAATAAAAACAATCATGCAAATGCATCAAATTGGAAGTATTAAGATAAATGAAAGTGTTGATAATATATAATTAATAAAAACCAAATAAACTATCTAGAAGAATACAAATAAACTCACAAAACAAAAATACAAATGGAAATGAAAATATATGTATCTATGTGACCTCCCCTTGAGTGGGGATTATATGTGGGAGTTCTTCGAGCCCTATAGAACAATGATGGAAAGAAAACTAGGATCAACTATTTATTCCTCTATTTAGAAATTTCAAATATCAAAGTAATGTAGAACTATGCTTTCTAAAATCAACTTGAACTAGTCTATTACAAGGAAATAAGATTAGAATGAAAAAATCGGGACTTTCTCTGCTCTTTCAGGCTATATAAATAATAGAATTTTACTGAAAGTGTTCTAACTAAATTGATCAATCAGATCCTTGATTGATTGGAGGTTCTCTATGAGTTTTCCTTCGACCCAACGCAACTGATTTTTAGATTTTTATTCTTCCTCCTCTAACAAGTTAAAATTAAAAATACAATTCAGATCTGGAGGGATTGAGTTGCTTCATGAGTTAAATATTATCTCCTAGCATTGTTATCTCGGTAGTCACCTTCATAAATGAGGAGGACAAGATCCCTTGATTCTCTTATTCCTTATTACTTAATTGAATGTGCTTGGACTATTGAATATGGGGCAATTACGCAAGGGTTGAACCCTTTTTGATGTATGGACATGGCATTAACTCCAAAGTCCTTAACCATCATTGTATTATACCTTATGTTTTCCAATCAATATAAATGCACACAATTTAAATCACATAATCAACTCAAAAATACTTAAGACATTATACATTCATCATACTCTCTTGAAAATAAGTCAAGCATTTTAATTTAAATATACATATGTCAATTGGGTGTAGCTCAAGTGGTGGTCAAGAAAATTTGTTACCCTCCCCGCCCGAGATCAAATCCCACTCTTTGACATGTTTTCTCTTTATGAGTTGTTCATTGATGAGATATATATGATCTATTCATGAGTTGTTGACTTGGCCTTACGCCTTGAAGAATCCAAGCTTTACCCTGGGTAACATCCTCAAAATGTGAAGAAGTGATTGGGAGGTTTCCTTGAGGATATATTACCTGGAAAAAAACCAAAAAACATATGTTGACATCATCTAGTTTGGTTGTTAAAACAATATTTCTTAGGAAATTCTTAGGTCTATGAGGAAAATATAGCAATAATACATGCCAAAACGACCGACAACAAACGACAATTTCTAAGAGGGCATCAATGTGGAATCTAACAACTAATTTGTGATGAGAGGGAATCAATTGGATATGACCCTCACAAATGTATCCCTTTTTTAGTGGGCTCCCTTTTCAGGAGAGGTAACTAATCCATAGTCCCCAATGAGGTAGGTTAGAATGTCTGAAGTGATGATAGAACACAATTGTGAGGAGGGGACCTAGAAGGTCGAAGAGTTTATTCATGTGGAGAGGATCACCAACCTGGGGACGAGGGTTGTAGGCTATATCCCACATCGTTGTGAGGGTGGGTGGGTCCTTTCTCCCTCATCAAATCACATTTTCCCATATGAGATTGGCTTTTAGAATGATGGGAGGGGCTCGATACATCTAGGCACAAATATTTCTGATATTATTATGGTCATAGCTAACCTATTTTCATTGGTGGAGGGGAGGAGAGTTTGTGTTCAAAACATTAATATATATGCCTTTTTCTTTGAGAGGGTGCCTACCATTTGACCCCCACTATGATATCAAACTAGGGTCGATTAAGGAGTTGCAGATGTTATGGTGGCGAGAGCTTGTGGGGAAAATCAATAATAATGCAGTGGGGAAAGTCTTCACTGTCGAATTCCTTGTAACTTGGGAGAAACAACTAGTCATGTTGGAGAAGTACCTATACATGGGGATGGATGTTTGGATAGACCCAAATCTACCTCTTCCCTAGCAATTAGCGGGGGAACTATAGGTGAGTATATGAGATTTTTGAGTTAATGTTTTATGCTAGCATAAATGTATATTTCTATGGGTCTATACTTCATTTATAATGTATATGATACTAATGGCTTATATGTGTTTTGAAAATATCAATCTAGTGAGGCTAGTTAGAGGAATACCTGTGCATGTGTCTCCACTTGCTATGGCTAGAAAATTGAGGGAAAAGGGGCAGATGAGAGGTTGGGACTAATACTAGAATCCAACCAATTGAAGATATAGGTTAATCTAGAGGGCCTTCTTGTGGACCTCCACAATCGACTTGATATTATATTACATGGAGTCTCAGAGGATTGGTGGACAACACTAGATGAGGAGTATGTGTTTAACATTGCACGCATATGCATTGTAACTGTTGAGTAGAGGCCAATCCTATGGAGAGAGGCATGAGTAGGATATAACATGAGGAATTTGGTGAGAGGTGGGCCCAGCAAGGCCTCACCTCTAGTGGACTTGTAGCCTTAAGATATGTTTCTCCCATGGTAGGGTGGATATGTAGTGGGTTGGATGCCACCCATTTTTTGTATGGTGGTGGATATTTGCATATACATTGCTAAGAGATACAATTGATGTAAAACACTATTTTTTTATATATATAGAAGGTGGGCCTAGCGAGGCTCCACCTGTTGAACTTTGGTTGTCATTGATGTCAACTAATGTCAAATAGGATGTCAAATTATTCAGTTTCAATCATTGATGTCAACTGATGTCAAAGTGGATACAACATTCATACGCCAGCTTAAAGAAGTATATGGAAGCCACTTTGAAGAAGTATATGCACAAGATGGTGAAGGACATGGATTCCAGTTTGAAGAAGTATATCTAGTAGTTGCATCCAGTCTGAAGATGTGTGTCCAAGGATACATCATGCATGGTCAGTTTGAAGAAGCACATAAGGAAGATACATCATGCAGATCCAATTCAAAGAAGCACAGAAGTAATGTATCCTACTACATGTGGTACTTGCGCAGATATCAAGTCCACCAAGTCATACTCTCTCAAGATAGCAGTCAAAGAACTGGACGGACAAAGGTACATGTGCACAAGCAACCAAGCAATTGGTTAAGCAAAGGTACAAGTGTGCAAGCATGTCGTGAGAAGACTCTGGAATGCACAAGCATGGTTTGGTCAAAGATCGGGAGTACACAAACAGTAAGAAATAGCTTATGGTTGGACAGTCTTGAAAGCGCGCAAGTCTTACCAATCAGAAGATGCTTTTAGTTAGTAAAGGGCGCACAAGTTCCAATAATGATCCAGCAGTTGATGTTTTTTTATGCACAAATCCCACAAGCCGACGATATAGCAGGTGTGCAAGTCCCACATGTGATGATGCAGCAAGGGTCAAAGTCCCACCAAGTAGAAGTTTGTTTATGCACAGATTCTGCAAAGCATTAATACATCAGGTGTGCAACACCCACAAGGGATGGTACAACAAGGGTCAAAGACTCACCAAGTCGAAGAGTAAGGATGCGCACATACCTCAAAGCAATGGTACATCAAGAGCGCAAGAGTACACCGCTAAGGTGTAAGTCCCACTAAGGCATGGACCATGAATTTTCAATACCCACAAAGGATGACACATCCACAGTGCAGAAGATGACATGTGGCAAAAGCATAATTCGTGAATTATGGAAGAAAGGATGCCACAACCAACTTGTGGACATACAATCCGTGCAAGACATGTATATACAGAGCTACGAGTTGGAGATTTGAAGTAAGCTTGATGGAAATATCATAGAGCTTCAAGTGGAAGATACAACTTTATATTCGGGGCATCAAGGGATTGAGGACATAACAGCATGATCTAGCGAGGAGCTGAGTGTGCACATGCAGCATAATGAAATATTGAAGGTGCAGAAAATGATGATGTAAATCTGTGACGGATGCACAAATGCGTGAGGACTGATTGACAGTATCACAGACAACATGCAGACAGTCACAAATGTTGTATGTCAAAAGCGCAAAGACAGAACTGAAGTATATCAGATGATGCACTAATGTTTGGTTGATGCAAGAAAGTTGAAGTGAAGTGTGCGAAGTTGAGAAGTTCATCTGATGCGCATTGATAGAACAACAACACGATCCAGTAAGTGCGTCATGATTAGTATGGTCTGAGACAGGTGTGTTAAACCGAAAAGACGAATCACTTGAAGCACAGTAAGTCGCATATTGTCTAAAAGACTGTGGCACTTAATTAGAACGGACACATCACAGTAAGTGCGTAGTTCCATCTGTTACTGGTGCATTATCTCATAAGAACAAACTATCAATTAAAGCACAGTATCAGTTGGTGAGTGTAGTTGCACAACAGCAGATCGATAAAGCATACCTTAGCACAAACTGCAAGATCAACAACACATAGTACATGAAGTAAGACATCAACAAAAGTGTAGAGTTGAGAGGAATGAGAAGTCAAGTGATGTATGCAGCACAGTGACAGTGAATCATCTGCATACGAAGGTAGCGCACAACAAAACTAATATCAAAAGATCAGAAGTGTGCGCGAGTTGGAAGTTCAGTAAGTTAGATTCATATATTGGATATCTGGGTGGTGGGACAGGGAAATGAGCAGGAGGTTGTATCCTCCTTCCAATTGGTGTTGGAGAACACAAGGAGTTGGAGCTTCCTTTAGGTCGGTGCCTCCTTCCAGTTGGTGCTTCCTTGAATATATTATTTTCATTACAAAAGAGGATTTTGTGGTTTTCTCCCAATTAGGTGTCAACGTCAAAATCAAGTGTGTTATGTGTTCTTTGTCTTGGTGCATATATGGATAAATGATTTTGTTTATATTGGATGCATAACTAAAGATCAAGATTAGTTTAAGACTAATCTGTTAAAGAAGGTAAAAACTGTTGATAACTGCGCTAATACTGATTCACCCCCCCTCTCAGTATTAAATCTATTCCAACACCACCTCCAAGCAACTTGTAGCCTATGGATATGTTTCCTCCATTATAGGGTGGATATGTAGTAGATTGGATGGCACCCATTTTTTGTATGGAAATGGATAGTAATATATACATTTTGAGTTATCATGAGATGTGAGATATATACATTCTATGGTTTTTCTTTCGTACTTGTAAAGAGTTAATGTGAAATGCCAATATGGAATTTGATTTTCTAGGTTAATAACAAGAGTATTATGACTTCTAGAACACAAATGAAAGTGATGGTATCAAATTGTTGTGACAAAATGCTAGCTTATAGATATTTTTCTAAAATACAAAGGTCATGAACACTATAGAATTTGTTGAACTATGCAATTAGGAGAAGGAAATTGAGAAGGAAATTGAGGTGAACGTGAAAATGGAAAATGTGACATTTTATTTCATAAACAAGGCATTTGAACATGATATCATGTTTAGATTGGTTTTTAGTGACAAGGCTCATACAAACTCCACTAAAATGAAGTATTGTTTGCAAGGGTGAGTAAATAGCCCATGCAATTGAAGCAAGATTCTATGTCTAGCAATTTGTGCCATCAATAAAGATGATATGACTGGTAGTTTGTGGAACCATTTGAACAATATAAGAAATAAAACCATAAGGTTCTAAACAAAATGGAAAACTAAACAAAATAGTAATCAATGTTTACTTATATACAAATGTGAGTGGGTGATGTTGGTGAACTCGGGCATAAAACCTATTCAAATACAACTCGTTGAGGGGTTCTTTGAGGAGTTCATCGTCGAGGTAAGTAAGCACATGTGACCCCTTTTCCAAACAACATTTAATGATGTAGGACCTCTCCAAAGCGATTCAATATTTCTACGACCTAACTTTTCTTTGGTTGGATCGAAGACAAGGACTAGATCGCCTTCATGAAAGGAGTGAGGGTATACCTATCGATCATAAATATGGGCTTTCAACCATTTTTCAATGCCTTTTTGTTTTATAATGTGGTATGGCCATCTTTTTCCACGTGTTCCAAAGGTACTAATCATTGCTCTAAGGTAGTGCATTAGGAATAATCTCGATGGCTACAAATGAAAGGGGGGATCTTGCATTTGAAGGGTTAAAATGCCTCCACGTTGTCGACAAGAAGAAAGTGTGTAAAACCAGTGGCCCTTTTGATGGGTGTATTGTAGGGCCATAAGGTTGAGAAAAACATGTGATGCAAATTGGATTTATTCTTTTTTATTTCTATTGCAACATGGTTTTGAGGATCCTGCTATAGCCTCTACTTGGCCACTAGCTTGTAGATAGAAAGGAGTGGAAAGGGTGTGAAAAAAAACAAAGTGTGAAGATAATGATTGGAATATTTTGTTCTTGAAGTGCATGTTGGGTTTGGAGATCAATTCTTTAGGGACACTGAAGTGAGTGATAACAAGATTAGAAAAGAAATGAGTTATTATATGAGACATTTTGCCAAAGGTTGACATAACTTCAACTGAATTTGTGAAGTAATTGATGATCATAATGTTGTACTTGTGGCTGCTAATGGATGTAGGATGAAAATCCATAAAGATGGTACCCTACTTGCACAAGGTACCAAAGGTGATAATGGGATGCAACAAAGTGGGTGGGGCTCCTATTTTGGAGATGAAATTTTAGAAATTCACATAGTGCTTAACCACATGACCGCAATCATGAAAAAGAGACATCATTCATAGTAATGGATATTCCTAATAAATGGTGTTGATAGTCATGAGTTAGGCGTCGATGTAAAATGGTGTTGACTCCTCATTGATAAAGGATGTCTCCATTGATGATATAATGAGGAGCTTAGTGATGAATACATCAAAGGTCGTCGCGTGAAATATGAGGACTAAATTTATGTGTGAAGAGAAATCAATATATTACCATACCAACAGTCCTCTAATTAAATGAGGAAAATATGTTCATCATTGATGGTATCATTAAGAGGTGGATTAGTAACACCAATCAAGATATCAATGATGAACCTAGTGAGAGGCAAGACCTTCTTATTCTTGGGGGTAGTAAATTTAAGATCAAACTCCTATAAGATAACTATTCAATGGGAAAATGTATTGTTGATTAGTCATCAAGATAAGACATATTGCATGCGATTTGGATTAGTTATGGCCTTGGTTTTACAAAGTAGGATATAGTGGTAAATATACTAGACATGGCGGACCATGGCCAAGTCCAACTTCTTGTTTTGGTTTTAGTTTTACAATGGTTTTGGAAAGTTGTTGTTGATAGATTGGCATGCTCATAATAGTAATCTCCTTTATGAACAAACACTCCTCCAATGGAAAAGACTGAGGTAGAAATGTAAAGGATAAAATCCTTATCAAAGTCATGGGGTTGATAAGGGGTGCCATGGTGAGGGCATGATTCATCAAATTACTATTGGGTTTCATCATCTTATATGAAGGCAATGTCTTCACGTAAGGGATAAAAAAAACATGGGTGCATGTGGTGTAACAATAATGAAATGTCATATGAGGTTTTGTTTGCCTCAAATGATCTACAAGTGGCATAAGTCGATGGTGGGGGAAATTCTATGATGGCTTAGAATTTCAAAGGATCAATGGTAATCCCCTACTTTGAGACAACCAATATGAGTAGGCATATAATGATGAGATAAAAGACATATTTGAGAGAGTTCAAGTGAATGTTATACTACTAACAATGCAGGAAAACAACATGAAGGTTGTATAAGTGTTGTGACTATTTTTTGGATCAAGATGTAGGACCGTCGAGATGAGCCCAGATGTTGTTAAAAGTTTATCTAGCATTCTTAAATCCAATGGGCATGATGTGATATGATAAAATATCCAAAAGGGTGGTAAAGGTAGTCATGTACTGATACTATTGATGGCATGGATTTGATTATGCCTAGAGAACCTATCCATGAAGGAGAGGAATTTATGGCCAATGCATATATTGATCACTTGGTTAATGCAGGGGGTAGTGAAGTTGTCTTCCGTAAAATATTGGTTGAGATCATGCAAGTCAGTGTAGACATCGATGGTGCCCTATTCTTTGTTGATATGTATAGGATTAAATACCCATGAAGTAAGGGAAATTGGGTAGATGAACCCTCCTATGCAGAGTTTATCAATTTAGACTTCGATGTCTAAGGATTTTGTGGGATGGAAAAGTTTCTTTTTCTAATAGGTGGTGCATCTGACCACGTGTCAATGCGCTACTCAACAATATTAGAATATAGGGTAGGCATTTTCGAATATGACCATGCAAAAAGTCATGAAGACATCAAAGGTCATCGCGTGAAATGAGGACTAAATTTATGTGTGAAGAGAAATCAATATATTACCATACCAACGGTCCTCTAATTAAATGAGGAAAATATGTTCATCGTGGATGATATCATTAAGAGGTGGATTAGTAGTGCCAATCAAGATATCAATGATGAACCTAGTGAGAGGCAAGACCTTCTTACTCTTGGGGGTAGTAAATTTAAGATCAAACTCCTATAAGATAACTATTCAATGGGAAAATGTATTGTTGATTAGTCATCAAGATATGATATATTGCATGCGATTTGGATTATTTATGACCTTGGTTTTACAAAGTAGGATATAGTGGCAAATATACTAGACATAGTGGACCATGGCCAAGTCCAACTTCTTGTTTTGGTTTTAGTTTTACAATGGTCTTGGCAAGTTGTTGTTGATAGATTGGCATGCTCATAATAGTAATCTCTTTTATGAATAAACACTCCTCCAATGGAAAATACTAAGGTAGAAATGTAAAGAATAAAACCCTTATCAAAGTCATGGGGTTGATATGGGGTGCCATGGTGAGGGCATGATTCATCAAATTACTATTGGGTTTCATCATCTTATATGAAAGCAATGTCTTTACGTAAGGGATAAAGAAAACATGGGTGCATGTGGTGTAACAAGAATGAAATGTCATATGAGGTTTTGTTTTCCTTAAAGGCTCTACAATTGGCATAAGTCGATGGTGGGGGAAATGCTATGATGGCTTAGAATTTCAAAGGATCAATGGTAATCCCCTACTTTGAGACAATCAATATGAGTAGGCATCTAATGATGAGATAAAAGACATATTTGAGAGAGTTCAAGAGAATGTTATACTACTAACAATGCAGGAAAACAGCACGAAGGTTATATAAGTGTTGTGACTATTTTTTGGATCAAGATGTAGGACCGTCGAGATGAGCCAAGATGTTGTTAAAAGTTTATCTAGCATTCTTAAATCCAATGGGCATGATGTGATATGATAAAATATCCAAAAGGGTGGTAAAGGTAGTCTTGTATTGATATGATTGATGGCATGGATTTGATTATGCCTAGAGAACCTATCCATGAAGGAGAGGAATTCATTGCCAATGCACCTATTGATCACTTGGTTAATGAAGGGGGTAGTGAAGTTGTCTTTCGTAAAATATTGGTTGATATCATGCAAGTTAGTGTAGACATCGATGGTGCCCTATTCTTTGTTGATATGTATAGGATTAGATACCCATGAAGTAAGGGCAATTGGGTAGATGAACCCTCCTATGCAGAGTTTATCAATTTAGACTTCGATGTATAAGGATGTAGTGGGATGGAAAAGTTTCTTTTTCGAATAGGTGGTGCATCTGACCACGTGTCAATGCGCTACTCAACAATATTAGAATATAGGGAAGGCATTTTCAAATATGACCATGCAAAAAGTCATGAAACTCTTGAAAAGTGCTTTATAAGTTAAAACCTCTTTGGGAGATTAGACAACACTAAGAAGTCTGTTTACTGATGCCAAGAGTAATGAAAATATCTACCTTTATGGCTGGCGAAAATTTTGGCCATGTTTCCTTCCTTAAAAGTGTTTGAGGCAGGGATGGGAATTTTTAACAAATATATGTGTCCTTGGGGGATAAAATCTTTGGCCTTGATGGTATACGGGTATGAGAGGGTGAAAATTACTCCTAAGGTAGAAAATATGAATGATGATGTGAATTGTCTCATGGGTAGTTGAGA
The DNA here is from genome assembly GCA_027924585.1 of Larix kaempferi. Classification (NCBI taxonomy): domain Eukaryota; kingdom Viridiplantae; phylum Streptophyta; class Pinopsida; order Pinales; family Pinaceae; genus Larix; species Larix kaempferi. Next base: position 8,606,486 of record BSBM01001166.1, on the reverse strand, counting down.
GTAGTGATGACCTCTAGAATTTTTTCAATTGACTGGAAGACTCCATGGGAACTGGTAGGTGGGGTGTCAGAGAGTGAGGTAAATGAATGGAATGGTTAATGTTGCAACAATTTTTAATGCCATATGTGAGAGAGGGATGATCAAAATAGGTGGATCCAATGGAAGTGGAAAATATATACATGGACTAAGACTCCATCCACAATTTGTCTATTGGTGCATCAAAAGGTGCATGATCAATGTTGACGCTCGAGGAAAGTGAAGGGTATTTATAAGATAGAAATCATGAAGTGGGCATGTGGTAAATGGTATCAAAATCCATGCTATATGTGCATGGTGGGGGTAACACATGTGGATTTAAGTCAAATTGGTTTGGGTAGTGGTGAGGGTAGTTTGAAACTAAGGGAGTTCCAAGCAATAGTGAGTATAAGGGATAAAGGTCTTACATAGGGTTCAAGGGAGGTTTGTGTGTAATTATGAATTTAATGTATGTGTGGGATCTTTCCAAGGAGGGGTTGTGATGCCCCCTGTTAATAGGGTCAAGAAAAGTGAGGTTGTTATAGGCAGATGAAGAAGGTGTTGAAACTATGGGAGAATGGGACAATGGGGAGTGGAATGATCATTAATGTCATAATGGAACAAGGAGGAATTTGAGTGTGAGCATCAATTTGGCCAATGAGTAAGGTTAGGTTAGCTTTGAGGGCAATGGTGCCCCCAATTTTCCTATTGTTTTCCCCCACTCGCTTTCATCCATGGGGGTTAGTTGATTAGATAAGTGTTTGAAGTGGATTTGAGTACTAAGTGATTATACACTCAAATATGGAAAGGGATATGGGACTAATATGAATGGTGACAAAATTTAAAGGTCCAAGTAGAGGGAGGATAGATACCAAATAAGTATCCCCAGGGTGAGCCTAAGAAGGGCCAGGTTGGCCATTATGGGAGTACCAACTAGGCCAAGGGTTGGGAAGAGAAAGGGAATTTTACTAATGGGAGTCTTGAGATGTGTGTTCCTTGAGAGAGGGGGCCTACAAGGAGATGGGTTATCCTTGTTTAATGATGGCGAGGAGGGAGAGAGATTTATAGGATCTTGGGGTGAACAAAGCATAGTATTGGGGTAGATTGTGTATTTTATGTGGCAAATGGTATAGAAGGTAGCTCATTAGATGACATGATAGTACACAAGATAATATCCTATAATAGGTACTTACGGAGGGGCACTATGATATTCCCTAAGCAAGGTGGAGTCTTTGAAGATGTCAAGGCCTATCTTCTTGTAAGATAAGTTTTAATTGGCCTCAATGGTGGGAAAGACATCATCCATATTGGTAGGTGGTCTCGGCTCATAATACGTGAGTTGCTTCAAAGTAATAATCTTTCCTTCATGGGGAAACATCATGGTGTGGAAGATTGAGGTAGCCACCATCCTAACATACATATAGTTACAACCAAGGAAAATCGTGTAATCAAGCACAATATCGACAAATTCTATGTCATTCAAGATTGAAGTACCTATTATTTCATTTTGAAAGATTCCTACGAGTTGGGAAGGGTGACCATCACAGGCACAAAAGTTTATGCTATATGGGATTAGCTTGTAAGAGCCTAAATTTCACTAGACCATGGTGAACATGACACAAATAGATGCATCTTCATCAATGATACAATGATGTATAATAAGATTTTTGATCATGATTGGATTTTGAAACACAACTCAAGGAGGGAGCCATGGTTTAAATTTATCGAAGTCAAAGGTCTTTAAGAACGAATTCAATAGATCGATAGCACCCAAGGTTAACAATGGGGACTTTTTCTGGGAAGGATAGGTTTAGACAACCTTAGCACTAACATGGTCGTAGATGAATGTGCCAAGTCATCAATGATACAATATCTATGTGTGTCATTCATGTAAGAATTGTATGCAATAAAACATAAAGGAACCCATGCTACATGAGTTGTAGGGTCAACATTAGGTCTTGGGAATTGCAAAGTACCACTAGTCAAGGGTAGAGAATCACCACATTTTTCTAGTATAGGCTCAGGCATACAATATGCCCAGTAGAAATTTTTAAGGTGAATATCTACTGAGTTCATGTATATGTTTGGGAACATTGGATTTCCTAGTTGTGAATAACTAGAAACATGGGAGGTGGTTGGGGTATCCTATTGGTTGGTGACTACTTGTTGGGCGAATGTGTTCTACAACACTTTTAGATGTGAAGGATTAGGGTGTCCTTGTTGAGAAATATTATTCCATTGTGGGGGGTTAGTACATGAAATACTCGCTAATGAATTCAATATGTGAAACATGAGTTTTTCAAGGCAATGATGGGTGTAATGCCCATATCGATTACAAAGTGCACAACAAAAATTGATGCAAAGAAAGTTTTTTTTTCCTTGCTTGGGAGGGTTGTTTGAGTTAGAATGTTTATTTTTTGTTGGGGAACTAGGTTTTCCTTATCATTAGTAGTATGATTGATTGGAATGCCTTGTGGTTTCTATTTTGGATTCTAGTTCATGTCATGTTCTTCTTCTTCCCCTTGTTTTGTGAAATTGGGAGGATTGGTCGTGTTTTGTTGTGAAAAAGATTAACCTTGTTAGGAAGAAGAAGAACAAACAAGGTTGATTGTAATACCCCAATTTTGACCCTTGTGATATATTGGCTTTTATGTATATATTGTACACATGCGATGTATGTTTCCCCTAGCGTGGAGCTCAAGGCCAAGGCCCCGCTAATGTATGATCGGATTTTATTTAAAATGGACAAGTATTTGATATTTTGTTATCCATGTGTTGTTAAGCCATGGGATATTGTAAATGATGTAAATATTTGATATTGCAATAAAATACCAAAATTGGCTATGGAAGCAACAAATGAGAAGGGACCATGTGTATCCACTAGGGAGTGGTGATAGGTTTGTGGGGATGAACCATATGCTAGCAAATGTCATCTTGTGAATCCATTTGACTTTCCTTGCTGACATTTAATTCTGTTGTAAGGAAGTTGTTGAAGAATTCAGTTCATGGCTTCAATGGAGCATGGACAGCCCAGAAATTCGTATGGCACGTATGGGCTCTGTTTTTCTTGTACCACATGTCACTCTACCTCATGGGAATTGGTTCTTCCTCATTCTCATTCCATGGTGGAAGATCCTGGCATCAATTTTCATCCATTATGAATGCCCAGCAGTGGGAAAAACCAGAAATCACAACTTGGCAAGAACCCATGTTTTGAAGTGCCATAAACGCCCAGAATTGGTATTTGATAGTGAAATCCAATGGAGGATCCATAGATATGAATGTTGGGGCGAAATTGAGAGTATTAGATACCCCGAAATCCATTGGAAAACCCATTTTTTATAGCCCAGAAATCCAGTGACGGGATTGAGTTATTTGATGACAGAATTGTGAGAAATCCAAGTGTGAATGATTGAACGGAGGTTGGGTTTGCTTGATAAACCCAGTGAAGGCTGGAATCTCAAGGAATTAGCAGCTGACCTTTCTATGCCCACCTTGAATAGCACTGGAGGGAAGGGATGCCTGAGGGACTATGTAGCATAGAAGGGGACCTTCCTTATGTTGGGTGAGGTAGGTATTGTGGGTGCCTTGACTGTTTGAATTATCTTGAGATGCATGTAGCTATGTGGTTGAGGTCACTGGCTTAGCATTACCCTCCTCTGTATTTTGTATGCTTGATAAACCCAACTGTGTGTTGGCTTAGCATAGATGTTGAGTGAAACCATGGCTGTGAGTGAGCCCATCTAGTTCCTCCTTAGTGGATGCACAACCCATCTCGGGGGTGATCTCTCAGCTGAAAGAATATAGGCTGGACAGAGATCTATGGTTGGGTGGAACGTTGCTCTCACATAGCCAGTTGTTTGGATAACTTCATCTCAAAGATAAGTGTTCTCTGTGTTTAAATTATATGCATTCTGTGTTCTGCAATGTGTTAATTCTGAATGATAATTATTCATGTTAATGCAATTGATATGAAGTCTGTGCATAGCATGAGAAGGGGATTGATTCCCCGCATATTGAATCATCATCCACTTGTGATAGATACGTTGATGCATTCCAGTCTGTGTGTGTGTTATTATGTTTTAATTCCGCTGTACAATTTAAGTGTGCATTTTATTTAAGTGGCAAAAATTTAGTATTATGGCTTTGGGGAAAAATCAGACAATCCCGTGTTACAGTCATGTTCCCTCCGTGGTTTGGAATGATGGGAGGGGACGTGACATTGATGTCATATGAAGGTAAGGGGGTTGTGAGGCCAATATATCTAGTGAAGGGTTGACAAAATGTTAGTATGGAATCTAAGGTGGGGGTTCACCATAAGAAGTGTTGGGATCGTATGACAAGGATGAAAAACTAATAGAGGATTAGTCATTGCATAAGTGCACATGTTGAGAGGCATGAGTCCCTTGTTAGGATGTATTGACACCCAAATGTGAAGTTCATTATCCATGATATCGATGTTGGGGTTGACATAGGGAACACTATAATGTTCATTTGAAGTGTTAGGTCATTTTTATCACCACTATATTTGGGCATGAAATTCAACATTGATGGAAAAAAACATTGTGATCTCGAGATTTATTTCGAAATTGTTAAAATTTACATTTTTTATTCTTGTGCCTTGATAAATGTTGTAATTCAAACGTCTTTCCAATAATGTTTGATTCGCAATATTATGGAGTCATGTTTTCAAAATTTTGTTCATTTAACCAAATGACCATTAGTGATGTTTAAATGTTCTATTAATTTGACTTAGTTAAATGTTCACTAAATTTAACTAGGTCAAACCATCATTGGTATTCCAATTTTTTGTTAAATTATAAAATTTGAACCCAAGAGACACCTTGATAATTAAGTTTTTTTTTTTTGGTTCACAACCCTAGAGAGGAGTTGCTACATCCACGGGAATAATTCACAAGGGGCATCATCTCGTCGGCTCTGATTACAGATCCTAACTGGGTGGGGACATCAAGTGAGGCCCTTATATATCAATGCATAGCCACCCAGGGATTTGACCTCAAGACCTTTTGCTTACAACTCACAGCTCTCAACCACTTGAGCTAACCCATCGGACTTACCTTGATAATTATATATTACTCATGACATCTATAATATACTTTTGTCATTTTTGCAACACTTGAAACAATTTTTTCTATCTAATTTCAATGATCATTTCTTTATCTACAAAGATTTGATTCTCTACATAATCCAAACTCTATTCAGGTAAACAAATTGTAAACTGTAAAAGTTTGATTAAAAATGACAACCATTGTTCATTCATGCATTTAATCAAACACTTTGACTTATATAGGATTTGTTGCTTCTCTGAAGTAATTGAACATTCATTAATCTTGACAATCAAAATAATGTAGATGTTAACTTTGAACAATAAACACCATCAGCCAATCATCAAATCACTGATAAATGCTAATGAAAATGTGAACAATATGATGTAGAGCTATACCCAGGGCAAAACCCGGAAATAAATTTACTCAAAGATTTAAGGAGATTTACAACAAAGAAATGTTGCCAAATGCAATCTGAGAAATCCACTGATAAAACTATCACAGGAAATCAGACAAACTCAGATTTATACTACTGTACAGTACTACTATACCTTTTGTTGTACATCTGCAACTTGTACAAACTCTAATAGACTTAAAATTGCTTCAAACTGACTCAAAATGTATTTAAATTCGTGTCTAGTAAATTCAGAAATTATTTACCTTGAATTCTGTGCAATTTACAATTTGAAATACGAGTTTTTCTCTGTTGTACGGCCTATATAGAATTGACAGTGTACGGCCCTGTTGTACAGCCCCGACTCTGCATATTTGCTGCCTGGATTTCTATGTTGTAGCTTACTACCTTTGTTTTTGTGCCCTCGTAATTTGTCTTTCTCATGCTGTTGCAAACTCTTCTCCTTCATAACTCTTACTCACTAAATATCTTTCTCTCTAAATCATTGTCAATGATCTCTCATTGATTTGATGTCTTTTTCTTTCTCCTAGGTGTACTTTTATACTTCATCTTCACTCAAACTAACCCTAACTAACTCAACCATCTTCTCAATGGGAAATATTAATTTAATACGAGGGTTTTCATTCAATGCACATCATAAATATACGTTAATAATTAAATGCACATTAAATACTTTTGGGTCCCACAACTTAAATCACTTTAAGTTATAAAGTACAAAACTCATTTTAAAAATATAGCATCATATTACATTTAAAAAGTTAACCTGGGAAATATAACTTCGTCTCCCTCGTGACAAAACATCAAAAACACAAAGGAGGACATCTCGAGTTAATTTTCTAACACTCCCTCTTAACGAGGGAGGTCCTTCAAACACTTGTATCTCCTCCACCTAGATCATTGTTCCCTGAAGCAACTCCCTCTTGCTCTGGAATTTGATCTGAAGATATGTGTCCAAAGACTACTCTGAAATCTGAGCTCCTGGGAGACACTGCTCTCCCACCTAAGCTTGCTCAATCACCTCATACTCGTTCAGTCTCCTTCCAATACTCTGAAGCGCCTCACTGTCTTCTCCCTGAACTATATACTAAATACCTGGCACCACTGCAGTCTCCACCTTATCCTCTGTCTTCGAATCCGACAACCAACTAGAGTCTGCATACACAATCTCACCTTGCAGTATGTACAATTTGTCTCTCTTGTCTCCAAGCAGTATAGTAGTACTGACTGGATCTGTCCCCACTGAATACAGAAACACATCCCAATCTTGACAAATATTCCATATCCAACATCTTCCAGAGCTTATACTGAAAGTTTATTGACTTTTAGCCTTGGAACAAATAGAACTCCATCCAACTTCAAGAGTTCACCCAACTCAAGGTGGAAGCATACTGTTCCAACTACTCTCGCTGCATGAACATTGTCCACTTCGGTTTCCACATGGTACCTGGACTTGTTTCAGTGATACTCATAAATATTCCCCACATGTATGTCATATGTCTAGTTGACCCACTGTCAACTATCCAAACATTCTGAAAACAACAAGTTATACAACTTGACAAGAACCCGACATTGTTCTCGTTTTTTGGGGGGTCAATTTTAGTAGTTGTTTCTACCTCTGTTTCAGAAAGTGTGTATACTGGTAGCACCATTTTTCATTTTGTGCCATTTTTTGTGATTTTGAAACTTCTTGGTCATAAAAAACTATAATTTTTATTTACAATTGCGTTTTTTCAAATTTTACAAAAAAAATACATTTAACAACTTGTTATAATGAAAAAATATATACATTTTTGAAATTTTTAACATTTAGAAGCTAGTTAGAATGAAAAATATATTCATTTTGGACATTTTTATGTAAACTTTTCCATTAAATAAGAAATTTTTGGGGGGGAATTTGTTAAAAAAAATAGAAAATAATTACATTTCAAACCATTTTGAAGATATTTTTAGTTATTTTTAAATAGAGAGTAACGAGGTGCTTACAACCCAGTATGGGGGAGATGTTGTCACGTTTGCACATTTGTCACGTTGCATTCCCATGATTACTTAACAAAAATAAAAAGTAAATAAAAAATTTCATGTCGGCTAATAACCTATCGAAAATAAAAAGTAATTAAAAAAATAAAAGAGAGGGATCTGATTTCTTGAGGGATGATTTTTTTCTTAATGTGTAAAAAATATAAGATACAAAAAAATTACATCTCAAGAAATTGGATCCCTCTCGGTGCTTAATAGAACCGGGTTTTAAATGGATCTATACTAGTATGTATAAAAATGATACTATTTAACATTATTTTTCATAAAATGATAATTCGCATAAACTCAACATAACATATGAAGTTTGACATTTTCCTCAATAACATAAAATTAATCAAGAATATCAAAAACTTCCTTTAATAATAGATATACTTAAAAAAAACATTTAAAAAATTTAAAATAAATTATAAAAACCATATCAAAACATTTAAATAATATAAAAAAACATAAAAAAAAACAAATATAAAACATATAATATAAAATTAAATTTCAAAACCATATTAAAAAATTAATAATAAAAAATAGTTTTAAATTTTAAAACCTTATGAAAAACTAATAATAATAAAAAATAGTTTTACATTTTAAATTTCAAAAATCTATAAAATAAATTATTATAAAAATGTTTTAATTTTAAATATTCTGTTTAAGTTAATACGGAAAGGTTTTAAGTTAATAGGGGTGGCTTTATGTATAAGCATTTTATGATTTTTTTCCACTAAAAAAAGGCATTACATATGGTCTTAAGGGGGCTTGATTTTGGGAATTGCGCCAACTCTTAAGCACCACTCCAAGTGGCGGCTCGATTCCCAGAATCGCACCCCCTTTAAGACCTTCACCATATATAATGTTTATAAGTAAAAGAGACAAACTTACCATGGTTTTATCCTTAATTTATAACATCAACATTTTATTTGTTTTTTTTAATGTTTATTTATATTGATTTATGTTATAGTAGGATCATTTATTTGTTTTTTTCATATTGTTTTATATGTTATGCTATATTGTTTTATTTTTTATCATTTGTTTTTTATATTGCTTTGGTGTTTTATTTTATTTTTAATGTTTTATTATGATTTTAAAGTATAATGTAATTTTATTTTTTTAATTTAAGAATTTTTTTTTTTTTAAATGTAGTTGTATTATAATGTTTTTTCTTTTTAATTTTTTTGTTATTTAATTGTTTTTAATGTGTTTTAGGTTTTTTTTTTGTATTTTTAATTTTTTTTTAGGATTTTTGGTTCAACAATATCAATTGCTAGGGTCATAATTTGCAATAAGGCATAATTTTAACTTTCTAAAAATGTGATAATGGCAGTATCACTTTTTGATTTGGGGTTTTGATTGCAATTGAAATGATCAAAGTTTCAAAAAAATTGTAATTTTAGCTCCAATAAAAAAGAATGCTATTGGTAGCACCACTTTTCAAATCAATGGTTGCTTTTGTTGTTTTTAATGCAAAAATATGAGTTTTTATAGCTAGAGTTCTCGTTTTGAGTATAAAGTTCTCATCAAGTTGTATAACTTGTTAAACTAGAACTGCCCACGCTATAGTCAAAATAGGCAAGTGAGAACTCCCTCTCAAATCTCTTGGTATAGTCTTCCACTTTGGCTAAGGCTGCCATATGCTCTTTTTTGTCCTTCTTAGTATTGGGGCAGTTAGTAGCAAAATGCTCGTACTGGTTGCATGAATAGCAACGGACTTTACTCAAGTCCTTTCCCTTCTTGCTTTTGGCTTTAGTTGCAAGGGCTACATTTTCTTCAGTATCATTACCTATATGGATTTTACCTTGAGACCCCTCCCGGATCTCCTCTTGTATAAAATCGTCCCATGGCCTATTCCAATCCTGTAATTTCTCTTGTCCCACTACGCATTTAAAAAGACATCCTACTCTTTAGTAAACCCTTTCAGGGCTATCCAAACTAATTCTGAGTCAGGGATGGATTCTCCTACTGCAGCTAATTCCAACTGTAGTTAGGTAAGAGGCAACATTATCATCTTTAGTCATTTTAACACTGTGTAACTTATCACAGAGGGCCATTTTTCTATTCTCATTTTTGGCTTCAAACAAATTCTTAAAAGTATCCCACATGTCTTTGGCAGTCTTTTGTTATGTTTGATGCAGGATCAGATTATCTCTCACCCCATCCAAGATGATTTTATGTGCCCTAGCCTCAAGTACCTCATGACTATCTAGGGAAATAGGATCGGTGGGTAGTTGTACTACAGTGTTAACAAATCTCCAAGTTTTGTTTCTCTTCAAGCACTAGCGATATCCTAACCTTCCACTGTAGGTAGTTGGACACCCCATCCAACCTAACCTCATACCTAATACTAGTCATTTTAACCCTTCAACAACCAAAAATATCAAGTCCAAGCCCCAACAAGCCCTAATCTCACATTGTCTTGCTATATCAACAAGAAATCAGAATGTTCACAGCTTTTAGTTATCCCGCTCTGATACCATGTAAAAGTTTGATTAAAATTGACAACCATTGTCCATTCATACATTTAATCAAACACTTTGACTTATATAGGATTTATTGCTCCTCTGAAGTAACTGAACCGTCATTAATCTTCACAATCAAAATAATGTTATTGTTAACTTTGAACAATAAACACCATAAGCCAATCATCAAATCACTTATAAATGCTGAAGAAAATGTGAACAATATGATGTAGGGCTATACCTAGGGCAAAACCCCAATGTGGGGAAAACCTGGAAAGAAATTTATTCTGAGATTTAAGGAGATTTACAATAGAGAAATGTTGCCAAATGCAATATGAGAAATCCACTGATAAAACTATCTCGAGAAATCAAACAGAATCAGATTTATACTACTGCACAGTACTATTGTACCTTTTGTTGTACGGATGCAACCTGTACGGCCTCTAACAGACTTAAACAAACTGGCTTAGAATGCATTGAAGTTCGTGTCTAATAAATTCAAAAATTATTTACCTTGAATTCTGTGCAATTTACAATCTGAAATCTAAGTTTTTCTTTGTTGTATGACCTGTACAAAATTGATAGTGTACGGCCCTGCTATACAACTCTGACTGTACAGATTTGTTGCCTCGATCTTTGTGTTGCAATTTACTGCCTTGGTTTATGTGCCCTAGCAAGATGTCTTTCTCCTACTGCTGCAAACTCTTCTCCTTCAGATTTCTTACTCACTGAATCTCTTTCTCTTAATCACTGTCAATGATCTCTCATTGATTTTATGTTTTTTTCTTTTCCCTAGGTGTATTTTTATACTTCATCTTCACTCAAACTAACCCTATCTAACTCACCATCTTCTCATTGGACAAGATTAATTTAATATGAAGGTTCTCATTTAATGCACATCATAAATAATAATTAAATGCACATTAAATATTTTTGGGCCCCACAACTTAAAATCATTTTAAGTTATAAAGTACAAAACTCACTTTAAAAATATAACATCATATTACATTTAAAAAGTTCATCTAGGAAATATAACTCCGTCCCCCCCATGACAAAACATCACTAAACACAAAGGAGGGCATCCCGAGTTAATTTTCTAACATAAACAACTTTTGAATTCTATATGTGTGGAACTCTTTGAATATATTCTTACAATGTACTAATATTGCTTAAGTGGATTTTGTTGTAATAGATAAGTACAATGTCAAATTTTGATTGAGATGCAAATTTGAGGACAATTTCTAAGCTAAACGAGGCATATGGTGATGGTAAATGTTATTTCCCTTGCAAAGTATACAATGGAATGAAAATGAGAAGAATCAGAAAATATTCAGCGATAAAACATTGTTATGAGTTTGGGAATTTTGAAGTGGGCAATGAATATCAACTATTGGTAAGTTATTCATTATATGTTTTTAATTTCATCGTTAAAACTTTTTACCTTTTTTCCCCATGAAATACAAATCTCGAGGAAACCCACCGGGTACTTCCCCTCATTTCAAGGATGGTACCCAAGGTAAACCAGATTTTGTAGAAGCTCATGGTTTTATCAACATAGGGCTCAAGGCCATTACAACAATATAATCATTAATATTTCAACATGTGACTTGTGGGAATTGAACCCACGTGGGGAGGAGAACAACCATTTCTCCCATTCACCCGAGACAGACCTAACTGACTAAATTTATGGGCATTCCATCTAGGAATATAGATTGCCCCACTCTCAATCTTGTAAGTGAGAATGAGGGTTTTGATACCTTTCCATTCCCACACAAATATACACAAATAATAGCTTGCTCAAACATATGCGTACCCTATTCCCCTTTGAATTTGAATCTGTGACCTCTATGTGTTGATGATTCTCCAGGTTGCAGCATCGAGTAAACATTATGCAAACATTCTCCTAGAGAGGTCATGTGATTTGACCAATGGCTAGTGGAGAATGGACTTGGCGTAGCCTTGATTAGTCGTGTGTTGACTAAGAGTGAATAAGGGTCGAGGTGCTTAGCCTTGATTAGTCATGTGTGTTGACTAAAAGTGAATAAGGCTAGAGGTCACATTGCATACTCTGTGAGGGAGTGCTCCGTGATAGAGTGATCTATTCTATATTAGAGTGAGTTGACTTGTTTATTTGATAGGGATTTCGTCCCTTTATGGAACATACAAAGCCTAATCTAATGTTGAATTTGACATAGGCTTTAAGAAGTCTCTGGGACTTTTTAGTGTTGGTAAAATCAACATTAGAGCTCTATGGCTGAATAGATGTGCATGTGAAGAGATGATCACAACAAGGACAATTTTTCTATGATGAAGAAATAACCAAGAAGACAAGTCATACCATGGAAGAAGTCCCATATAGAATTGAAGAAGTTCTAGAGAAGATTGAAGATTGAACTTGAGCATGCATAAGCAGTCTAACGTTTAACTAGATTAGAATAACCTCACGAGGTAGTTAACCCAATGATGCATAAGCAACCAGTGTTAACTGGGCCTAGAACTCCAAGGAGGTAGTTAGCTAGGTCATGCATGAGTTAATTAAAGTCCCAGTGACCAAAAATAGCCTAATAAGGTGCATTCATACTAAACAAGGGTAAAACTAGAGTGGAATCCCTAAAAAATGGGGATTGCTCTACTTAGGAGTCCCTTTGACCCGTAAAAAAGGGAGATTACTGCAGTAAGAGAATTATTGATCCTAAAGAGAGGGAGAGAATTCTAGTAGGAGCACTCTAGTCTATATTAATGGCAAAAAAGTGCATGTACACCAACAACAGCCTCAACTCAAACTCAGATGAACAAGTTTATGTTCGAATTCGAGAATGATTTGTCGATGGTATCTTGCCTTTCTTCCGACATGGTTCCAAAGAATGCTTGGTATGTGAACACTGGACTATCTAGGCATATGAGTTCAACCTAGGAGTTATTTTCAAGTCTAAAAGAACGTCTTCAGAGTTCAAGTTGAACTTGGTTATGATGCCAAATATCGAGTAGCAAGAGTTGGTGCCATTCCTTTCCAACTCTAATCAAGTAACTCATTAGACTTTGTTCCAAGTCTTAGGAATAATCCGGTTTCAATTTCAGTCATGGAAGATAAAGATTTTGCATTAGAGTTCAAGAACCAACAAGTTCTTATAAGACTAAAGGAGTCTATCCCAAGATAAGCTTGACGTGATTGGGGTTGGGGAAGATAATTTATATAGGTTACAGGGTGAACCTCTTGAGCCCTGGTTCATAACTCGAATAACTTGTGCGAGCTATGGCACAAGAGGATGGGGCAGTTGTATCATAGTGCGATGCCTATTATGAGGGAGATCGTCACACGTTTTCCTTAATTTAGTAGTAGGGAGTATGTAAAGGGTTCACACTTGGCAAACATGTCAAAGTTGCTTTCCCAATCAACAAGCATAGGGCTAGGGGATTTTTATACCTCGTGCATTCGAATGTATGTGGACCGGTGTCAGTAGCCTCAATCACAGGAAGCATGTACTATGTTTCATTCAATGATGGCTTCTCTCACAAAACTTGGATCTACTTCCTAAACACCAAGTATGAGGTCTTTAGAGGGTTTCAAGAGTTTAAATCTCTAATGACAAACCATACAGGGAAGAAGATCAAAGTTTTGATATCAAACTAGAGAATGAGGATGAGTATACCTCCAATGATTTCGAAGATTTATGCAAGGATGTCAGAATCAAGACGGAGTTCATTGCTTCATACAACCATGACATAATGGGGTTATAGAGCGAAGAAGCAATCTATCATAGGGGCTACTAAGGCCATGATTCATGACTAGGATTTGTTGAGGTTTTTATGGGTAGAAGCATGCAACACAACAATCTACATCCAAAACAAGTGTTCTTAAAGGATTTTGGAGGACAAGACACCAGAGGAGGCATTCATCGGTGTGAAGCTAGATTTGGTTGTCCAATTTATATCCATATACCAATAGAGAAGAGAACCAAATTGGAGCCTTCCAGCAAGAAAGGTTCATTTGTTCATTGCAATGAGACTTCAAGTGCCTACAAGGTCTTTATTCTAGAGCAGAGAAAGATAGTGGTAAACTGATCCTATTCCAATGATTGAGGATGGGGAATGGGAAGCTTTAAAGGTTGAGGCAAGGTCACTAATGACTTCTAGTTCAAGACAACAGCTTTCAGGTGTAGAGGAGGATCCATTTACTCCTACCATTTATGTCAAGAGACGTCGATGGTTCACTCAAACATTAAGGAATGCTCATGAGCATGTCGAGCCTCTTAGGAGCACATTCAAGGAGAGCGGACCTTCGAAGAGGTTTCCAAACTACATGGCATTAATTACAACATCATAGATCCTGATCCTTCTAGTTCCTAGGAGGCAACAAACCAACAAGTTTGGAGGGATGCCATGGTGAAATACACTTCCATCATGAAGAATGATGTATGAGACTTGTGCCTAGATCAAAGGGGAAATCAATAGTGACTTCCAGGTTGTTTTACAAGACAATTATAAAATGGAAACACAGAGAAGTACAAAGCAAGGATTGTGGCAAGAGGGTACTACGAGGATACTTTTGCTCAAGTCACCAAACAATTCCATTAGTGCAAGGATGTCTTTGGTTTCTGTTATGGGATGAAGGACACATCAGGTGGATGTGAAGATGATTTTCCTCAATGTGATAATTGAGGAAGAAGTGTACATAGAGAAAACTCGCGGCTTTGAGATCAGTGGGAAGGAGTCCCACGCGTGTAGGCTAAAAAATGCATCATCAAAACATATGAGCATCTTAGCAATCATGACTAACATTTCTACTAACCATGCTTATTAGAACCAATTAGTATACATAACATGAGTATCATCTAGTACAATCATCAATAAAGACCATAAATTCATAATATCATATCCTCAAGGCATGAAACTGGCAACATAACATAATGGCATGGCATCATCACAAAGCAACATATGGAAACCACAAGATAGTATCTTAGCAATCATGACATCTCTGCTCTACAAAATGAATCTCAACCTGATCTGTGCAGCAAAAATGAGGGTAAATATCCCCATATACAATCTAGTATAACAGCTCCTCAATGCCATTTCGAATGTCTCGTTAGGGATTGAGTTAACACATCTTGCTATCATGCAAGCATGCAGGGGCACAAGCAGAGGGAGAACATAGATTTGGTTGTGCAGTCGACAAAGTAACACTCACCAAATGCTTTTGGATAGTAAAGTACCATGGATCCCAATGGCAATTTCAAAGGTGGTCGAACCATCCAAAGAGAATGATGATGAATGGGGGTTGTTGGATGTTGATGAACTGCACCAAACAATGGATTGGCCCAAGCCCAACGAGGATGACCTAGATCTTGTAATTGTGGTGACTTATGCTCGATTTGAAGTAAATTATATGTTCATTGTGTGCACTCTCCGAGACAACCATTAATGTTGAAATTAAAGCATTGTGAATGAGAATGAATAAAAATGAGATCAATCACATCTAAAATCCTTTCTTGTACCATGACTCAATCTATGACAAGTTTACTCTTAGTTTTTTCTTTCAAGGAGTCATGTTAATTAAACAGGGATTTCAGTTGTATAATGTTGAAATTGTAACATTGTGAATGTGAATGAATGAAAATGAGATCAATAACATACATGTTTTAAATCTATGAAAAGTTGTCACAATACTAATGGATATATTTCAGATTATGCAGAGGTGGGACAACATTTCAAAACCAATCATTGACACAACACTTGAATTGCAGAACTCCTATACACTATCAAGGTGTTAACCATAAGAAGACATTCTAAGCTTTTCTCACCATCGGTTCATGAATGACAATAATGTGATTCTCAGGTTTAATTAATGCTACATACATGTGGACTTCTAACCTGAGGACACGAGACACGAAGGACAGGAAAATACGAGTGTATGACACAGACACGGTGACCCCCAGAATCAGGAAACGAAGGACACATTTTATATGTAGAATTTTCTGCACTTTAGTTGCCTGCTGGTTTGTGTTAACAATTTGTGATTTTCACCTACAGCCTGTTTTGCATTGGTTGTAGGTTACTTATAAATTTTTCTATAACAGTCAAACACGCAATAAAATGCTACTTACAGGCTGTAAACACATTTAACATTCACACATGAAAATTTAACTCAGAGATTTTTGGCCAAATCGAGCCCTGGAAAAACCCCCACGGGGAAAACCAGTTGAGAGAGAGAGATATTTATTATTTCTTCAGCAAGGTAATATAACAGCAGTACAAAAACAAATACAACTTATCTCCACATTAAATGCACTCCAGACTGCCTCGATTTTTGTGCACAACAGCTGCCTAGAAATGTGTGCAGAATCTTCTCGGTTTCTGTGCAAATAATGGCTTGGAATCTATGCTGTATCCTCCTCGATTTTAGTGCCAAAACACCCTAAAATCTGTGCTGACTGTAACTCGAAATCTGTGCTTGAATCACCCTCGAAAACCGTGCAAAGAAGTGACTACTGTACGATCTGTACGGACCAGAATGTACTTGTTAGTTTCTAGAAAACCGTGCAGTCACATACCTCGATTTCTGTACCAATTTGCCTTGAAACCGGTGCCACAATTTTCTGTCTGAGATGCGTGAGGACTGTCTCGAAAATGGTGCCCAGGAATACCTCGAACTGTGTGCAAAGGAAGAATGACTGTTGTACGGTGTTCAAATCGGGATTCGTGCTGAAGATGATCTCATTCACTAACACTCCCTCTTACCGAGGAAGGTGTTCCGCACCACTCCCAACTTATCTCTGAAGAAGACAAACTTCCCCTTCCCCAAAGACTTCGTTAGGACATCTGCAACCTGCTGATCAGTGGATATATACTGTAGCTCAACTGCCCCTCTCTGAACGTAGTCCCGAATGAAGTGGTACCTGATCTCAATGTGCTTCGATCTGTCATGGAAAACCGGATTCTCAGAGAGTTGAATGCAACTCTGATTGTCGCAGTAAATCACCGTAGGTCTCAGCTGCTGATCAAATAAATCTACCAATAACTTACGAAGCCACAGTGCTTCGCAAGTCGCCTGACTGGTTGCCATATACTCAACCTCAGTAGAACTCAATGCAACGGACTTCTGTTTCCTGCTGAACCACGTCACTGCTGCCGAGCCCAAGCTGAAACAGCAACCGGAAGTGCTCTTCCGGTCCCTCACACAACCTGCCCAGTCTGAATCTGTGAACCCAACCAAGCTGACTCCATTCGAACCCCTGTAGTCCAGACCATAATCCACCGTCCCTGCTATGTATCTCAAGATGTGCTTTGCGGCAGTCCAATGCACACTCCTAGGCTGCACCATGAACTGGCTAAGAGTGTTGACCGCAAAACACAAGTCTGGCCGGGTGTTGACCAGATACATCAACGATCCGATGAGCTGACGATATAGTGTGGGATCCACCAACTTACCCTCTGAAGCATGAAGTTGCTTCAAGTTGGTGATCATAGGTGTAGACATAGGCCTACAGTCGTCCATCCGAAAAGTCTTCAGAATCTCTGCTGCATACTTCCCCTGTCCTAGGAAAATATGTCCTGGCTCCTGCCATACCTCCATCCCCAAATAATAATGCATCAACCCAATGTCTGTCATCTCATACTCAGCTGCAAGATCTCTCTTGCACTGCCCAATAAGACGCTCATCTCCAATGATAAATAAATCATCAACATATAGCAGAAGAATGAGTGGATCTCCACCAACCACAATGTAGTATAGGTTGGGATCAGCCTCACTCTTCTGGAATCCCATCGAAGTCAGATATGCATCTATCCTGGAGTACCAAGCTCTAGGATCTTGCTTCAGACCGTATAAGGCTTTCCTAAGCCTGCACACATGAGAATCTCTCCCATGTATCTCGAATCCCTGTGGTTGCTCCAAATACACCTCCTCCTGCAGAAGACCATTGACAAATGCGGTCTTCACATCCATCTGGTGGATCTTCCAACCCATTTCTGCTGCAATCGATATCACTGCCCTGATAGAGGAATACCGAGCCACTGGAGCAAAGGTCTCATCATAGTCAACTCCCTCAATCTGTGAGAACCCCCTAGCCACAAACCAAGCCTTGAATTTTTCCACACTGCCATCTGCAGCATGCTTGATCTTGTATAGCCACTTGGAAGTCACAACTGACTTCCCCTCAGGTCTCGGCACAATCTCCCAAGCATCATTCTTCATGATGGAATGGTACTCTTCCATCATGGCATCTCTCCATACCTGATGCCGAGAAGCCTCCTCAAATGTAGAAGGCGCAGAGTCACGAAGACTCGCAACAAGGGCCATACCATATCTGTCTAGCTCAACAATCGTCCTGATCGGCTCCTGAGGTCTGCCAAATGCCTCTGCTTCCTTCGAGGTGTCCTAAAGCCACTTAGGCTTCCTCTTCCTTGAAGGCTCCTCCCAAACTGGTGTGTCCTCGTCTGAGGAAGTGCCAGAAGCATGAGGTCTAACACCCCGAGGACCTATAGCTGATGAACTAGTCCCTGAGGACCCTGCAATCTGTGAGCCTGAAACCTGTGATCCTGAACCTGTGCCAACCCCTGAACCTGTCCCTGTACCTGTCCCTGAAGTACCTGTAATCTGAACCACTGATCCTGAAGAAGTCGTGCCTGTACCCTATGATCCAGTCACCCCAGAGACCTGCGGACCTGAAACCTGTATGGAAGAAGCCTGACTCAACTGAGGTGTGGGAGCTGGTGGCTCCCCCTACTCCATCTCTCTCGACTTCCTGAAGGCCCTCTCCTCATCAAACTTCACTTCCCGCCTAACTACAACTCTCCTCTGGCCAGGAATGTAAAGTCGATATGCCTTCGAAGTCTCATCGTAGGCCACAAAGATGCCTCTCTCTGCGGTGGGCTCGAACTTCGTCCTCTGCTCGGAAAGGACATGAGAGTAAGTTAGAGAGCCAAATATCCGAAAATGGCTCACCTCAGGCTTCTTGCCTGAATACATCTCCTCTAGAGTCATCCTCCCCAAGGCACGATGGGGACTCCTGTTTTGCAGATGCACTGCAGTGTTGCAGGCCTCTGCCCATAGAAAGAACGGTAACCCCTGATCATGAAGCATGGCTCTCGCTGCTCCAACGATCGACCTGTTCTTTCTCTCTGCTACTCCATTCTGCTCAGGAGTGTAGGGAACTGTCAACTGTCGCTGTATACCCTCCTGCCTGCAGAAAGCACTAAACTCCTTGGAGGTATACTCGCCCCCGTTATCTGATCTCAACATCCTGATCTTCCTCCCCATCTGCTTCTCCACAAGGGCTTTGAACCCTTGGAAGACACTCAATACAAGTGGGGACTTCTTGCTCCTCAAGAAGTAGATCCAGGTCTTCCTGGAGTAGTCATCAATGAAGCTGATATAATACTCATGACCAATCAAAGAAACTGTGGACATAGGACCGCAAATGTCAGAATGAATCAGGTCAAGCACTCCTGCTGCTCTCGTGTCACTGCTAGGAAACACGGTCTTGGTGTACTTTCCCAAAGCACACCCTCTGCACACATCACTCTACTCAGTGTCGAACTCAGGTAAACCTGTGACCATGCTCCTCAACAATCTCAGAGCGGGGGTGATGTAAATGGGCCATCCTCCTGTGCCATAACTCACATAGCTCACTGCTGCTGTTGCTGCTGTGTGCTAGAGCATGCTGTGGCTGAAACAATAACTTGTACAGTCGTCCACATCTAACTCCTATATCCATGGGAGTAGATACACCTGTGGTCTTAGGAAACACCTGCACTCTCCCATCTGAGAAGCTCACCCCAAGACCCCTGTCCTCAATCGTGGAAACTGAAACAAGGTTCTTTTTCAGCCCAGGGACGTATAACACATCCCTCAACGTCATGGGACTCATGGACTCCCTCTCAAATGTAACAGTCCCCTGACCCACTGCTCTAACAATGGTGTTGTCACCAAGTACCACCTCCACCTCTCTCTCTGTCCGTGATAACTCGGAGAAGAACTCCCGAGTACCTGTCATGTGTCTCGAGGCTCCGCTGTCAATGTACCACGTACCAGTGGTGGATGGACCCGTCTGATGCCCTGTCAACAATGAGTGCTCAATCTCCATCTCCATGTCTGTGCTGGTGGCTAGGGAGACTCTCTCTCTCTCACTCTGTCCAGCATATAGGGAAAACTCCCTCTGAAACCTATCACCAAACTCATCAATCTCTACTGAGGCTGCTGTGTGCTGTCCCTGTCCCTTCTTCTTCTTCTTGTTTGGACACTGAGATGCATAGTGCCCAAACACCTGACAGCAGTAGCACTTGATTTTACTCAAGTCCTTCTATCCACCCTGTGAATGCTGCTGCTGCTGCTGCCCCTTGGCCCCATTCTTCTTGGGACCCTCCTTCTTCTTCCCCTTGGCTGTCAGAGCCACGTTCTCCTCATCTGCCACACCACCTGATGAACTACCCTGTACGAGACCCCTCCTAGTCTCCTCCTGCACAAAGTCATCCCACAACCTCTCCCAAGATGGTAGGTTCTCCCTGCCCACAATGGCCTGCACAAATGCACTCCAGGACTTTGAAGCCCCGTTCACAACTGTGCGTACTAGCTCACTCGGAAATACCACCTCACCAACCGCTGTCAGTTCATCCCGAACTACAGAAATCCTAGTGAGGTAAGCTATGACTCTCTCTCCTCCATTCATCTTGATACTCTTGAGCTTCTCCTTGAGAACCATCTTCCTGTTCTCGTTGGAGCTCTCATACAAGCTGATCAAGGCACTCCACATCTCATGTGCCTTGGTCTTCCCAGAAATATGAGGGATTATGTGGTCTTTTACTGCATCTAGGATGATCCTCCTGGCCTTACAGTCTTTCTTCTTGAAGGTTGAAAGAGTTGTAGCATCTGAGCCATCTGGAATGGTAATGGGGTTGGTAGTGGTGTTCCTCACCACCTCCACCCATAACTCATTCTCCTCCAAAAGCAACAAAATTCTGGCCTTCCAAGGCACAAAATTTTCTGTCCCATTCAACCTGTCTTCAATCCTCAAACCTGTAGCCGTCTGAAAATCAACCCAATAGAACGCTGCCCACTAACAGAAGGTAAGAATACTGAAATTTCTAAGATCTGCAATTTTATGTGTGTCTACAAACTATCTTTTTTTCTACCCCCTTTGCTCTGATACCATGTAGAATTTTCTGCACTTTAGTTGCCTGCTGGTTTGTGTTAACAATTTGTGATTTTCACCTACAGCCTGTTTTGCATTGGTTGTAGGTTACTTATAAATTTTTCTATAACAGTCAAACACGCAATAAAATGCTACTTACAGGCTGTAAACACATTTAACATTCACACATGAAAATTTAACTCAGAGATTTTTGGCCAAATCAAGCCCTGGAAAAACCCCCACGGGGGAAAACCAGTTGAGAGAGAGAGATATTTATTATTTCTTCAGCAAGGTAATATAACAGCAGTACAAAAACAAATACAACTTATCTCCACATTAAATGCACTCCAAACTGCCTCGATTTCTGTGCACAACAGCTGCCTAGAAATGTGTGCAGAATCTTCTCGGTTTCTGTGCAAATAATGGCTTGGAATCTGTGCTGTATCCTCCTCGATTTTAGTGCCAAAACACCCTAAAATCTGTGCTGACTGTAACTCGAAATTTGTGCTTGAATCACCCTCGAAAATCGTGCAAAGAAGTGACTACTGTACGGTCTGTACGGACCAGAATGTACCT
This sequence comes from Larix kaempferi, assembly GCA_027924585.1. NCBI lineage: Eukaryota > Viridiplantae > Streptophyta > Pinopsida > Pinales > Pinaceae > Larix > Larix kaempferi. The sequence continues at coordinate 8,584,804 of BSBM01001166.1, read as the reverse complement.
GTTAGTTTCTAGAAAACCGTGCAGTCACATACCTCAATTTCTGTACCAGTTTGCCTTGAAACCCGTGCCACAATTTTTTGTCTGAGATGCATGAGGACTGTCTTGAAAATGGTGCCCAGGAATACCTCGAACTGTGTGCAAAGGAAGGATGACTGCTGTACGGTGTTCAACTCGGGATTCGTGCTGAAGATGATCTCATTCACCTTGGAGTCCGTGCTGATAATAAATGCCTAGAACTGTGCCTCGAATACTGTGCCAAGTGATGGTTGTAACTCCTCGAAGTGCGTGCTAGGGTTCTCTTGGTTTCTCTCTCACGATTTTTCTCTTATGAAAACTCAACAATGAATTAGGTTTGAGCATTCCTCACCTTTTTGTCTAATCCCTAGATGGGCATCTAATCCAACGGTGGATATTCACTCAATCCAATGGCTAGGATAAGATGAGAGCAAAAATCACATTAATTAAATCACTTAAATAATTTATTTGCTCACCCACTTTAACTTTAGCAAAAAGTGACTTTAAAAACATAAAGTCTCATTAATGTGTAATTAATGTGAGGGCCACTTTTCCCCTTCCTTAGTGACTTAGGCTAGGAATCACAAGGGGAACACATCCCAAGGTACAAAACTAACACTATATATATATATATATATATATTTTAAATATATTAAAATTTAAAAATATAGACATATAGATCCAAAAATATTTAGAAACTAGAACATTTACAAATATTCAATAGAAATTAGAATCAAAACACATTAATGATTACACATTTGTCATTCACAAATCACAATGAGACACAGATGCATGTCAGAACCATATTTTTCATTAAGTCATCAAAATCAAAATGTATACATATATGTCGGAATGCCACTGGGCAGTGGCAAATGCCAAATAGACTAATAGTAAATACAAAAAGGGGTGGATCAAGATGGAAGAATCTCATATGTCAATAGCCCTCCTCCATGCCCGAATCAACAAACTCATCATTGGCACTGCCCTGATCCTCATCCTCCTCCTCCTCCTCCTCGCCTCTGCCCATCTGACGATCTGCATCTACTGCTGTGGAGGATGACCCCTCCATACGATCACCATCATCAAAAGTGACCAGCTCTAGCACTAGATCATTAAGATCCATGTTGGCTAATGCCTACTCAGTACTGCTGTCCAAACCCATATCGTCAGGAAATACATCCCACATCTTTGTCTTTCCCTTCACCAACTCCTCCCTCTTCCTGTAAATAAGACAAAGGTTGGAGTGCACATACACCATCATCTCTGCCCTGGATTGCTCAAGCCTGCTCTTCTTCACACTATACAAGTTCCCATATGTGCTCCAATTCCTCTCACAACAAGAGGATGATGTAACTTGAGAGATGACCCTCAAGGCTAACTTCTGTAGAATAGGGGATGTTGCCCCATGAGTTGCCCACCAAACATAGGGTTTCTTAACCCCCCTGTCTCTAAGCACATCATAGCCTCCAAATCTCCCAGTGCTAGTGGAAAAATCTACAAAGCCCTCCTCCACCTCCTCAAGTAGGTGTCTAACCTAAAATAGTCGTCTAAGTGCTATCTTCCTCCCATGTGCAATCTCTGCATCCATGTGAGGAGGGACTTTGTGTGAGGGCCCCAGTCCACCAGTGAGCCACTCCTGAGAGTCGAACTTGGGGTTCAAGGAATGGGCCAAGCAATGCAAACGTGTGCAATTCTTATCCCACCTGGAGATAAGAATATCATGAATTATGGTCCATAGGTTCTCTGTCGATGTCCCATACTCGAGACACTCATTCTCCATGACAATGGACCTCATGGACTCAATCATGGAATCCCACCCCTCATAAACATCTGCTAGGATGGGTTGGCCCGTGTCTGCAAACCGCAACAAAAAAATGATTAGCTCCATGATCTTAATGCTAAGATCTACTGTGTCCCACCAACCATCATCTAACACTGTGTCCTTCACCTTTTGTGAAGCAATCTGATCCGTCTTTCTCCAAAAAGACCAAAACTCTGAAATCACCATGGATCCGAGAGCGGTTTTGACCTCCCTCAACCTCTTGAGCATGATGAATGAGGAAGCAAACCGAGTATCTGCAATCTTCATCAATGAAAGTTGTGTGTTCTCTTTGTAGATGGTGAGGCCATTTGTGTGGTTTTGTACAAAGTTACGAATATGGCGTGCATTCTCAATAAGGTTGCCAATCCATGTCACATCTGAAGCAATGGATTTCAGTGCTAAATTCAAGGAATGAACAATGCAAGGTGTCCAAAAAACCCTTAAAAGCAATAAAAGCATGTATCAATGACTCTACAACACTAACATTGCAATGACCAAATTCAAACAATGAGCAAATTAGAAATGAAAGGTGTCCAAAATGAACATACCTGTGGATATTTAGCTTCCACAATCATGCCAGCAACCTTGCAAATAGGTGCATTGTCCGTGATGATTTGTACACAAGAATCAACACCTACTTCTTCAATGGTTTTGATGAATAAATCGCCCATATACTGTGCATCCTTGTATTTCCCAAGAGCATCCATCGCTTTCAAGAACACCGGTCCATTTTGGGAAGATACCATGAAATTAATGAGTGGATGGCGTGCTAGATCCGTCCATCCGTCAGAAACAATACTCACATCGGATGAGGACCATGTTGTTCTAATTGGCTCAAGAATTTTATCTACCTCCTCCTTTGCTTTAACCAACAATGTGGTTCTAAGCTTCTCTAAACCAGGAGGCACATAACCACTTGGAGCTCGTTCCAAGATACTTCGACACATCTCAATAAACAATGGTGACCATGCAACATTGAATGAGATGAAGTTGAGGTAGAAAAAAAATGCAATGGTAAGGTCCACCTCTTCTCGCACCTCTTGTTGGAAAATCCTATCCATTGGACCACTTGTAGATTGTCTCTTTCTTGTTTGATAAGTATCCCCACTCCCATGAATGCTAGGTGGAAATGGAGGCTTGGTGCTAGAGGACTTCCTCAAGAATGGAAGAGGATCGTCCTCTTTTTTCTTGCTTGTTGCTGCCACCTTCCCTAAGCCAACATGATCCTCTCTTTCCATATCCCTCCTTTGGTTAACACTCACCGCTTTGCATGAAGAAATCCCGCAAGAAGGAAGGGCCAACAAATGGCCCTTAATCCGGAAATATGTGCTCTTGAACTCATTCTTGCAAAAATTGCATCTCCAAGACACATTGCCTCCCCCAACAAGCTTTGCTCCAAGCCCATCTTTCCTTGTCACATACTTCCACAAAGGGTATTTTTTTGCTTGCGCTTGTTGTCTTGCTAAAACAGGGTTAAATGGAGCCATAGCATGAGCTCCACTAGCAACAGATGGAGCACTTGACAGAGGAGGAGAACCGCTTGTGCTTGGAGGAATAGGAGGGGAGGCACTAGATGGTGCATTTCTCCCTTTTCTTTGCCCCTTAGCTTCTGCCCTAGCTGATTGAGACATTCCCTTTCTTGTTTGATGGTTGAGCTTGCAATCCTCTCCACAAATCCACCCCCAATGCACTTGGATTCCCTTGGATAGCCTTCAAATCTCCTTCACCTGCACATAAAAGTCACTCTCAACCTTCTCCTTGCTTGCAAATGACAAAAAGAAAGTCAAAAACCGGTTTTAAACCCAACCTGGATTTGCTTTTTCGCGGAAATCGTGTCCTGTTTTTGGGACACGAATCCGACAGTCGGGGACACGATGTCAAATCGTGTCTGATTCGACATTTGGTTGTGTCCCGATTTCAGACACGACCAAAAGTCGAATCAGACACGATTTGACATCGAATCGTGTCCGATTCGACCCCCACGGGACACACAGGGGGGTTTGGACGAATCCGGTTTCTTAGCTGGTTAGTCTTCCTTCTAAATTGCTTCATTGGCGGCACCTAGCCGCATCAAAGTAATTGAGACTAAATACACTATGGAAAAGGATAAATACTATAAAATGCAGCACCACATCAAACATACCCATGCACTCAATAATGGTAGCGGTGGTGCAGGAGTGATTACATGGTGTGTATGACCACACTACAAGAGAATCTGCTGCACAGAGCTGTATGACAAGAAGCACAGCAGGCTGCTGCATTACCCTACATGTGGTGCACCCAAAGCAATGCCATCTCTCCATGCAATTTTCTTCTCCAAGGTAAAAACTGCTCTACTGTAGAAGAATTAAAAATAAAATTGAATTCATTAGAGCAAGAAAGCTTCAAAGGGACCAATAATATTGGATAGCAAACATGTTTAGGTGCCTCCAGAATAGTGCGTGTAAAGCATTCGACCTATTCAGTATTTTCTGAAATTGACATGATTCCGGGGAACAAAATAATAAACAGCCTAGTGATGACACCTGTTGAACACAACAGCACACCCACTTTGAAGGTAACAACTTGCCTTGCTTGTCAAAGAGTCATTTACATGCCTTTTAATTATGTTTTCTTTTTGGATACTCCAATTGGAAAGAAAAAGACTGTAATTTGTTTGCCAAAAACCTGCAAATATATATGAAAATACTTCCTGGAACCCTGAATAACATTAGTCATAAATCAGCAAGCAGAGCGATAATATAACAATGACAAAATCACTACTGATTGATCATTCACAATAACAGTGAACAATAAAGAAAGTCAATGAAATCTACCAATTCCATTTCTATGAACATAACAGGATGACAAGTGTAGAGCCATGAGGTCATTAGAAGAAAGAAAAATAAAAAAAGTATTCACAACTAGAAAATACAAAACCACGGACCCATCCACAAATAGCCAAAATCTCCAAATGGAGCCAACACATTATCATCACCAGAAATCCTTACATGCACCTCATCTTTTAAATGTTCTACAAGATTTCTATGTTGTCCTTGGGTGTACCAATCATGTGCATATTCTTACTCGTGTTATATTAAACTCAATTATTTCAAAAAATACAAATACAAAATCAAACATGTAAATGGGATAGAAACATAAAAAAAGAAAATAACAAAAAGATCATACACAAGTGTCCTTGTACTTGCAAAAGACCTTGTATAATTTCACTGTTTTCAGATAATAAAAGGCACATAGCAAAATATTAGTATATTACCAATAAATGATGTTTGGTTTCAAATTGCTGGTGGAAATATGAGACAATCAACAACTTGCAAAAGACCAATAATTTGTTGACCATACAGCAAAAATGCATGTAGAATCTTCATGTATCAACTTCCTTGACAGAAAACAGCATAAATTAAATTATACATAGATTGTCCAGTAACCGTTGTTAACTATCCTGTAATTACAAGTCTCTAAGCACAGAAACAAGTCTTCCAAACATATTGCCTCAGTCACAGCTCAAAAGAAATCAAAAAGTGGTATGCACTGCACAAGGCAAAAAATATATTGCAAAAACATCATGTATTTGAACTACTGCTTACCCAAAACTCAACCCTCTAATACCGACCCAAGAGAATAAAATCTTCATCCTCTATAACTTGAACATCTCTATTTCCAATGAAATTTTTGCGGCCAATATCTTGAACAATATTGCAAAATTGCATCCTTTTCTCAATAGGAAGAGGGGCATAGGGTAACCTAAATATAGGCCTTATTACACCAAGTTGTGCCAAAGCTGTATTAAGAGCAATCGGATTAGGCTCACAAAAGAGCCAGTCCATCAAAGGTAATAGCATTTTGTTCAGAGCTTCATCTTTCCCATTGAACATAAGATCGTACATCAAACCTGGAACCACGTTACTTGCAACAGAGATGACTCCTCTAGCTCCATAGTTCCACCTTGCATCATGACACTGATCATCATTTCCACTCCAGACAGCCATACCATTGTCTGTGTACTCATTAACACGGTCATTTCCGACGCATTCTTTAACACCAGCAAAATTTGGGCTCTTGGCAAGTATGTTTATTACGAATGGAGGAATATCTTGTCCTGTCCTACCAGGGACATTATATATAATAGTTGGACCCATTGAAAGCACACTTTTGAAATGTAATACCAGCCCTTCATGGGATGTCTTCCCATAGTAAGGATTGATGTGAAGAGCAGCATGCATTCCAACGGCAAAGCCTTGCTCTGTTGCATGTATTGCCTCTCTTGTTGAATTGCTTCCGGTATTTCCAATGACTTTGATTGCATCACCAAAACAATTGACAGTGTGTCCAATTAGCATAATATGTTCATCCCAACTCATTAGCTGCCCTTCACCAGTTGTTCCTCCAACAATAACACCCTCAACACCGTTTACTATTTGCATATTTACCAGGGAATCATAAGCTTCCAAATCAAAACGTCCATCTGGTAAATATGGGGTCTTAATTGCTGTAATCAACCTAAGTTTTTTTATTTCATTGACTTGAGTTCTGTAAAAGCAAGGAAAAAAAGAACATTGAATTAACAATAGCATAATCAATCTCTAAAACTCGTACATCTGGAATAAGCAAGGTACATAACAAAGTGTAAATGAGATATTACCTTAAAATATTGTTGCGTTGCAATTCAAATTAAATAACCAATAGGCATTGCCTAAAAGGGTCACTCAGCACATAACTCAGAAGCCAAAAAATCACTACAGCATATGGGTGAATCATACGAAGCACAGATTTCATAATTTGTTTTCTAAATAATTATTTATTCCCAAGTAATAGGCAGATGTTTTATTTAATCTATATGCGTAAATAATCCATTATTTTAATGGTGTGATTTCTGAAATCCATCCTGTATTTCCTTGCAATCACGAACAGATGCCTGCCCACTTGAAGATGATAAACAAAATACGGTTTCCTTTAATAAAAGCATCTACTAAATTGTGGCATTTATTTTTCATTTTTGTCTCTAATATGGATATTTTTCTATAATTTGTTAATTGTTTCTAAACTTTATCAAAAGACATAACAAGGAAACCATTTCAAAGAAAGAAAACACCGAAAGATTCAGATTAAGCCTTAAAGACAATGTAAAATAGCAGTTTCTCTTATTTCAGGAAACCACATTCTGTTTTTCACCCTCAAATTTTCAAGTGAATAGACATATGCTTGTGACATAACTCACAGAAAGGACATTAAAATAATAGTTATTTATGCTTAGCTCCTAACTTGATCATAGATCTTAATTTCTGCTTTTAGCATAGATCTAGGAGACGCTTTTGTACTTGCTATGGATGTACTATCTTAGTCTCATCGACCTACTTTTATAAAGAACTGTTTTGATGGCAGATTTCAACTAATCATAAAACAAGAAATTAGCAATATAACTATAAAATGTTAGAAACCTGAAACTGACAATGGACTACTATATTCTTTGATAAAAGCTTTCCTTGGTGGTTATTGTTTTGTGCTTACAAACTACCTTTTAAATCTAAATGCTAAAACTTTTTCCAGCTTTTGACATGATAAAGGGCGTAAGAATGAAGATTATAAACCCCTACCCTTCTGAAGTAATCATCGGGTTGTTCTCTTGTCTAGTCACTCTTGTGGTCTTGTCTGAAAGATAAACATTTCCAGCATGATTGACAAGATTTGTACACTGACATTGTCAAAGAAAGATAAGCACAGAATCTTGTCCACTTATATAATAGTAATCTTATGAATTTAAGTGCATACAAAGATAGATCTCATGATTTCTACTTCCGAGTTACTGGATGTAATTACATGCAATGTTGTTGATATGAGTTGTTTATAAGAGAAACAGAGACAAGTAATAGCACCAAATATTGACAGTTGAAAATTTATTCAGACCTACCAAACAGCAAGCTAGTTGACCAACCTATTTTTCAATTCCAAGCTTCGCATAGGAAGATGTACATCTTGCATGGTAGCTGCTCTTGCTGGTCTCCATATTTTGCTTTCCCTGTATTCACATAAGACGATTTTAAGTCCTAAAAGAACAAAATTTAAAAAAAAATGGATAGGTACTTCCTACATTTTGAAAATATTTCAGCACATATAAATGCAGATCACATATTAAGTCTGCATGACACTATAGTAAGAAAACATGCAGTGCTGAAGCTACTACATGTGCTAATATATCATTTGAACTCTAATCACACATCATTCTTTTGCATGTGTGTGGGGCAGGCTTCAATTCTGTATTAAGACTACTGTATTAGGATTAGGATTGAGGACACCTGTGCATTTGATTATAACATATTTTTCATGCATGCGATTACTACAAACAAAGTGCTGCTATCTTCAGCTAATAAGTCTAATTTGGTCCAAATTTGTCAAATCTTTCAATGTTTTACAATCTTTGCCCTCAAAAGTAAACTGGAGAACAGTTGGAAGACTTCCATTAAAAAATAAAAAATAAATTGCAATGTTATGACAACACAGGAAGAAAGCCTTAACCGAGCTTAAACTGGAAAACCCACTAAACACCAAAATAACAACTAAATATCAAGTAACAGATACATTCTAGACGAAGTTCTAACCTTTGGATACTGAGAGGCAATACCGGCTAATATTAAGCCTAGAAAGTCCATTTCACTAATTACAAAGTTTGTCGATGAAGATTAATGCCAGTCAGCATGGGTCAAATTAAAGCTTGTGTCCACAATACACATGATAATTTGTGCAAAACATCAAGTTCCCTCAAATAGCAATGGGTAAGACACACATAAGTAAGTCCATCTCCTTGAACTTTACTGTTTCTCCTTCAGGTGTACATTTAAATTGCAATGTTATGACAACACAGGAAGAAAGCCTTAACTGAGCTTAAACTGGAAAACCCACTAAAAACCAAAATACCAACTAAATATCAAGAAACAGATACATTCTAGACGAAGTTCTAAACTTTGGATACTGAGAGGCAATACCAGTAAATATTAAGCCTAGAAAGTCCATTTCACTAATTACAAAGTTTGTCGATGAAGATTAATGCCAGTCAGCATGGGTCAAATTAAAGCTTGTGTCCACAATACATATGATAATGTGCCAGTGCAAAACATCAAGTTCCATCAAATAGCAATGGGTAAGACACACATAAGTAAGTCCATCTCCTTGAACTTTACTGTTTCTCCTTCAGGTGTACATTGGGTTTGCTTTTGTCTATCTGTCTCTTCAACACTATAATCCTCCCCTTAGAGAATTTACCCTTGAAGCCAGTTTGGCACAGATGACATTGGTATTATATAGTTCAAATCTTCTTTCCAATCTGTTGTCTTGCATATCTGCATCAACAATCCTGGGACAGGTGGGTTTAAGGCACATCAGATTTCTGCAGCAAAATAGGGTTTACTTTACCAGTATCCTCTTCATTAGGCTCCACCCAACAACACAAACGCCCTCAAGTTGTTCAGTCTACAAATCTATTGCTACTAGTCCAATAAATGCAAGCTTTTCATAGACGATCCCCAACTTTCAAGCCTAAACGTGATTAAGGTGTCTTAGACCCTTCTATTCTATGTTACCATCAACTGCATGTACGGGAACTATTTCTGTTAGAGATAGGTGTATCTCAAAATGTCCTTCATGTTCAGATGCCTAGCATGGAGGTACATTTTCAGTATAGGCATTGGAGTAGGGTTAGAGGGTGAGATACACCAGGTGTCATGGATCCAGTGGTGGAGACATGCAGAAATTTCAGTGACTTTTGCCCTCGCATGCAAAAGTTTGCGTGCATGCACTCACATTAGGGTTTTGGAAACCCTAATCAAGCAATGAGTTGTTAAAAGGAGGCCAGGGGCCTTGGGCAAAGTTTACTCAAGAGTTTCTTTAGAGATTGGAGAGAGAGAGAGAGAGAGAGAGAGAGAGGGTGAATCAGTGCATGCAGAGAGAGGTGCATCCTTGAGAGGAGGGGTGCATTTTCTAAGAGAGGGCGATCAGATCAGAGTGAGATCAGGGCACACTTGATCTATTGTTTTAAATGTAACTTCGGAAGATATTCTTCTGTATATTATTATTGTACTTCTATTGTACCTCCGTCGGAGATGTTTTTCCTCCGTTCGAGGATGTCATTATTGTATTTGGTCATGTAAGAATATCGAGGTAAAACCTCCATTGTAAGTCGAGGCAATAGTTCCCCAAAAGATAAATGTAAAATGTATTTTTGAGTCTCCCTAGGACAGGTCAGCCCAATCAGTTAGGGAAGTCGGCCCAATCAGTTAGGGAAGTCGGCCTCAATGAGGAATTAGGTCAGTCACACATAAAGTATAAATAGAGAGGCTCACTCTCTCATTTGGATATCACACTCACTCAAGCAAGTTCGCACCAAGTGAGAGAGAAGACAAGTTCGTTGGAGGAGAAAGAGGGAAGCTATAGAAGACATCTTATCTTTGGGTTTCCTATCTTGTTTGATATTGTACTAGTGATGAATCTATTACTGAGGAAGTTGCAGGGTTTTCTCCTTTATGGTTTCCCCGAGGAAATTTCTTGTGTCTTTTGTGTATTGTTGTGCTTGTCTATTTTTCAGTTTAAAGATCTAAGATAATTGAATTAAAGTGCAAACTCTAACATGGTAGCAGAGCCACTCTGAAAGGAGGCACTGTGTAGCAGTGGAAAAGATAGGGTTTCCAAATCCAAGGACTTCTCTCCACAGATCATCAAGAAAAGAGGGCTAGGATAACTCGCCTCAAGGAGGCACATCTTTTGGTGGAAACAGAATTCAGTTTGGAGAATTTTCATTTTTGACCCAGTCACTAGTGCTAGAAAAACTAGGGCTTCTTGTTCCGGGCACTTCCCTCCACATATTAGCTTGAAAAGGAGGTCATTTCAACTCGCCCTAGGAGGGCGCATCTTCCTGTGGAAGCAGAATTCAAAACCAAGAATTTTCATTTTTCCCCTATCACTATTGTCAGGGCAAAACTAGGGCATCAGTTATTTTGCAATTATGTCAACAGATTTGGGAAAAGGAGTACATTTCTCAACTCGCCTTGAGGAGGCACATCTTTCTATCCAAGCAGAAGTTCAAAATTCCAAGCTTGAAAAATTAGGGTTTCTCTATCAAACCCTAGGTCAGCCAGACACACTTCCTTAGTGGTGGATATTACACTAGATAGATGGTGTAATCAAAGTAGAAGTGTATATCGATCAACCTCCAGAATTTGGGACTCTCTACAAAGAACCACATGTGCACAGATTGAAGAAGGATTTGTAAGGGCTCAGAAGGCACCCATGGGATAGCATGATGAGATCGAGGATCACCTAGAGTGATGGGACATCAACCTTTTCTACAAGGTTGAAGATGAGAAGCTCATAGATGGGTGCAAGACAGAAATTGCAATAGAGTTCGAGATCTTGATATCCAGTGACCTACAAAGATGACATAGATGGATACACAGAAGATCATCAGAAGAGAAGGCTACCAGTAACTCCAGTGCAGAATGTCTCGATGCAGAGTACAAAGATGCAGAGAGAGGATAGTGCTCAGTTATAGAGGGAGTAGGAAAGCTCTGCTTCAAAGGGAGTGACTACAGCACATATGGAGAGACATTATCACTTAGCCTTTATCCGTGGCAAAGGTGTTTGCCCCAATATCTCAAGTATATGATCAGAGTGATACCGTATGTCTCCCCTCATGAAGAGGAAGTATATGTGGTACAATTTGAGACAAGTACCAAGGACATGGTACGGTAGGATAGACGATTTCTGACGAGCTTGGGCTTTACCAAGAGTAAAGCGGACTCCAACCTTTACTACAAGGTTGAGGAAGGAAAACGTTGATTCTACTATTGAACAAAGAAGAAGCTTGCCGATGAGTTCGAGATGAAGGACCTAGGTATGATGCACTACTTAGGTATGAAGGTGTGGCAGAGTTTAGATGGGATTTTCCTTGGTCAAGGAAAGTATGCAGTGGGGATTTTGTAGAGGTTCGGAATGATGGATTGCAAGGAAATGGCCACACCAATGGCATCGAACTTGAAGCTACTATGTGATGTTTCTTCAGAGACAGTTGATGCCACAATATACAAGCAGATGATTGGTTCATTAATGTACTTGACGAACACGAGACCAGACAATGCTTTGCTGTGAACACCCCGAGTCAGTTCCTGACAAATCTGAGACATGTTCACCTGAATGCTGCAAAGCATGTGTTGAGGTACCTAAAGGGTACAATTGAGTATGGGCTCAAATATGTGATGAATCAGAAGATTAACCTGCATGGTTATGTTGATTTGGATTGGGCAAGCAGTGCCACAGATAGGAAGAGCACTTCGGGATGCTACTTTAGTTTCGGATCCATTATGATCTCTTGGTTTAGAAGGAAGAAGTCATGTGTGGCACTGAGTACAGCCGAAGTAGAGTATGTTGCAACTTGTTCGACTAGTTGTGAGGCAGTATGGCTTTGGAAGCTACTATCAGATTTGTTTGATCTAGAGCCAGAGGCGACTTGTATCTTTTGTGACAACCAGAGTTGTGTGAAGTTGTCAAAGAACCCCGTGTTCCATGACAAGTCGAAGAACAATTGAGATCAAGTACCACTATATCCAGGATATGGTGCAGAGAGGAGCAGTGAAGCTCCAATATGTGGCGATAGACGAGCAGACAACCGATGTGTTGACCAAGCCATTAGCAAGAGTGAAGTTTGAGTACATCAGAGAGAAGCTTGGTGTTATCCAGATCGATGTTCCTTGAAAGAGGGAGTGATGTGACATGGTCGAAAGACGCAGATGCACCAGAGCTATATCTTACATGGTGGAAGACATAGGTGGTCCGCAAGGACGTAATGCATCTAGGATGCTCCTGGGCTGTATCCACATGTTTGAAGACGTTGGTGGTCCATGGGTCATAAAGCATCTAGGATGCGCCTGGGCTGTATCTTACATGATGGAAGACGTAGGTGGTCCAAAAGGACGTAATGCATCTGGGATGCTCCTGGGTTGTATCCACATGTTTGAAGACGCAGGTTGACCGAGAGAGTTGTAATACTTTCTGGGTTGTATCCACGGGGTGGAAGACGCAGATGTTCCTTGGCTGTATTCACTAGGTGGAAGACGCAAGTTGACTGAGAGAGAGACATAATGCATCTGGGTTGTATCCACTGGGTGGAAGACGCAGATGTTCCTGGGTTGTATCCACTCGATGGAAGAGGCAAGTTTTCTAGTGGACATGGTATATGCACCTGGGCTGCTCTCCGCATGAGACGATGAGATGATCTGGATACGATGAGATGATAGTAGGAGACGTAGGTGACTGTTGTGGCAATGTAATATGTGGTCCTGGGTTGTACCTACTTGATGCCTTGCTCATAGAGATGATGAAGACCTAGATGATAGCTAGGCCTACATCTAACATGAAAAAGGGCTGGCTATGTATAACTTCTAATGATGGGTAGATTCGAGAGATGTCACTAGTCATTGATCAACAAGATGAGAATTACTGTTGCAGCGATGGTGATGTTTTCCAAATGTATCCACTGGGTGGAAGACGCAGATGTTCCTGGGTTGTATCCACTGGGTGGAAGACAAAGGTTTTCTGGTGGACATGGTATATGCACCTGGGCTGCTCTCCGCATGAGATGATGAGATGATCCGGATACGATGAGATGATAGTAGGAGACGTAGGTGATTGTTGTGGCAATGTAATATGTGGTCCTAGGTTGTGCCTACTTGATGGCTTGCTCATAGAGATGATGAAGACCTAGATGATAGCTAGGCCTACATCCAGCATGAAAAAGGGCTGGCTATGTATAACTTCTCATGACGGGTAGATTCGAGAGATGTCACTAGCCATTAATCAACAAGATGAGAATTACTACTGCAGCGATGATGATGTTGTCTAGAGTTTGTGTCTAGCTGTGATGATGATTGTGTGGAGAGAATAGCTTCCTAGTTAAGAGGGAGTGTTGTTGTAAATGTAACTTCGGAAGATATTCTTCAGTATATTATTATTGTACTTTTATTGTACCTCCGTCGAAGATGTTTTTCCTTTGTTCGGGGATGTCATTGTATTTGGTCATGTAAGAATATCAAGGTAAAACCTCCATTGTATGTTGGGGCAATAGTTCCCCAAAAGATAAATGTAAAATGTATTTTTGAGTCTCCCTAGGATAGATCGGCCTAGTCAGTTAGGGAAGTCCTCCCCAGTGAGGAATTAGGCCAGTCACACATAAAGTATAAATAGAGAGGCTCACTCTCTCATTTGGATATCACACTCACTCAAGCAAGTTTGCACCAAGTGAGAGAGAAGACAAGTTCGCTAGAGGAGAAAGAGGGAAGCTGCAGAAGACATCTTTTCTTTGGGTTTCCTATCTTGTTTGATATTGTACTAGTGACGAATCTATTACTGAGGAAGTTGCAGGGTTTTCTCCTTTATGATTTCCCCGAGGAAATTTCTTGTGTCTTTTGTGTATTGTTGTGCTTGTCTATTTTCCAGTTTAAAGATCTAACATAATTGAATTAAAGTGCAAACTCTAACATGATATGTGGCACTAAGGACCTGCATTGCTGTGTAGTGAGTTCATCTGCACAGAGGGAGCTCAGAGATTGAGCTAGGGCACATTTCCTGAGGAGAGGGGCGCACGTCCAGAGGGACAGAGAGGCGCAGATCTGAGCAGAGGTCTAGCTTCCTTCATCTAGATTAGGGGTTGGATCTATCAAAGGCAGAGTCAGTTTCCGAGATAGATCAGATCCATCAGTTATGAGTTCGAAGATTGTTCATTCAGAGGGGGGCGCATTTGTTGAGTAGAGGGGCACATTTCCCTGAGGAGGGCGAGATCTGAGAGGTAGCTCACCAGATCTGAGAGTAGGGTTTCACTGAGACGGTGATCCTGTGGCAGTAGGGTGAGAGGCCCTAATCCGAGAGTAGTTCAGAGACAAATACATTCAGAGCAGAGGGTCGCAGTCAATTGAGGGGCGCATTCATTCAAAGTGAGGGTGCAGTCAGCCAGAGCAACCTAGTCTTCCATCAGATCAAACTTAGAGCCTTGTGTGGCTCAGAGATGAGTCATTGTTGGAATCTCTATTGTACCGATTGTAATTGCTTGAAGATATAAAAGTTGTTTCATCTCTCACTGGTTTTCCCGCAAGGATTTTTCCAGGGTCTTTGACCAAAAACTTTGTGTCTTCTGATTATGTGTGATTGTGATATTTATTGAGTTGTAGATAATTTTCATGTGCTTCAAGTTTATAAGTATATTGTATTGCTGATACCTTCTCTGGGGATTGAGAAGTTGGGTTTTGGTATGCATGTGGCTTATTGAGACTCGAGGAAGAGTTGGGATCTGAGATTTCCAGAGTGAGTAGTGACCTGCAGAAAATTTACAGTTTCTGGCAGAAAACAATCCCAAAACTGAAATCTCAGAAAACTGTTAAGATTTCCCATTTCTGGGAGGGAAACTCATTTCTTAAGAAATAGTCAGCATTTCTACTGGTCATTTCTTGCAAGTTTCTAGCCTGTGAGAAATGGCTGACAGAAAAGGCCCAAAAATAAACAAAAAGAAAAGACAACACACAAAAATAAACAAAAAGCAGAAAAGAAAACAGATACATTTAAGAAGGACCATGAAAAGTAAATTGCAGAGAGTAAAAAACACTAAACTTCCCTTTAAAAAAACTAAAACCACCTCATTTGTGTCATTCTTTTACTGCAAAGCTGACCTGTGAGAGCAAGGAGAAACCCTATGATTGGAACTTGGAGGTTGGAGCAGAGAATGTCACACAGTTGGAGCCTTGGACTCTAGAGAATTCTAGCTTGAGGATTTTGACCTGTATCAGAATCTACAGTATAAAAAATTTGGACATCTTTGCACAAGGTTGGCTTTAAACTAAGTTTTCTTTGTTGGGCATTTGAAATTTTCAAATATGTATTGTTTGCATTATGAAATCGAATATTATGGCAGGAAGCCCAAGTACCCAACCATCGATATCACAAAGCATGAAAAACCCTGCCAACCAAAGGAAAGCTTGTCTCCATTTAAAAGAATGCCTGGATGCCAAAATGGCTTTGAAATTAGATTGTGGACTGCTATATAGTCTACTCATTCATACAATGAACTAAGTGGGACAACAGGATCAAGGGATTGGATACGTGTCATGAAGTTCAGACTGAATACACCTCTTCCTACCACTCCCATTCAGCCCACCGCGGTAGTCCAATCTCTGCCAAGGACTCACCCAGTAGTAGTGTTGTTCAACGCCATGGTCATCCATCACTTGACCACCTTTGGGATGTAATAGGACGTACATATATTGATGCATCAGTTGGAAATCCTTTCTTTGCAAACGGCATAGCATTCAATGTGTGTAGGTCATATTATTGAAGGGAGATGGCGCACAATTTGGTCAACAACACACCCTAAGTTTTGAGAAAATGATAATGTCAGTTTTGGCAAAAAAGAAGACTCACATTGAAGCGAGAATTTGCCACAATAGAGAGATCCGGAGGGAATCCGAGGTGTCAATTGTCTCAGATAGTTGGACAGATATCAGCCTTAGACACCTCATTAATATATTGGTTTTAATCTCATTAAAAAAATTTAAAAATTACGTAAAATTATTCATTCAAGTTTCTAGCATTAATGTTTAATCATGCCATTTCCATTTTCCTAAACATGTGATTGGTTCATTGTCATGTCAGCAAAATTCAAGCGAGTATTCCTTCATCCATTATGTGAAGAAAAACCACCTTACCCCACAAAAAGGGTCAAGATTTGGTGTGTTTGCTCAATCTACACCTTCTAACTTGAAAGACAAACTACCTTGTTCAACCCATTATGCTGGATTATGATGGTTCTGAACAGTGAAGATGATGGTGAGGATGAACTGCCTTTGGAAATGCAGAAAGATGCTAAAAGGCCATAGTCATAATACTATTAATCGGTCAATAGGGTCTAGCTTGGGTAGTTATAGTGAAGGGTTGTTTTCCTCCCCACCCAAGTACAATTCCCACTTGTGACATGCTTGCCCCTTGTGGGTCGATTTGTCTTCATGAGGAGCTCTATTATGTGGATGGTGCCAGATGCAATCCCTAGGTGACTTTGATAGATTAGATTCCACCCAATCATGACTGCTAAGCCGAGAATTGATTCCACAAGTCCACAGTGAAATTTATATCGTTAGCCAAAAAGCATTTCAAATAAATAATAATAATAATACTATTGATCTTGGTCAAGACTCAAAACATTGCATTGGGGTTTTTCAATTGAGAAGAGCCAATGGATGAGATGGAACCCAAATATCAATGTCTTAGCAAACTATTTCATCATTCATGAACTAAACAATAAACATTTTCACATTTGCACTGTTACAAACTTTATGTTATTAATATAAATCATGCTACTAGAGATGCCCTGATTTTTGTTATGAATATAAACATGATATCTCTTTTAAATTTTAGAAATTTGAATAATTTGCACAAACCATTGTATGATGAGTATTGATAGTTACAAATTTTAATTATTCTTGCATATTTATGTGAAAACAACCCAAAACATTTATTATTGCAAAACCTGAGAATTCTCGTTTCCTGTTCTGAACAAGTTTTTTTGTTTCATGCTTCTCATTTCTAGTAACACAGCTTCTAATAGTTGTCTACTAGATGTCTTGGCCAATGGCAACTAGATAAGCCAAGTTGCATTATCTTGGAGCACCGGTTCATGAATGAAAGCTTCTTATCACTCTGTTAGCAAAAACTCTACCTCAACGTGTTGGAGATACATTTTGGCATTTCAAAAAGGTATCCTTGTATGAAACATCTTTGAAACATGACTAAAATATTTTCGTGGCGTTTGGATTTTGTTTCATGCTTCTCATATCTAGTAATGCAACTTCTAATAATTGTCTACTAGATGTTTTGGGAAATGGCAACTCGATAAACCAAGTTGCAGTATCCAGGAGCACCTGCTAATAAATTAAAGCTTCCTATCACTCTAACAGTATGTTACCAAAAACTCTACCTCAATTTGTTGGAAACGTGTTTCAATGTTTTGAAAACGTTTCCTTGTATGAAACATCACTGAAACATTTCACTGGCATTTTGGATATTATCATATTTGAGATGCTATATCAATTGTTTTGAACTATGTATCTTTTGTTTCTGTGTGACGTTTTGGCCAACTTATCAATCATTTCAATTGGCATCAGAGGTCACTAAAATGTAAAAATATAGTCAAAAATGAAAAAAATGTTCACACTTCTTTCTTATAGATGGCTTGGACCTCTCTCAATGATAACTCCTTTTTAGATTTATTTCCAATATTGAAATTCATGAATGGTATGAAATCTTTGTGTGTTAGTTTCTTTCATATATATATATATATATATATATATATATATATGGGAGCCATTGGGTCACTTTGCAGTAGCAATCGAACATGTGGTTGCATCCAAAGGGATTATATTAAATAATCTTGTGACCCATGCACACATAAGTTGATCAAAGTCAAGCCCCATGTTTCGTCTTTGCTTCGAGAGCAAGCATGACCTTCTTTCCACGCATAGCCCAAAATTTTCCCCAAAAGATGAAAGCAATAGAGTGGGATGGTAGGTAGCTAAGACTATATGTTGTATGGTTTTCAAAGGCAACATCCAAGGGGCAAAAATGGTGTTTGCGATCTTCAGGTTCAACTTGGGTATCCTTTCTAGTGGAGTGGACTGATTGAAGATGCCAAGGAACTCTCCAACTATAACAAGGGAGGGAGCTTGTAACAATAGCTCACATTTGTCACTTACTCCAAAATCTATAAAGGCATTGAGAGAGGAATTGATTGGATGTTTCAGCAGGCAAAAGCCTGCAATGGCTAAGTTGGCTCCATAGATAGGATTAATATGTGGGCATTAGTTTCCAAGGGGAAGATAAAGAATCTACCCCCCATCACAAGTATTTACTATTTTTCTTTCTTGGAAGATCCCGCAAATTGGGATGTAGTTTTGGAGCGAGAACCACCGATGTTCAATGATTTGGGGCTAGTTCTACCATCATGCTATTTTGAATCTTGCACAACATGAAGGGATAACCTATAGTTGTGAGTTCAGTTCCCAATCCTACCACTCTATATTTATGATACAAGCAAGGGTGATCAAGGCTATCGGAAACAACCAAGGTGTTTTCAATTTGTTCATCTAAGAACCCTAGCGACGAAGAGTGTCCCCAAATTTTTGGTTATGTTGCCAACAAACAAGGACATCCTAGATCATATCTTTTTGGAATGTGATTTTTGTAAATGGGAGCAACAAATCAATTATGAAGGCATCCCATTCAAATGTTGGTTTTGCCATCAGTATAAGTATATTCTCCATGAATGCCCCAAGAAGAAGGATGCACTCAAAAAGAAAAAAAGAACTAGGACTTCCCCAAGAAGCGTTGGGCATCTGGGCAATCCCTTAAGGAGGTTGAAGGACATGCCAAATCTAAAAAAGACTCAAAGGAATATTCCAAATTTATAGGTGCATCCACAGATCAAAAAGAGTTAGAATCAAACTCTCCCCAAGGTTGCAACTCTCACAGTGGTGGATTCAATGAAGTAGGAAGGCCTAGTAGTTTTGAGGTTCTTTGTGCCAAAGTTGACACACTACTATTAATTTTTAGTGCAGCTGCGAGACCCATTCTCAGAGGGAATGGCACCCTAGTCAGTTAACTAGGGTTCCTGGTTATGTTAACCAGGCAGAGTAAAGAGTAAGACCCTAGAAGGCACCCTAGGGACCCCAGCTGTCTCCTGGGGTTCTTGGTTAGGGGACCAAGCAGGTTGATGCCATGGAAAAGTCCCTAGCATGTGGCTACGACCTCTATTTGTCTCTAGGGTATTCTGGTCTGGGACCAGACAGTTCCTTGGTCACAAGGACTAAGCAGATCCTGTAGGTTGAGACAGAGACATCTTGGTCTAGGACCAGGCAGATTCTTAGTCAAGGACCAAGTAGGTCCTGCAGGTGGTTGATCAACATTCAATCTGGGACTGAAAGCTCAGCTTGAGGCTGAGGACCATTCTCCGGGAGAATGGAGAACCTGGTCAAGGACCAGAGAGTTGATCAACATGACTCAGTATGGGACTAAAGCTCAACTTTGGGCTGAGAGCCATTCCTTAAGAATGGAGGTTCTTGGTCAGTTACCAAGATGATGATGTGTGATGTCCTCTTCTCCTAGGTCCTCGAGATGGTTGAGTTAGATGGTCTTCTTTAGGGACTGGCGACCTCTTGATGAAGCCACTAACATTTGACCTTAGGAGCGGTCTAGAAGACCACATGATCACATCATCCAGTGTGGACCCTTCCTTATACAGTGATGATGAACTTTTAGGTTATATGGAACATTTGTACATTTGAGAGAGAGATGACTGGTTGTACCTTCCCCACCTTGGTTGATTTACTGTTGGTCCTTACACCGTGTTGTTTATTGATCTTGTGGTACCCTTGTGATAAGTGGGGTCTTCTACCCACTTTAAGTTGTTTCTTGTCTTATACCTTGACGTTTTTGGTCCTATAGGTACTATGGTTATTTGACCACCTTGTGGTTTATCCTTGATCCTAAGGGTCTTGGGTTTGTTATCACCTATTTTGTACAAATAGTTGAAACTCCATTGAGCCGCCAGTGTTGGAACACATCAGTGTTCACTTCCAGAGTATCAGGGTTTCAGATTGCAGTAATTTGCCAGTTTTGGCTAGTCGGTTTTGTCTTTCAGTCGATGTGACCATGGCCCCACGGGGTTTGTAATAAAGTGTGCTAGTAGGATTTTTGAGTGGCTTGGTCCCCTATGACTTGGTTAAGCAACTAAGGTATTCCAGGGAGTTTTTTCCCTTGTCAATTATACTTTGCTTATAGTCGAGCTATAATCGATGAGGTTTTCTCCCGCTTCCTCCAAAGCTAGAATGCCCGATTTTGAAAATTTGAGCCATGGGGGGTTATTAGAGTCCAACTAATGTATATAAGCCTACTAGACACTATTAGAATAGACTATGGTCATGTCCCAAGTCACTAGGACCCTCAGAAGAAAAAAAATTCTGGGTCCTCCGGTTTTGGGTTTTTAATTTTTTTTAATTTTTAATAAATTTCTCCATAGTTTAAATGGAAAAATTTCAACTTGTAATATGTCAGTCATCCGAGGTCCGAATTCAGTGATTGAGGGCTCTAACCTTAAGCCAAAAATCATTCATGACCCCCGGACCGGTTTATCCTAAGTTTCGGATGTCAGTTCAGCCTCATAATTAATAATTTCTCAAAAAACCATTTACAGAGAAATTATTAATTAAAATATTAAAAATGAATATTTTGGAGATAATCCAAATCTCTCCAAAATAATACAAAAAGAATAAAATAAAGGGCTAATTGACATGGCATTGGACATTAAAGAAGATTCCAATCAACTCAGTTAGCATTCAGTGAGATGTACAGTCACTGCAAGTCAAAACTCCAAGAGGAAATTCGCCCTCCTTCATAGCAATCACGAATTAGTGATGTGTCACTTGTTGGGTGGGTTGTTGGGTTGTATTAAATGCTATTGTGGGCGCCCTCCCTGGATTGTGGCCACCTCATAGCATTGGCTCCTTCTAAAACTCGAGTTACCATTTGAAACAAGCTCCAAGCCATACCATGTGGCAAACTCGCCCTCCCTTTAAGTGCTCACGTCAATCCTTGATGGCTCATGCGAATTGGATGGTGGAGTTAACAAGAAGAAGAGTGGGGATGCCTTGCCTAGGTGGAGGCCACCTCCCCACTCCCTATTAATTGCAAACTTGAGTTATGTGGTAGATATGAGCTCCAAGCCAAGATTTGATTGGTTTATGATTGGAATTTGAGATTTTGTCAAGTGTTACTGGCTCCCTTAGTGCCAAATTCGAATTAGGGTTTTAGTTCTTGTAATTTGTATAAATAGAGGCTCTTGGAGCTCTATTCATGGAGATTTGTGCAAGAGAACTCTGCCCAATTTTGTATTGTTGTAATTTGTTTAAATACTTGGAATAAAAGCGACTTTGGAGGTCTATGCAAGGGCTCTTTGTGTTGTGGTTTCATCCTTTTTGAGGTGTTATCTCTCTCACCCTTCTCTTTTATTTGCAAATCATGCTCAATGCTAGCTTTAGAAGACTATCAATCTAGCACATGAGGTTAGTCAATTAAATTTTTATTTGATTATTTATGCTAGATCTCTCATTTATCTTGATATGTGTTTGATCTACATACTAGCACTTGATATGGTTTGTTGTTGAGAGTTGTGTTTTTCAGGGATCACTGAAAGTGGAAAAGAGTTTGGAGATCAAGCTTCTCTCCATTAAACAGGAGTTCTTACCATCTAACATATTCACTTTGCAGAGATTACAAAAGCTTCCATTTCCAAGTGAAGAAATGTAGCTAGTAGGGGCTCTTCCTCATCCATCAAACTCAATTTTTAAAAAGCAATTTTTCGGTTACTGGTTACTAGTCCTATCCTTCTCTAAGTTGTGGAAAACCTTAGATCTACCTTTCTCCAAGCCTAGTTCCCTCCATCAAGCTTGCCTCCTTGCTTGGTGGCTTGTTTTGATCTTTTGCTTTTTTCCTCCTCTCGTCCCACTTGGTTTGTTCTTCCACCTTCTAGCCTTTCTTTCCTACAAAACTCCTCCTTCTTCTTGCTCTCGTCCTACTCTCCCTAGCTCTCCTTCTAGCTTTCGTCCTACCTCTTTTCTTCCCTTTCATTCCTTTCATTTTCTTCCCAAGTCTTCTCCTTCAACCTTCCTCTCCCTAGCCATCTCTCCTTCCTTTCGTTTCCCATCCTTGGCCTTCAAAGCCTCCCTTTCGTCCACCTTCCAAAAAGCCAAAACACTTTAAGTTTTGTTAAGAGTTAGTGTTTAGTTTTAATTTCCTTTTTTTTGAAAAGTTAAAACTTAGATCTCATCTTTGTTTTTGCATAGTTAGGATCTAGTCCATTTTTTGCATCTAGTTTCTGCTTAGTTACTTTTTGCATTTAGATCTCATCTAGTTAGTTTGCATCTCATTGTTAGTTTCTTTTCCATTTTAGATCTCATTCTTAATACTAGATTTGCATTTGTTTGTCAAATCTCTAGTTTATGTTTAGTTTAGATCTCTTATTTGCTAATAACTAATGGGTGCTTGAGTGGTTTGGACTTTGTTTGTTGTAGGTATTGAAAAGAAGAGAAACAAGCCCAAGGAGGAACCAAGAAAAAACTTGAAGAACAAAATTCAAGGAAGATCAAAACTAGAAACCAAAGAGAATACTTGAACCAAGAAGACAAAATTATACACACTCTCCTTTGTAAAAGCCCCTAAAGGCTTCTAAGTTTGGATTTTTCGTTTCAGTTTCTTAAAAGTCCTTTCAAGGGTTTCATTCCCAAAGGCATTTGTACTCTCTTAATAAAAAGGCTAAGTGGGATAAAGCCTCCCACATTTTGGTTTTTCTTCCCCATTCAGGGAAGATTGTCTTGCATTTCATAGTTTATATGTGCTTTGCTTCTAGAATAGTTTCATTTTGTACTTAGATTTTTCAATTATTATTTCAGTCTTGACTTGAGAAGTAGCTTGGGATTTTATCCCAAGTGCCGCATTGACATTGCGTGCCACTTCTCTTTCCCCACTATGCACTGCGTACGACCAGCTAGCTGGAAGTTTCATGAACAGTGTGTAGAAGTCATTTTTTGATTCCACCTTGCTAGATTAGTTTCTTGTTGTTGTAGAACACTAGTTGCTCTTATATTCCATATTGCAATTGGTGTATAATTTTGCTGTATCATTGTTTCATCTTTTATCAATCTATTGAGCTATCATACGTGTTCTTTGCTTTACAAGTTGTTTGTATCTTAAAAGGAACCAAAGTCTCATGAACTTGCAAAACCCAAGTCAAGAGCACTCTCTATCGAAGAGCATTCCCACTGCATTTCCTTGCATCAAGTATATAGATTAGTTAAAGTCTCTTAAACTTCTGTCTTAAGAGAAAGTCAAGAGCGCTCTCTGTCGGAGGGTTGAACGGTGTGCTCTTAATAATTTAAAACATTCCAACTCATTTCCCCCCATTAAAATCTATCTTCGTTGCTATCCCTCACTTAGTATGCTCTGCCAACCCTAAGGGGTTGGGCTCGTACTCATAACGGTGTTGGATCTTTTAATCTCAAAAGTGATAACTGTAATCACATCCATGTTAGCTGGAGCTACCATGCTGCAGATTGTGTGGTCTGGGACCATACTATACTTTTTTTTCCAGATCAGAGATCGGATGCCTTCAGAGGAGGCACACAGTTTTGTTCAGATTGCCCCGAGCAGACATATCAGTGGGGACAAATGGTTTTGGTATTGGTCCAAGCATGTATACATCATTGCCTACATAGGTACCCTTCCTTGCCAGGCTTTGCATAAGCCCATTGAGACAGTTGCCTAGCCATATTTTGATAGAGTGCTACAGAGTATTGCTGGTTTACCACTTATTGCCCAGATTCAGCAGAGATCCAGTTTCAGAGTCAGCTTCAACAGCAGGTATATGATGCAGCAGGTATAGCATTTGATCTATTGCTCATGTTGTTGATTATACTTGTTTATACATGATAGTACACTAACTTTGCATGTGATGTTTGATACGGTGATCTAGTTGTCATTATGATGTATTGTTGGGCCCTTGGTGATGTTAGTCCAACCCCCTCAGTAGGCTCCTATCTATGCACACTGGATCACATCCCCACTATTGGTATAGATTTGGTCACTTAGTCCTCCTAGGCAGTTGACTTTGGATCCACATTCAGCTTCTCCACCCATCCGACTCATTCATGATTGGTCTTTCCCGACTTGGATTCTGGTTTGTGACCTTGAGGACTCCCCTTCCCCACCGATCTCTGAGTATGCCATGATTCCCTGTCCTTTGTGCCTTGGCTCTTTAGTGTGTGAGATGCACTCTCAAACCTGGGATTTGCTCCTGTCAGTTGCCCCCGATGTTGCAATGCAGTATAGGAGTGTGTAGCCTCACCGGGTGTTCCCCATTGGTCATCGAAGCATGTATGCTCACCCCCATTACTTTGCAGTATGAGCACCTTGATTATATCTATTGAGATATGTATGTAGCCCAAAAGGGCCTTGATGTAAAAAGAAATGAAGAAATGTAAAGCAAGCCAAAAAGGCTAATGTAAATGTAAAATCTAGCCAAAAAGGCTAAGTATGAAATGTAATGTAAAATCCATGCAATGTGTTTGTAAACACACATGGACACGGGTCAATCGTACATATCAGCTTTGTAGTGGTTATTTCCTCACCTAGTCCTGCGGGGCAAGGAGGTGAGAGGGAGCAAGGGACAAGCTCAAGATTGTCCCCTAGAGTCTCAAGTTACGGTATGCCGGACACCCAGTTTGGCAGCTCTAGAAAAGATCCTCACAGAGTCTTCTTAAGGCACGAATGTGAGTTGTGAGGTATTTGTTAGATGATCAGTGGCGGTTTCCCTGCACTATACCCATTTGTGAGGCACCGCCCTTCCCTGTGTTTTGTCATGGTATACTTATATCAGTGGGCCCTGCCTTCCCGATTCATCCAAAGGGTCGCATGATCTTTGTCCTTGTCATCCCTCATCCTTTACCTTGTATTCCACATCACCCAAAGTCAGCTAGGTGGTCAAGTCTATAGGTTGTGCATAGCAGTTTGAGTCTTTTGGATGTGGTGGGCCCACCTCACCAGGGGCCTCGTATTTTTGAGATATTATGTGTTTTTTATCACCATATTGACATCATATTGTTTAGTAATGTACTAACGTGTATAAGGAAGCCTATCGCTTCATATTGCATACAGGCAAGGTTACACGAACCGTGGGTGCGATCAAAATCGGCTGAAGAATCCGATACGAGTGCGACACTCAAACCAAAATTAGGAATCAGGGATTCGGAATCCTAATTCTAATTAACCCTAATTATCCTATATTTATCCTACGTAAACAACTTTCGATTAGTAAAATGAGGTGGAAGAATTCGAGAATCAGATTCAGAAGAATCCGATTCGGGTACGGTTGGGTCTAGGGTTGAATCTGGTAACTATGCATATAAGTATTCAGCCAGCACCATGTTGACTAGATTTGACTTGGTCAAACTAGGTTGACCGGGCCAAAATGGGCCCGAAAAAATATTGCAATCAAGATTTCAATTTTGGTCATTTGTATTCTCTTGGGGTCCCATATGAACCTCCAAGCATCAGAATTTGAAAAGATTGAGGCAGCGATAAGATTTTTAATTATTATTGGTCATTAATGACCTATTTCAATTAAAAATCACGGATTTTGGGCAAACAATGCCTAAGTGATGGATCGTGGTCGTTCTAGTGACCATGTCTATTATTTTTGGGGTCCACGATCGCATTGCAACAGACGGTTTGGAAATCCGGACACTATAAGTGGGTCAAAAGCCCAATTTACACCTTCAGCAATAAAAACCAGCAGTTAATTAAAGGAAAAATCAAAATGTGGCAAAGGCAACTATGGCAAATGGCAAAAATCAAAGGCTGGCTAATACAAGGGTGACTTATAAGGTAATTTGGTAATGTTTGGACATGATATTTGTGAGCTGGGACCCTCATGTTGGACAGCTCACTATGGAGGTCGAATTTGCCCATGGGGGTGTTTTTCTCCACCTTGGCATTTTCGATTTGGTTGTTTTTTTGTATGTGGGACCTTGATGTATTGAGTTGGGGGGATAAAACACCATATAAAAACCCCCCAACCTTATCCTATGTATTGTATGGACCCCACAAGGGGACCCTCACTCCACATGTGCGCTCTAGAGGGCAATTCGCACCCCCTCATGGGGGATTCTCCTCCATTCGATTTCGTTGTTGGGGAGTTGATCCCAGCCCTTCATTTTGGAGGGAATATGGTTTGAGAAGTGGCCTTTCTCTATAAGAGAAGGCACTCACCCATTGTATTGCCTCTCTTGGCATTTTAGACTTGGAATAGAAGAGAAAACGTTGTGCAGCTCTTGCTTGTGTCTTGTGGTGATGTTCTTTGAGGTTGTTGATTGCCAAGCTATCTTGATGCACTAGTGTAGATTGTGGTGGTTTCCAGCATTGTTTCTCACCATTGTTTGCAGCTAATACAACTCTTGGAGGAGGGCGCACCATTTGGCTGCCACTATTGCTCCACTCTCTGGGATTGGTAACAAAAGGGAAGTGTTTTTGCCATTTCAGCCAAGCATTTCTCTCATTTTTATTTGTATTGCTGTAAATTTCACTTACTTGTCATACTTATTTGATATATGTCCATTTGTTTTGGCATGCATGGAAGACGAGTTGGTGGGACTAAGCAAATTGATTTCACTTGGGGACTTCTGCAATCAACTCTATTTGATCTTCAGGACGTTTTAACCTCAGCAAATCAAAGACCTCAGTTGATTCCAAGTAGGTGTTGCATCTCCTTCTCTTGCACTTCAATTTCTAAATGGTTGAAGAGAGTAACTCACATTTAAAACCGTAAAAATTAAAATACTAAAATTTCACCGTTAGAATTAGTTTTCCTTTAAAACCCACTAATGAAATGTTCTTAAACCTCTATATCTTAAGTTTCATTTAATTCCGACCTCGTTTACCCATAGAACTAGGCACTAGTCTCCCACCGATTTCGCCCTCCTTGGGCATTTTAGCCAATCACGTTGTTGGGTAATTTTCTCGGTTGTGGGTACTCTTGATTTGGGTTTAGAACGTCATTTTATCATAAGAAATCAAGTTATCGTTAATTGGAAGTGTTTCTAAACGTTAATTATTCTCTGCCCTAGGTCCATTGATCCACTGCTTAACTCATTTCCTTGGGCAGTTTATTTCAGCATTTCACTTCCATTTTATTGTATCTCCTCAGACTATTTCAGCCATATAATCGCTAATCTAATCTTGTTATCTTATCACATTTGATTGCTGGTCACCTATTACATCACTCTCATTTTACCATTTGTGTCCATCAGTTGGCTGAAACTAGACTTAGGAGTTCATCTACACTCAATCTCTTGCTTCATCTCTTTATTTTGTGTGGGATTTGGGTATATTTTTGTTTCTCAACCATCACCGGTTGAGCAGGGTCTCCCCCCTGACTTGGCTACGTGCCTCGTCTGAAGTGACAATAGCCTTGTCCAGTGTGACTTCCGTTATTTGAGCGGAGGACTTGGCCATTGCTGGTTACACCTTCCTAGCTGCTCACCCTCTACCATCCCTGTTGGGACATTCATAATCAGCAGCTAGAGTTTGTGTGATAACAATAACCTGATAAAATTTTCACCCCACAACCAATGAACCGACGTTGATTATACGAGAAATACTCAGGTAGTGGACAAAGTTCCTAACTGGAGGCGTCGGAAATCACCGTTGTCATAGAGTTCCAAGTGATGGTTAAGTCTTTAGACACCTAGTCGGAATACTGGACGATCCGTCATGTCTCCAAGGGGAAGCCACTGAAGGTATACTTTTCCGGTTGGACGCATATCCTTCCTTCTTTTCAGCCCTAATAAACAAGATCACTAAAACTTTCAATCAACCAAGATAATTTGCAAAACGATCTCACGAACAGTTACTTTTGACTTGCACTTCTGAGCATCCAAGCACCTCTTTTTTGACTCCATAAGGCATTGGTCCTTTCACATTTTTATATATTAAAGCTAGACCATATGTCCTTTGCTTAAAGTTTATATTGTGGATGCTTGTTTAAATTTCCAAGTCATTGTGTTGTTCATCTTGCAATCATATTTTGTAAAACACAACGTGGATTGCTTTATCTTGTGTTTATTTCATTCTTATAAAAATGGTGATCTCATCATTTAAAACTCCTAAACAACACCCATCCGCATCACTCAACACAAAAACAGTTAAAACACAGAGCCATAGACAACTCTTTGTGTAGGGACTACCCCCCTTGGCTTCGTTAGGAACTTAGGAGTTAGCTTAAACGGAGGAGCTAGAATTTAGGCGACAATACCTAGCTCATTGCTTGCCCCCAAGGCCACACTTCTCCCACTTGTAGTGAGGAGACAACTTTCAAAAGATTTATGTTGCTGGTGTGCATCTTGGCGGACAACAGAGTCATATAGTTATTTTTAGGTCTTTGTACCCTCATCCAATGACCCTAGAACCCTACTTATGATTTATGATTTTTTTATTTTATTTTTATTCTTTACCTTTATTTTTTATTTTTATTATGTGATTCCTTACTTAATGGAACCCTTTCTTGGACCCTTCTAGAATATCTTGCTACTATTTATTTTAAAGTCTTATCTTTATCTAACATCATCTTTCATCACCCACAGATCTTTTATCCCTCACGGGTCACTACTTCACGAGTCTGCTCTATGCTCCCTCAGGGATCACTCCTTCACAGGTCTGCTCTCTGCTCCCTCACGGATCTACTCTTTACTCCTTCACAGGTCACTCCTTCATGGGTCTGCTCCTTCACGGCTTCACTCCTTCTCGAGTCTTCTCCTTTACGGTGTTTGTTCTTTTAACTTGACAAAAGGAGGCTGTGACAGTTGTAACGTTGTAAGCTTCATGTTCTGTTCATGTTGGATCTTTTGTGGAAGCCTGATCTGCCTTGATCTATCTTTAGAGGATCCATTCTGCTAGTTGTAGGTTCGGACCTCCTTTACTTCTACTTTACCTTCATTCCATGACCTTAAGAATCAATCTTAAGCCCTAGATCCTTCTTTTGGTGGAGGACGCCTTTCTCAGTTACTAGTTGTGTTTTCTATGGAGTTCATGAGGCCTGAAAATTTTTTTGGTAAAGGCAGTAAGCCTTTGGGATCTGTTATTTTTTTATTGTTCAACCAGCTTACAATAGAACAGATCTGAGTATTTTCTTTGAAGTCCAAAACTATTGGGATCTGCTCTTTGATTCTTAAAGTGCCCTAAACCTGATTTAATTTGCAGAGACCTGTTTCTTGGTTTGGTTTTGTGTAATGAGACCTTATTGGGGTTTGTATTAAGACTTATCAGTTTTATGTTTGATTACATCTTGTATTGAGTTTCTTGAGCAGACCCCTTATTGAGTCTTGGTACTGCAAGTATGTTTTTTAACTGTCTTTGACCACATCCCAGTCATCTCTCTCTCAAGTTTGTATTAACCCTTTAATAGGGTCACTTGGTTCCTAGTGTTGACTGGCCTCTGAGAGGCTCAGTCTTTTCTGAAAGTAACATTTCTGAGTATTTTACAGGAAAGGTTTCACACCCAGGTAAGTATCTTCACCTATCTCTTTTATTGCTAACAAGCTGATTATTTTATTATTAATTACATGTTACTGAAGATTACTTTAACATGGTGACCAATTTGGTAGTGTTAAAGATGTGAAGTTGAAAGAGATGAAAATTATGTTATGTTAGAGATTACTACTGTACTATTTCATATTCAGTTTCAGTAATTGTTTATTAAATGTATTTTTGTATTAAAGTATATTGAATTGTTATTCTTCTGCATAAAACCCTAACTCTATCAAAAAAATTAACATGGTTTCAGAGCTTAGGTCTTGTAGCTAACTCTGTTTTGCAGGCTAACAGAATCTACATAGTGTGAAAATCCTCACAGCAGATCTAAGAGATGATGTATACCTCACAAGAAAGTAATTGATTAAGCAAAGAAAATAGAAGAAGAGCGGTCAATGCAGTATAATGAGCAACAAGATAATAATACAATAGAACTCGGATAGAAGCAAAAATACTTCACACACACTAATTAATTAATCACAATATGGACAAATAAATAGTACAGTGCATGAGGATTCGAATGCCTAAGGTGGCAATTCGAATTAGCCTTCATGGAGTGATCAAAAGATCACTGGAGTGTCATCGGAGCACAACTAGTAGTCTATCTCATCATCAGTGGAGTCATCAATGCACAAGTAACTGTCAACCATTAGTCTAACTAAGTGTGGTAGGTGTAACTGAGTGTAACTGGAACTAATTGAATGAAGGAGGCTCAATGGAGGGCGCATGAGGAGCTAACTGAAGTCAGAATGGGCAGTCAAATCTCACTGGAGGTCCATCAGAGTGATAAGGTCAGTTAAGAGTCAGTTAATCCTTAAATCAAGGAAGGAACTGAAGATAACTGAACTAAACTGAAGTGGTAAGTAAGAAGGGCACCTTTCTCAACTGGTAGATGAAAGGAGGGCGCACTAAGCTCTAGGAGGGCTAAAACTGAGTGGAAGGAAGCTCTGGAGGCTAGCTAACTGAGGGCTAGGTGCTGGGACTGATGACTAGGATGCATGCAAACCCTAAAAGTGCATGCATGACTGAAAAAGCAAATAATGAAAATGCTGCTAGGACTAGGATGGAGTATAGGAATATCCTAACACCCCCCCTTAATCTATCCTGGGCCCTGGTAACTAAGACCAAAGGTCACCCAATACAATGAATAATAACAGTCAATAAACCAAGGAAATGGGGAAAATTTCATGGGAAAAATACCCCCCCTCAAAATAGACTGTAAGGCACACACAAAAATAAATGCTCCAAACTCAAGCAGGTGTGATGCTTGGTCATATGTCTGGAGGTATCTTCTTCTTGGGAAGAAATGGATCATGCTCAAAAAGCATGTGCTTGTACTTGCTCTTCAGATCGAATGTGATGAAAACAAATCCAAAAGTATGAGGATGATCCTTGAACCTGTGATTTGAATCAATTGATGTAGGATCAAAACCATGAATATGCAGATAGTCTTTTATCTTCTCCTTCGAACCATCATGGGTGAGATTATGCCAAAAAGAACCATCAAATAATAATGAAATCTTGAAATCCAAATCAGATTTAAGACTTGAAGAATAGTTTCTTGAGATCTCCTTTGAACCAGCAGGGGTGAGATCAAAACTATCATATGCATGAGAAATTATCCCAAGTAATAATTGCTTAGAATCCAAATTAGATCCAAGACTTGAATCATGGTTTCTTGAGATCTCCTTTGAACCATCAGAGGTGAGATCAAAACCAGTAAATGCATGAGAAATTATCCCAAGTGAATGGCAATGGCCATATTCTTCAATAACCTTTTGAAAGCATGGAATTATGATCATATAATAGTAAATAAGAGGTGATTGCTTGAGGAGAGCGAATGCATTACCTCCAATAGCTGATTTTACCTCCGAAATATTCATGTGATCATGATGCAAACGAACAAACTCTGGTGCAAGAGAAGATTTAGGACCTTCTGCAATATCTAGAGTGTGAGCTGGCACAGAAAGAGAAGAAATTTGGAGCATGAGTGTAGAATCTGCAAATTCTTCTTCTTTGTGGACAACTTCAATATGAGATGTGTTTGATACTGGTTCATGATCAATGAGATCATCAAGGAGGGCGAATGCATCACTTTGCTTGTTCTCGAAAGGGTTTGGACCAATCCCTTCATTATGTCTGCCAAATATTACATCCAGGTGAGCCCATAGCTCTTTTGGTGATGAAATATCAGGGAGGTCATATAACATGCATTGAGGCATAGCAAACATCATGGTTGTAATAGCTCTGTCACCTTCAACTAACCATACATACTCTTCTTCAGAGGATTCGAACTCTCTTTCAAAACAGTAATCAAAGAGACCATTTCTCTTCAAATGTGCTATCATCAGTGGTTTCCATTCATCATAGTTGAATGGAAAACGAGGATCATGGTTGAATGGAGAAAGAGGATAGATTTCTTCTTAATACATTGAAGCTGTAGAAGACCTGCAAAAACAATAGAGAATATCTGCAACTGCTACTGCTGCAAAAATGCAGAAACCGCTGCAACTGCTGCACTCGAAATCTTAATAATAACCTGCAAAAAACTCTCAGGGATGGAGATAAACAATACTCTCAACATGCTCTGATACCATGTGAAAATCCTCACAGCAAATCTAAGAGATGATGTATACCTCACAAGAAAGTAATTGATTAAGCAAGAAAATAGAAGAAGAGTGGTCAATGCAGTATAATGAGCAACAGAATAATAATACAGTAGAACTCGGATAGAAGCAAAAATACTTCACTCACATTAATTAATTAATCACAATATGGACAAATAAATAGTACAATGCATGAGGATTCGAATGCCTAAGATGGCAATTCGAATTAGCCTTCATGGAGTGATCAAAAGATCACTGGAGTGTCATCGGAGCACAACTAGTAGTCTATCTCATCATCAGTGGAGTCATCAATGCACAAGTAACTGTCAACCGTCATTCAAACTGAGTCTAACTGAGTGTGGTAGGTGTAACTAAGTGTAACTAGAACGAACTGAATGAAGAAGGCTCAGTGGAGGGTGCATGAGGAGCTAACTTAAGTCAGAATGGCCAGTCAAGTCTCCCTGGAGGTCCATCGGAGTGATAAGGTCAGTTAAGAGTCAGTTAATCCTTAAATCAAGGAAGGAACTGAAGATAACTGAACTAAACTGAAGTGGTAGGTAAGAAGGGCGCCTTTCTCAACTGGTAGATGAAAGGAGGGCACACTAAGCTCTAGGAGGGTTGAAACTGAATGGAAGGAAGCTCCGAGGGCTAGCTAACTGAGGGCTAGGTGCTGGGACTGAGGACTGGGATGCATGCAAACCCTAAATAATGCATGCAAACCCTAAAAGTGCATGCATGACTGAAAAAGCAAATAATGAAAATGCTGCTAGGACTAGGATGGAGTATAGGAATATCCTAACACATAGATCCTAAGGTAAGGGTTTGTGCCTAGTTAACTTGACTACAGGTTTACAGGTGTACTTGGCAAGTTGACTGTAAGGGTTTGAGATGGCTTCTAACTCGGTAAATGCAGAAGATAGGCTTGAAGGAGCCTCAAACTTTAATGCATGGAATGCTACGGTCTTGAATATTTTGGAGGAGAGTGACTTGGATGAATTGGTCACTAGGGTTGTGGAAGAGCCCACAACAACTCAAGGAAGAGCAACATTTAAGAAGCAAGCTAAAGCAAAGAGTGTCATCTTTTACTCAGTCAAAGATAATTTGATGCCTGTAATAGCTTCTCTAAGGTCAACTAAGGAATACTTTGATGCCCTAGCAAATCTCTATGAGAAGAAGGCACCTGCTCAGAAGAGAGCCTTTAAGAAGCAACTCCGTTCATTAAAGATGGAGGAGAAGGAATCAATTGCCTCTTTCTTCTAAAAGAGTGCTCAGATAAAAGATCAACTCATGGCAATTGGAGTTGAAATAGATGATGATGATCTTGTGCAAACATCAATAGATGGTCTTCCTACATCTTGGGAGACATTTCTTTCAGTAGTGAATGGAAGAGAAACACAACCAAGCTTTGACAGGTTGTGGCATGATTGCCTAGAAGAAGAAGGCAGAATCCAAAGTAGATTTGGGCCTCCAGCTGAAAAGAATCATGCTCTTGCTGCCAAGACAAAGAAAGGAAGAAGCTTCCATCAACATTAGAACAAAGGTAAGGGACCTCAAGGTAAGCACTTTTATAAGTCAAAAGTAAGATGTTTTAAATGTAGCAAGCTTGGTCATTATGCAAACGATTGTAGAAATCCTCCTAACAGGAATTGGCATAAAGGAAAGCATCGTGCTTCAACTGCTACATAAGCAGAAGAGCCTCAACAAAAGAAATCTAAAGCTGAGACCAAAGAAAAAGATCAAAGAGAGTTCTTCTTGATTTCAGCACTCTCAGGTTCCATCCCCAACTCATCAGACTTATGATGGATTGACGGTGGAGCCACCAAGCATATGATTGGATACAAAAGAGCTCTTGTGGGTTACAAGGCCAAGAAGTTTGATGAGAAAGTGGAGATGGGAAATAGAAGTACCTTTGAAATCAAAGGAATTGGTTCAACTGCCTTAAAGCTTGATTTAGGTACGTTAATTCAATTTGAGGAAATTTGATATGTCCCTAGTTTAAAGAGGAATGTTCTTTCAGTGGCAATTTTAGAAGACAAGGGGTTCTCTGTGTCTTTCTCAGAAGGAAAGGCACTAGTGTGGGATAAAGGTGGAAATATAAGCTTAGCTACTGAGATTGGTGTCTGTGAGGGGGACCTTTACAAGGTCTCAGGACATGTTGTTAAAGCTCTAATGAATAACCCCTGTCAAGTTTCAGAGATCAAGAGGGAGTCTTTCAGTGACTCGGATATAGAAGTTTATGAGACTTCTCGTTCAGAGAAGTAGAGGGAGAAGGCCAAAAAGCCATCAATTGTCTCATTAAGGAACCTATTGAGGGGTTCCAAGGATGCTTCAAAGAGAGCCATGTCGTTGATTCAAGTTCATCCACTGATGTGGAGATAGCCAAAATTCAGGTTTGGAAAGATGTTATTCAATTGAAAATGGATAATGATATGTGGAAAGTGATTCTCAGACATCAAGGGAAGTCAGTTGTAACCTCCAAGTGGATCTATAAGATCAAGGTATTTACTGACGTTCAGAGCTCTTTGAAGCTCTCAGAAAATCCTGTATTCTATGACAGGTTGTTTCACCATGACAAGGACATGGTGCAGTTGTCAGATGTGTTGACTAAGTCTCTGTCTTTGACAAGCTTACTGTTGCTGAAAATGCCTTTCTTGCTAAGAGGGAGTATTAATTTTTAGTGCAGCTGCGAGACCCATTCTCAGAGAGAATGGTACCCTAGTTAGTTAACTAGGGTTCCTAGTTATGTTAACCAATCAGAGTAAAAAGTAAGAACCTAGAAGGTACCCTAGGGCCCCCAGTTGTCTCCCGGGGTTCTTGGTCAGGGGACCAATCAGGTTGATGCCATGGCAAAGTCCCTAGCATGTGGCTAGGGCCCCTATTTGTCTCTAGGGTATTCTGGTCTGGGACCAGACAATTTCTTAGTCATAAGGACCAAGTAGATCCTGCAAGTTGAGACAAAGACATCCTGGTCTAGGACCAGGCAAATTCTTGGTCAATGACCAAGTAGGTCCTGCATGTGGTTGATCAACATTGAGTCTGGGACTAAAAGCTCAGCTTGAGGCTGAGGACCATTCTCCAGGAGAATGGAGGACCTGGTCAAGGACTAGTGGGTTGATCAACATGACTCAGTCTGGGACTGAAGCTCAGCTTTGGGCTGAGAGCCATTCCTTGAGAATGGAGGTTCTTGGTCAGTTACCAAGATGATGATGTGTGATGTTTGAGTTAGATGGTCTTCTCAAGGGACTGGCCACCTCTTGATGAAGCCACTAACATTTGACCTTAGGAGCGGTCTAGAGGACCACATGATCACATCATCCAGTGTGGACCCTTCCTTATACAATGATGATGAACTTTCAGGTTATATGGAACATTTGTACATTTGAGAGAGAGATGACTGGTTGTACCTTCCCCACCTTGGTTGATTTACTGTTGGTCCTTACACCGTGTTGTTTATTGATCTTGTGGTACCCTTGTGATTAGTGGGGTCTTCTACCCACTTTAAGTTGTTTCTTGTCTTATACCTTGATGTTTTTGCTCCTATGGGTACTATGGTTATTTGACCAACTTGTGGTTTATCCTTGGTCCTAAGGGTCTTGGGTCATATAGTTATTTTTGGGTCTTTGTACCCTCACCCAATGAC
The DNA here is from genome assembly GCA_027924585.1 of Larix kaempferi. NCBI lineage: Eukaryota > Viridiplantae > Streptophyta > Pinopsida > Pinales > Pinaceae > Larix > Larix kaempferi. The sequence goes on along the minus strand of BSBM01001166.1, from coordinate 8,548,512 downwards.
CCTAGAACCCTACTTATGATTTATGATTTTTTTATTTTTTTATTTTATTTTTATTCTTTACCTTTATTTTTTATTTCTTTTTTTTTCTTTTTTTATTTTATTATGTGATTTCTTACTTAATGGAACCCTTTCTTGGACCCTTCTAGAAGATCTTGCTTCTATTTATTTTAAAGTCTTATCTATATCTAACATCATCTTTCATCATCCACGGATCTTTTACCCCTCACGAGTCTACTCTATGCTCCCTCACGGGTCACTCCTTCACGGGTCTACTCTCTCACGGGTCTGCTCTCTGCTCCCTCACGGGTCTGCTCTTTACTCCTTCACGAGTCACTCCTTCATGGGTCTGCTCCTTCACGGTTTCACTCCTCGGGTCTGCTCCTTTACGATGTTTGCTCTTTTAACCTAACAAAAGGAGGTCGTGACAGTTGTAAGGTTCTAAGCTTCCCGTTCTATTCATCTTGGATCTTTTGTGGAAGCCTGATCTGCCTTGATCTATCTTTCGAAGATCCATTCTGCTAGCTGTAGGTTCGGACCTCCTTTACTTATGCTTTACCTTCAGTCTGTGACCTTAAGACTCAATCTTAAGCCCTAGATCCTTATGTTGGTGGAGGTCTCATTTCTCAGTCTGTTGGTTGTGTTTTCTGTGGAGGCTGTGAGGCTTGAAAGTTTTTTTTTGGTAAAGTCAGTAAGCCTTGGGATATGTTCTTTTTTTATTGTTCAACCATCTTATAGTAGAACAGATCTGAGTATTATCTTTGAAGGCCAAAATTGTTGGGATCTGCTCTTTGTTTCTTAAAGTGCCCTAAACCTGATATAATTTGCAGAGCCCTGTTTCTTGGTTTGGCTTTGTGTACTGAGACCTTATTGGGGTCTGTCTTAAGACTTATCAGTTTTCTGTTTGATTACATCATGTACTGAGTTTCTTGAGCAAACCCCTTATTGATTCTTCGTACTACCAGTATGTTTTCTAACTGTCCTTGACCACAGCCTAGTCGTCTCTCTCTCGGGTTTGTATTAACCCTTTAATAGGGTCACTTGGTTCCTAGTGTTGACTGACCTCTGAGAGGCTCAGTGTTTTCTGAAAGTAACATTTATGAGTATTTTACAGGAAAGGTTTCACACCCAGGTAAAGTATCTTCACCTATCTCTTTTATTGCTAACAAGTTGATTATTTTATTATTAATTACATGATACTGAAGCTTACTTTAACACGGTGACCGATTTGGTAGTGTTAAAGGTGTGAAGTTGAAAGAGATGAAAATTATGTTATGTTAGAGACTACTACTGTACTATTTCATATTCAGTTCCAGTAATTGTTTATTAAATGTATTTTTGTATGAAGGTATATTCAATTGTTATTCTTCTGCATAAAACCCTAACTCTATCAAAAAAATTAACAACTACAACTGGACTTCCTTGGAAATCTTGCTAGCATATTGCTACAATATATCAGTTTCCTTAGGTTTACAACTAGCCGGACTCTGATTCATGTTTCCCGAGCTCAAGTGAGATGGTGTCTTTAGTTCTGTTCAAAAATTAATCTATGGATCTCATCAAGCCTAGATCCACTCGCAAGAAGGCTCATTAGCCTCTCACTACACACTGACTTCTCTACATTCATCAAATTCACATCATTAAATCGAGCATTGAGATATCAAACTTGATGCAGCATGTTGATGGCGAATCAAATGAGGTACCCACAAATCTTACAATGCTTGTTGCAAATTTCAAGCTCAATGCATGCAATTAATCAAGTGAGAGATATCCCAATAATCTGTCATCTTCAACTGATGGTTTGAGCTTGGATACACTTTTGTGCAAGGATTATCATGGTTCTCAAGAAGATGATGAAGATGAGTTTCCTCTAGAGGTGTTGCAGGCAAATGCAGGAAGACGTTAGAAGGCCATAGTCACAATACTATTTATTTGTCAATGGGGTCTAGCTTTGATAGTTAAAGTGAGGGGTTGTTTTCCACCCTACCTAGGTTCAATTCCCACTTGTGACATGCTTAGCCTCCGCAAGGAGTTGTATCATGTGAATGCAACCAAATGCAATCCTTAGGTTGCTTTGGCAGATTATATTTCCCCCCATCACAATTGCTTAGCCAAGAATTGATTCCACAATTCTGCAAGTGAAATTCATGTCAATCACTGAAAGAACATTTACCAACTTTATCCAATGTAGACTAGTTCCATGGTAGAAAATTTTGGGCAATGGAGTCAAGGAACATGATGGGGTTTAGTAAAGTGTTTGAATACCCATCAAGACGAGGAAAACTCAATCCAAGTGGCATGGCCTCCATGGAAATATCACTTTGAAGCTCTCCAATCCATGATAAACCTTGCAAACCCTAGATCAAGAACAAGTAAACACAATCCACAAGAAACTAGAACATACAAGGGTTAGCAAGATTAGTTGCTCAACTAAAATAAAAAATGCTAATGAAAGGAAGGAGGAAAACCATCAATTCAATTCTATTAGCATAGATCAAATTATTAAACAACATGAAAAATATTTATACCTCCATGAAAGCTTACGTTGCCCACATCAATAGCTTGAAACATATCCAATTAACCCAAAAAATTCACCATGACCAAGAGACACTAGCAAAAAGTAGTAGAATGATTTTATTCCCAAAACAATTGACCCTTTGCCAAGGTTAATACCTCTCGTTTTATATCCTAAGGATCCTTCCTTAAGCTATAAAAGGAGAGGTATTATCATCCTTAACAAAGAGTTGAAATTTTCTAGGAATAAAATATTGTTATCGTGTTGGCTAGTAGTTAGTGCTTTTGGAGAAGAGTTTTGGTCTCACTTGGATATGTTTCAAGCTTTTGATGTGGGTAATGTAAGTTTCCATGGAGGTAATATTGTTTGATATCATGTTAGTAGGAATGTGATTGATCGTTTTCCTCCTCCTTTTCACTAAAATTGTTTGATTTTGATTGAATAATTGATCTTGCTAATTCTTGTTGTTGTAGTTTCATTTTGAGCTAGGGTTTACAGGTTTGGTGAGACTTGAAGATCCTAAAGAGATATCTACATGGAACCCATGCATTTGGATTGACTTTTCTCCTCCTCTTGGTGGATGCTCAACCATTTTACAGAGCCTCTTCAACTTCATTTACCAACTTCATGCAATGTAGACTAATGCCATGGTAGAAAAATTTGGATAATGGAGTTAAGGGAAATGATGGGGTTTCGTAAAGTGTTTGAAGATCCATCAAGAGGAGGAAAACTCAATCCAAATGGCATGGTTGTTGAATTTTCTTATAGCAGTAGAAAACCAATTTTCAAATCTAATAATTACTTCCGAATGATTTTCAAACAGTAATTCCATCCCACTGTTATCATTGAAAAATTACACACTAGTAAACCCTAGCAGCAAAAACAAAAGTGAATCACAGAATAGCCACGCACGGTAAATTTTACCCTGGGAAACCTAAACTTGGGAGAAATCCCAGCCAACTTTTCTTAGAAGAAATCAGTCCAATTTACCAGTACATTACCAATCTTGAAGAAACCCTATCACATAAGAATTTTTCCCTTCACGAGGAAACCCTAGCATAGGTGCGAACTTTCCTTCATGAGGAAACCCTAGCATAGGTGTGAAACCTTCCTTCACGAGGAAACCCTAGCGTAGGTGTGAACCTTCCTTCATGAGGAAACCCTAGCAAGATAGTGAACCTTCATGAGATGATAAGAGCCTTCAAAACTTCTCCTTGAACCTTCGCTAGGCCTCCTTGAAAAGTGTGCATCAGCTGAGAAGAGATGAGATGTTGTGTTCTGATAAAATTAAATGTTAGTTGCTTATTTATACACTTCAAGTCACCCTGATTTTTCTCTTGGGGTCGAGTTGTACTTTTTGTTTTCACTTTTCATTTTACCTTCAAGGCCAATTTGTGCTTTATGTCTTCAATATTTCCTAGGGATTCTTCAATGCTTTCTGTGTCTTCTTCAGTGGTTCAATGGCTTGAATTGTCTTCTTGGTTATTTCATCTTTACTAGAAACGGTGTCCGTGAGCCTTGTTGATGTTATTCTTCTCCTCACATGCACGTCAATTCATATAAAGCTCTTATGTTGAATAGACCCACTTAGAAGTCTCGGACACTTCTTAGAGTCTACGTCAATTCAACATTAGACTAGACTTGTATATTCCACAAGAGGATGAAAGCCCCTATCAAATAAACAAGTCAAACCTGCTCTAATATACAATAGATCACTCTGTCCCAGAGGAGGCAATGTGAGAGCACCCTGGGGCTAAGCTAATGGGAGAAGAACTATACCTACTTGGGCCATTCACCTCTAGCCATATGACTCAGGCTCTAAGGGTGAATGTACCATTCCCCCTTGGACAAATCAGCATGACCAATCTAGGAGAATGTTTAACCGATGTTGTAAACTGGAGAAACATCAACACTCCCTCTTAGTGAGGGAGACATTCTAAATCTCAAGTCTTCCACTCCTACCCAAATCAGCATGGCTAACTGGAGAAAGACTGTGCCTGGGCCATTCACCACTAGCCAAATTAACATGCCCCGTGAGTGAATGTATCATTCTCCCTTGGTCAAATTAGCATGACCAATCTGGGAGAATGTCTGCTCGATGCTGCTCAAGTGTCGATATGTATGCTTGGGCCATTCACCACTAGACAAATCCGCATTGGCCATTTCCTGTGGATGAATGTATCATTCCCCCTTGGTAAAATCAGCATGGCCAATCTGGGAGAATGTCTGCCTAATGTTGTTCATCTGTGGATATGTACAAGAGCTTTACAACTCCCTTCTGCACCCTGTCTCAAATGAAGTGATATTTGATCTCCTGATCAAATAGTCCTCGAGTCCTGTCCAGATTAACACACCAACAACTTGCGAAGCCACAAGCCCTCACAACTAGCCTAACTGGTTGCCATGTACTCAGCCTTTGCAGAACTCAGAGCAACAGACTTTTGTTTCCGATTGAACAACAACACTGTTGTCGAGCCCAAATTGAAACAACATTCAGAAGTGCTCATCCGGTCCATCACACATCCTGCCCAATCTAAATCTGTGAATCCAACCAACTTGATCCCATCCATCCTCCTATAATCCAGACCATAATCCACTATCCCAGCAAGATATCTCAACACATGTTTTGCAGCTACGCATTGCACTCTCCTAGGGTCCACCATAAACTAGCTCAGACTGTTCACCGCAAAACACAGATCTAGCCTAGTTTTGACAAAATACATCAAAGAGCCAATGAGCAGAATATATAAGGTAAAATCCACCAACTCTCCCTCAGAAGCATGAAGCTTCTTCCAATTGGTGATCATCGGTGTGGCCATTGGTTTGCAATCCTCCATCCTAAATCTCCTCAAGATGTCCACTACATACTTTCCCTGCCCTAGGAAAATATGTCCAAGCTCATGCCAAACCTCCAATCTAAGAAAATAGTGCATCAACCCAATGTCTTTCACCTCATACTCTGAAGCAATATCTCGCTTGCATGCTGCAATGAGCCTCTCCTCACCTATAATGAACAAGTCATCCACATAAAGCAAAAGAATGAGTGAATCATCACCAACCACGATGTAATAAAGGTTAGAATCAACCTCACTCTTCTGAAATCCCATCTACAACAAGTAAGCATCTATCCTGGAGTACCAAGCTCTAGGAGCTTGCTTCAGCCCATAAAAGGCTTTCTTCAGCTTGCAAACATGAGACTCTCTCCCATGAATCTCAAATCCATGTGGTTGCTCAACATACACCTCCTCTTATATAAGCCCATTGAGAAATGCGGTCTTCACATCCATCTGGTGGATCTTCCAACCCATCTCCGTTGCAATGGAGATCACTACTCTGATTGAAGAGTAACGAGCAACCGGTACAGGTACCTAGATCAGTGCCTCATGATATTTTGATGTCCCTGGCTATTTGATGTGTGTCTAGGTCTACAGGTACCCAGATGATTCATGGATTCTCGAGCACCCTCGGAGGAGTACTCATCCCGCAGTTGGAGCTAGTGTTACATGGTACCAGTACCAGCGCACCTTCAATTGTACCCCAGGAAGAGAGGTTCATTTATTTTTTACCAGGAAGGGTGTCTTCCAGCATTTTTTGAGTGGAGGTTATCGCCAGGCCCTTTGGGTTCCTCTCCTGGGAGTACTATGGCTTAATGGCATTGTTGACTGCCTCATGAAAGGGCTTGAAGCCCTGAGGTTGGTGTCTGGGGCTCCCAGGGGTTGGTCACTGGGTCACATGACCCCCCACCTGTTTTATCATCCAGTGGTGTTTCTCTCAGCACTGAGGCTTATGTCTCTCTTCCAAGTCACCATCCACACCCTCCCGGTCCCTCTACATTGCAGCGCCCTCTCTCCTTGGGCTCCTAGTCATGATGGCGTCATCCTTTTACCAAGCCAACATTGCTTGATATGGGAGGGCATTGAGGTATTTTCACCATTGTTGGGGTTAGATGGGGCATGACACTCCCCACCTCGCTACTCCAGCCTTCAGTCCGGAGTGATTTGCTCAATTTTAGTTATTTTAGTTATTTTTGGGTAAACTCTGGAAAAAATGCCCCAAGTTACCCACATATTTGATTATTTTATATTATTTTATGTTATAATTTTAAGTTGACATGTTTTAATTTTAAATTGACATTTTAAAGCATGTAGGCTTGGTTATTTTGTAAAAAGTGAGTGTGAGATCATATAGATACAATCTCCTCACTTGAGTTTTACACACAACCTATGGGATAAAATTCATTATACTACTATATTACCATATAAGGGCCTTATGAAGTGATGTGCACCTCTGGGAGGGATGATTCTTCTTGCTATTGGATGAAGTTGGATGTTTTATTTGTCTTGTTAATGTTAGGACTCAGAAATGTCATATTTTCATCCACCTTTCCCTTCACTATTCCTTACATTTCATCGCCCTATTAGACCTTCATCATATCATTTTCATAAATACATTTGGGTTTTACATTATTATTTTCCACTTTATTCATTTTAGTATTAGAAGTGAATTTATGATTAAATATTAGAAAATATACATGTTTTTCATATATATCTCAAATATGTGTGAGCTTTGTAATGTGTAGGAATATGTGAATGATTAATTCAAAAAGACTTCTCACCATTCAAAAGGAGATAGTTATTCAAGTCTATTCTCAAGGAGAAGATCATGGAAGATTTGGTTGGCATATCTTATCTAGATTCATGAGAGATATATGGAGGATTTGAAGGCACCATATCTTGTAATAATAGGAAAGTGGTTGAGAGTAGTTGAGAGAATGATGGATCTGTAATTAATGTATTCTTATCTTTTTCTTAAGGACTCTCATGTATAAAGGAGAGTGCTCCCTCTCCATTCCATTAAGTTGGAATTAGGTTAGATTAAGCTTGTAAGAGGGTTGTAATGAGAGTGGATTGGATTGGATTTTGTACTTGTTAGATTAATCTTTGATTTGAGATTCTTAATGAGATTTAAGCTTCCATTGTTATGCTTTCATGTTTGCCATTTGATTATGGATTTATAGATGTGAGCTCACTTGCGTTGTTGTTGTTAACTCTTCACATGTTGTATTTTCCTTATGCAATTTCCTGCTTTCCTAGTTAGTGTTTCAATGCTTTCTTAGATTAATTTGATTTCAGCAATTTAGATTAAGTTAGATTAGATCTACTTCAGTCCTGCACAAACAGTGCACGTGCTTCGTCAGTTTACGTACCCCGGATTGATAAGTAAATAGTTGGGCAACTTACTGCAACGTAATTATTACGACATATAACTCACCTGACAGTTAATGCTTTGTAGATGCTAGAATGGTTGGAAAAACTCATGCTCAAGTAAGTCTTTTACATTTTTAAGGTTTGCTTGATAAATGGTAGGTCAATTTTGCATCTTGAATGATTGAATGGTAGCCCTAGGGCTACATTATCTTTGAATAAGGCCTTTGCCTGCTATTCTATCCTCATTGCATACTAAAAACGCTCCCAAGAGAAGGTTTTTACAAAGTTTTGCTTTGGAGCTCCAACTTTGCCCTAGTTTAGACTCTTGAAACCAACCCTGGAGGTTGTTTCAAAAAGCCCTAACCTAGTAGCAACGAGAATTACCTCCAAGAGGCAGGTTTGTCACCTTCCTCTAAGGCTAGGGTTTGGGGTAACATCCATTAAAACCCTAAGTTTGTCCATTTTCTGTATAACAAACCCTAGTTTGAATTTTTGTAAATATTATTACTATGTTGAACTTGCATTTTCATGTGTAATTTTACATTTTCATGGTAGAATTAGGGTTAGAATTAAGTTTGCAATTTTGTAACAAAAACCCTATAAAAAAAAATTAGTTTTCTTCATTTTTTGGCCTCCCTAAAATCTCGCGGCCACAAAATTTTGGCCTTAAATTCTCGCGGCCCTAAATTCTCGCGACCCCAAAATTTTGGACCTAAAATCTCGACTATAAAACCTCGTCCCTAAATTATCGCGGCCCCAAAAATTTGGGGCATGAAATCCTCGGCCAATCTTTTTTAACCCTAAACAAACTTGCAAAACTGCCTAAACTACTATACAAGCACCATCCTAACTCTCTCTATTACTCTGTGTTTCACTCCATTAGAGGCACTGATCTATGCTTTAAGGTGTTTGGAAGGAATTTGGCATCTACTTGGCAGGTACATTAAAGGGCTCTCCCCTTGGGACAACATTGGATCCCGAAGAAGTTAGGAGATTGGACAAAGGTGACAGCAGTCCAAGTTTCTTATGTGATTACCTTTCAATTGCAAGCCTAGCCTGCTAGTTTGAACGGTAACATTTTTGGCGTCGTTGTTGGGGACATTTCAAAGATTGAAGTGGTTTATCTGTAGTCATTACACCCTTGGTAAAACTACACTTGGTAAAAAACTCGAGGTAAGTCTTGGATTGGTATTTTGAAAATATTATTGAGGACTAATGTTGCAGATCTTACCTGGCGACTCCAATTAAAAAAAAATTGGTTAAGTACGGCAACAATGGTAACATTTTTGGTACTGTTGTCAGGGACCTCAAAATAAATTGAGGTGATTAATACGTGCATGAAAGACATGTTGGTAAGCTTCAAGGTACATCCTCATACTCGAAATATATATATATATATATATATATATATTGTTGTAAGGACTAACATGGCAAATTTATCTGGCGACTCCATCAAGAATTCAGCATGTTATCCACTAAATTGCACTTAGTGGATTCCGAGTGAACTGTTGAAGACTTGAACAATCTAATTGTTCATTATCAGAGCTCGGAAATCCATCAGGCCTTCTAGGCCCTTTTTTTTGTACCACATGTTCATACCCCCTCGGGGAATTTGTAATAATGTGCTACCATGGTATCTTTTTGTAAAAGACTCGGCTTCTAGGACTTAAACGTTAATTCCACTAGCCCAGAGTATTTTTTTCCTAGGAAATTATTTGTTGTTGAACAAACGACTAATAATTTTCAAGTTGTTCACTCAATCCTCCAAAGTTGGCGTGGTCAGCGTAATTTTTAAGCCTTAAGAAGTTATTAGAGCCTAAGTGTCAATGTATTAAACCATGCTAGACATAGTTTTTGAGTCGTATGAACATGTGTTAGGTCCCCCTAAGGTTTTTTTTTAGTTCTGAGAAAAACAAAATCCGTAAAACAAACCATTTTTAATGGTTTGGATAAAAAAATTGAAAAAGTGATAAAATCATGGTCTAGGGGTTGTTTTGGCCATGGGGGTGCTCGTTTTCTATCCCGAAGCACCGACTTACCCCTAAACCCACTTTCCATAGTCTTTAGACACTTTATTTTTTATCTTTTTGCAAAAAATCCCAAAAAAAAGTCAAAAAAGTGCAAAAAAATGCAAAAACGCCAAAAATTAAAAAATTAAAAAATTCCAAAATTGATGGGATTTTGGACTAGCTATATTTTTGGGGATGTAAGAAGGCATGTAGTATCATTTTTGTGAAACTAAATAAGTGGGATCGACTCCCCTAAAGGTGGGTGCATTTCCCCATGTGTTGGGTGCATTTCCCAGGGAGGAGTGGCCCACGACTTAAGGAATTTTGCAGCTGATTTATAGCTGAGTATTGGGGTTGTTTTATAGCTGATCTATGGCTGATTTTGGCAGCCCAAATAGAGGGGAGTTGGCAGCCCCATTTTCTCAACCACTCACTCCTACCTCTCCTTGACTAATGCACCTTCCCTCCTTGCCCATTCTATAAGTATGAGGCACCTCTCTCATTCCAAACTAGTTAGAGTTGGATTGAGAGGAGGTTTGCCATATTGTAATCGCTCTATTGTTCATTTTGCTAATAAAAGAAGCTTCGGAGGCTAGATTTGTGGTACTTCTATGTGTGGATCTACATTGTCATGAGCAAATAAGGTAACTTGTGTCATTTCAATTTCTTGCTATCTACTTGATGTATTTGGGTTCCTTAATTGTTTAAGGTAGAGTAATTTAAGTAAGCTTACTTTCTTGTTCTACTTTGATAAATATTTTAGAGATCTAGATCTAACTTGTTTTATAAGTTTATGTGCATATTGTTTTAGTCTCTATTCATATGCTATTATTAGATCTCATGGTTTTTTGCAAGTTGATTGATTGATTTCAGGTTACAAGGCTTGGAGGAGTTGTGGATCAAGTTTGACTCCACCACATTTCCAAAAAACATCTAGACATTGTCCCTCGGTACCCCACAGAAGAGCTCCTTGGTTGATCTATTGGCAACAAATTTCCTCATCCTTGCTCTTTCTCTCTTATATAAAAAAACTTCTTCTTGGTTACTTTGGTTTGGATAACTTTCAAATCTGATCTACTTGACTTTCTTATCAAAAATCAGATCCGAAAATTATATGCATCTATCCAATATATTTCAAACTTTCATTTTATAGTTTGGGTCTTGCTTGAAAAGAGTCATTAAATAATTTTTGCAAGTTAAATTCTTAGGATTGTTTAATGATCTTTCTTTTTTTAAGTTTTTTAAAGTTCACATCAAGCATCTTAGTGCTTCATTGGCTGCCTTTTAAAGGCTATCCAAGACCCTAAGAGGGTGGTTTTTTAGCCATTCCATCTTAGTTCAATTTTGCAGATAACTAGTCTTTTTTAACTTAGTTTTTTTTTAGTATTTTTTACTGTTGCCCAAAACATTTTTAAAGTGATTTTGGGCACTTTTTGGACTAATAAGGTTTGTTGGTTTTTGTACTGTGACAGCAGGTCAAGGGTTCTTAAGCACAATTTTCAACCATTTAGGATGATCCAAAACTTCCTTTGAACCTCACTTCTCCCCCATTACTTTGCTTCTATCATTGTAACCTCTTTTCTCCAAATCTATAAGGAGAAAGAGGATTTCTTCATTTCCAGTTGAGCATTGTAATTTGGTAATAAAAAGTTATTTTTAAGTAAGCTCACAGAGCTTGCTTTCATCCCCCCAGGGGGGATTGGTGTCGGTTCGGATCTTTTTGTGTTTGTTGTCATTTTTCAAAAAACTTAAAAAAAATTTCACATTAGAATAGATTAACTTAAAATTAACCAAGTAGATTAAAATCCAACGTCTTGGTCCAAACCAAATATTGGGCCATTGACACACTCAGGATGTAGGAACATTTTGTTTTATTTTTGCAGACCGTATACTTTTTTCGCTACAATATTGTTTATCTTTTGCAAGAAAGTAATTTGGATACTAACCCACTACATCGGTAGTGTAGTAATTAGAAAACATTTACTTTTCAGTTATTTACAATTCAAAACACCCCCTTGATTTCCCAAAGTAAGGTTTCAGGATAAGCGCTTGCCCAAATACTGGCCCGAAAATAGACTCTTGGGGCATAAAAAAGTAAAATTTGTGTTCAAAAATCTTTTAAAATATACAAGGTTTTTCCCCGTATGCTCTGTGGTCACTGCAGCTCAGTCTGAACATGCTGATCACACCAGAAAGGGAATAAGTGACTAGTAATAGGATTAACATTCCCCAATAAACCACCTGTATACGAAAATCCAGCGTATCGCTTTTCTGGCATAGTGTGAGCAAATTTCTCAAAGGACGCGGGAACCACTGGGTAGTGACCTCTGGGAAACCGTTAGACTATACCCTCGTTTGGTATAGTGTTGAACATCTCCCAGGGACTCCGATCGAGCCCATGTGTCTGAGTGAGAAGCCACCTTGCTAGAATCCGGACATGTTTCCAGTACCTTAGGGTATATTGGAGATACCCTCGGCCATAATAAAAAACTCATTACCACATTAATTTTAAAATTGACCAAGAACATTTGCACAATATTTTATTTTCAACATTACAAGCAGCATTGCAATTTCGACTCCATTCTTCAGCACTGGTCTCTTTTATTTTTCATTGCAGATTATTTTTAATCATTATCATGTGTTGAATGATTTGTTAATCATGTTCAATTTTTATGCTGCTATACTTTAAGTTATATTGCAAATCTCTTATGTCAGTTTTATCATTATTGAAAAACTCCTAAAAAACTAATTCATCCACTTAACTAACTTAGCTTAACCAGCCTTAGCAACTTTAGGGTCCACCCCCCTTGGCTTCGTTAGGAGTTTGCCTAAACGGAGGAGTCAAGATTCAAGTGACAGTACTTGACTCAAGGCTTGCCCCCAAGGACACACTTAGTGGCTTGAAGATTTATGCCACGTTAACCCCAAGTGTGTTTCCGACGACAACACAGCCCATCTTAGGTACGTAATTGTTTAGTGCTTTCGGTGAGATTTGTTTAAGTCTAACTTTGCAAGTCTCTCCTGGCGACTCCTACTGAAGAAAATAAAAAAGGAAGTACTCTACAAGAACAAAACTGAACGGCAAGACATATGGGGGGCATCGATCCATTTGACTTCTCAAATATTCTGGGATACCCGAATAGGTTTGATAAACATCGCTATCTGAATTCTATCTCAATGTTCCACAGGGGAAAGGATACCGTGGTCCGTTACAACACATGTCATGAAGTTCAAAGAAGTTTTGATGGCATGGGATATCACATATGAGGACACTCTTATGCAACTGTTCGTAATGTCCTTCGAACTAGGAGGTGATTAGGATATGGATGCTTGGTATAAAGGACTCCCTCCTAAGGGGATATCTTCCTTCCTCCAACTGGTTGAGCAGTCAGCGATCAATGGGGTCCCAATGCTAAGGAAGAAATCATGAAGATTATAAAGGACGATCATACGAATATTGATGAACAGGTCTCAAAGGAGCATGAAGCAGTCATTAACGAAGATCAATTCTCGGAAGGTTTACTTGAAGAAACCATTGTTCAAGACCGGGTAAATGACGTAATGGCCCTTATGACCGGAGATGAAGCGATTCCTGAAGATGAAGAGCAAGAAGCCTTAATTGAAGAAACTGAAGAATATATAGAAATGGTGAATTCTCCATGTCCTCAAGTTACGGTTTCTTATGATATTTTGGCTCTTTTAGAATAAAATTACAGGTTTACGGAAGACAACAATTATTGGAAGTTCCTTGGTCCACCGATGTACGATTCTTCAAAACCTTGTAGCATCATGGTAGACCCTCTCCCGAGCACATGTGTGGGTGAAGAAGCTTACTCCGCCATCAATGAAGAATGGATCAACCATTTTTCTTTGCTCGATGATGCAGTAGTGCAAGATGTGGTGCATGTTGTCGATGGCCATATGCAGAGTTTTTCTAATGTCTCTCAGTCCATGGTGTGCCCTAACCAACGACATTCTACAAGAAGTGTTCAGCTTTTTTCGTCCAGTATCAGTAATTTTTCAACAATACATTTCAGTAAAACCAATACAGATGTGTGGACAGGTATGACATTCTTCTCATGTTGTCAGGATTTCTATTGTTTATCTTTTCGCTTGAAATGTGAAAGCATAGATTATGTGGCTGACAATTTCAAAGTTTTAAAGATTATTGTGGGTACTAACATGGTTATTATAAAGATGAACAATATGCTTGTATCTCCAAAGAAATGTTTAAGAAGGTGCAGGGACAGGTTGCAGCTGACATATAAAGATTCGCAAGGTCAAACCCTACTAATGGCCTCCCAAGTTCAAAATCAACCGACCGGTTTCATGCAAAAAAAATTCTCAAAGCAGATGAATGATGGAGATGGCCCATACATAAGTCTAGTAGAAGCGTGGATAAATGAATCCTGTCGAAGCAATCCTTCTCCATGGCAACGGTATCAAAGCTTCCAGGTCCCCATAGTCACCCATCCTTCATCTCCTATCTTGATGGAGACCTTGGTATGTATATGTTTTGTGATCATTGAGATCTTATCATGGATTCATTCTAAAGACAAAAGGTAAGGGATTAAGTATGAATTGCTTACTTGCCTGGTTACATTGGTGGTATGATTTCACTTAACCCTCCATGTTTCTTATGTTTAACATAGGTAGGCTTAGGTTCATTTGAGTTAGACATATACTGTTACCCATGCATTGCATTTGACGTTCTTCATGTCTATATAGGTTACTTGATTGTTATTTAGTTTATTTTCATATTTTTATGATGAGCAAGGCAAGACGGAAGTTTCTGCCTCATGATATTTTGATGTCCCTGGCTATTTGATATTTGTGTAGGTCTACAGGTACCCAAATGATTCATGGATTATCAAGCACCCTCGGGAGGAGCACTCGTCCCACAGTTGGAGCCAGTGTTACGTGGTATCAGTACTAGAGCACCTTCAGCTGTGCCCCAGGGAGAGAGGGTCATTTATTTTTTACCAGGAAGGGTGTCTTCCAACATTTTTTGAGTGGAGGTTATGGCTAGGCCCTTTTGGTTCCTCTCCTGGGAGTACTATGGCTTAGTGGCATTGTTGACTGCCTCATGAAAGGGCTTGAAGCCCTGAGGTTGGTGTCTGGGGCTCCAAGGGGTGGGTCACTAGGTCACATGACCCCCCACTTGTTTTATCATTCCAATGGTGTTTCTCTCAGCACTGAGGCTTGTGTCTCTCTTCCAGGTCATCGTCCACACCCTCCTGGTCCCTCTACACTGCAGCGCCCTCTCTCCTTGGGCTCCTAGTCATGATGACATCATCGTTGTACCAAGTCTGCATTGCTTGATATGGGGGGGTTTGAGGGATTTTCACCACTGTTGGGGTTAGATGGGGCATGACGCTCCCCCCCTCGCTACTCTAGCCTTCATTTCGGAGTGATTTGCTCAATTTTAGCTATTTTAGTCATTTTTGGGTAAACTCTGAAGAAAATGCCCCAAGTTACCCACAAATTTGATTATTTTATATTATTTTATGTTATAATTTTAAGTTGACATGTTTTAATTTTAAATTGACATTTTAAAGCATGTAGGCTTCGTTATTTTGTAAAAAAGTGAGTGTGAGATCATATAAATACAATCTCCTCACTTCAATTTTACACACAACCTATGGGATCAAATTCATTATGTTGATCTTTTACCCTAGAAGGGCCTTATGAAGTGATGTGCACCTCTTGGAGGGATGATTCTTCTTGCTATTGGATGAAGTTGGATGCTTTATTTGTCTTGCTAATGATTTGTGGATGCTAGAATGGTTGGAATAACTCATGCTCAAGTAAGTCTTTCACATTTTTAAGGTTTGCTTGATAAATGGTGGGTCAATTTTGCATCTTGAATGATTGAATGGTATCCCTAGGACTACATTATCTTTGAATAAGGCTTTTGCCTGCTATTCTATCCTCATTGCATACTAAAAACGCTTCCAAGAGGAGGTTTTTACAAAGTTTGGCCTTGGAGCTCCAACTTTGCCCTAGTTTAGACTCTTGAAACCAACCCTAGAGGTTGTTTCAAGAAGCCCTAACCTAGTAGCAAGGAGAATTACATCCAAGAGGAAGGCTTGTCACCTTCCTCTAAGGCTAGGGTTTGGGGTAACATCCATTAAAACCCTAAGTTTGTCCATTTTCTCCACAGCAAACCTTAGTTTGAATTTTTGTAAATATTATTACTAGGTTAAACTTGCATTTTCATGTGTAATTTTGCATTTTCATGGTAGAATTAGGGTTAGAATTAAGTCTGCAATTTTATAACAAAACCCTAAAACTAAAAAAAAAAAATCTTCATTTGTTGGCCTCCCTAAATTCTCGCCCCTAAATTCTCATGGCCCCAAAATTTCGGCCCTATAATCTTGCCCCTAAATTCTCGCGGCTCTAAATTTTCGTGACCCCAAAATTTCAGCCCTAAATTCTCGCGGCCCTAAAATCTCGGATCTAAAACATCGGCCCTAAATTATCGCGGCCCCAAAATTTCGGCCCTAAATTTTCGCGGCCCTAAATTCCCACCGCCCTAAATTCTCGCAACCCCAAAATTTTGGCCCTAAATTCTCGCAACCATAAAATTTTGGGCATAAAATCCTCGACCTATCTTTTTAAGCCTAAACAAACTTGCAAAACTGCCTAAACTACTATACAAGCACCATCCTAACTCTCTCTATTACTCTGTGTTTGACTCCATTAGAGGCATTGATCTATGCTTTAAGGTGTTTAGAAGATATTTGGCATTTGCTTGGCAGGTATATTAAAGGGCTCTCCCCTTGGGACAACATTAGATCCCAAAGAAGTTAGGAGATTGGACAAAGGTGACAACAGTCCAGGTTTCTTATGTGATTGCCTTTCAATTGCAAGCATAGCCAGCTAGTTTGAACGGTAACACTTGTGAACGCCTCCTCAGGAATCATGCACTCCAATGCTCTATGGGGACTCTTGTTCTAAATGTAAACAGTTGTACTACAAACCTTGGCCCAAAGAAAGAGTGGAAGACTCTGATCATGAAGCATCGCTTTCGCTGCTCCCACAATGGCCCTATTCTTTCTCTCTGCAACTCCATTCTGCTGTGGGGTGTATGGAACCGTCAATTGTCTCTTGATGCCCTCCTGTGCACAAAACTCATCGAATGCATTGGAGGTATACTCACCCCCATTATCTGATCTCAACACCCGAATCCTCCTCCTTGTCCAGTTGTTCACAAGAGATTTGATCTCTTGAAACCTCTGCAAGACTTCTTCTAACTTCTTGCTCTTCAGAAAGTAGATCCAGGTCTTCCTGGAGTAGTCATCAATAAATGAAACATAGTACTCAAAACCAGTCAATGAAACAGAAGACATAGGACCACATAAGTCAGAGTGTATCGAGTCAAGTACTCCTACCAATCTATTGTCACTGCTTGGAAAAGCAGTCTTGGTGTACTTTCCCATAGCAACCCCCCTGCATACATCACTGTACTCTGTGTTGAACTCAGGAAAACCAGTCACCATATCTCTCAACATCGACAAAGTTGGATGATGCAACACTTCTTTTAACTTCTTGCTCTTCAGAAAGTAGATCCAGGTCTTCTTGGAGTAGTCATCAATAAATGAAACATAGTACTCAAAACCAGTCAACGAAACAGAAGACATAGGACCACATAAGTCAGAGTGTATCGAGTCAAGTACTCCTACCAATCTATTGTCACTGCTTGGAAAAGCGGTCTTGATGTACTTTCCCATAGCAACCCCCCTGCATACATCAGTGTACTCTGTGCTGAACTCAGGAAAACCAGTCACCATATCTCTCAACATCAACAAAGTTGGATGATGCAAGTGAGCCATCCTCCTGTGCCATAACTCACATAGATCACTACTATTGTTGTGTGCCAAAGCATGTAAAGGTTGAAACAAGAGCTTGTACAGTTTCCCACATCTGACTCCAATAGCAAAAGAAATAGACGGACCCGATCCCTTGGGAAAAACATGCACATGTACATCAAGAAAGTACACTCCAAATCCCCTATCCTCGATCATGGAAACTAAGATCAAGTTCTTATTTAGCCGGGGGACATACAAGACATCCCTCATAGTCATGGGCTCCATGGACTCACTCTGAAAGGTGATGGTCCCCCGCTCAACTACTCTAACAATCGTGTCATCTCCCAACACCACCTCCAAATCCAAACTTGTCTGTGTAAACTTTGAAAACATATCCCGCACACCAATCATATGGCTCAAAGCTCCACTATCAATGTACCAGGTGCATGTGGTGGTGGATGCAATCACGGAATGGCCAACCAATAGTGAGTACTCTCTCTCATCCTCTACATATGTGCTTGTAATGGATGCTCTCTTTGAATGACCAACAAAAAGAAAAAACTCTCTCTCAAATCTAGCTGCATACACATCAATCTCCACAAAAGTTGTTGTCTACTGTCGCTTCTTCTTCTTCATGTTCGGGCACTGTCCAACATAGTGCCCAACCCCTGACAAGCAAAGCACTTGACATTGCTTAATCTTTCTTTTGATCACCACCCTTCTACTTAGCCC
This sequence comes from Larix kaempferi, assembly GCA_027924585.1. Lineage (NCBI taxonomy): Eukaryota > Viridiplantae > Streptophyta > Pinopsida > Pinales > Pinaceae > Larix > Larix kaempferi. The sequence continues at coordinate 8,530,241 of BSBM01001166.1, read as the reverse complement.
CACCCTTAGGACCATTCTTGGACTTCTTCTTCTTCCCTTTAGTTGTCAATGCCACATTCTCCCCCTCATCCTTACTGTGAGATGAACTACCCTGCACATATCCTCTCTAGGTCTCCTCCTCAATGAAGTCATCCCAAACACAATTCTAAGAAGGCATATTCTCTCTAGCTACAATGGCCTCCACAAATACATCCCATGGGTTAGCCACACCATTCAAGGTCCACACTAGCTCACTGCCCTCAACCTTCTCTCTAACTGCTCTAAGCTCATCTCTCACTTGTGTGATCCTAGTAAGATAGGAAGCAATGTTGCATATATCGTTTCGGGAAAAGCATCAGCAAGGGTCTGGAATATAACTTCTCGGTGGTATCGACGGAAAATATCGAAAAATATTGAAAAATGTCGAAAGGCCACAAAAAAATACAAAAGCTCTCTTTTTTCAATTTTTATAATGAATAAAGCAACAACAACATCAAATAAACACATTGCTACATAAATATGATGATACAAGTAATTAATAAGATGCATAAGATGTCAAGTGGTCACATATCTTCACTAAACTAAAAATTCTAAAACATGTTCCTGATAGGATGATACAAAATCACAACAAAAGCTCAAAATAAATGTATCTCATGAGATGAATCATCATGAGGGATCTAGATACTAAATAGTACATAATAAAATCAAAATGATAGATTATAGGAATCCCAATCATCGATTCCCTCTACCCCTTTTACGGGTAAAGGGCACCACTCTTCCTCTAGAAGCAGTAGGTGGTAGTGGAGGTACTCGGGATGAGGCTAGAGTGGTAGATCCAAAGCCTCCAACTACTCCAGTTGAGGCAGAAGAGAAAGTGGGTTGTCTCCTCCCAACCCCAACTCCAACTACAGGTCTCTGTGGTGGTGGTGTTGTTGGCATTGGCTACACCGGAAGATCAATCTCCTCCTGAACATCTGTATACACTGGAAGTGGATCATCCTCCTACTCCTCCTCCCCCTCCCCCTCCACTCTGGTCTCCTCCCCCAAATCATCTGCATGATCCGTCCCCTCCTCCAACCACTTGGGTGCCTCGTCCATCTCAGGCTCCTCCAACCACTCGGGTGCCTGGTCCATCTCAGGCTCCTCCAACTCCACCCTCCACTGAGTAGTGGTGAATTTATGACCTCTATGTCAAGTTCTTTCTCAAGTTGCTTCAGCGATAGCCTTAGATTGTAGTAGACATGCACCATGTCATTAAGGCGTTGGGTACCTAACCTGTATGAACATTGAGGGCCATAGTTAGTAATGGTAAATTGTAGTAAATTAAAATTAAAAATTAAAAAATATAAACAATTTAAATTTTCATTGTTGCATTTTTGAACATTTCTAACATGTCGCATTTCTTGGAGTGTATCTTTTCAAAGACACTCCAATTGCGCTCTCACCTTGAAGAACTGCAAGTTTGGCTAAGCACCCGCACAGCAAGTTTCTACAACTCTAGGAGCTTTCCAACATAGTGTTTCCACCAAACATCTACAATGAATAAAATGAAAGGATTTAATGGAAGACAACAAAATATATTTCTATCAAGTAATAAATGTCAAATATATATAAAGGAAAAAACAAAATTTGAAATTGAAGCTTACCTGGCATCTTTGCGGTCCTATCTAGGATAGCCATCTCATAACCCTAAACCCCCGATGCCATCCTATATATCTCCATCTGTCTAGAAATCTCTAAGCATTCAGCGGGAGTGTGCACCATCCCCTGAACACACTGGAAAAAACCATCCATGACCTCACTATCAAAATTAAATCCACAAGCATAAGTGAATGTAGGGTTGAGGAAGAGCCCTGCTACATGAATGGGACGATGGAGAGTGTTATTCCATCGTTCATCAATCACACCCCAAATCTGAGCTCTCTTGGTGAGTCCTTCCTCACCCTTGTCATCATAGTACCGATATATCGCTTCCTTGGCCCTATCCATGGCCTCAAACAAGTAGCCCATTGTGGGCTTGTCACCATCAACCAATCGAAGAACCTTTACCAAAGGTTCACTAACGGTACATACCTCACCTACTACACTCCAGAATCTTTGGTCATGTCCCACAAGTTGGGCTATGGCTTGCCCATCTTGTTTGGTGCTATAGACACAAGCAACCCACTCATCAAAAAGAAACATCCTTTGTAACTCCAACATACTCTTGAGGAGTGACTGAAGAGAAATGAAGTTGGTGACAAAATGTGTGATCGCGGGACGAATCAACTCTTTGTTCCCTGTGAACAGTCTCATGAGTGAAAGAACATATGTGTGATTATATATGTATTTGGTCACACTCCCAACTAAATCAATGGTTCCCTTGATCCAAGGAATTTTGCCCATGTCCTCTAGCATCAAATCAATACAATGGGTTGCACAAGGATTCCAGTACAAGGTTGGATACCTCTCCATGAGCAACCTCCCAGCAGCAAACATAATTAGCAAAATTGTCCGTGACGACTTGGACAACATACTGCAGGCCTATCTCTCGGATAAAGCCATCCATCAAGTCACATAAGAATTGTGCATCTTTTGTATATGCACTTGCATCAACACTTTTGATAAACATTGTCCCCCTCGAACAACTAACCAAGAAATTTAGAATTGACATGCCCTTTGTATCAGTCCACCCATCCGACATCACGGTGCATCCGGTGGTCTCCCATGATTCCCTGATCCTAACTAATCTTTGTGTGTAATCAGCCTTTTCCCCTTGAAGAAGATGCCCTCTTCTTCAACAATAGCAGCAGCTTCAAACATGGCATGGTAGAAGGGGTTCTTAGCAATGTTAAACGGTATATCACTCCAAAGAAAACATTTTGTCACAATCTTGTGAGCCTCCTCCTTCTCCTTTATTTTAACCATTACCCGAATAGAAGGTTGCGCTCCCGGTGTTGACCTCGCCACAAAGAAAGGTGAGGTTGATGAGGGCATTCGAGAAGTTGTGGGTCATGTGGATGAGGAGTGGGATTGTGGTCCTACTCCTCCCACTGAGGCACTTGTTCCAGTGTTAGCACTTGTAAGTTCATTTTTGCCAGCCTCCTTCGCATCCCTCTTATTAGCAATATCAATGATGGATTGGTTTGCAATGTGCATAATTTCTGGGGTAGTTTTGTCACAAGCATCTAGGGTTTTAACTTAAAAATTCTGAAAGTAAAACCACACTTCTAAAATGTACTCCAAAAATACTGCCAAATACTGAAAGAATCTTTAAGCAAATGAACACAATTATTTTGTTCAAAGACCGAGAAAAACCCCACAACTTGGGGAAAACCCTAGGAAAAAATTATTCTTTAAGAAGAGAACAGAAATTCAAAACTGGAATTTCTTTACACCCTAACTGACAGATTATCCATAAACAGAATTTATTACAAAAAACAGACAACCTAGAAATTTGTGCCAACCTCGATTTCTGTGCCAAAGGTTGTTGTGCGACCTGCTGTACGGACTATATGGATTGTACTTTTATGCTGTACGGACTGTACTTTTCAGCCTCGAAATCTGTGCATGCACGTGTTGGTTCAATGTTGTACGGTATGCATTACATACCCTGCCCACAGCCTTGGGATTCGAGTCACTTTCTGGGAATTCGTGCTCATGCATGTCTAAGTTAATACTGTTGTACGGACTGCATTGGGAACTGTGTTGTTGTTCCTCTCTTGGAAATCGTGCACTTCCTTAGCCATCTTCTTGCTCTTCAAATTTTTCCTCTTCCTCTCTCTGATGATGAGTGTTTCATTTGTCCCTCTCACTTTGTTTTATACTTGTCTTTTGTAACTAACTCCATCAACTACCTAATCTAGGGTTGAGATTTAATTAAGAAATCAAGGGTCTACATTTAATTCACTTTTTAATAATTAAAAGCATTAATTATTAAATACATCACTTAAGTGTGACCCACTTTTCTAAAGTATAAAATCACTTTCACTTTATTTACATAAATGTCACTTTGTTACATAAATACATAAAGGACAAAAAAAATTCTAGTCCTCCTCATGACACCCACACCAAAAATATGGGAGGACCTCCAGAGTTAACTTTTCAACACTCCCTCCTAACGACGGAGGTCCTTCCGGCACCATCCAAATATCTACCTCTGACTCCTGACGCAGCTTCCTCCTGCTCTGGAATGTCTCTCGAAGAGAAGTGCCCACCACTGAAGTAAAACTCTGACTCCTGAGATTCAGACTGAACCTCATCAACCTGCTCATCACCATCACCTGTCTAGCTGAATCTTCTGCCAGTGCTCTGGAGAGAATCACTCTCCTCATCAGAAGAAATGTAGACAACATGCCGATCAACTTTATCTTTTACCCCATCCTCTGACTCTGACAACCATCCACCTATCCATGGACGTACAACATGTCCTCTCAAAATATATAATCTGTCCCTGCGATCACTAAGCAAGAGAGTGGTCCTGACAAGATCATCTCAACTATAAATGAAGATATGACCATCCTTGACCAACATCCCATAACCATCATCTTCAAGAGATGATACTGAGAGTTTGCTAACTCTCATCCCAGGTACAAAGAGGACTCCATGAATCTCCAAGACCTCTCCAAGGTCTAGTTGGAACCTAATTGTTCCAACCCCTCGAATACCTATTTGTGGACTATCAATGTCTGTCTGAATGTAGTGTCTTGGTCCCAACTCTATGATAATTTGGAATGCATCATCACTCCAGTCATATGTCTGGTTGACCCACTGTCAACTATCCAGACAGGCTCGAAAACTGAGCTACCTACACTAGAGTCAAAAAAGGCTAGAGAAAATTCACCTGCAAACTCTTCCATTTCAGTAGCTATTGAATCTTTCTCCGACTTTCATTTCTTCTTCTCAAGACATTTCGAGGCATAGTTTCCTAACTGAACACAATGATAACATTTGATCTAACTCAAATCTTTCTTCTTCTTGTTCTTCAATTTGGCTGCAAGTGCCACATCCTGCTCAACATCCTCACTAGTTTGGCCAATCTGTGACCCATCTCAGATTTCCTCTTGGGTAAAATCATCCCATAATTTGGACCAACTGGGAAGTGTTAACTCTGGAGGTCCTCCCATATTTTTGGTGTGGATGTGATGAGGACCAGAAAAGTTGTCCTTTATGTATTTATGTAACAAAGTGACGTTTATGTAAATAAAGTGAAAGTGATTTTGTATTTTAGAAAAGTGGGTCACACTTAGGTGATGTATTTAATAATTAAATTATTAAAAGTGAATTAAATGTAGACCCTTGATTTTGTAATTAATTCTCAACTTTAGATTAGGTAGTTGATGGAGTTAGTTACAAAAGACAAGTATAAAACAAAGTGAGAGGGACAAATGAAACACTCACCATCAGAGAGAGGAAGAGGAAAAATTTGATGAGCAAGAAGAGGACCAACAGCACAGTTCCCAATGCAGTCTGTACAGCAGCATTAACTCTAGTCACACGTGTGGGCATGAATTCCTAGAAAGTGGCTCGAATCCCAAGGTTGTGAGCAATGTAATTAATGCAGACCATACAGCATTGAACCAGCACATGCAGACACAGAAATTGAGGCAGAAAGTACAGTTCGTACAACAAAAAAGTACAGTCTGTACAGTTCCGTACAACAGGTCGTATAGTAGCCTTTGGCACAGAAATTGAGGTTGGCATAGATTTCTAGGTTGTCTGATTTCTGTAATAAATTACTGTTTGTGGATAATCTGTCAATTAGGGTGTAAAGAAATTCCAGTCTTTGAATTTTTGTACTCTTCTTAAAGAATAAATTTTTCCTAGGGTTTTTCCCCAAGTTGGTGGGGTTTTGCCCAATCTTTGACCAAAAATTCCAATCTTCATTTGCTTAAAGTTATTTTCAGTATTTGGAAGCACATTCTTGAAGTTGTGGTTTTACTTTTTGAGAATCAAGTTAAAACCCTAGTTTTAAAAGTGTTTGATTAAATGTATGAATGAGCAAACTTCATATTTTTAAGTCAATTTTCTTCAATTTGAATGCCTCTCCTTGCCTTTTTGTTTGGTTAATGAGGGTAATTGAATGGTCTCTTGATCCAAGGGCCCTAATTGAATCTTGAGATCTAAGATCAATGGATGAGATAAATTCACTCTCTCCATAATTAATTAAATTCATTCAGCTTACACTTAAATTTATCAAAAAGTCACTTTATCACTCTAAAGTGAATTAATTACATATCTCATGTAATTAATGCAAGGGTCGTGTCACTTTTCTCCTTTTACTGACTTAGGCACAAAGTCACTAGGGAAACACTTTCCTAGGTACAAAATCAACACTATCAAACTTGGGTAACTCCTCTCATCCACAAATGCTCTAAACAAATGACTCCCATGAAGAAGGAAGTCCATTAATAGTCATTGTAACAACTTATGCATCATCAATGTTGTCTCCAATAGCCTTAAGCTGTCTCTCAACGGGAGACTTTCATAAAATAAGTGGCAACTAAATATGAGTTGGTCATCATGACACAATGGGAGCCGATTCCTCAAGGCTAATTTCCCACTAGTGTTCTTACTCTCAAATAATCCCACCAAGGCATCAAACATTTCTTTGGCAGTCTTCAACTCAACACTATGTGAAATCAAATGATCTTTTATGGAATCTGTCAAGATTCTCTTAGCCTTTGCTTCGTTCTTCTTGTGCTTGGCTTTCTCCACATCACTTTCTGGTTCTAAGACATCTTCTTTTACATAATTGTTAATCTCAGTTTTATCCAAGATGAAGAGTATCCTAGTCTTCCATGATCTGAAATTTGTAGAACCATCCAACCTGTCTTCTACACATAAACATGTCACCATCTTAACAAGAGGTCTGAAATCTGAAGAATGTCAACAAGCCTGAAACCCTAAAATTTCAAACTTGACCAAACATCAATCTGAGAGTACCAATAGATGCACTAGGGTAAGGCGAGTTGATCTTTAGCAAAATTTCCCCCAACACTGAGCAATAAATGCCCAACGACCTTCAAAGAGTTAAGATCTTCGCCTGTGTAGTTAACACTACTCTGATACCATGTTGAATTTTCTTATAGCAGTAGAAAAACAACTTTCAAATATGATAATTACTTCGTAATGATTTTCAAACAGTAATTTCATCCCATTGTTATTATTGAGTAATTACAAACTGAAAATTTCAACTTTAAATTGCAGCGGAAACAAAAGAGAACACAGAATAGCCATGCACAGTAGACACCAAATTTTACCCTGGGAAACCCAAACTTGGGAGAAAACCCAACCAACTTTTCTTAGAAGAAATCAGTCCAATTTACATGTACATTACCAATCTTGAAGAAACCCTAACACATAAGAATTTCGTCCTTCATGAGGTAACCCTAGAATAGGTGCGAACCTTCCTTCATGAGGAAACCATAGCATACGTGTGAACCTTCCTTCATGAGGAAACCCTAGCAAGATAGTGAACCTTCATGAGATGATAAGAGCCTTCAAAATTTCTCCTTGAACCTTCGCTAGGCCTCCTTGAAAAGTGAGCATTAGCTGAGAAGAGATGAGATGTTGTGTTGTGATAAAATCAAATGTTAACTGCGTATTTATACACTTCAAGTCACCTTGATTTTTCTCTTGGGGCCGACTTGTACTTTTTGTTTTCACTTTTCATTTTATCTTTAGGGTCCACTTGTACTTTTTGTCTTCAATATTTCCTAGGGCTTCTTCAATGCTTTTTGGATCTTCTTCAGTGGTTCAATGGTTTGACTTGTCTTCTTGGTTATTTCTTCTTTACTAGAAAAGTTGTCCAAGAGCCTTATTGATGTTATTCATCTCCTCACATGCACGTCTATACATATAGAGCTCTAATGTTGAATAGACCCACTAAGAAGTCTTGAACACTTCTTAAAGTCTACGTCAATTCAACATTAGACTAGACTTGTATATTTCACAAGGGGATGAAAGCCCCTATCAAACAAACAAGTCAAACCTGCTCTAACATAAAATAGATCACTTTGTCCTGGAGCAGGCAATGTGAGAGCACCCTACGGCCAATCTCCCCAAGCCATATGACTCGGGCTAGCGGGAGAAGGACTGCACCTACCTTGGCCATCCACCTCTAGCCATATGACTCAGGGTCTGAGGGTGAATGTAGCATTCCCCCTTGGTCAAATCAGCATGACCAATCTAGGAGAATGTCTACCCAATGTTGCAAACTGGAGAAACATAAACAATGGCCTCCATGGAAATATCACTTTGAAGCTCTCCAATCCTTGCTAAACCTTGCAAACCATAGATCAAGAAGAGGTAAACACAATCCACAAGAAACTAGAACATACAAGGATTAGCAATATCAGTTGTTCAACTAAAATGAAAAATGCTAATGAAAGGAAGGAGGAGAACCATCAATTCAATTCTACTAGCATAGATCAAATAATTAAACAACATGAAAAATATTTATACCTCCATGAAAGCTTACCTTGTCCACATTAAGAGCTTGAAACATATCCAATTAACCCAAAAAATTCACCATTAGCAAGAGACACTAGCAAAAAGTAGTAGAATAATTTTATTCCAAAAACATCGAGCATTTACTAAGGCTAATACCTCTCTTTTTATAGCCTAAGGAGGCCTTCATATGCTATAAAATGAGAGGGATAATCCTTAACAAAGGGTCGAAATTTTCGAGGAATAAAATCTTGCTATCTTTTTTGCTAGTAGCTAGTGCTTTTTTAGAAGATTTTTTGTCTTACTTGGATATGTTTCAAGCTTTTGATGTGGGTAATGCAAGTTTCCATAGAGGTAATATTGTTTTATTCTTATTTAAATAATTGATATCATGTTAGTAGGAATGTGATTGATGGTTTTCCTCCTCCTTTTCACAAACATTGTTTGATTTTGATTGAATAATTGATCTTGCTAATTCTTGTTGTTGTAGTTTTATTTTGAGCTAAGTTTTACAGATTTGGTGAGATTGAAAATCTTAATGAGATATCTATATGGAACCCATGCAGTCGGATTGACTTTGTTCTTCCTCTTGGTGGTTGCTCAACCACTCTACAGAGCCTCTCCAACTTCATTTACCAACTTCATGCAATGTAGACTAGCGAGATGTTAGAAAATTTTGGGCAATGGAGTCAAGGAACATGATGGGGTTTAGTAAAGTGTTTGAAGACCCATTAATAGGAGTAAAACTAAATCCAAATGCCATGGCCTCCATGGAAATATCACTTTGAAGCTCTCCAATCCTTCCTAAACCTTGCAAACCCCAGATCAAGAAGAGGTAAACACAATCCATGAGAAACTAGAGCATACAAGGGTTAGCAAGAATAGTTGCTCAACTAAAATAAAAAATGCTAATGAAAGGAAGGGGGAAAACCATCAATTCAATTCTACTAGCATAGACCAAATAATTAAACAACATGAAAAATATTCATACCTCCATGAAAGCTTAGCTTGCCCACATCAATAGCTTGAAACATATCCAATTAACCCAGAAATTCACCATGAGCAAGAGACACTAGCAAAAAGTAGTAGAATGATTTTATTCCCAAAAAAAAGATCATTTCCCAAGGCTAATACCTCTCCTTTTTTAGCCTAAGGAGCCCTCCTTATAATATAAAAGGAGAGGTATTATCCTTAGTAAAGGGTTGAAATTTTGTAAGAATAAAATCTTGTTATCTTTTTGGATAGTAATTAGCGTTTTTGGAGAAGATTTTTTGTCTCGCCTGGATATGTTTCAAGCTTTTGATGTGGGTAATGTAAGTTTCCATGGAGGTAATATTGTTTTATTGTTATTTAATTAATTGACATCATGCTAGTAGGAATCTGATAGATGGTTTTGCTAAATTATGACAACTGAGGAAGGTCTTCTGCATGCATGTGTCCTTGCATGCGGAAGATCCAAGTTTGGAAACCAATTGTAATTAATCAATTTGTGAAAATTGATTAAACTTGATTTTATTTATTATTGGAATATTTTTATTTAAAAATATTAAAGTGAGAAATAATAAAGATAATGGCTGATTTAATCTTAGCCATTGAGATCCGTACAGCAGGCCGTACAGGCCGTACAACTGCAGCAGCAAACTCCCTTGGGATTCGTGCCACTCAGTCAGGTTTTTTTCAGCATTTCTGTGTGTTTCAGTTTCGCCATTGTTGGCTGGAAATTGATTTTCTGATTTGTAACAGCTCCATGTTTTCTGAATAAAATAATTTCTCACTGCTCCACCGGTTTTCCCATCTTGGGTTTTTCCGGGCGTTTATACCCGAAAGATATTGTGTTATTTCTATTGGTGTGATTGATTGATCTCTCAGTTATTTTATTCCGCTGCAATTTTGTTTATGAAGTGAAGAAACCCTTGGGTGGTTATTTGGTTGCAATTTTAATTGGCATGCATTTATCCCTAGCTGGGTTTTAAGGAAAATTTACAAGTTTTCCTCCTCCTTTACACTAACATTGTTTGATTTTGATTGACTAATTGATCTTGCTAATTCTTCTTGTTGTAGTTTCATTGTGAGCTTGAGTTTACAGGTTTGGTGAGATTTGAAGATCTTAAAGAGATATATACATGGAACCCACGCATTTAGATTGACTTTGATCCTCCTCTTGGTGGGTGTTCAACCAGTTTATAGAGCCTCTTCAACTTCATGCAATGTAGACTAGTGCCATGTTGGAAAATTTTGGGCAATGGAGTCAAGGAACATAATGGGGTTTAGTAAAGTGTTTGAAGAGCCATCAAAAGGAGGAAAACTCAATCCAAATGGCATGGCCTCCATGGAAATATCACTTTGGAGCTCTCCAATCCTTGCTAAACCTTGCAAACCCTAGATCAAGAAGACATAAACACAATCCACAAGAAACTAGAACATACAAGGGTTAGCAAGACTAGTTTCTCAACTAAAATAAAAAATACTCATCAAAGGAAGGAGAAAAACCATCAATTCAATTCTACTAGCATAGATCAAATAATCACATGAAAAATATTTATACCTCCATGAAAGCTTACCTTGCCCACATCAATAGCTTGAAACATATCCACTTAACCCAGAAAATTTACCATGAGCAACAGACACTAGCAAAAAGTAGTAGAATGATTTTATTCCCAAAAAAATCAACCCTTTGCTAAGGATCCTCTCTCAACCCCAACGTTGTCATAATTTTTGTCCTACACATGCTTGTAAAGCCTAATTTTCAAATCGGCAACCTTGAAGAAAAAGTCTCTTTTGAGATAGATGTCACTTTCATTAACCTCCATTAATCCAAATCAGTGATTCTTGGAATTGAGCCTACATTCCATAAAAATCCTCTTTTCAGATATCACAAGGTTTCAATTTCTCAATTATGTTTAGCAAACCTCATTTAAGCCTTACGATTTGGTGAAAGGTCTCTTTACAAGTAAAATCAGCATATGTGTTTCTTGATCTAGTTTTAACTTGAAGGGAATTTCATTGAATTACAAGGTAAGATCTGGAAACATATGTTTGTTTGATGATACATCTCTCCCACTTGTTTTGACCTTGATTATGATAAAGCTTGTCTAAAGTGAGTAGTTACAGATCTAGTTGCATGATGTGAATTTTTATACCCTTAAACAGATCTGGATTAGCAGTCTTCATTTTAATTAATCAATTTCAGATTTTAACCAACCAACATAACTATTGCAGATCTGAAACATTAAACAACTGTAATACACTGTCTAAGCAAACATCAACAGAGAAAACCACAACACATGAGATACCCTGGAAACCCCAACGGGGGAAAACCAGCCAACAGTTTATCTTTTATTGTAGTTTTGTTAATCAGCACTTACAACAACAAGACCCCGGATGTGACTGACCGGATCTCGGACTCCAAACTCTCATTGTGCCCAAACCCCTCGGCAGAAAAGACAAACTCTGACAGAAGATATGACTCACTTTTGTCACTAACAAGAGATGTAGCTCACTCTGGTCCACTCAAGAGATATGACTCACTCTTGACCTCTAACCACTACAAGAGATATAACTCACTCTTGACCTCTAACCACTACAAGAGATATAACTCACTCCTGACTTTGGTGATTATACAACTCTCCATAGACTCTTTTATAATATCACTTTACATCAATACCATGGGAAATACCATGGGACACCCAATACCATGGGTTCACCCAATACCATTGACCCTTCAGTACCATGGACTAACAAATACCACCCAATACAATAAAGTATTACAAAAGAAACTATTACAAGATTGTCTAGAGAGATAAACTCGGCCCCTTCTACGTTGTTAGACACCCCCAACGTGGAAGTACCTGCGGAGCTACCAAAAACTAAGCAAAATACTTTGTATGAGCTAACATTTTGATGGTGTTGACAAGAGTCAAAATTGCATTTGAAATGGCTTATATATTGGATCATAGTCCAAGTTACTTGAATTTCAATTTTGAAGGAGATCCAATATAACAATTACATCACTACTCTTTTGTTGAAGAAGCCATCTTATTGATCGTTGAGAAAATCAAATTGAACATGAGCCATATGAAATCTGATATGTACCTTCCTCACTATTATTATTGTACTTGATCTAACATCTTGGAGGTTGTGATCTAAACATTGGCTTTTGGAGAACAACTCCAAATTAAGCCTCTTTCAAGAATTGAGATTACTCCCTATTGTAATAGCATTAAGATATCATCCCTTTATATCACCCAACACATATGAGCTAAAGTGATTTTAATCATTGGCCATTGCGTTTTTGGGTTAGCTTGTTTTCATTTTAGCTAAGTCCCCTTGTGTACTTGTAGGGGATTGGCTTGTCTCTTGTTTTGGGTGGCTTTAAAGCAACTAGAGTGATTGTCATCACTGGTTATTCTATTGGTACACCTCTTGTGTTATGGTGTGAATGCATTTTTGAATGATAAACAACTAAATAAATCACATAACACCAACATCATTAACCAAAGGAGCATCATCTTCTCTACACCTAAGTATAAAATCCATATGTTTAATTTGTCTATTTTATGCCTACATGGATTAAATTTTCATGAGTTGGCAATACTAATTTATGCCATTTAATTGGGATTATTGCATAATTTCATGAACGATTTTGATGTTTTATTCTGATATGAATATAATCTATGGAAATCTTATTACTCAATAACCCATTCATAGTGCAACAAAGATTAAGGGGTTGCTTGGGCAAAAGACTTGTGATGAATGTTTACTAGTGTACAATGCATTCAACTGGGATAATACCTTTATGTACGAACTAGTTAGATAGCCCTCTGGCTAAGTGCTTACTTGCTTGTTTCTGGACAACTAGATGCCTTGTACCACCATTGTTATGCATGTCAATACCTATTTGATCATATTTACATCTAATGCTTCTTCAAACACTATCTTTGAAACCCATTTTCCCCAAGTTTAGTTTGGATAGTAACAACATATTGAGTATAAGTATTGCTATATCATTTCTTTTGATTTGATGTATCAATGTTATGAATGTTTGAATGGTCATATCATAGTCATGTTTAAATGCTAATCTCGTAATTAGTGTATTTTATTACAATTGATGTTATGGTTAACGGTTTAAGGTGAATGGTATTTTTCATTGGATAATAATAAAAATCACCTTAAACCAAAGTGTGTCTAGTCCTTGTACCTTCCTAATCCTTTAGACGCCTCCTAAAAAGCTAGTGCTAGGTGTATACTTGGGGTTGTTATCATAGCAACTCTAAGCCATTACAGCAAATTTGAGGTCTAAAATGGGCCTCCTAAGGAAAATAATAAAATAATAGTTGAACTAATAAAATAGTATTGATGAATTTTGGAGGAAAAGAGAAAAAACTACTTTTTTTCTTCGTATTTTCAACATATATACTTGTCATTTTACTCAAATTTCGAGCGGGAGCACTCGTTGGATGAGGAATTATATTCCACATCCAAGGAGTACCCACACTGCATACTTTTGAGGGACCCCACCCCACGAAAAACGAGAATTACATAAAAAAAAAACGTGTATGGTCCACAGGTTTCAGGATCTACAGGTTCAGGGACTCAGTCTATAGAGACTTCTGGTACAGGGGCAGGTTCTCAGGTCACAGGTTCACAGGTTTCACCGTCACGTGATTCGGGTTCACATGGTTTTGGTTCACCAGGCACAAGATCTCAGGCCACGAGTACTTCTTCAGGTAGACAGTTGCCAGATGAGGAGGGCCTACCACAGGAAGCTACTTCTAGGAAAAGAAAGCCAAGTTGGCTTAAGGAGCTTGTGAAGGAAGCTAAGGAGTCTGTGGGGCCACCCAGGAGGGAGGTCAAACAGAGTAAAGCACCAAAGAGGTTTTCCAGCTATATGGCGATGGTGACTAGCTTGTGTGAGTCAAAGCCTACTACATTTGAGGAGGCTACCCCACATCAGGTTTGGAGAGATGCCATGATGGAAGAGTACAATTCCATCATGAAGAATGATGTGTGGGAGATTGTTCCGACACTAGAGGGGAAGTCAGTCGTGACTTCCAAGTGGCTCTTCAAAATCAAGCATGTCGTTGATGGTAGTGTTGAGAAATACAAGGCTAGATTTGTGGCGCGTGGTTTCTCTCAAGTGGAGGGAGTTGACTACGATGAGACTTTTTCCCCGGTGGCAAGATACTCTTCCATTCGATCAGTGATTGCTATTGTTGCAGAGATGGGTTGGAGCATTCATGAGATGGATGTGAAGACAACATTTTGGAATGGTGTCTTGGAGGAGGAAGTTTATTTGGAGCAGCCTCAAGGATTTGAGGTGCATGGGAGAGAGTCCCATGTATGCAGGTTGGAGAGGGCCCTTTATGGGCTGAAGCAAGCTCCGAGAGCTTCGTATTCTAGGATTGATGCATATTTGCAGGAGTTGGGATTCCCGAAAAGTGAAGCAGATCCAAACCTCTACTTCATCGTAGTTGGTGAGGTTCCACTTATCCTGGTATTGTATGTAGATGACTTGATCATTACAGGTACGGAGAGACTCATTGCAGAGTGCAAGAAAGATCTTGCATCAAAGTTTGAGATGAAAGACATTGGACTGATGCATTACTATTTGGGTTTGGAGGTTTGGCAGGAGCCTGGGCATATCTTTCTGGGACAGGGAAAGTATGCCATGGACATTCTGAAGAGATTTCAGATGGAGGAGTGCAGGCCCATGACTACACCCATTATCACCAACTTGAGGAAGCTTCATGCTTCTGAGGGAGAGTTGGTAGATCCGACATTGTATCGTCAGTTCATTGGTTCCATGATGTATCTGGCAAACACCGGGCCAGATATTTGTTTAGCAGTGAATACTTTGAGTCAGTTCATGATGAAGCCTCGGAGAGTTCATTAAATAGCCGCAAAACATGTGTTGAGATATTTGTGTGGTACAGTTGATTTTGGTCTAGACTACAGAAGGGGAGATGGAGTGAATTTGGTTGGCTAGACTGATTCTGATTGGGCAAGTAGTGTGTCTAACCGGAAGAGTACATCTGGTTGTTGTTTCAGTCTGGGCTCAGTAGCAATGTCTTGGTTCAATCGGAAACAGAAGTCAGTTGCTTTGAGTTTTGCAAAGGCAGAGTATATGGCAGCCAGTCATGCTAGTTGTGAGGCCATTTGGCTTCGCAAGTTATTGGTTGGTTTATTTGGTCAACAAGTGAGACCAACTGTGATACACTGTGATAATCAAAGCTGCATCAAGCTTTCGGAGAATCCAGTGTTTCACGACAGGTCAAAACCTGTGTTTTAAAAATCGGTCTGATCGGAATCGAAATCGGCCGATTTGACGATTTATTGCCGGCCCGGTTCAAACCAGTCACCAAATGGGCAAACCGGCCGATTTAAGTAAAAAATCAGTCCTGCCAGATGAATCGGTCCGGTTAGACCGATTTTTTACTTAAACCGGCCAGTTTTTTTCGGTGGGTCACGGGGCATTCCCAAAACCGGCATGCTCGATGGGTTTTAGGTTTCTGTTGACAGCCATGGCCGTCATCGTTATCTTCTTCGTCGGCATCTTTCCGTCGGCTGCTGCAGGTGAAGGTGAAATGAATATGGTGTTTTACATGCATGCTAATTTGACAGGTAGCAACGTGACGGTCGTCCCTGTTGCCGGATTTAACGACTCTTCTTCAAATGCGGGCAAGTTTGGAACCGTCGTCGTTATCAGCGATCTTATCACCAGAACACCACAATTCACCGAATCCTACTCCGACAATATTGTTAGTCGCGCACAAGGAACATATGTGAATACAAACCCTGTTACTTGGCTTGATTTTTTAATGGTTTTCACGGTAGTCTTTCACGATTTTTTTTGGTGGGTTTTATTTTGTTACCAATTATTTTTATTTTTAATAATTAAAAAATTAAATATCATACAAATAAATAAAATCATATAACAAATTTAGAATCTAGATAGTAAACCACAAATATCATCCACGATACTATTCAGTTTATAGAAATAAAACCACGGAATGGCTACAAAAGGATATAAGTATTGCGCACAACGTCCTATACTAAAAACTATAAACAAATTCCTCACCAATCTTGTTAAAAAAATAAATAAATAAACGAATTCCTCACCAATACTATTTAACTCAATATACATTTTCATTAATAACGTTCTCTAAAGTAAATTATGTGACATGTAATTAAAATAATAATATTAAGTTATATACATTTTCATTAATAACATTGTCTAAAGTAAATTATGTGACATGTAATTAAGACCACAAGGCATTTCCAAAACCACGAGGTATTTTCAAACAATAAGAAGTTAAAAATCTTAACTCAACCACTTTCTTATAAATTATTCGATATTAATCTATTTTTATAAATATTGTATTTCCTTTTGTTTTTATCTATAGTGGTTTATTATTCATTATATATTAATCTATTTTATAAATATTGTGTTTCTCTTTGTTTATTATTTAAACTTCCTTTGCACCATAAGGATAAGGTTATGTTTAGTTTTTTTTTTTAATAAAGGGGATTTGTTAATATATTTTTTTATTTTTATGTCAAATTTATTAGAATATGATATACAACATTTTAGTATTTAAGAGTCTTAAGGAAGATGATGAGTTAGGTTTTTTTTAAGAATGTATGGATATTTTCATGTCAATGGCAATGTTTTTATCCATGTAGTTTGACACACTAATGAAATGAAAATAATTAAAATAATTAGTATGCTAAATAATTACTTCCTAGACTATATCATGTTATTTTTTGGACTCTACTGGCCATATAGCCTATAGGCCACATGGATTATGTATTTTGTTCCTGTTCTAGTCTCCTAGTCTCCTAGATATGTATAAAAATGTTGTTTTTCTTAAAAAAATGAAATATTTTATGTATTTTTGAGCAAACCGATTCATTAAATTCAAATCGACCGATTTATGACCGATTCATTACTGATTCCGATTCCGATTCCGAGTTGACCCTCGATCGATTCCGAGTCCGATTTCGATTTTTCAAACTTTGGTCAAAACACATTGAGATCAGACATCACTTCATTCGGGATTATGTTTAGAGAGGTGCAGTGGAGTTGCAGTACATTCCTATTGAAGAACAGGTGGCAAACATTCCAACGAAGTCTTTGGGTAGAGGGAAGCATGTTTACTTCAGAGACAAGTTGGGGGTTGTGAAAAACACCTTCCTCGGTAAGAGGGAGTGTTAAATTTTGTACCAAGGCAAGTGTTTTTCCACCTTGAGATGCCTAGGGGTGGATAAAACATTAAAAGTGGTCCCTAACACTTTATTAAAGTGAAATGTACTTTATGTTTATAAAGTCTCTTTAAGTTGTTTTTTCTCCTAAGTTCACTTTATGAGAAATAAAGTGAGTGATTAATTAAAAAGGGAACTCAAGTAATTAAATGATATTTGAGCATTAAATATTATTTATTGAGTTATTAATGAGCAATTAATGTGAACCCTTAATCATGTCTAATCTAAGCCATTGGATGAAAAGGAGGAAGTTAACATGAACAAAAAGGGGGGAGTTAGGGATTAAAGGCATCATTGTTCATTTCCCAAGAGAGAGTTTTGGAGGAGAGCAAGAGAAGACAAAGAGGTCGAATTCAAGAGAGAAGAGGTCAAACCCTTGCACAGAAATCGAGAAGATTGGCACAGCACATTTCCCAAGGAGAAGGGCACGAATTCCTAGAACAAATCTGGCACAGAAATCGAGGCACTTACAGCAGCAATTAATATGCACAGAAATCGAGCTGAAGAGGCCGTACTATGCATGTAATTCTGGTCCGTACAGCGGCAAATAAATCGAGGAAAACAGTGGCACAGTTTTCGAGGTGAGGTACAGCATTTATTGTTGTCTGATAGACTGCACAAAGCACAAATTTCGAGGCAGAGAAATGCTGGTACAGTGCACAGATTTTGAGAAAACTCAGGCACAGAAATCAAGAAGTTCTGTCCGTACTGTTTCACGCTTGTGGGCCATACAGGCACGGTTTTCAAGGTGCTGGTTGTCAGATCGTATTGCAGGTTTTTCAGAGTGATTCTGGCACATATTTCAAGAAGAAATAAAGAGATAAGTACTGCTGTTACGAATTTGTAATTTCTCTGAAAGGAATAAAATTTCTCTCTCTATCAGGTTTTCCCTTCGGGGTTTCTCTTGAGCCAAGTTGGCTAAAAATTTCTGTCTAAAATTTTTAATGTGGCTGATTTAAATTTCTGAAGATGAAAATGTTGTAAAAAATCTCGTGTGTTTCAAGCAAATTGTTAATTTTCTGTTTATGAGAAGCTAATGGGGTTTGGGCATTAAAACTCTATATGAACAAAACTTGAGACCAGGTTGGGGTTGGAAATTTACATCTTGAACATCTATCATATGCAAGACCGTGTTAAAAGACCATTTAAATTCTAAAACGCAATCGGTCAGTCATCTCAAATTCCTACAAATTCCTCGTACAACTTTGACTGTGAAAGCCCCCACAAACTAACCAAACATCCTTGTCCATAGACCCACTAAAGCCAAACTAGCCCCAAAAGTCTACAAGATCTTGCTTTGATCCCTTTAAATACTTGGTAAATACAATGTTAAAATAGATCTATATACTGATATTTTATCAACTAATATCATGATTACCCTATTAAAAAAACTAACATTATAAATGTGTCAATAATATTGAAATTATAATAAAACATGTAATTAGGAAATCGATAAAAATAAAATACGATTGATATCCCAAATACAAATTTTAAATATCTTTGACCAAACCTATTTGACCATGAGTATATTAATTGTAGACCAATATTTACGATAGTGATTGAAAGCAAATACAAATTCTAAACATCTTTGTCGAAATAACACCTTAGCCAAAAGCTTCCTCCATCATTGGTTATATGAGGCGTACATGGCAACCTTATGTACACTTTTATATCCTAGGTAGTCTTATGGTACAATATGAAAACAAATCTACGCCCACATTTTAAATTTATTTATTTATATTTTCTATGGCCA
Source organism: Larix kaempferi (assembly GCA_027924585.1). Classification (NCBI taxonomy): domain Eukaryota; kingdom Viridiplantae; phylum Streptophyta; class Pinopsida; order Pinales; family Pinaceae; genus Larix; species Larix kaempferi. The sequence continues at coordinate 8,510,818 of BSBM01001166.1, read as the reverse complement.
TAGTTTTAATTTTTTAATTTATATTTTATTTATTTCTCTGGCCAGATTTTTAAAATTTTCATTTTATTTATTTGTTAAAGAGATTTTCTCGGACAACCAGCTAAAATATGACGTTTTAAAATCATTTAAAATGTGTAGGGTTTTATAGGGTGTTGTCTCATTTTCCATTGTTCCTTATCCGATTTGCAGTCCCTCTGGTATAATCCCTACAAAAACGTGCACTATAACTATTTTGGAACGACAATGATGGCGGATGAGCAAATCGGCAGGATTTTATTAGCAGAGACTGGTTCAGTCAACATCTGTTAGCATTTGATAGCTCGGTGGCACTCTTGCATCAGGTGCCTAGGTGCAGGGGTCAATAACTTGAAGTCTCAGTTATATTCTTAAAGTGACTTTAGTAATGTGTTTTTATTAAAGTACCTTTTTGATGTGACTTTATGATTTAAAAGTGAGTCGCACTTTATTATGTTTTTAAAGTGACTTTAAGTCATAAAGTGTACTTTTAAATATTTAGGGTAATATGACTTTTCAAAAGGAAAAATTTGTTCTAAAGTTCACTTAGGAGATTTAAGTGAGTGAGAGATTAGATCCCAGCCATAGATCTCTTGGCCAAGATCTAATCTCGTCCATTGAATTTGAAAAGTCATGAGGGTAACCCTAATAGGGTAAATAAAAGTGCATGAGACTTCATTTGGGCACATTATTCAAGAGAGAGTTCTTGGAGTGGCTCGATTTCCAAGAGAGGAGCTTGGTGAGAAGTGTGAGAAGCACATTTTGCAAGAGAATGTGAAGAGATTGAGCAAGAGAAGGAGAGAAGAAGAGCTGCCTAAAGTGTGGGCTCGATTTTCTAGAGAGGGCACGAGTTTCTAGAAGAGGGGCACACCAGCTGTGACTGTTGGTGAGCACGCATCCCCAAAAGAAGTCTGTAAATTCTGTGCAGTCCATACAGCAGTTCTTTGGCACACCTTTTGAGGTAGAAAAGTGGCTCAAAGTTCGAGGTGGATGCAGCATTGACTGAGGGTCATACAGCAGAGAATGAGGGTGCCGTACAGCAAGAGATTTGTTGCTGTTGGCACACATTTCGAGGGCCTGTAGCAGCCTATCAGTCCGTACAGAAAAGGAGGGTGACTGTGCACACAAACCGAGAGAAGATTTGCTGCCTGTGATGTCCATACAGTGAGGAGATTTCCTGTAGCAGACTGGAGTTTCTGGCATGCATTTAAAGGTTGGGGAAAGCACAAAAACCTAGGTTCTGCTCTGAAATTTTAATGCTGCAATTTCATGACTGTTGTACTCTCTGAAATTTCTCTTGAGCTCAATAAAATTTCTCTTGCATGCTGGTTTTCCCCAGGGGTTGGGGGGGGTTTTTCCAGTGTCATTTTAGACCAAAATATCTGTGTTAAATATGTTTTACAGTCTGCTGATTTTGAGTTAATTTTCCGCTGCAAAGTTTATTTAGTTACAGTATATCAGCTTACAGAGACATGAAATTTATATGCATGTGATATGTGTTTGGTTTTATGAATGTTGAAGACTGATATCAGAGTTCTGCTAAGTGTGTGGGCTGAGTTAAGCTCAGATTTTAACAACATCATCAAAGTGGAAAACATGGTAACTTCCTTGCTCCCAGACTCATCTGCATTTTTTTGGCACTGATGATCCTACAACATATAGCTTCTTCCCACGAGGATAAGATGCTTGTCTGTACGAATTTTATTATTATTATTATTAGTATTATTTTACTTTTCCATTTTTAGTTTACTAGTCATATCCTGGTTCGATGTACACAGTACAGAGATTTGATAGTACCATCCTTTCTTCTTATGTGTCCTGGCACGGAAATGTGTTAGGTCCTGTGCTCTGTTTAATGTAATGAGCATTAGTTCTCACTTGTCTCATTGCCTACCTTTTGCTATGTGTGTATTTTTGCCATTTGGAACTTCTGATTTGTGATTTTGAGTTGGGGAAGCTAAGGACTCAAATCTAGCTTTGTGCTTAATAGGTATCTACATTCCCACTGTAGCTGGGGAAGTCCATATAGTTGCTTACAGTTTTTTATCATAACATTGCATTCACTTACAATATGGATCTCATAATGGATCACACTTACAGTATTAATCTCACAATGGATCCAGTGAGTCAGTGACTTGTAGCACTCTCCAAATCGCACCCCTCTATATCAAAAAAATAAAAATATAACAAATCCACATGATGAAATAGATTAGAATAGGAATTTTTATTAATTTCTACTAGACCAGATTTTTCATCTCAATGTTGCTGATCCTCATGGTGAATTAATATGCAATACAAATCTATGCTATATAAATAAAAAAATAATAATATGCTGTTTGGTGTAGCCAGTGAGATTACAATGTGTGTAAGAAGGCGCCTGAACTCGACCTTTCTTTGTGTCAGGGGTGGCCTTGGTTGCCCCTGTGAAATCTGTTTTTAACATCTTTATCCTGTGTTTTATCATTCTTGTGGCCCTCCTTGCCACCTCTACCATTCTCTGATATCGGAATACCTCTTTCCAGCTGATACTCTCTAGCACCAACCCATTTTTAATGTGGTTGTATGTTGTGTGCTGAAGAAGAAAATGTTTCTCTGACTCCATCGATTTTGTTCTGCATATTAAGCAAGTCCTCTGATTTCATTCTTCTTTGGGCCTATTTCCATCTCCCTGTCTCACATCTCAACCTATGAGAGCCTGTCCTAAGTTGGTCCAGAATGTGCTTCTCCCTCCATTAGTTCTGGATTTTGATTTATTCTCTAGGGTTGAACTGCTCAATGCAGTGTTGTTGTTTCGGCATCAAAGTTGATGTGGAATTTGCTGAAGTTATATACTGAGGCGAGTTATGTTCATGGTCTAAAAGAGGAAATAGTTTTTGTCACATCATGGTTGCAAAGATAGGCAAAAACCCAACTTCTGGGAACTGGTGGTCAGTGGCTTGGTTGGTTGGTGACATGCAATTGCATTGTCTTCTGATTAAATTCAGACTGAAACTCAAGAGTTGGAAGAATAAATGAGTTTACCTGTTAAATGATAAATCTATCTGCAACTTATCTCAATCTTACGAAAATCTGCCTACTCGTGACTGGCTGTTTTTTTTTGTAGGATTTGCTGTTGGAAGTCATTACAGCCCAAATTTACAATTCTCAGAATGTAAACAATAAAACCAACAGACAAATATTCCAACAGAAATCTAAAACATTAAATCCAGAGTTACCAGATTCGGCTCAGCAAAAACCTTGGTGAGGCAGAAAAGTCAAGATTTTGACATCTTGTAAAATGAGGAACATTTGATCTCAATATATACATCTTAGATCTTCGAGAAAGGTCATTAAAAATAATTCTTTAATTTAGTTAGGTTTCCACTAAAATGAGGAAGGTACCAATAAGTTAAGACATCACACCACTTAGAAAATATAATTAATGTGTCTTAGGTGGGTGCTAACACAAGGGTTAAGACACGAAAATAAAATCGCATAAAATATAAGTAGGGTAACTTAGGTGGGTACTAGGGTCATGTTACCACACATATAATTAATTAGGTGAGGGTACAAGAAATGTACAAGTGTTCCATACACAACCTGAAAGTTCATCATCACTGTATAAGGAAGGTCCACACTGGATGATGTGATCCTATGCTCCTCCAAACTGCTCTTGAGGTCATATGCTAGTGACTCCATCAAGGGGTGGCTAGTCCCTTGAGAAGACCATCTAGATCACCCATCTCGAAGACCTAGGAGAGGAGGGCATCACACCATCATCTTAGTCAACTGACCAAGATCCACCTAGTTAACTGACCAGGTATGTCCCTACAGGAACTACTTGGTCCTCGTGACCAAGAATCTACCTGGTCCCATACCAGAAGGTCTCTGTCTCAACCTGCAGGACCTGCTTGGTCCTCGTGACCAAGAAACTGTCTAGTCCCAGACCAGAGTACCCTAGAGACAAATAGGGGCCCTAGCCACATGCTAGGGACTTTGCCATGGCATCAACCTGCTTGGTCCCCGACCAAGAACCCCAAGAGACAGTTGGGGGCCCTAGGGTACCTTCTAGGGAATTACTCTTTACTCTGCCTGGTTTACTAACCAGGAACCCTAGTTAACTAACTAGGGTACCATCCTCTCTGAGAATGGGTCTCGCAGCTGCACTAAACACTCCCTCTCAGCAAGAGAGGCATTCTCACCAACACTAAGCTTGTCGAAGACAGAGGCTTAGTCAACACATCAGTAAACTATTTTGTTGACAACTGCACCATGTCCTTGTCATGGTGATACTTTCTCTCGATGTGTCTCGACCTGTCATAGAATACAGGATTTTCTGAGAGCTTCAAAGAGCTCTTAATGTCAGCAAGTACCTTGATCTTATAGATCCACTTGGAAGTTACAACTGACTTCCCTTGTTGTCTAAGAATCACTTTCCACATATCATTATCCATTATCAACTGCATATTCTTTATCATAGCATCTTTCCAAACCTAATGTTTGGCTTCCTCCACATAAGTGGATGATCTTGAATCAGTGACATGGCTCACACTAGAGCACCCTTGAAGCCTCTCAATAGGCTCCTCAATGAGATCAACTAAAGGATTCTTGGCCTTCTCCGTCTGCTTCTCCAAACAAGATGTTTCATAGGCTTCCATATCTGAGTCACTGGAAAACACATCTCCACTGTTCTTTTCTGCAATCCTATTTTGTTGGGGATTGAGGAGCATACTTGGCTCCCTCTTGATCTCTGAAACTTGACAAGGGTTATTTATTAGAGCTTTAACAACATGTCCTGAGACTTTATAAAGATCACCTTCACGGACACCAATCTCAATGGCTGAGCTCATATTTCCACTCTTAGGCCACACTAGTGCCTTTCCTTTTGAGAAGGCTACAGAGAACCCCTTGTCTTCTAAAATTGCCACTGAAAGAATATTCCTCTCTGAACCAGGAACATACAAAATTTCCTCAACATGAATTAACGTACCCAAATCAAGCTTTAGGCAAATGAACCAAGTCCTTTTATTGCATAGGTACTTCCATCTCCCAGCTCCACTTTCACATTGAACTTCTTCTCCTTGTAAGTTTGTAACCTACAAGAAACCTTTTGTACCAGTCATGTGCTTGGTGGCCCCACTATCAATCCACCAGGAATCTAGTGAGTTGGAGATGGAACCTGAGAGTGTTGAAACCAACATGTATTCTCTTTGAGCTTTTCCTTTAGTCTCAGCCTTAGTCTTCTTTTGTTGAGGTTCTTCTTCTTCTGTAGCAATTGAAGCATGATACTTCCCCCTATGCCATTTCTTGTTAGGAGGATTCTTAGAGTCTTTTGCATAATGACCAAGCTTGCTACAGTTATAACATCTTACTTTTGACTTATAAAAGTGCTTACCTTGAGGTCCCTTACCTTTGTTCTGGTGCTGAGGGAAGCTTCTTCCTTTATTTGCCTTGGCAGTAAGAGCATGATTCTTTTCAGCGTGAGGCCCAAATCTACTCTGGATTCTGCCTTCTTCTTCTAGGAAATCATGCCACAACCTATCAAAGCTTGGTTGTATTTCTCTTCCATTCACTGTTGCAAGAAGTGTCTCCCAAGATGTAGGAAGACCATCTACTGTTGTTTGCACAAGGTCATCATCATCTACTTCAACTCCAATTGCTATGAGTTGATCTCTTGTCTAAGCAATCATTGAAAAGAAGGAGGCAACTAAGTCCTTCTCCTCCATCTTCAATGAACTAAGTTGCTTCTTCAAAACCGTCTTCTGAGTAGGTGCATTCTTCTCATAGAGATTTGTTAGGACATCAAAGCATTCCTTAGTTGTCCTTAGAGGAGCTATCATAGGCATCAAATTGACTTTAACTGAGTCAAAGATGACCCTCTTTGCCTTGGCTTGCTTCTTCTTAAATGGTGTTCTTCCTTAGGTTGCTGTGGGCTCTTCCATAACCCTAGTAACCAAATCATCCAAGTCATTCTCCTTTAAAATATTAAAGACCCTAGCCTTCCATGCATTAAAGTTTGAGGCTCCTTCAAGCCTATCCTCTGCCTTCACTGAGTTAGAAGCCATCTCAAACCCTTACAATCAACTTGCCAAGTATACCCATAAACCTGTAGTCAAGTTGATTAAGACACAAACCCTTACCTTAGGATCTATGTAGATTTTGTTAGCCTACAAAACAGAGTTAGCTACAAGACCTAAGCTCTGATACCATGTTAAATTTTGGTTAGGTTTAGGGTTTGATGCAGAAAAATCAAAACTTATATACTTTAATACAAAATTCAATATAACAAATTTATACTGAAGCGGAATAGTACAGTAGTAGCTAAACACAGTAATCAGACAGTATAATTTAAAACATAATTTTCATCTCTTTCACCGTTAACACTACCAAGAGGTCCTCGTGTTAAAGTAATATTCAATAACATGTAATCACCAATTACACATCTAATTCATAAAAGATCAAGTTAGGATACTTACCTGGACTGTGGGACACTTCCTATTTATAATCAAAAGAAATTTACTTTCAAAAAAGACTGTGCCTCTCGAAGGCCAGTCAATCAGTAGGAACCACCTGACCCTGCTAGAGGGTAAGTACAAACCAAAGAGAGAGAGGTGATAGGTTGTAGACAACAGTAGTGGTAGTCAACAACAGTCAGAAACACATTTACAATCTCAATCAAGGATCAACACAATAGAGGTCAACAAGGTCACAATAAGTATGATCTCAACAAAGTCTCTACACAAGAGATCTGAACACAGGTAACTCTCAGCACACCAGATCTAACCACAGGTGACCGATGATGGTCTCAAACAAATAGATCTGTCCACAAATAAACCTCAGCATAAATGACCTGAACCAAATATAAGACTTAGCAATTAGATCTAGGCAAAAACAAGGCTAAGCATCACCAAATAACTTTAAAAACTCAGTCCAAGCTATCCATACAAACTGAGGCCCTCACAAATGAACAGTCAACAAGCAGATCAAGACCAAAGAGACTCACGGCCTCCACAAGTGAGTATACAGTAGGGTAAATCAAACCCTAGGGCCTCACGGCCTTCACAATTATGCCACCAACAAACTGAAACAGACCCTAAGACCTCAAGGCCTCCACCAATAAACAACCAGCAGTCATATATAGGGCTCACGGTTGAGTCTTAGGGTCACGGCCTCCCAAACAAGCAGATATAAAATAGATCAGACCTCTTAATCAACAGATCAGACCCCGAGCAGAATGATAACAGCAGATCAGAGTCCAAACAGACCCATAGCGGGTAGATGAGTCCTCAACAAGGCATACGGCCTTCACAAAAATCTAAACAGTAGATTCACAAGTCTTTAAAAGGTCACGGCCCTCCTAAAACATGGTTCATGGTTTAGTAACAGTCATCAAGAAAAGGGCTCACAGTTCTGACTTCTATGGCAGCAGTAAACCCTCATTCAAACCTTGATGTCAGCCTACAGGATCAAATCTGAGATAGAAGTTAGACTTCAGCAGGGAGCGGCCTCCAAAACTAGTGAGCAAAACTTCTAAACCCTTGACGTCACATAAGGGTTAAGAAACAAAAATAAAATAACATAAAATATAAGTAGGGTAACTTAGGTGGGTATTAGGGTCATGTTACCACACATATAATTAATTAGGTGAGGGTACAAGAACCAACACAAGGTACAAGTCAAAACATAAAACAAGGATGGGTACATGACCCACAACCCCTAGGACCAAAGGTGTACCACAAAGGTGGGCAAACAACCCTAATACCCATAAGGCCAAAACATCAAGGTGGTAAGGGTCAAGACAAACCAAGGATAGATAACCCTACTAACCACAAGTCAAAGTGGTGAACAAGACAAGGTACCACAAGAACAAGAACAACAAGGTGGGAAAACCAAGGGTGAGCAACTAAGGTGGGGTACAACCAATCATCTCTCTCTCAAATGTACAAGTGTTCCATAGTACATACACAACCTAAAAGTTCATCATCATTGTATAAGGAAGGTCCACACTAGATGATGCGATCTTGTGGTCCTCCAAACTGCTACTGAGGTCATATGCTAGTGACTCCATCAAGGGGTGGCCAGTCCCTTGAGAAGACCATCTAGCTCAACCATCTCAAAGACCGAGGAGAGGGCATCACACATCATCATCTGGGTCAACTAACCAAGATCCACCTGGTTAACTGACCAGGTATGTCGCTACAGGAACTACTTGGTCCTCATGACTAAGAATCTACCTAGTCCCAGAACAGGAGGTCTTTGTCTCAACCCGTAGGACCTACTTGGTCCTCGTGAACAAGAAACTGTCTAGTCCCACACCAGAATACCCTGGAGACAAATAGGGGCCCTAGCCACATGCTAGGGACTTTGCCATAGCATCAACCTGCTTGGCCCCCAACCAAGAACCCCAGAAGATAGTTGGGGTCCCTAGGGTACCTTCTAGGGACTTACTCTTTGCTCTGCTTGGTTTACTGACCAGGAACCCTAGTTAATTGATTAGGGTACCATCCTCTCTGAGAATGGGTCTCACAGCTGCACTAACTTTAACATCCCTTGATCTTATGCCCCCCCTATGATCGTATAGCCGTGTCCTTTAAGCCCTAGTAACTACTTGAAGGATATCATCCGCCTAAGTATCTATGCTTTCATAGTGATAGATGACTCCGACAGTGAACCAGCATCTTGATCCCCTTCCGCGTCCTCGACCACCAATGCTAGCAAGCCTTGACATCCTCTTTATCTATTGCTCTGCATTGAGATTTCTAGTCTCTAGCATATTTATTGTATCATTGTACTTACACTATCTTAGCCTTTGGCTAGACTACTAGTTTATAGTTTTTTGCTTTTCGCTAGGCACTCAGTTCTTAATCATTCTGCTTTCAACATTGATTTAGGAGTTGCTTTCGCACTTCCACATTGTATTTACTTTAATTGTACGTTCTTTCCCATTGATGTACTTTTGTAGTCATTTGATGCACATTAATAAAATTATCTCATCTTATCTTATCTGTTGGATTTCCTAAGGTTTTCAATCAACCAAATTATGATACGATGTTCCCCAAGCCCAAGGGAGATGGTGTCTTCAATTCTATACAAAAATCGGTCTATAGAACTCCTCAAACCCAAAGCCACTAGCAAGAAAGCTCATTGGCCTCCCACTTTACATCAACTTCTCCACATTCGTCTAGTTCACATGTCATTCTATCAAGAGGTAAGATCTCCAACTCGATGCATGTTGATGGAAAATCAATTGAGGTACCCTTAGTTCTTACAATGCTTGCTGTGGAATTCGAGTTCAATGCACACAACAACTTAGGTAAGGGATCTCTTGGTAATCCACAGCCTTCGATCAATGGTTTGTGAGGGGAGTCTTTTTATTGGTAGAGGCAATGTCTATGGTGGATGGGGGTAACATGTTTCTCTCCCCTTTGTCTCAAAGGAAGGACTTCAAGGATTCATAGCTTCAGAGGGCTTCGTGGAGTCATGTTAGTTTTTCATCATTTAATTCAATATGATCTAGGATCTTAACTGAGAGAACAACATGTACAGCATATCAAACATAAGAGACAAGAGACAAGAGACACAAAGCATTTCACCGGGGAAAACCAAGAAGGTGAAAAACCCCACAACTTCCTCAGAGATAGAATGAGCACCAATACAAAGATCACCAAGATGAATCCCCAAAAGATAAATGTCTGCAACAGCTACTCCTCCTCCACTTGTGCGCTCTCCTCCTCTCTCTCACTAATGCGAAGTGAGTGAGTGTGTGAATGACTAAATAGAGAGGTGCTCATCTCTATTTATACTGTACCTTTACTTGCCTTTTACTCTTACTGGGCCGACCTCCCTTAGGAGAGTCTAATAATCCATTACCACTTGTCACTGGGCTGACGCCACTAGGGTGGTCTAATAACCCTTTAACCCACATAACTCATACAGGGCCGACCCCTTTAAGGTGGTCTAATAACCCATCAAATATAAGTTACGACACTTACAATGTAACTTGCGACACTTGCAAATACAAATGACGACACTTCCAACCGGAGGAATAATACATCTCCGTTGGGGATACAATAAAGTACAAATGTAATATACAAGTGAATATCTTCCGAAGTTACAAATACATCAACAATTCAAACGCAAATGTGAGATGAGATTCTCAAAACTTAGTGGGTGTTTCTACTCCAATGGTGCAGCCTTGGTCATCGAGTGCTGGGGTTGGATCACTCCTTCCGCTTTCAATTTTCTCGTCATCAAAGTCAAAGCAACCTCAACATGCTCCAAAGGTAAATTCAAAAAAAGGGCAAGCGAGTTCCGTTTGTTCCATTGGATTATTCTCCACCAAGTCCCAGGTCTTGGAGCTTTTAGAGGAGGGGATGATTATGGCTCTAAGTTTTGGTTTTCTAAATGCTTGATAAGCACAAGTTTGAGTTCTATGTTGAACCCAGCTTTACTTTGGGCGAGAGGCTTATTGGGGTTGCATCATATATAAATCTGCAAGCGGCAGCCATACCGTTTAGTTTACAGCTCAATGTGGGCTTCTAACAAGTTTTATTTTACTGTTTACTCGATTGGGAAATGATCTTGATGACAATGGATAAAATTAAGTCATGTCTTCAAAATTTCAAATTACACACCAACTATTGTTTCAGTCGCTGTATGCCCATTTCCTACGGGTCATATGATCCTTTTGGCATTTAATGTAATATTCTCAAATTTAGAAATGAAATGACATTTTCCCTCTAACTATGTGCGTGCGTGTGTTTGACGTATCCTAGCTAAATTGTAGCCTGATTTTCTAAAATTTTACAGTATCCCTTTCAAATACATATTCATATTCGTTCCTGTATCCATATTTTCGTGTAACTTAGCTATGACACATGCCATTCCAACAATAGGAGCACTAACAATGTTACTTTTATGCTTCAGCAGGTACACAATCTTTCAGCTATACTTGGTTCACCTTAGGTTCATTGTACTGATGACATTTTCAAGCCCAGAATGAAATGAAATGACATTGTATTCTCCACATTTTCACAAGGAATCAAATTGTTATATTACATCTGTATTTTTCTGACAGTGAAAATGTGCTCTAGACCTACTTTGTTCTCTCATTGATTTTGTAACCAGCTTCCTGTTAACTAAATATCGATGCAGGGGTCAATTCTACTGTTTCCGGTTTGATATGATTCATGTATGTCATGCATTGTAGAATCGTGATCACACTGAATATTTTGCATGGCTCCATTCAATTGGATAGAGCAAACCCAACCCAAAATACTGCGCTTGGCATACATCTAGAGGTCATTTGGGAAAATTTTGTTGAGTGTATTCTTGGTTGAAATCAGTAAATTCTAAGTTGATATCACTGCAGATCTTCAAACTGATAAAATCTTACACTCCATGCCAGATTGCAAGTGCTTGCAATTTAAACTTATTGGCAATGTTTATTTGGCTGTGTGCAGAAAAGTTATGTATGAAGTTGTTCCACAACTCAAAAGTTATGTATGAAGTTGTTCCACAACTCAATAACAGTGCATCTACTGCCACCCATAGCAAAGAAAGCAATATTCAGTGTTTGGAGAAAAAGTTCAATAAAGCAATAACAATATATAAACAGGAAAACATATTCCCAGTGAATCCCAAAGATCATCACCGGTCGGTCCTAAACAAGTTTCCAGTTTCCAGAACACCTTCCAACACCAGAAACCATTTCCAGGTCATCTCCAGAAGACAAAAAACACATCAGCAATTTCTAGGCATTTCCAGAAACCATTGAAGCTGCTTGGCAGCAATTTCTGGTGATCTACCTTTTAGTTGTATTATAGTTAGGATTTATTAAAACACGGAGAAAAGGTACTTCCTAACCCTACAAGTCAATGCTTACCCTAAAGCAACATTTCTAAAGCCAACAAAAAAAAAAAACTCGAAAACAAACTCATTTACATAAAAACCTAATAGATGGTAGATTTTACTATAAATTTTCTTCCCATTTCTGAAAAACGTTTCCTGGCATTTCTGATTTCCCCCATTTCCTGCTATTTCTTAAGAAGTCTACCCCAATTTTCCTGTCCTTGCTAGACCTTGGCTTTTCTTGTTACCAAGAATGTGTTTCCTGACTTTTTCGATTTCCAATCTTTGGGGACATATAGAATATTCCACAACTTCTCCCCACTTTGAGATGATTCTTCTCCAAAACTGTTCTGTTCCTTGCTGGACAAATAACAGAACAAATTTAACTGTAGATGAGAAAAACTGAAAATGGATTAAGCTCATTTAGTCCAGCAAAGACAAGCTACAGTTAACATATGCAGACCTCTGAACCAGGCTTCAAAAACAGGTTGGTCACTGCAGCAGAGACTTCCATGCAAGAGAGCTTGGGTCAAAAGTAAGTCAGGATAGGGCCTGTTAGATTTTGACTCTTTGAGTTACAACATAAAATGAACACTAAGAACATGAAAACGCAGGCAAAGGCAAGAGAGCTTGGGTCAAAAGTAAGTCAGTATAGGGCCTGTTAGATTTTGAGTTACAACATAAAATGAACACTAAGAACATGAAAACGCAGGCAAAGGCAGCTAACTTGAATCATTCTCCTGTATTTTTTTAATACAAAAATCAAACTAAATTCTGTACAGTACTTACAAATGTCATGTAATACTTCTAAATAGCCATCAGTTCTAATATATACATATGCCCACCAATCTTGGGTGGAAATCACTCTAAATGTTATTCCTCTATCCATATTGTTAACTCTTTTACACCCAAGTCAAGTTGAGACTCTAATCTTTGACAATCGGGTCATGGGTTCACATATCTATCAGGATTGCAAATGGAAACCACTACTGTCAAATATGCTTGGAACAAAAACCATTGTCCTGTATTTCTCCACATTATCTCTTGCCGGTTATTGTCTCAAGATCATTCCTCCCACATTTCCACACTACAGTCACATTTAATATCAAGAATTGCATTAAGGTGTGGATCTTTACCCTTGTCCAATGTATCAAATATCTAGGACATTCTTTACATTATCTCCACCTATCAGTTTCTTGAATTATGATTTAATGTTATTCATGAGTCAAATAGTTGACCATAAGTTTCATCCCTTTTGCAAAAGCAGAAATGAAATTCGCAAGCTTTAAGAAAAACTTCATTTTCAGGTTGACTAAAAGAAAGCAGTAAAACCTGAACTGAAACCCAGTGTGATAACAACTGCAATAATGACTTATAATGCAAGCTAAAATGGTTTAAACTAATTACCTCTTGCCTTGACCAACTTGTATATCGATAGGGAATAGCTTGCACAGCTTTATACAGGCAGAAACCATGGCTGGATAAGATTGGCTATCTCAAAAATAATTGTTGGAACAAACTCTGTTCTCTCAAATATGCTGTCACACACACGCCTTCTCTAGGAAATTACAAAGATTCCTCTATTTTCTACTGAAATCTGCAATAAAATGGTCCAGCCAGTTAAATATTTAGAAAACGTGAACATTTAAGCCAGTTAGACAGAATATGGATTTAACCATTAGAAATCACTACTGGAAAAAGCACTGTAGGTGAGATAATTCACAGAAATTATTAGAAGCTCAATCGTCAGAGCCTGCAAGCATTTAGTTTAAAACCATATTTGAATGTGGATCCAAATTTGGAATATTTTTAATTAATTGTACTAATCAGGTGAGATAATTCACAGAAATTATTAGAAGCTTAATCATCAGAGCCTACAAGCATTTAGATTAAAACCATATTTGAATGTGGAACCAAATTTGGAATATTTTTAATTAATTGTACTAATCAAAAAACAAAAGCATGTAATTACAATATGCATAACAGTTTTGGAAAAACAGTCATTCTTCTGAGAATACATACAGATCTTAGCATGTTCTTTTGAGAGCCAAACCGTACCATTTGTAAAACAAAAACTTTTTTCTATCAATTATATTATTTCACTTCCCACTTATCCCAAAGCGATTTACAAGTGTTTCATTTTCTTCATTCAAAAAATGAACTAGACATTGTTTGGCCATTATAGTGACAACCTCCTCCTCAAATCTAACCTTACAATTTTGCAGGGCGGAAAAAGAAAATACATATAAACCAGTTTGAGAAACTTGCTTTCCTATAAACCAGTTTGAGAAACTTGCTTTCCTATAAACCAAAGCCTACATTTTAGCAATCCTGAGAAAATGTTCCACAAATGAGTAGAAAATCTGAGTGCGACCAATCTAAGACTCTAATGTCCATCCTCTTGTGTTAAATTTTGTACCAAGGCAAGTGTTTTTCCACCTTGAGATGCCTAGGGGTGGATAAAACATTAAAAGTGGTCCCTAGCACTTTATTAAAGTGAAATGTACTTTATGTTTATAAAGTCTGTTTAAGTTGTTTTTTCTCCTAAGTTCACTTTATGAGAAATAAAGTGAGTGATTAATTAAAAAGGGAACTCACGTAATTAAATGATATTTGAGCATTAAATATGATTTATTGAGTTATTAACTTATTAATGAGCAATTAATGTGAACCCTTGATCATGTCTAATCTAAGCCATTGGATGAAAAGGAGGAAGTTGCCATGAACAAAAAGGGAGGAGTTAGGGATTGAAGGCATCATTGTTCATTTTCCAAAAGAGATTTTTGGAGGAGGAGAGCAAGAGAAGACAAAGAGGTCGAATTCAAGAGGGAAGAGGTCAAACCCTTGCACAAAAATCGAGAAGATTGGCAGGTCACATTTCCCAAGGAGAAGGGCATTAATTCCTAGAACAAATCTGGCACAGAAATCGAGGCACTTAGAGGGATGGAGGCTAAGGCTGTAAATAAATAACTATCTGAATGTTTATGGCACTGCTTACAGATCTCTGCCTTGTTTGTGATTTGGTTACTCAGGTGCAAGTATTTGTTTGACCAAGAGATTAGCTGTGTTTCTGCTTTTGTTGCTTTGTGGAAAGATGAGGTTCACCATCAGTTGTTAGCTAAGGGTGCATTGTTGATCAAGGATGCCAAAAAATTGGATCCTAGTGTATATTCTGATTTCATCTCTGCTTTAGTTAGTTTTAGGAAGAGATTATGATAGGCATTTTATATACCCTTCTTTTCTTAGCTCTTTCTCAGTAAATACATTTATGTGAATATAAGAAATATTTTTCAAAAAAAGAATTGATGGATAAAGAACAACTGTCTGAACAGATGATAACTGTTTGAATGGATGATCTCTCACACATGAAAAAATGCTTTTTGATTGCTAACAAAGCATGTCCTTTTTCTGGGTGATATGGTTGCTCTTCTGTCTCTGCTTCTTGTCTTTTTTTACATATCATGTCTTTTTCATAAGCGTAGTAAAATTGATTACAACTGAACTATATGAAATTTTAAATAAAAGTCAGGAATATTTTTTTACAATTTATGGTTAATCCATGTGAATTCCGGGCAATACAATAAAATAAGGAATTTGCAATGTAAAAATTTGCTAATGTTTAAAAAAAATTTGCCCATTCGAAAATTTGATTTTCAAGCAATCGGTCATAAAACATCTATAATTCTATTTGGTGATAAACAGCCCCACAATGATTTAAGTTTGTGATTTGGTTTCTTTAACCTGTTACATTCTAGTCCCTTTGAAAGGAAATTTAAGGCACTATGACTATATAGGCTAGTCTCTAAAGTCAATACATTTTATGAACATATAAAGGCATGCCTACTCAAACTTTGTAGATATGTATGCATTATGTATATATGTGCATATGTGGTAAATTGGTAATGTGTAGACACACATGCTTCCATATATGCCTGTGTGTGGGGGAGTATTTATTTAGATATCTTTTGGTAAGGGTAAATGACATTTTCTTTATCTGTGGGAAGCTTTCAAGTTTCAACCCATCTACGCATTATTGTGGCAAACCAACATGAGGCCTGTCTAATCTCGCCAACTTTCAACATCGATTGGGGCACTGTGTCCACTGGGGTTTGGACCTGGGTGTTTATCATGGCGATGCACCAATCCCTGTCTCAACCACTAGATCACAGGGTGACACACACATACACCCAGTTTCCAGATGGGAATCTGCTTCTGTGTTTTTTACTTAGTTCACAGACCTGAATTTCTAGTAGATAAACCTTCTTTATATATTTGTTCACAGTCAGTAGGCATTAATCAGGGTTTACACTTAGCACACTTGCTTGATTAGAACTGTTGGCAGTCATAGATCTTATCTTATGCTAGCCTGTTCACGTATCTCCCTACTTATGTATGTTCTTCAGTTGAGATTATGTTAGATACAATTGATGAAGTTTCAAAAATGACTTTGCCTTTATTTGTTGGTTGCTTGCCAATTGTTTCCTTCCAAATTATATATATTGCTTTTGATGATTTTAGAAAGTCATATCTTATCATTGCAACTGATTGAATGAGCTTTGAATGTACAGGAAGCCTGGAAGGCATGGATCAAAATTTAAGTGCATGGATGCTTGTACCAGAATAGTGGAAAGGAAAATTCTGTACCCAACCCTGGGTTTGAGCACGTGGTCAATGCAGAGCAAGGTTCCATGGGAAGAGGCATTGGTGGTGGGGTAGGTATAGATAAAGAGCCCTCTCCACGCCGTGCATCCATTGAAAAGACTCAAGTAGAGCTCAGGTATCAGTGATTTCGTTTGTATACCATTTTTAATAGTACTAGTGCTTATTTTTTACTGTGTTGTTCTGTTCACTGATCCACTAGAGAAATGTTTACCATGAACTCAGGCAGGAGTTTGTTGTTTGTGAAGAACGGAGAAGGGAACTGGAATTCCTGGAGAAGGTCGTCTGTTATTCATAGTCTTTGAATTTACGAGCCATGCATAGTGAGGGTTATTTGCTTTGCTTTAGCTTAATCTTGTCTTATTTTTACAGTGAGGAAATCCCTTGGATTTCAAATTTGGAGAGACGACCTCTGTTGGTTTTCTGTCTCCATCACCAACGGATCCACTGGCTGAGCAGTACTTAACAAGGTTTTCTTCAGGCTTATCACCTGCTCAGTTTTGCTTTTATTGCCTCTACGATTTGCAAAATCTCTGCTTTTGTGATGGAGCACAACCAATACTTAGTTACATAGACACTTATGGTAGCCAATAAACCATTCAATGATAATTTGCAGTGAAGCAAAAGGTAGCTTTGCTTTGAATGCCTCACCAATTGGAGATTCTGCTGAAAGCAATAGAAGACCTGGGACTCTTCTTGGCAGGGAATTAGACACAGCAGACAATTTTTCTGATGATACAGAAGTTGTGGATGCTGAAAGAATCATGTCATGTGGTGATGGGAAAGGACATGTTGCACAGGAAGGGCAGACATCTCAGCTGGATGGAAGTCAGACTGAAACACATGTAAAATAATCAGAAGACTCAGGGGGTGTGCGCATGGGAGTTAAAGGCTATGCAAGAAGATATAGACATAAATCAAATCGGTATACGGACAATCATCGATAAAGGATACTGTTAAAGTTAATATTGGTGATCGATCTCCAAGTTTTCCCACTGGTATAAAATATGTAATATTTCATCAGTCAGTATTACAAAGTCCACGTCCTTCAATAAGAATGAAACGCCAGAAGCATTTGTACATGAAAAACATTTGGGAACTGATTTAGGTGAGCTACAGAGACAGGACTCTTATAGGGATGCTACAGATATCCGCAATGTAGGAAACCATATTGGCATTAAGTCTGTATAAGTTCTGACAAAGTCCAAAGTCATCAGCATCCTAAAGTGGTCAATGCAGGTCCGGATGCAGTTACAAGAAATGTTGCAGCATCGATTGCGGTTTCTGAAGGGGCAAATCAAACTTCATGCCAAGCAAACGATAAAATGGGTACAGATAAATTTGTCCAGACTGCTGTTGTAGCAGAACAGAGTCTGAACAGAAGGCATGCTGTTTGCATAAGTGGGGATGAGAAGAATGTAAATTTTGAACAGGAAAGTAGTCATCAGCGTTCGTCCACAACTGCAACTAATGTTGGTAAACTGAAAACATCAGGAACTAATTCATCTCTTACACATGAGAAACGTGGCTTTAATGGATTTGCTGCCTGTGAGAAACTTTCAGTGTCTGAGAAGATGCCAGAAAGTGTAAGTATGGACAATATAAAGGAAACATCTTCATCGAGTTATATGGATTTACATATGAGGAGGAGAGCCAATTCTAAGTCTGAGAATAAATTTTTAGGGGCCTCTGATGATAAGATGAAGACTGAAGAAGGATTACTGGCTAGTACAGTTGTTCCACTACTTGAAACACCAAGGATCACAACTATTCAGGATGTAAAAGGAAAAAGAAATTCTCCGCCTGTACTGGAAAAGAAGGTTGGGAATCAACTGGGTGGCATCTATAGTTCCTAAAAAGTGTCTACACTTCCACAATCAAAGGTTTCAAGCTCATCTGGTATTGTGAGTAATAAATACCAAGGAGTTGCTTTTCCTTTGGAAAAAGAGACGAATTATACTGTCAATGCAGAAGTAGTAATCATACACCAAACTTTTCGGCTGCAGCAAAAAGAGCACACGAAGATATCAGTTTGGAGGAGGCCAAATGCATCAAAGTAAGTACAGAGGTTTATGGCTAAATGCTTTCAAACTGTCTAATATATTTCTTGTATTGATTCTAGAGGGAACTACCAAATATGAGCATTGTCATCTGTGCTGCGAAATATTGTTTCAATGCCAAATTTGCTTAACATGCAGGCTAAACTGAGAAAGAATGCAAAATGGGCTAAAGCAAAGCCTTTTATGGAGCCTCCACGAAAAAAATCTCATTGGGATTGGCTTGGATGGCTAATGATTTCGTGGAGGTTCAGAGTTCATACAGTAGCAATGCTTTTCTGCTTTCTGTATTGATTTTCGATTTCGTTTATAACCATATGTAAATACTTCATAGTAATTGTGTAAATAGCTGCAATATTTATGTTTGGGATGTATCACTATCACTCTGTCTGTCTTTGTTGTATGCAGGAAAGGATTTGGAAGATGGCTGCGGCTGCTCAAGTAAGTCGTTGGGTAGCTCAGGAGACAGGACATGGAGAGTTTTGGGCAAGAGATCTGCACAAGAAGAAAAGAAAAACTACTCATACAATGGCAGCTGCTGTTATGAAGTTTTGGCAGGCAGCAGACACACTCTTATGTCCATTGGTGTCACAAAAGGAACCAAATGATGGTCAAGCAGTTTGAAAGGAGGTTAATGAGTTGGAGGCAATAAAGGTGGTTTATGCAATGCACATTGCATCCGAATCCTCTTGCCCCTGGCCAACAAAGTTTGCACTTTAGTTTATTGTGCTGATATATATTATGTTGCCAGTAAAAGATTATTTTTAATGTATTTGTAGTCTAAGACTCTAAAGTGCTTCAATATATTGAATACGCATGCTAACCATCCTTGCATATAATCCATTTCTACTCTTTTTTCTGATTACTTCAGGCATATTTAATTGAAATTCTTCATGGTAAATTAGTGTCCCAGTTTAGAGACCTTATTTTCTAAAATGCATGCTGAGCTTAAACTGCAGTTACTAACTCACAAATGTCATCATTTTAGGGTTATCGGAATCTATTAGTCTGACACTAGACAGTTAGTTGAAACTTGATACTTAAACAGGATTGGCTAAATTTCCATTTGGAGTTGGATTTAGTAGCTACTCACACCAAGACAGGAGACCTGCCCTTATGATAATCGAAGTTTCTTTTGAAAATTACAACTTGATGACTATATTGTATATGGAACAGATTGAGTTATATTTGAATTTGTGTTCCTAAGAATCCTTGGTTATTAGGCTGAAAACTAGAGTTATTGTTTTCTCAGTTTAGTGGGGTTGCCTTTCCTAATATGTGATGCTACAAAATAAGTGTTAATTGAACTTCACCTCTAATGTCAATTCGCAATTATCTGTTACAAAATGACAAAAAATTCTGACTGATGTTCACAAACAGCCACAGAGAAATAATGTCAAACACATTATAGGCCTTTGATATTAACCTCCTACAGTCACAGAAATCACCACAATTCACTGGCATTAATTTAAGTGAGTCTGTAAGTCAATATACTGCCCATAAAGTAGTTTTAGCAGCGGAAACATGGTAAATCAGCAAACTGTCCAAAAAATGCATACACGGGAAATTATGACAGCAGACAGTAGCATGCAAATAACACGGTATTTTGGTCAATCTCTGACCCTGGAAAAAACCCCACCTCCTGGGGAAAACCAGTTCTAGAAAAGTATATAAGCTAGCAGCAAAATATCCCAGAATTACATCAGCTGTAAGGTACAGCATTACACTTTAGTACAGTACAATAAAATTCTTGAAATCTGAGCACAAAAACTTTCTCGAAAACAGTGCAATATACAGCCTAGGAAAACGTGCAAACAGTGCAGCCCAGGACAGTCACTTGCTTATCTGTTTACCTCGATTTCTGTGCCAGGAACCAGTAGTACGTCCCTCCTCCAGTGCTGTACGGAACTCAGAAGTTAATGCTGTTGGTTGTCTCGAAAACTGTGCCCACTCTGCCTTGTTTTCTGTGCACACCAACTCAGCAGTACAGCCCTCTTCAGTCTGTACTGCACAGCCCTCTTTAATGCTGGAAAAATGTCTTGGGAACTGCGCCCTCACCTAGGGAAAAGTGCCCACTTCAGCTGCTGCCCATCTCCATTATTCTGCTGCTCATACTTTT
Organism: Larix kaempferi; assembly: GCA_027924585.1. Taxonomy (NCBI): domain Eukaryota; kingdom Viridiplantae; phylum Streptophyta; class Pinopsida; order Pinales; family Pinaceae; genus Larix; species Larix kaempferi. The sequence continues at coordinate 8,490,139 of BSBM01001166.1, read as the reverse complement.
CTAGAAAATCGTGCTCCTCTCGCCCAGATCTCTTGGGATTCGAGCCAACTCCAGCTTCTTGGATTTCGTGCCTCTTCAACTTCCACACATAGGAACTCGATCCACCTAGGGATGCATGCATCTCATGGGAGAAAGATGTGCAAATGAAATCTCAATCACTTGTTTTATTTCCTCATTAGGGTAACTCCTTGTGACTTTTCATCTTCAATGGCTGAGATCAAATCTTAGCCATGAGATCTGGGGCTGGGATATAATTTCTCATTCACTTAAAACTCCTAAGTGAACTATATAACAATTTCTTTCTTTTTGAAAAGTCACTTAACCCTAAATATTATAAAAGTCACTTTACAACTTAAAAGTCACTTTATAATCACTATAAATTACATCTCACTTTTAAATTAAAAGTCACATCATAAATGACTTTAATAAAACTCATAAAGTCACTTATGAATTATTTAATGAGACTTCATAAGTTCTTGGACCCCTGCACCTAGGCACCTAATGCAGGAGTGCCTCCGAGCTACAAAATGCTAACATTATTGCATGTTGGTCCGACACTATGGACTTAGCCACTGCTAATGTAAGACCTGGCCAACTAACTTTGAAGTTGGAAAGGCTGGCTTTCTGCAATAAGGTAGATATGGCTCCCTCCTGATTGATTTTCTCTTTTACACTTCCTTTTTAATGGGAATCCTAACAATTCAAGGAGGATATGAATGTGGCTTTTTTATTTATGCAAATTCATTTTCTTGGATATTATTGGCCATAAAATAGGGAAGTAGAAAGTCTTCTTTCTTAATATTCAACTTTTCTAACACGAGGGCAGAGAGAACCCTGAAATGACATTATTTAGGAATCCTTTTTTATCTGTTCTGATGGAAGCAATTTTGCTGCTTCTACAGGCAACATGTCCTTTGAAGTAAGGATTCTGTTCCGATGGAAGCAATTTTGCTGCTACTACAGGCAACATGTCCTTTGAAGTAAGGATTTTTTTCCACATCGGGATGGCATAGCTGGATATTTTTCTATTGATTTCCCTTTTTCCATTTTGCTTTAAGGAAGTCTGAGTGTCTTGAGTAGAATGTGAGTTTGCCATAACTAAAAGTTAAAACTAGTATCCTTTAAGAGAATTTACTTTTCTTAAAATGTAACTCTTGTAGTAAGAAAGTGGAAAGATATAACCTAAAAATGACTATTGTTTTATTTTAGAGAGTTAGCTGCTACTAAAGGAAGATTGGCCAACTTCTTCAGTGAAGTTCTAATGGCTGGCTTTTTATACCAAGAGATTGTATCTGAATTCTGAATCATTATTAAATTATCGCCTTGTTAAGAAGTGGAATTTCCATAATCATAAAGTATGGTGGATTAGGACGTGCCAAGGTATCTGGTAGTCACATTTGCATTCTTCTTTTATGACTTGGGGTTTGCGAATGGCTGGTTCTTCACAACAGTTTAGGAGTAATACAAGGTTCACAGGTGGAGGTTGTAGTTTGCTACAAGCCACAAACAAATAAGTACATCATATAGGCTTGCAGAGATGCCAAGATGTTTTGGGATTAGGTTACTACAGAGTGCAATATTCTCTTTGTTGCTCCATGGCATAGGAAAGGGGTTGTGTTTGGAGACAAGTGAATGATATGGCATTCTGGGAGGACTATGTGGGATGTGATCGTATTCACCAACATTCCTTTTTATGGAATCATCATTGTCCTGCAATTTTTCATGATGTGAGTATGCCTTTCATCCTGGCAGAAGTTTCTGCCTCTAGATCCTTTTTGGCTATTTAGATCCCACCAGAATGGCCTTTTTGGAAAGATACATTTTCTCTTTCAGTTGGAGCAAAGGCATATATTGTATCTCTCCTTACTTATGTAGGCAGGGGGATCTGGCACGACTGCTCTATGGTGCCTGGATATGTTTCACTTGATGTACATGCAAATTTATTTTTAATATAATATATGATGCACTTTTAACAAAGCAAAAGCTTTGGCTTGCCCATAAAGTTTTCGAGGTACAAGACTAGCCTAAAACTTTTCTTGTGGAAATCTTATGGGTATCTAGTCTAATGTTGCACTCCCTGCCTCTAATCTAATGTTGTGGGTGCTGCAATATTCCTCCATCAAAATGTTTTTTCCAGTCAGAACGTGATCCAATGGGACTCTCATGACTATCAGGGTCGTGGGGTGCACAACTTTCTGGTACCACAACTTTTTTGCATCACAAGCTTCTCAAAGTCGCGACATTTTCCCCATTGCAACCAGCTCCATCTCGTGTTTTTTTCTTGCGGGGATTTTGCTGTTTCTTAACTGTCATTACCCCCAATGTTCTGGCAGTGCCACCTTTTACTGCAGAGTTTTTCTTTTCCCACGACTGAACCTTGCGGGATTGTAATGTTCCTGGCATTGAAACTTTTTTCATTCTGCACCTTGAGGAGTTTCTATGGGCATGCAATCAAACCTTCTGGTCCTTGAAAATTTCTACCCTGCGATTTTTTTCGATAGATCTTTTGCTGGTCTGCAACTGGACCATTGTGTGGTCTGCAATGTATGTTAACAGAAACTTGACCAGGAGACCCTTTTCTCTTGATGTTTATGTTCCTGTTCTTGTCATCATTCCCATCTTGAATCTACATTACTACATTCTTAATCAATTTTATATGCATAACAAACCAAGGGAGGTGGGGCTGGGTTCACATTTTTTATCCCCTGAAATCTGCCATCCCTGTTTCTCGTTCCATTTCATGTTACCTGTTTCTGTTGAATAGTGTGCAACTTCCTGATATCGTAATTTTCATTGACTTGCAACATTTTCTTGTAGTCTACATATGCATAATCTAACCAAATGGTTCATAAGGCACAATACTTGGTAAGGTTTTGCAAATGGGGTAGCAAGCTAAGTGAGCTTGATTGAGGGGAAAACTCCAAAGTTAAACATGCTTGAGCCAAAGGAGTCTTGGAATTTGTGACCATTATCTAACCAAATAGTTCATAAGGCACATAACTTGCTAAGGTTTTGCAACAGGGTAGCAAGCTAAGTGGGCTTGATGGTGGGGAAAACTCCATAGTTAAGCGTGCTTGAGCCAAAAGAGTCTTGGGATGGGTGACCGGGTGCAAGGATCAGTGGTGATGACTGATGCCATGTGATTCCTTTCGCTGGTCTCAGTCCCACTTCTTCATCCCCATGAGCATGACTTGATGCAATAAGTGTTAAGTGGACTATTCAAAATCAAGAGAAATTGGACTTTACACAAATAATACTTAAAATGATATCTGTAAGTTGGATTGTGGAAGTCCCTTAATACTTAAATAAGAGAGTCAAGGGAGCTCTAATTGAATAGTACATAAGGCACAATACTTGCTAAGGTTTTTCAAATGGCGGTAGCAAGCTAAGTGGGCTTGATTGTGGGTAAAACTCCACAATTATGTGCACTTGAGCCAGAGTAGTTGACCTCCCGGGAAGTCCTAGCTATCGAGTGCAAGCCCCGGAGGTGATGATTGATGCTATGCGATTCATTTCGCTAGTCTCAATCCCATTTCTTCACTCCTGTGAGCATCACCCCATGAAAGAGTGCTAAGTGGACTATTCAAAATCAAGAGAAATGGGTGAGTTGCAACTAATACTCATGGGATATAGGTCCTAGATTAATGACTTACTCGACACAGATAATCCCAAAATGATATGTCATATGTTGGACTGCTGAAGCCCCTCAATGCTTAAAAAAATACATCATAATTGAGTGCATCCCACACCTGAAGTGGCATTTGCATAAGTGCTTATTTTTAGAAAATTGGGATGCCATCACAAAAAATGCATAATTCTTAGTCACCCCTTACATTATTTATATGCCCCAAAGTGGGGCATCACAAAGAAGGATAACTGGCTATCAGAAATTGTCGAGCTTATTATGGGAAGAGTCCATCCCATTTGTTCAAGTTATCATGTCGAAACTCAGGTTATACCTTATTATAGTAACCTATTAGTAGACTAAAAATATTTGCCAAGGAATAAAACATGTTAATGCCTTTTGACCTTATGGCATCTAATATGTTTCATGAAACGTTCTATGGTCAATTGCAGGTCAAATTTAAATTAAAGCTAATTCATGATATGCTTTAAAATTGATTTCATCATTTATTTTCTTAGTTTTACGATTTACCTGCTTTCAGATACTGCAATTTTCACTTTTTTCCTCTGTTGGAACTTGGGTTCCCTTCTCCACCTTTGCAGATGACAGTCTTTCAAAATGTCAAAAATATTTTCTGACTGTGATTCAGAGTCTACCTATGCTCGTCTTGTTAGGTTTCATAATTTGGGAATGCTTCTTGTGTAGGTGTTTCTTGGCATTGTGTTTATCTCTGTTTAGTAGATTTTTGAGAATTGGATGCCCTCCTTTTACACACTTTTCTCTCGTGGTGATCAGCAATCTCCCTATTGATGCTTTTTTTATTATTACACAGCTTTGTGTCCTATTACAACACAAACTAGCATGTGTGATTAAAGTCACGAAGAACAAGGCTAGCTCAAGTATAACATAGAGGGGTCACCCACTATCACCCGATTCCCACTCTACACTTTAGGTTTGCAACCCAAGGGGGCTTGCCTAGGATAGGATTACTAAAGCTTTAGACAATCATGCACAAGGTGATTTGGAAGAGTAGCTTCAACAAAACATTAGGCCTTTTTGTAGTATATGATAAAAGGGGTGATGGGAGGACCATGAAGACTAGTGCCAATCCCCAAGGAAAATGGAATCAAGGGAAGCTAGTCCAACAAAGGGGTTATGAAAGGTTAAGGAAATTAGGACTGCATGCACATGCCACATAGCATGCTGAAAAATGAATGTATAAATCAACTAGGATGTCCCAAGAGTGGTGCCACATCAAAACAATGTCAACTAGGGTGTGCCTCATACAATGAAGTAGCACAAGCTCTTACTCTAGAAAGATGATCGGAACAATGTAATACAATCATGCATAAGACATCAAAGGGAGATGGAGGAATACAATTCTCACATAAAACCCTTCTTATGAGGCAATTTTACCCTTCTAGTTGGCCCTAATTAACAAGTGCTAGGTTAGAATCCATTAGCAACATTAGAAATAGGAACAAGGATGCCATACTTTGAATGGAGAAGAAACCCTTACACTTCAAGCTACACCATGAAAGATATGTCTATTGGGCTCCAAAAGAAAGAGAGCTCCCAAAATCCAATCATAGGCTCTATAATATAGGAGACGAGCTTAACTTCCTTTGCAATAAAATAATAACAGATCTACCAAATTGCTAGATCTATCCTAGGGAGGAGTAAACAAATAAAAACATCCCTCTAAAATCTAACCAACTCTAACAAACATCCATAATATGAGGTGGTCAATGCCACATGTACAAGAATCAACCCATAAGCTTCTCCATGCAAGGAGGAAATATATTCCAAAGAAGTGGGACGCCTCCCATCATAGTAGGGGAATAAACCAAGTGCTGGAAATAGCTGCAAAAAGGTGAAAAACGGCTTGAAAGATGACCATGTTGCTCTCAAACCCCTAGGGAGGAGTAAACAAATAAAAATGTTCCTCTAAAATCTAACCAACTATAACAAACATCCATAATATGAGGTGGTCATGGCCACATGTACAAGAATCAAATCATAAGCTTCTCCATGCAAGGAGGAAATAATTCCAAAGAAGTGCGACGCCTCCCATTATAGTAGGGGAATAAACCAAGTGCTGGAAATGGCTGCAAAAAGGTGAAAAACGGCCTGAAAGATGACCCCATTGCTCTCAAACCCTAGGAATTTTGTTGAGCGCTCTACGCCTTTGGAAATGTCTCTGAAAGAGCATTCCAATCGTATATGGCACTTCCAAAATAGAGATAGGATGTGTGAGATCCACCTTCCTAAAGATAGGGTACCAAACTGCTGAAAAAAAACCTAGAAACCAACAAAAACAGCCTGAAAAATGACTCTCGTGCTCCCAAACTAATAGGAATCTGGTTGAGCATTCTATACCTTTGGAAAGGTCCTGAAAAAAGATTTCCAATCATATATGACACTTCCCAAACAGAGCTAACCTCAGTGAGATCCACTCTCTAGAAAACAGGGTACCAAACTGCTGAAAAATGGCCTAGAAACATGTCTTCATTGCTCTAATGCCATGAAGAAAAAGGCTGAGCGTTTTGTACAATTGGAAAGGGTTTGTAAAGAGCTTTCCAACCACATATCATAGGCCCTCATTTAAGCAAAGGCATTGGATAACTAAGGGTTTCAAATCAGGGTCCTGGTTTGATCGATTCACCCTAGGATAATCGATCAACTGCAAAAATGTGAGCAAATGCCCAAAGCTTAACACCATCATGAAAATGACCAATATACCATCCAAACCCTCATCAACCAACAAGAACAAAAGGCATCAAATCTTAGGAACATCCATGGCCTAGCATCCAAATCATCATCAACATGTCATCCTCAAGGAAAATTGTGATGAAAATTACAAGTGGACACCCATGCAATATGGGGGGTAACAGTGTCCCACCCTCCAACATGTAAGCGACAACGAGTCATTTCACGGCTCACAAAGAGCCCCAGTTGACAATTGGTGCACGAGGAGCAAACAAGTCACACATAGGATTTGAACCTAGGTAAAGAGGATAACAATTTCACCTTTCAACCACCCAAGCTAGATCCAAAATTATGGCTGTAGCATACTGGTTAGTATCAGGTCTTAAGGATGGCAAGTGGGTGGGATTTGATTCACTTATGTGTGCATGGGGAGTGCAATGCAAGCCTCACACATTTGAACACTACTTCTGGGTTCCCCCATGGAAACCTCAAGGGCCAAATGCCCTCATGGGAATTGAACCTTGGTCACTGGTAAAAGTCCTCATTCCTCACCAGAGGATCCAACCCCTTTGGACACTTTACTGATTCTTTATAATGAGGTGATGTTTGGATGCATTTCTTCAATGCATACCTAGCTCGAGACTGACAAATCCTCTTTTTACAAGGGTACTCAGTTTATAGTAAGTTGGGCTATTCGAATGCAGGCCTTTGCTATAAATTTTGTGTCATTTACTCTTCAAATTATTTTTTTATGTATTATATCTGGCAATGCCTTCTAAGTATTATTTAAGATTGTTGTACCATAAGGCCATGTGAGGCCTATGATATGATACTGTACCCTAACTACGGATCTAAGATTCTATTTTTTCTTCCTAAAAACATTTCCATAGGAAACACTAGCCTGTCATATAGATTCTCTCTTATTTGTGCACAAAATATGGGAATAGCTTTTCTAAAACTACTGAGCCAAGCTATGGCAATGCCATTCACCTAGTTATCTTAGCTGGTCATTTAAACTTAACTTTATTTAGTTCCTCTATGTTACGCTTTTGCAGTTCTACGGCATTCCAACAGGTCGTTTGGTAGAGAAGGGCTAAAAAACTTCACAAAGGCCAAGTGTGGGGCTCTCTTTGTACGGTTGGCCATGGTCGGGCTCCTTGGTACTACTCTTGGAAGTAATATGGCTTAATGGCATTGTCGACTACCTTTTATGGGGCTTTTAGCCCTGGGGTTGGTGTCTGGAGCTTCCAAGTGTGGGCCATTGGGTCACATGACCACCATGTCTTTTATGCCTTGAGGGAGACTATGCTTCATCTAGGGAGGTCATCCCTAAGTTCACTACCCCTCTCACACCCCACTTGGTCCTTCTATGCAACTGATTTGACCCTCTCTGACCAAATCGGCCCTATATGTTGATCAAGCCTCAAGCTAAGGCAAAGGGAACATTGAGGGACTTTTTCATCATTCTGGGGTTAGTAGGGGCATGGCGTCCCCCTTAGGCTCGCTCTTTCCGTCACAGTGAGGCCTTGGCTTGCTTACTTTAGCATTTTTCATATTTTTATGCTAGTTTTAAGGACTAGTCCCCAACATGTGGGTGACATTCCCTATTCTTGTCTTAAATTAGAATATTTTAGTATTTTATTTTTTTCATTTTAAATTGACATGTGGGCTTGATAAAAAAATTAAATCTTGTCCTAAGATGGATATAAATATCCATTCTAATTTCATTTGTAAAGCACAAGACTAGGGATCAAATGATTATTCTTCTTTTTCCCTTACTTTATGAGCTCTCTTGGTGATATGCACTTCTCTTGAATGTCTTCTCTTGCTTAAATGGTGAGTGGTGGATGAATCTAAGGCTTCTTTTTGTGCATGCTATGGTTGGTGCTAGAATTGTTTGCTAAACACATGCTCAAGAATGACCTAAAGCTCTTTCTTTGCTCATGTCTTGGTAAATATTGGTAAATCAATGCTTCTATGTGGATTGAACGGTGGTGTATTGCTGCATTTTTTTTGAATTGGGGCTTTTAGTTTTTATCAAAATGCTATCAACCTTGTGTGAAGGAAATGCCTTGTAGTAGGGTTTCCTTTTGCTTTTAGGGCCATGGACTTCTCCATTTTCCTTGGTTAGGCTCACCTACCGAACCCTAGAGCTTGCTAGATGATGCCCTAGCTTGCAAATACTAGAGGGGCATTCTAAGAAAGGGACACTAACCATGATCTCTCAAAGCCCTAGGGATTGAGATGACATCATAATCCCCTTCTCTTGTCAACTTTAGGCTGCATTTTCATGTTAGTTAGCTGCTTTTTATCCACAAAACCCTAAAAATAAAAAAACCCTAGAAAAACCCTAAAAATTAGAAAATTCATGACTCCAAAAATAGTCGTGAGTTTGTAATTCTGGTCCTCCCTACAAATTCGCCCTAGTGGATTTATTCACAGATCTTGAAGGGTGTCCCAATTTTATGTGTAAAAAACCCTAAAAATCATATATTGTCAAAAAATCCCTAAAAAATTACATAAATTCAAAAACCTAAAAACATTTGGAATTTGCAAAATCTAGTCCACCCCTCAATTTCGCCCTAGTTGAATTGTCCACAGATCTTGAAGGGCGTCCCATTTTGCCCTGGTGCATTGGGAAGCGTGAGAACCCTAGATCTTGCTTACCTTGGGCCACATCAAGGTTTTGACTCCACCTAGGGCTTTTCCCTAGCCTCTTCCTTCCTCTTTTCCTCAGAGCGCACCTTTTTGAGGGTTTCCTTGGGATACGTGGAGGTGCATTGGTATATGTGAGTTGCATTGAAATCTATGAAATTGGAAAGGTGATTGATGATATACATGATTAGCTATTGAACTAACTCCTTAATTAGGTCAAGTTGTCTTCTTTATATATTGTTCGACTCCATACAAGGCACTGATCTAGGTACAAGGTTGTGGAAAGGTATTTGCATGTGTTGGATTTTGTGCAACTTCGGAAGATATTATTCATTGTATTTTATTGTACTTGATTGTACCTCCTAAGGGAGATGAACTTGATGTATTTAATCATGCAAAACCCTTGAAAGAATCAATGTAAACCTTGGGATGAAAAGCAAGCAAAAGAAAATTAAAAAAAAAATTATTTATTGCTCCCCAAGAGAAGTCAGCCCAGTTAGGGAATTTTTCATGTTTACACTTGTATAAATAAGAGGTGAGCTCACCTCATTATTCACTCACTCACTTCACAAGTTCGCATTACTTGAGAGAGAGAAAGTTCGCATCTGCTGGAGAAGAAGAAGATTGTCTTGGGGTTTCTACTTTTGGAAGACATTTTCCATATTTTCTCTTTTATGATTGTACTATGATCTCGAGATTATCATCTCTATACAAAGGTTGTTGGGTTTTCTCCCGTTTGGGTCTCCCAGGATAAACTTTGTGTTATTGTTTTGTGCTTTGTCTTTCTTCTAGTGATCTTGGTTATGCATTTGAATTATTATGCTATGAATGTATGAATTCTAACATGGTATCAGAGCAGTTCTAAAAGAAGCCATTGTCGGAACTAGGGTTTCATCTTCTGAAGTCTTCACGCATCATTTTGGAGAAAAAGAGCCTTGGGAATTTCGTTTTTGGGGAGGCTAATCTTTTGGTGAAGACGGAATTCAATTCCGAGAATTTTCAGTTTTTGACCTAACTCTGAAGCTGCAGCAGAAATTAGGGTTTTAGTTTTGACCCATTTTTCTTCACATATTTGGATCAGCCCTACCATCTTTCAACCCGCCTTGCCAAGGCGCATCTACTTGTGGAATTAGTTTTTTAAATTTCCAACTTTCATTTTTGACCTAGCTCCTTTTGAACCAGATCTGCAGTCAAGATGATTGGTATGAATGTTGAAGATCGTTTGGAAGGAGCTTCCAACTTTATCTCTTGGAAGTCTAGGGTTCTTCTACTTCTAGAAGAAAATGACCTATTACAATATGTAAATGAGAAGGTCACTGAGTCAGAAGCCGAAGAAGACAAATCTCGATGGAGGAAGAATGATGCCAGAGCAAGAAGGATTCTGGTGGACTCAGTAAGAGATCATTTGGTTCCACAAATCTCAAGGAAGAATTCTGCTAAGAAAATGTTCAAGACCATACAAAAGTTGTTTGAACATACTAGCATCAATGTGTCCATTGCATTGAGGCACCAGCTTTCAAATATGAAGATATCCAAGTCAAAATCCATTGGCTCATACTTCATGAGGATCACAGAACTAAGGGACAAGCTTAGCACCAGTGGAGATTCCATTGATGATAAGGAGCTTGTTATCACCACTCTGAATGGTCTTCCACCATCTTGGGAGTCCTTTATTCAAAGCATAAGTGGTAGATCTAAACTACCCAAGTTTGATAAGTTATGGGCAGATTGCACTCAGGAGGAGACAAGGATTGCAGCACGGCAAAGACTCCATGGTACTCAACCTGAGGAGAATCAAGCATTTATATCCCATGCCAGAAAGGTAAGGAAAAAGGAAGGAAGTTCCATAAACACAAGAACCAAGATAGGAGATCAAGTCCACCTCCAGATCAGAAGAAGGAGAAGAAGGATTTGTCTCAGATACAATGCTACAGGTGCAAGGCATATGGTCATTATGCAAATAAGTGCCGAAGTTCTAACAAAAGGAAGCATGAAGCCTCAACTGCAAATGTTGAAGAAGATACTTCTCACAAGAAGTCAAGGAATGATGACCATTCAAAGTTCTTCTTCTAGGAGATATGAAGTTCCAGACTGCAAGAACAAACATCTCTCGGTTCCCACAAGAAGGCAGTGGGAGTCCACACACAAAAACAATAAGAGATAAGTATTTGGTTTTCTTGCTTACATAGATCTGTTTTGTCTTATCTATCTTCGTTATATGCAGATCTATCTAGAAGTGCATTGAGCAGTTGATATAGTTTACCTTGTTGTATTTATTATGCATATGAGCAACACAACACTTCATTAACACATAATGGAGCTAGTCTAGATGATATCTCCTTCGTGCATGCTTAGAGTAGTGCACACTATTGACGGCATGTTCTAGTGGAGATAGCAGACATCTAGATAGTTCCCAGATGTATTTAAACCAGCATAGATCCAAATCCTAAGCTCTATCAAGTGCCGAGAGGGATCAAATCTCCCGAGGTGCAAACCTCTTCTCAAGTCTTGCACTCAAGGAGATTTACTTTTTACTTTTTATTTTTACATTTTATTAATGACCAACAATAATATGGACAAACATGGACAAACGTTACAAGATCTCCCTCATATTATTACTTTTTACCTTTTATTATTACATTTTATTAATGGTCGACAATAATATGGACAAACATGGACAAACGTTACAAGATCTCCCTCATATTATTACTTTTTACTTTTTATTTTTACATTTTATTAATGGCCGACAATAATATGGACAAACATGGACAAACGTTACAAGATCTCCCTCATATTATTACTTTTTACTTTTTATTATTACATTTTATTAATGGCCGACAATAATATGGACAAACATGGACAAACATTACAAGATCTCCCTCATATTATTACTTTTTACTTTTTATTATTACATTTTATTAATATGGACAAACATGGACAAACGTTACAAGATCTCCCTCATATTATTACTTTTTACTTTTTATTATTACATTTTATTAATATGGACAAAGATGGACAAACGTTACAAGATCTCCCTCGTATTATTACTTTTTACTTTTTATTATTACATTTTATTAATATGGACAAACATGGACAAACGTTACAAGATCTCCCTCATACTGGGTTGTAGAGCGCGTCTCGGCGCAAAGACATGTTTATAATTGTTGTGCTAAAGTATTATCTAAGATGTCTATGTAAACTATTGCCATTACATTTGATTATGCAATGTCACTGATCATCAGTCGGGATTTGACTTGTAGGGAAAAGACCATGTGATTTGGTCTACAAGAGAAGACTTGTTCCGATGGATAAATGAATCCAGTTGATGTTCAGCAAGAAGCTTCGTAGAATATGACTCTCAGCCTAGAAGGATGACCTCGGAGGAAGCTTTCACAGAACTAAAACCAGAAGTGGACAACCTTCAGATATTTCGTTGTCCAGTCTATATATATGTGCCCAAGTTAGAACCTTCAGGCAAGAAGGGAACCTTTGAGGGATATAGTGAGTCTTCAAAGGCTTACAAAATCTACATCCCGGGATCCAGACAGATTGAAGTAAGCAGGGATGTGACCTTTGAAGAAGAAATAGTTGTCAGGAAAGGCAGAGGATCAGACATGGAGATCGATGATAAAGAAATGCTAGAACCAAAGGAGATGAGATCATCTCCCCCTCCAGTTCAAGAGGGAGTTAGCAGAAAAGGATGAACCTATCGATTCCATTGATCCAATTGATATCCCCAGAAATGTTGCAGTAGGTCAGAAAAGACCTAGATGGGAACAACAGACTTTGCATAGAGCAAATGGAAGTGTTGAAAAGTACAAGGCCAGATTTGTGGCCAGAAGATTCTCTCAGAAAGAGGGAGTTGACTATGATGAGACATTTGCTCCTGTGGCTCGATATACTTCCATCAGATCAATCATTGCTATTGCTACACCTATGGGATGGAAGTTGCATCAGATTGATGTGAAGACAGTCTTTCTCAATGGTGTTATTGAGGAAGAAGTTTACATCGAGCAGCCAGATGGGTTTATTGTCCGAGGAAAGGAGTCTCATGTATGCAGATTGAAAAAGGCATTATATGGACTCAAGCAAGCACCCCATGCTTGGTATGGATGGATAGACGGATTCCTGGTGAGATTGGGATTTACCAAGAGTGCTGCAGACCCCAACCTTTACTACAAGGTTGTAGATGATGAGCCACTGATCTTGGTACTATATGTTGATGATTTGTTTCTCACAAGAAATGAGAAACTTATTGTATGGTGTAAGAAGAATCTCCCCTCTGAGTTTGAAATGAAGGATCTTGGATTGATGCATTACTTCTTGGGATTAGAAGTATGGTAGAGGCAGAAAGAGATTTTCCTAGGACAAGGAAAGTACACCATAGATATATTGAAGAGATTCAAAATGTTGGATTGCAAGTCCATGGCCACTCCGATGGATTCAAATTGGAAGAAGCTGAGAAATTCTGCTTCTGATTCAGATTTGATTGATCCTACTATGTATCGCCAGCGGATTGGGTCCTTGATGTATCTGACAAACACTAGACCAGATATATGTTTTGCTGTGAATGCTCTCAGCCAGTTCATGTGCGAGCCGAGGCAGATTCACTGGATTGCTGCAAAACATGTGCTCAGATACTTGCATGGCACTGTGGGATATGGTTTGAAATATGCTTCAGATTGTGAGCTGCGATTGCAGGGGTTTACAGACTCAGATTGGGCCGGATGTGTTGCAGATAGGAAGAGTACTTCCGGATGTTGCTTCAATTTGGGTTATGCAGTTATTTCCTGGTGCAGCAGGAAGAAGAACTCGGTAGCACTTAGCACTGTAGAGGCCGAGTACATGGTTGCTGGCACAGCAACTCGAGAAGCAATTTGGCTTCGTAAACTTCTGGTAGGATTGTTTGGCCAGATTCCAAAGCCGACCGTGATTCACTGTGATAACCAGAGCTGTGTGCAAATGTCAGTGAATCCTATATTTCATGACAGGTCGAAGCATATAGAGATTTGATATCACTTCATACGTGATATGGTGCAGAAAAGTACAGTCGAGTTACAGTACGTGCCGACAGATGACCAGACTGCAAATATTCTCACCAAGGCTCTTCCCAGGATGAAGTTTGAATACTTTTGCGGAAGACTTGGAGTAGAAGAGAACGTGTCCCTCCTTGAGAGGGAAAGATGACATCGAGATGCTTATCCTACTTTCACCCTGGTGCCTCTACTCGTCCAGGTACTCAGCCAGGTATGGGAGAAATCCCATCGGCAGATGAGTCGAACAGGCAGTAGATGGTCGGGTTCACCTTGGTGCCTCCACTCGTCCTAGTGCTCAGCCAGGTATGGGAGAAATCCCATTGACAAATGAGTCGGACAGGTAGTGGATGGTCGGGTTCACACTGGTGCCTCTACAGTCCAGGTACTCAGCCAAGTATGGGAGAAATCCCATCGGCAGATGAGTCGGACAGTCAGTAGTTGGCCATGTTATTGCACTGGTACCTCTACTCGTTCATGTTCTCAGCCAGGTATGGGAGGACCCCATCAGTAGATGAGAAGAACAGGTAGTAGATGGTCGTGCCCATTTGCTCGTCTGGAATCTCAGCCAGGTATGGGACAAATCCTATCGGCAGATGAGACAAACAGGTAGCAAATGGTATAGCAGAGATGGTATAGCTGATATCTCAGATATCCAGGATTGAGTGATTCTCCTGGACTCACCGAAGGACTAGTGAAGATGATGTATGATAACACTTCTCGAAGGACTGAGACTGTGTGGACAACCTTCAGTATGTATAGAGATGACGGAGACAGTATAGATGTACAAGATGAAACCCAGATGATCATGATGTTGATGAAGACCGAAGAATACCTTCCTCGTTGAGAGGGAGTGTTGGATTTTGTGCAACTTGGGAAGATATTATTCACTGTATTTTATTGTACTTGATTGTACCTCCTAAGGGAAATGAACTTGATGTATTTAATCATGCAAAACCCTTGAAAGAATCAATGTAAACCTTGGGATGAAAAGCAAGAAAAAGAAAATTAAAATAAAAATTATTTATTGCTCCCCAAGAGAAGTCGGCCCAATTAGGGAATTTTTCATGTTTGTACTTGTATAAATAAGAGGTGAGCTCACCTCATTATTCACTCACTCACTTCACAAGTTTGCATTACTTGAGAGAGAGGAAGTTCGCATCTGCTGGAGAAGAAGAAGACTGTCTTGGGGTTTCTACTTTTGGAAGACAGTTTCCATCTTTTCTCTTTTATGATTGTACTCTGATCTCGGGATTATCATCTCTATATGAAGGTTGTTGGGTTTTCTCCCGTTTGGGTTTCCCAGGATAAACCCTGTGTTATTGTTTTGTGCTTTGTCTTTCTTCTAGTGATCTTGGTTATGCATTTGAATTATTATGCTATGAATGTATGAAATCTAACAGTGTGATGTTTTTAGGTATCATTTAGGGCACTCCCTTGGGTTTAGAAGTTACTCGAAGAAGTTAAGAGGCTGGGCTGTGGTGACATTTGGGCCTAGACTTCTTCCATATGCTTAACAATCACTAGCATTTACTCTACATCATGTTGCTTATTTATGATTGTTAGTTTGAGTGGTAACACTATGTATTGTTTCTTGAGTTTGAAGCAATATATGTAGGTATGGAACAAGCAATCTAGAGTTAAGAAGTCCTGGGATATATTATATTTACAGCATTGTTATTCGATTTATAAAGCATACAAAAGATAGTGATTATGTAGTTCAAACTGAAGCTCCTTCTACTCCTGAGAGATTATTGGATGTTGGCATTTTGGAGCCATGTTGGGAAGATCAATTTCCAGAGGTATGCTTTAAGTTTGGTCAATCTATTAAATTATGCAGCTAAAGCTTGGATTATATTCTTCATGTGGAAGGTAGAAATAGTGTAAGGCTCAGAGCCAATGCATGACTATTGAGCTTCTAAACAGTGTGGAAGACATCGCTGATATATCATGATGTCTGCGATATATCACGATGTTCAAGCCTAAACGATATATCGCCTGTCTAAAAGCGCAATGTTCACAACATTTCGTATTTTTTCCGATTTTTAGGGAAAACATCGCAAGTCGATGGAAAAAATCACCGAGGGCCGCAGACAGTCCAACATATAACCCGTTTTTTACCTTTTTTTGTCATTATGCTTGCTAGTTGAGGAGTTTGGAGAGCAAAGGAGCTTGCTATCATTTTTCTCAGAGCCAAGGAGTAGATTCATAGTGTTTCTATCAACCATCACCGAGTTATTGTGGATTAGGGATTGATTCCCATCAGTGGTTTCCCAATTTGCAGGTATGTATATCATTGTGTAACCATTTGCTCATATTTTTTTGTTTTTTTTGGTAAATTGTTTATAGGTTTAGGGTTCTTATCAATGTTCCCTCTTCTTGCAAAATTTTAAAGAGAGATCTACTACCATTTATGCAAAATCTAGGACTGTTTTGTTATTTGCAACATTTATTTTTTTGGGGGGGGAGCAAATTTCAATGCATCTTACTATCTACTATCTTCATTGTTCAAGCTTGAATATGAATGTCATCTTCCATTTTTCTTCGCCCCAGGTTGAATCATTGTTGTGTGAAGAATCAAAATGAGGACAAGGGGGATGAGGGGTATGAGAAAAGATTATTGATATGGAGGGTCATTGATGAGTGATGGAACAATACACTCCATCGCCCCATTCATGCTGCAAGGATCTACCTCAACCCCACATTCTCTTACTCTTGTGGTTTTAGATTTGATGTTGAGGTTATGGATGGATTCCTCACATGTGTTCAGAGGATGGTGCCATATCCACAAGAATGTGTGGAGATTTCTAAAGAAATGGAAATATATAGGATGGTTGGTGGGACATTTGGTTTTGACATGGTTGTTAATGATAGGAAGACCAAAATGCCATGTAAGCTTCAAGTTCATTTTGTTTCAAATTTCAATGTCTCTTCTCCCTTTATTTCAAACTTTAAAATTTCAATGTTATTTCTTATGTTTCTAACTTTCTACTTTTTCTTATTTGTTCTAGATGATTATGGACGCTATGGCCAAAGAGTACCCCATATACAAAAGCTTTCCATTCAAGTGCTAAGCCAAGCATGTAGCTAGTCAGGATGCAAGCGCAACTGGAGTGTGTTTCAGAAAATACACACCAAGAAGCACAACAGGTTAAAAAAATTCAAATTAAATTTTGAAGTTATTTTAAATTATAAATTTATAATTTTATGCCCATTGCCATGTCAACCTTTAAATTATAAATTATAAAAATTGAATTATAGTTTATGACCCTCATACATGTTGGAAACTTCCCGCCTTAATGACATGGTCTACGTCTGCCACAACCTTCGATTGTGGATGAGGTAGCTTCAGAAAACACAAGATGTGGACACCATTTCAATGGATGGGATTGACACCATTGCTACATGGAGGGTGGAAAGTGAGGCCCCTGTCATGGACTTAAACCTTGATTGATTACATGAGGATTTGGAGGGGGAAGTGGGCCAGATGGTAAGTGTTGCCGCCTGGTTCCACACCTGGGGAAAACGCAGCAGAAGTCTTCAAGCTGCTAGTGTGGCCTTGGGGGCAAGTCAGAGTCAAGTGCTATCACTTGGGACTCGACTCCTCCATCTAGGCTTTCTTAGCGAAGCCAAGGGGACCCTAAAAAATGAAAACAAAAAACTAAGGTGTCCAATCTAGGAGTTAGAAAAATATTATTTTTTACAACCAAGATAAATGCAGCATACACTTATATAAATCAAAACAATCATTCATCAATACATCATTTGCTCCCATTCACTATTATCATCATCATTTGCAACATTTGTCAACAACATGAAATAATATCAATATAGACCAGTGCCTTATAATGGAGTCGAAATAGATGCATGAGCAGAAAAGTAAATGTTGTGCAAGTGTTCTTGGTTTATTTTAGAATTAATGTGAAAGTGATCTTTTTATTATGGCTGGTGGGTTCCCAATATACGCAAAGGTACGGGGAACATGTCCGAAATTTTGATGTGTGGCTTCCCTCTCAGGCCTGGACTGAATCGGAGTCTCAAGGAGGTGTTCAGATGTTGTACCAACGAGGACAAGCCTAACAGTTTCCAAGAGGTCACTACTCAGTTTTGTCCCAAGCCTTCTGAGAAATTTTCCCACGACAACAAAATGCTCGCGATGTGCCGGATTTTCACATAAAGGGCTTTTTTATTCGGGGTGGTGTTAGATTCTATTACTAGTCATCTCCCCCTTTTTGATGTGTACCAACTGAATCAGACTGAGCTGCAAGTTGGCCACAGAGCATACGGGAGAAGACCTTGGAAATTTATATTTTTTTTATGAACCAAAATTTTATCTTTTTAAAACCCCAAGAGTCTCTTTTCAGGCCAGTACTTGAGCAAGCCCTTGTTCTGAAACCCTACTTCGAGAAATTAAGGGGGTGTTTGAGTTTGTAAAAAATGATAAAATCTAAAACCTGAGTGAACTTGTGGCCCACCAGTGGAACGGACCAACAAGGTTAATTTTAAGCCTAGTTAGATTTTATTAAGTGCGGAAATGAAATCTAAACTAAAAAAAATGCAAACCACGAAAATTGAGTCGACACAGTTTTCCCCCCTGGGGAGATGGGATGTGAGTGCTTGATTAGCCCACTTGCTCTTGTTTGATACTTTAGTTACAATGCGAAAGAAATGCCCCAGTCTTAAATCGACTTAGTGGCTTACAAAATAGGAGAGAAAAAGTAACCGGTTCATAAAATTCAAAATCTAGGTGCTCCGGATGGCCTGGATCCTCGAAATTTGGCCAGCACTTCTCTCTACCTGTTCGTCAAATGCTGCAAACCAGCAAGCAAACATCAGTAAAAGACGCCCAAAAACACTTTAAGAGTGTATTTGGGACACCTGCTAAAAACCCAAAAAAATCTAAGTCAAAATTCTAAGTTAAAATGACGGAAATTAACCAAGTAAGACAAGCAATGGGGCTTGTTTACTTGGGATCTTTGCTAGCTTTTAATGGCTGCAAATTATAAGTTCTAGGACAGCCAGATAAACATAAAGTACAATAAAACAAACTACTTGTTTCAGCTCTTAAAATATTCAAAAAAAATGCACTTAAACAAGAAGCATGCATCAATTAGACCTAGACAAATATTTTTCTTAAAGATGAACTCAAGATCTAATATAAAAATCAAACCTACTCATGATATTTAAATAAGAATTGGGTCTAAAATATGCAAACCAAAGTAACCAAGAAAGATTTGAAGATTTTTTGTGTTGATGAGAAGAAGAAGGAATATCTCGAATTTGGGCTATGGAGTCCTCCACCGTGGGGATCAATGGGACTAGTTCTCCTTGGATCAATCTTGAAGACCAATGGATGCAAGCAAGCTCCACCAACTCTTCGGATCAGCAACCTGTAGACACAAAAGACAACTCACACAAGCAAGATCAAATGCACTAGTGTAGACTAAAATAGAGAACTAGATTCAGACATTTAAACAAAAATGACATTGAACTCTAAACACTCTATGATAACCAACAGTAAAAATAATGAAATAGATTGCACTATCTTTACCTTACTAAGCTCAACATCTCCTTCAAAAGCTAGTGATTGATCAATAAACAAGCACGAATAAACATGTAAAGACACAGATTACCTCATATGTAAAAATAGAACATGATCATCCACACCATGAGAATCCACACATAGAATTGCCTCCAAAGCCTTTTATTCATAAACAAATGCAAAGATATTACAATGGTAAGAGCAGAGGTTCCACCTTCTCATGAGAAAACAATGAGAGTGAACTTGCTTATATAGAAAAACTCAAGGAGAGGGGGTGCCCAAGTTGAGGAGGAATGGGTGGAGTGAGTAGCATAACTCGTGGAGCAAATGGGGCTACCCACTCCCATGTAATGGGCTGCCAAAATCAGCACCAAATCAGCTAAAAATCAGCCATGTGACAGCCCATAAACATAGCTGCAAATTCCATGATTGAAGGTGCCCAATTTTGGGAAATATGCCCCCCTTAAATGGGGAAATAATCCCACTAATATAGCTACCCAGAATCTTTCCAAAATCAACTCTTAAAACTCCTAAAACATAGCTGAAATATTTCAGACCTCTAACTCCTCCAAAATTGGAAATATTTTTTAAGTCATTTTTCACTTTGTTTTATTTTTTTATAACTTTTTTTACTTTTTTGGTTTATTTTAGCATAAGTGAAAAATTAAACACCCAAACATTAGAAAAAGTGGATTTAGGGGTTAAGGGGGTGCTCTGAGTTAGAAAACGAGCACCCCTAAGGCAAAAAAGACCCCTATATGACATTTTTATGCCATTTACAATATTTTTTAATGAAACCATTAAAAAAATGGCTAATTTACCGAAAAAAAATATATATATATATATATATTTTTCGCCAAAAATTAAAAAACTACCTAGGGGGACTTAGCACATGTCCATATGAATCAAAAACAATGTCCAACATGTTCATATACATTGACCCATGGACTTTAACAATCCCCTAAAGCCCGTTAACCTCCCTAGGCATTCCAGCTTTGGAGGAGTAGGAGAAAAACCCAAAAATTATGTTATGCACTAATGCAAGACATAATTAATAGGTGAAAAAACTCCTTGGAATACCTGACTTAGCCAAAAAGTCCTAGGGAACCAAGTCCTTTACAAAACACCATGCTAGTACATTTTATTACAAACCCCGCAGGGCCATGGAAATGTGGAAAAAAAATTAAAAAATGGGGCCTTTAAAAGGCCTGCTGGACATCAAATCATCGAAAATGAACATTGACATGTTCAACTTTGCCCACTCGCTTGATAATCCAACCTAGTACAACTTAGTTGGCAACATCTAGCTCCAACTGTGCGACGTATGCTCGATCTGGTCTTCAGGCAAGGAGAGCATACGAGAATAACAGAATCTCTGGTTTCTATGACCTGTTAAAACATCTCAACTTGACAAGAAACCTTTCAGTAGCACAAGTTTTTATAAGAGGCAAATGAACCATAAGTTTTATTATTTAAAAAAACTAAAAAATTCTAAGTACAAAAAAGGAAAGTACTGAAAAAAAAATGTTGAAAGTAAATGCTCATTTGATGAGCTTATTTTCCTACTCTAAGCATAACAAAATAAAATGCTAAGTAAAATGATAAATCCAATGCAACCATCTTAACATTTTATCAATATAAAAGCTTTTTACCTTGTGTTTGGTTACCAGCCAAAACAAGGATACCTTATTTAGAAAATGTAAACCTGCATGATAATTCTGGATTGGAGGATTGGATTGGTGATCATAGGCATATGATAGATCTTTGAAGTGCTTCCCCCAATGGTAAGTCCTCATGCAGGCCTCTTCTTCCCATGACTGAATAGATCTGAGAAAAAACTCGGAATGATAAGGTAGACCAACTACCTCATCATATTGATCTGAAGGGCTCTTCTGATAGTTCATTTTTGTGAAAGTATAAGCCCCAAGCTGCTCCAAATCATAAGGAACCTCTGAATGTGCTGATGAAGGCTGAAACTGACATTCCACTGATTTCATCCTACCCAACTCTTCGTTATACTGTTGATCCAAGTCTTCGTTACTAATACTCATTAATGGCTCTGATTGATCATGAGAAATATCTACAGGCTCCTCTTCCATATCAAAATTTCCCAAGGTCTCAAAATCAACACTCCCCTCTCTTGATATATCAAAGATGGGTTTTTCTAAATCCATCCAACAATCATCATGCCCATCCTTGTAAATGAAGGGGGAGTCTTTTTCTATCGCATCACAACCTTGGCCATGCCCATCCTCATGTTCATAATACTTATCCTCAGAAGGCTTGGTTTGAAAGATATTACAAGATATAAAGTTGTCCAAGACTTCACCACTATGCGGAGAAAAAGGAGGAGTGTCATCATAAACCATACAAAAATCATCACAGGTTTCTTTAGAGGCTTCTGTAACGGTTGCTTCCTTAGGTGAATTTGAAGTACAAACATCATCATCTTCACTAAAGTAATCCTGAAATCCCAAATCTTCAATGGCAAATTGAGGAAGCTCTTCTGAAACATCTTCAATTGAAGACCCTTCATGAATTTCTTTGTCAACTTCTATAATGGCTTCCTCTTCAGGTAAATCAGGAATACATATGTGATCATCTTCATAGGTTTGGTAACTCCCTATATCTTCTATATTTTCAGTTATGTTGACAAGAGGATGGTTTACAACAAAATCTTCAGTCAAGGGAGCTTCATGAACTTCTTCAAGAGGATCACTTGGGATGGGCTGCTCAATAATGGAAATCATGGACTCATCCAGCCTTGCCAAGTTATTTAGGTATGTGAAAGTTCTTTCCATGACACTTATCATATCACCATCACCATCATACCATCTCTAGAAAAACACAGCAAAGAAATTTGCTAGGGAGGTAATGTGTCCATTAGGAAGACCAAAATACCACCTCCATGCATCTCCTTTTAGGGACTTAGCAAACATCAACATCTTATTATCCTCGTGACAAATATTGACCTCACCCAACAGTGAAACAAAAGATATGATGTGAAATACAGGTGTTTCCATGAAAAATCGGAGCCTCAACGTATCCATCAATTGGGAGATATGGCTCAGAGTTAGGAAAACCCAGAATGTGTGAGAAGTCGATGGGAGGAAATGCACTGGAAACCTGAATACCATACTCTTTTCTTTCATCATCCATATCAAGAATCAAGCAATGTTATTTTGAAGTAATCATGGAGAAAATATGGTACTGAATCAATGGAGTTGTCAAAAGGTGAGCTTTATAGATTTTACTGTAATGCATCAAGCTCATCTACACACAAACAGTCTCAACAAACTATATGAGAAACAAGGGTTTTATCCCTTCAATGGAGTCGCCATGTGAGAATAAAAATATGAATATTAAATAATCTCACAAAAAATTCTATCTTTTTGCTTTTCTTTGAAAATTTATAAAAGGAAAAAAGGTTACTGGAGTCACCAGATGAAAAATTAAAAATCTAATCTAAAGATTCATCAAACAAAGCAAAAACAAAAAGGAAAACTCAAAAGTCATATTCCGGGAATAAAAAGACTTATCCCCGGCAACGGCGCCAAAATGTTGCCGCCTGGTTCCACACCTGGGGAAAACGCAGTAGAAGTCTTCAAGCTGCTAGTGTGGCCTTGGGGGCAAGTCAGAGTCAAGTGCTGTCACTTGGGACTCGACTCCTCCGTCTAGGCTTTCCTAGCGAAGCCAAGGGGGTGGACCCTAAAAAATGAAAACAAAAAACTAAGGTGTCTAATCTAGGAGTTAGAAAAATATTATTTTTTACAACCAAGATAAATGCAGCATACACTTATATAAAGCAAAACAATCATTCATCAATACATCATTTCCTCCCATTCACTATTATCATCATCATTTGCAACATTTGTCAACAACATGAAATAATATCAATATTAGACCAGTGCCTTATAATGGAGTCGAAATAGATGCATGAGCAGAAAAGTAAATGTTGTGCAAGTGTTCTTGGTTTATTTTAGAATTAATGTGAAAGTGATCTTTTTATTATGGCTAGTGGGTTCCCAATATACGCAAAGGTACGGGGAACATGTCCGAAATTTTGATGTGTGGCTTCCCTCTCAAGCTTGGGCTGAATCGGAGTCTCAAGGAGGTGTTCAGATGTTGTACCAACGAGGGCAAGCCTAACGGTTTCTAAGAGGTCACTACTCAATTTTGTCTCAAGCCTTCTGAGAAATTTCCCCACGACAACAAAATGCTCGCGATGTGCCGGATTTTCACATAAAGGGTTTTTTTATTCGGGGCGGTGTTAGATCCTATTACTAGTCATCTCCCCCTTTCTGATGTGTACCAACTGGATCAGACTGAGCTGCAAATTGGCCATAGAGCATACGGGAGAAGACCTTGGAAATTTTTGTATTTTTTTATGAACCAAAATTTTATCTTTTAAAACCCCAAGAGTCTCTTTTCAGGCCAGTACTCGGGCAAGCTCTTGTTCTGAAACCCTACTTCGAGAAAGCAAGGGGGCATTTGAGTTTGTAAAAAAATGATAAAATCTAAGTCCTGAGTGAACTTGTGGCCCGCCAGTGGAACGGACCAACAAGGTTAATTTTAAGCCTAGTTAGATTTTATTAAGTGCGGAAATGAAATCTAAACTAAAAAAAATGCAAACCACGAAAATTGAGTCGACAGTTTCCCCCCCTGGGGGGATGGGGTGTGGGCGCTTGATTAGCCCACTTGCTCTCATTTGATACTTTAGTTAAAATGCAAAAGAAATGCCCCAGTCTTAAATCGACTTAGTGGCTTACAAAATAGGAGAGAAAAAGTAACCGGTTCATAAAATTCAAAATCTTGGTGCTCCGGATGGCCTGGATCCTCGAAATTTGGCCAGCACTTCTCTCTACCTGTTTGTCAAATGCTGCAAACCAGCAAGCATACATCAGTAAAAGATGCCCAAAAACACTTTAAGAGTGTATTTGGGACACCTGCTAAAAACCCAGAAAAATCTAAGTCAAAATTCTAAGTTAAAATGATGAAAATTAACCAAGTAAGACGAGCAATGGAGCTTGTTTACTTGGGATCTTTGCTAGCTTTTAATGGCTGCAAATTATAAGCTCTAGGACAGCCAGATAAACATAAAGTACAATAAAACAAACTACTTGTTTCAGCCCTTAAAATATTCAAAAAAAATGCACTTAAACAAAAAGCATGCATCAATTAGACCTAAACAAATATTTTTCTTAAAGATGGACTCAAGATCTAATATAAAAATCAGACCTACTCATGATCTTTAAATAAGAATTGAGTCTGAAATATGCAAACCAAAGTAACCAAGAAAGATTTGAAGATTTTTTGTGTTGATGAGAAGAAGAAGGAATATCTCGAATTTGGGCTATGGAGTCCTCCACCATGGAGATCAATGGAACTAGTTCTCCTTGGATCAATCTTGAAGACCAATGGATGCAAGCAAGCTCCACCAACTCTTCGGATCAGCAACCTGTAGACACAAAAGACAACTCACACAAGCAAGATCAAATGCACTAGTGTAGACTTAAATAGAGAACTAGATTCAAACATTTAAACAAAAATGACATTGAACTCTAAACACTCTATGATAGCCAACAGTAAAAATAATGAAATAGATTACACTATCTTTACCTTACTAAGCTCAACATCTCCTTGAAAAGCTAGTGATTGATCAATAAACAAGCACGAATAAACATGTAAAGACACAGATTACCTCATATGTAAAAATAGAACATGATCATCCACACCATGAGAATCCACACATAGAATTGCCTCCAAAGCCTTTTATTCATAAACAAATGCAAAGATATTACAATGGTAAGAGCAGAGGTTCCACCTTCTCATGAGAAAACAATGAGTGAACTTGCTTATATAGAAAAACACAAGGAGAGGGGGTGCCCAAGTTGAGGAGGAATGGGAGGAGTGAGTAGCATAACTCGTGGAGCAAATGGGGCTGCCCACTCCCATGTAATGGGCTACCAAAATCAGCCTCAAATCAGGTAAAAATCAGCCATGTGACAGCTCATAAACATAGCTGCAAATTACATGATTGAAGGTGCCCAATTTTGGGAAATATGCCCCCTTAAATGGGGAAGTAATCCCACTAATATAGCTGCCCATAATCTTTCCAAAATCAACTCTTACAACTCCTAAAACATAGCTGAAATATTTCAGACCTCTAACTCCTTCAAAATTGGAAATATTTTTTAAGTCATTTTTCACTTTTTTTTATGACTTTTTTGACTTTTTTGGTTTATTTTAGCATAAGTGAAAAATTAAACACCCAAACATTAGAAAAGTGGATTTAGGGGTTAAGGGGGTGCTCTAAGTTAGAAAACGAACACCCCTAAGGCAAAAAAGACCCCTAAATGACATTTTTATGCCATTTACAATATTTTTTAATGAAACCATTAAAAAAATGGCTCATTTACGGAAAAAAATATTTTTCGCCAAAAATTAAAAAACTACTTAGGGGGACTTAACACATGTCCATATGAGTCAAAAACAATGTCCAACATGTTCATATACATTGACCCATGGACTTTAACAATCCCCTAAGGCCCGTTAACCTCCCTAGGCATTCCAGCTTTGGAGTAGGAGAAAAACCCAAAAATTATGTTATGCACTAATGCAAGACATAATTAATAGGTGAAAAAACTCCTTGGAATACCTGACTTAGACAAAAAGTCCTAAGGAACCAAGTCCTTTACAAAACACCATGCTAGTACATTTTATTACTAACCCCGCAAGGCCATGGAAATGTGGAAAAAAAAATTAAAAATGAGGCCTTTAAAAGGCCTGCTGGACATCAAATCATCGAAAATGAACATTGACATGTTCAACTTTGCTCGCTCGCTTGATAATCCAACCTAGTACAACTTAGTTGGCAACAGTAAGGGAGGCGATAGAGGTGGAGGATAATCTAAAGCATACACCTTTACAGGAGGTGGCTATTGACACTGGGAGTGTACCACCACCTTCACAGACAAGGACACAGACAGTGACGTTAGAGCAAGCTAGACTTGGACATAGCAGTGGCACTACTACTAGTAGAGGACGCCAGACTAGCTTCTTCCTCTTCTAAAGGACGCTAGAGTGTAGCTTCTCCTTCTGTTGGAGCACATCAGAGTCCACTACCACCCGTAGGGCCTTCTTCATCTAGAGGAAGAGCCATTAGCAGAGCCATCACCTTTGCACGTAAAAGGGGCAGAGAGAATCGCTAGTTTATTTTATTTGATTTCATTGTACTATGTAGTATGTAAATCTTAGTTGACTCGTGATGATGAGATACATGTATTATATTTTTTGATGATATTTTGAGGCTCTAGAGTCAGTAGACTCATTACTACTCAAGAGTCAGGACTCGGGACATGATTTTGTATTGATGCATGATATATCATTAGACATCTTATACATCATATATATATATATGTTTTCTTTTCATATTTATATGGCAAAGTGTTTATTTGATGTTGTTGTTGCTTTAAAAGTTTAAAAATTTGAAAAAAAATGAATAATTTTGTAATTTTTTTAAGTGTGCGGATATTTGCCGATATTTTCCCCGATGTTGTCGATAAGTTGTGTTCCGGACCCTCAGCGATATTTTCGCCAACACGATGTCTTCCACACTACTTCTAAAAATGCACATAATTATGCAGAACTTACTGAAAGTCACAATGTTTACGCTTTATTTGCATTTCGTGCCAAAGTTTCTTTCTTGGTTAGCTATTTCCTAAATTGGAGTTTTGGTGTTGTAATTCCTATCAGGAAAGTTTATTCTATACAACTCCATATGGGGCAATGGAGGCATATCGAAATTCTGTAGAGTCATATTGGGCATCCCGTGAGGTTGTAAGAATGCTATCCATTACAGTTCATACATTGTGGATTGCGTTTAATACATATCTCGTGCCATCATTCTTTCATTCAATTGTGCACTTTTTCAAAATGCTTCTCAATACCAAAGTTCTCTTACAAACAATTTATTTTACCTTTCTTTTGTAGAACCATGAGGGGGTGCCACGGGATGAGAACATGGAAGCCTGGACTGCTAGAGATGCTCAAGCAGGTATTGAAACCAGCGATGAAGCATTAGGGCTCTTCAAATATGAAATATCAAATATCTGATTATGCTGATGACAACCATTCTTATTCAGGACGATCTCCTCAAGAGAAGATGTGTGGTGGAGATGAAGATGAAATGAGAGTGCAATATTTGCCAGGTGCTTTTGAGGGTAGCAAAGCTACTAAAGCTTGCAAGAGGAGAAAAAGCATAAAGGCATCTATGCCTAAGACATATGGGGGAGATTTCCACCAGGAGAATCTAGTGTTCTTCCTATAGGTAACAAGGCTGAAACAAATAATGGTATTCCTTTGACAGTGTCGACAGGAAAGCGAGCTTTATCTTCTGCAAATCTGAACAATGGTTCGATTCCAACAAAGAGCATTCAAAGTTCAACAGTTGCTGCAAGACAACGTGCTGCAGGATCTCTTAGTGGAGGAACAACTGGGGCTTCTGGTCTTGCAAACAAAACTGATGTTTCAAGTGGTGATACCAGCTCCCTGCGAGAGGACTTTAACACATTTTCTGGTGGATCTTAACCTTCAAAAGGTATAGATGTTGAATCTACTGGAGCTTGTGGAAAACATTGGCTTTTGGATGCTGCAGATGTATCTGTCATGACAAAAAAGAAGAAAAAGTCGAAGCACCTTGGCAGACGGTCATCTTCAACTTCTATGGACACTGCTGGGAATTTAGGTCAATCTGGAAAAAGTATGGATAAGTCTTAATGTTCAGATGAAATTATTTATGGACATTTTCATGTTTTTTCCATATAATCGTTATCAATTCTTCTGTTGCATGGTTTGAATGCAGGGTTTGCAATATGAACATAAGTGGCAACAATATGTTACTTCTCCGCATGACCAGGTATCTATTTTTCATTCTATGGTCCAATCCTTATCAAGGTGGAAATAAAAAGCTAGCATTCTCTATTTCTTAATCTGGAACAGAGACTTTTAACTTTTAAGTACTGACTAATTAGTAATTATAAAGAACAACAGAACTTTGAGGTGAATATTTAGGAAATACAAGTCAAATCATTTACCTTCCTATCAAACAACATTTCTTAAAAATAAATTTGATGCAATTATTCAGGTTGGTATATAGGGGAATGCAATAGTATTCCTATTCTCCTTTTATAGTGTGTGCCTACAGGCATGTTAAATCAAGATGAGTAGAATAGTGCATGTTCAACAGGACTAACTCATATTATAAATGTATATCTCTAAACCCTTAGCCTTCAGCATATGTTTCTTAATTACTGTAATGACCCTTGCCAATCCTTCACGAAATTTTAACTCAACTGCTGGTCGGCTCTGACTTGTAAATATCGACCACTTCTCCTTTAACACTACTATTTAACGGTAACCCCTGTAGTTTCCTTCTTAACAATGTATGGTGTTTAAGCTTACTGTGGGTGTGGCTTGGGTCACAACTTTTGTCAAACACTTCACTGATGCACTGCTGTAGCTCTCTGTTTAAGACAAATGATTTGGAAATGCGCGGTTTGGACAGGTCTGGGCCCGATATTTCGTCAAACACTTGTGTGGAATATCACTAGCTGCTGTAGACTTCCTGTAGGTGACTTAAAACCAGATCTGATTTGTTGTATGTTTATTTTGGGATGTTATCTGATGGATATTTATTTCAGCGCCACACAATATATATATTATTTGACAATGACATGTGCTCAGGAAACATACATGTTCGACATACAACCTATCAAAGCATTACACACATAAAAAACCAGCATGCACAGCAGCAGTAAATAAATGGATAACAACTCAGATTTACAATATTTTGGCACACCTGAGACAAGGTCAAGATGGCAGCTTCCTTATGGGTTAACAGTGATACATTTGAGTGCTGTAGCGGCTTACTGGAGATGACCTTCAGTCGAGTGGACTGATATAAATTGCAGACTTCTTTCTATTGCCTGTAGCGACCTTTCTCGTGCCCAGAATGACTATGGACAGCCACGGTATGATGGTAGACAGTAAGATGGGCACTCAGCAGTAACAAATAATCTTCTGTAGGTGACCAACGAAGGAACAAGTCATTTTCAGCAGCGTTTGAGCATGAATCTTGGCCCCCACGATTTGCTTATCCCCCTCGACAGTCGTGCGCCCTCTCTTTCTTGTCTTCAACGGCGTTTCCCCTCTTCTTGTCTCCTCTTGCCAAGTGAAACAACCTCACCTCTGACTGTAGAAACACAGTGGTAGCAATGGTAAATACGCCCTCCTTCATCCACCAGCAGAGCCTGACTAAACGGTGCGACCTCTCCTTCTACACTGGCAGTCATGAGATGAAGTGCGTCCTTGGCCTTTTACCCATCAAATCAGTGATATGACCTGCTGGTGTTTCAATGAGAATATGCAGCAGTTAGCACCGTGACTGTAGTTCGGCTCTATGGAGGCATCAAATTTGGAGGGTAGTCTTAATTTCAATTTCAGTTCAGTTAGAAAGTATATATATTCATGGGGTTGATAAATTAATTATATACTTTATAAAAATAGGAGTAGTTTAAATATTGTATGTTTTTTTATTTTTTGGTGTCATGTTTTTTTGTTTGTTTACTTTTGATTTCAATTTTAAATTTTCAAAAAAATTTAGAGTCACATATATTAGTTGTGGAAATTGCATAATGTGAATGTCGTAAAGATATTTGAGGGTGCTCAATTCATTTATGCATTCAAAAACACAATTTAAACACTTCCAAATTTGGATTTTATCAAAAAAAACATTAACCACAGAAGCTTAAAATAAATAGACTACTAAAAAAATATGCTAAATAAAATATTACATTTCCAATCAATTTTAAGACAATAGAAAAAATCAAAAAATCAAGAATTATCACATTTAATAATTATGAATCATCATGTAACTACTAATGGTGGTGGTTGATTGGCTAAATGGGACTACAACTATGCAGAAATTGGTTTTGAAGCGGTGGATGGAAAAGGTTATTGACCTCTCGAGATCCTTCGCAAATATTTCCATTGGACATATTTATCGTTCCTTCAATAAGGAAGCTGATTCTTTATCAATGAAGGAATTGGGGTTCATGGATGGACAACTTTTCTTTAAGGAGCTCTATGATGACAGTATTTTAGACTCTGGTTCATATTTTGTCTTTTAATAGACTATTCAGTATTATGTCGTCTCTAGGATGCCTTGCATTTTTGGGTTGAGTCCAGTTTGTGTTTTTGGACCCTGCATTTTATAAACCTTGAATCAGGGAGATTTTGTATGGAGTTTTGTGAGGACATATATTTCTATGGTCCTTTTAGTTTTTTGTTTACAGATATGAAACTAAAGATGTAACTTTGATTTCAAAAATAAATAACAAGTTATATTTTTTTTCGGATGAAAAAAAAAAAGATGATGGTGATGGTGGAGATACCAATACATTGGCTAGTGGAAATGCATGACCAATAATTATACATCTCGAATCATCATGCAACTACTACAATATGATGCAGTATACTTGTTTCACTTGGTGGTCAGCTTGATTGGTTGGCTTTGATTATTTCATTATTTTTTTATCTTTTAAATATGAGCAATAAATCGTTGTTACCGATCCAAAAGAAGGGATTCTCAAAAGAAGAAAACTCTCATTATACTACCATTTTGTTGGAAGATGGGTGGAGTGTCCACCTGAAATGCATCAATCCTTTCTAAAGATCTACACAATTAAATCCAAAAGATTACATACAATAATTTCTTTTTGTTGTGAGTTACTTGTCATTTCTTAAAGCAATGTGCGTAAGCAATTTCTCTATAGCTCAAGTGTCAGATTTTTTGCAATGTCAGTACTCTTGTTAAAGAAGCATATGCATATAAATCCAAATATAGATGAAAAAAAGTACACTATATTGCTAGAAGATGCAGGAACTTTGCTTAGATTTGTCAAAAATAAGAAATGGTAAGCATGCATATGATGCAGACTCCTTACATTTAAAATGGTATGTGAAGCTTGTTGGAGAGGCAACAATGAACATGGAGGTTGAAATTAATTCCATAACAACTTCATTTATGAAGTTACCTCTACAAAAAGTCACGTTTGCTTGGATACTTGCCATGAAACAGCAACATCCCTTACCCACCTGGTTGTGCATCCTTATCTATCAAATCATGGATAGACAACCAGGATCCTTGAGTATCCTCATTGTGAATCCCTTACCCGCATGGATTATGGTTGGTTTCTTTGAACTCATGCATATCCAAGAAATAATGTATCGCCTTCTTTGAGGTAAGGCAATAGTGTTTATCACGTCTACTTCAAAGGCAGTGGAACGATCGTAGAAGCAACAAATTTTCATAAAATCTCTACAGAATTGAACCCCAGACAAATCAAATTGAATATGATGTTAAAACAATGAAACAAAGCCTACTAATAAAAGGAAAATTTGAATTGACAAACTGTCGTTGAATTTGATCTTGTATTGATTAAGGGAGTGGTAACATAAATGTTCTCATAACTACCAAAGAAGTATTAAACACGGGAGTATTAAAATGGCTTCTTCGTTCTAAATTGTTGAGCAATCCCATCAATCGCCTCCTTAGGAAATTGATAGTGGTTTTGCTATCCTTGCATGATCATCTATCCTCATCTATCCTTACCTCCTTGGGAAACTGATAGGGGTTTCATCATCTATACTCGTGGTTCTTCTATCCTCGGGAAACTAAAATTAAGTTACTCCTTGGCAAGTTGGCACTAGCATGCATAATTAATATTTAATGGACAATTCGTAGGAGAGCCCTTTTCATGAAATTTAAATCAAAATCCCGCATTTTTTTAACTGTCAAAAATAAAAAATAAAAATAACATTTTTTATGATGCCTAATTTTTGAATGGCACCTATGGGGCATGTTGGGATCCCTTTAACAGGTTGTGACGTGTTCAATTTTGATCCCTGGGAATCCTCTCCCTCGGCTGGTGCGTCCTTCTTCCCAATAGCACCCTTCTCAAGAATAACAACATAACTCTACCCCAACGCTATGGATCTAAAACAACGGAAATCTAAGCACGACAATTAAGAACAATAAGGAGATATGAGTGACCCCCTCCTCTCGGTAACTAGGGTGGATGGTTTCACCACGAAGCTATTTTCTCTTCTCTTGGTTTTACCGTTATGGGCCACGTTTACATTTTTCCCGCTCAATTAATTAATTAAAGTGACTTTATAAAGTCATTGTCATTTTATTAATTTATTAAGTATTTTTACTCAAAAAGTTATTTATTTCATTTTAATCCTCCCAACATTTAAAACTTTCCATCCTGGTTCCAATGATCTATTACACAAAGGTATTCCCTCAAATAATATGACTGAGATGACACCCTCAATGAATTTAATTAAATTATTCCCAATAATCCTCCCAATTTACGGGAATCACCGGAATGTAATGGAACCAAGAACGAACTGTGCGGAAATGATCTTGATGATGAATAATGGTGAATGGACTAGGTTGGGCCCCACAAAACTCTTTTGAACCCTCTAAACTCACTGGTAACATAATCTCACTCCTCTAACCTGGCTGACATAACCCCAAAAGTCATCTCCAACCGCAGAGCAAGGGAATAAAAAAAATGGGGGCATTGCAATTACAATCCCTTATAAAATAAAATATGTTATATTTGTCTTATAGAATCATGGACATTAGCTTATTTTATCTTTCAGATGTCTAGTCCTCACTTCTTTGATCGTCTGGCTTCCTACCATCATGCATTTATGTTCATTTTTTTCTTCTCTTATACCATTTTTAATCTCATTTTCCCTTGCGCACTTGCTTTTTGCCATAAATATTTCTTGCATGTCCCCATCTTAACAAATTTCTTCGTATATGTCTCATTTGCTTGTCTCTCACATCTCTCAAGTACATCTCTCACATCTTTCAAGTACATCAAGTTTTCAAACTATCCTCAGGACACGTGCCTATTGGTAGCTTCTAGTGGTTGACCCTTTTCTTCTAACTTCGTAAGTCATTAGTAATTCAGTGTTTCTCATCTCGTGTTGTTAGATGTCATTGTCACTTTAACGATATTGATTGTTATCTTGATTACTTTGCTTGCATTCAGAGTCACGTAACATTCTTCTGATCCACACCTCCTCTCTATGTTGTCCATCAGTTTCTTTCTTTTGAATTATGATTAGTCCATCTCAATCTTCTAATTCCAATTACCTTTCATCTTTTGTTGAAACTTGCTTGATGTGATGAATCAATCCTATGTGAAAGGCTCTTCTCTTCTTTTTTGGAAAGTATGGATTTAGCTTGAAGGCTTATTGCCCTACTACTTCAACTTGCTAGAGATTTGCAAAACTTGAAAACCTTTTCAGCTAAGAAACCATACGCGCATCTATTCCTTCAAAATCATATAACACTTGCATTGGCCTCTATTGTTGGTTCCCTAAGGTGACATTTTCTAGCACT
Organism: Larix kaempferi; assembly: GCA_027924585.1. Lineage (NCBI taxonomy): Eukaryota > Viridiplantae > Streptophyta > Pinopsida > Pinales > Pinaceae > Larix > Larix kaempferi. Next base: position 8,456,093 of record BSBM01001166.1, on the reverse strand, counting down.
ATGTCCACGATGCAATCATGAAATACTTGATGATAAAAGTTCCAGTATCTTTGGGACCCTAAAAGGTGGTTTAATTGTAGTGTCATCCTATTGATTAGGAAATTCACCATGCCTCATTAATGCAACAGTCCATAGTGGCATTCCTACAAGATGTATGCATTACTCAATATTCACGTGGGCCCAACTTAGGGCTTGTTTACTATTTGTTTATACAAGGTGTTCCTAGGGGCATAACACATGCTTAGCATAGACCTGGATTCCATTTGTGAGAACCGAGTTCTAAAATGGGGTATACTTGATGATTATTCTAAATAATTTGATCTTGACATAATTGATAATCCATACTATAAACAAGGATGGTAAACTACAACTTAAATATCATGTTAAAATATTGAGGAATTCACATACTATCATAGAAGGAGTGTGGAATAGCACCCCAATGAAGCTTAACAATTAAGCCTAATTCACAGTTATACAATTTGAATAGTTAAGCCTAAGGGCAACTTTGTGTCCAATGATAAAGAGGAATACAAAATATCTTCAATCATAAATAGTTGATGTTACACGCAAGATAACAAGAAATGGTTGGATTACTAGTATAGTTTGAAGTAATAATGTAATTATCTTCCCAAGAATTAAAACTGATATTGATGTCAATTTCTTAAAATAAAATATGTTAATATAAGACAATATCTAAAATCATATAAAAATCGTGCCCAAGTCATGTGTGGGTTGCTTTAATGTTTTTTTTACTATGCGCGGCATGCGGGTTGGTTTAGTAATTTTATTAACCATGCATTTTAAATAGCATAGCATAAGGTTTAGCCATCGACTTTTCATTAGAATTAGTAAAATTTGTATCTGTAACATGAATATGCTTGCTAGTATTTTTAAGAATTAGCCCTTTCCACTTTGTTGCTAATATTTTGATAATAAATTATTATTAATATGGTATGGGGTAGCATTTAAATGATTACATTATTAATGAGTAATATTAATATTAATGATAAGTAATAAAATAATAACATTAGTCTTTAATTGATATTTGGGGATGTATATCATTTTATTTGGAACTGTTACCTGTATTTTAGAGGTCAAACACCTTTTTTCACACACAAAAATGGGATCTACATCCATCGAGGTTTTTTGTCATAAACTAATGGATATTATCTCCTTTTTTTAATATTTTGATCCTTAATGGTTTTGATTCTTAACTTTGAATATTTTTTCTTTAATTATTAAATTTTTTATATTTTGTACATGTAGTTTCTCCATAATATCCAGATCCTAGGTTTAAAAAATTATTGCAAATTTGTATATGTATCCTTGTAACTTAGGATGATATTATTAATGTCCACAAATGACCAAAAAAGAAGGGCAAACATCGGCACTGATAAGCAGTGGGAATGCAAATGTCACTCCTAAAAACTAAAATCCAAAAGCTAAAAGAGTAGGGAAAGGATCTACATAATAGCAACATTGAAAGCAAACGTAAATGGCGATAGCCATCAATACAATGCAAGAGTGGCCTATTCCAGTCACACTCAAAGTAGAAATAGGGAAAGAAAAAGAATAAGAGGAAGAAGCACTTTGCGACCTGCAAAGGGTGAAGGTACCATGGGTAAAGGAGGGAAATTTTTCAGACTGTGTCTACCTCAAAGATGGTGTCTATGCACTGCTAGAGGATGTCCTTGGGAGAATATATGAGGCCGAGAATATCAAGAAAGCACACCCTAGATTTGCCATATGGCATTTATGTGCATTCTGGCTTAGTTTGGTGACCGACAAGTCAACTCCAATGCAGATAAGGCAACTAATACTTATGATTTTTATAACTCATAACCTGGATTTTGTGGATATAGGTTCAGGTCAATTTAGGTTGGCTTAGGAACTGCTTACAAGGTACGTTGGTTTTACAAAAAGGTATGCAAATTGAACCTCTACTCATGGGAGCATACCAAAATGCCTAAAATTTGTGGTGTGGGCCAAACATTGATTGCAAAGTTACAAAAGGCTAAAGTTCAAATTGCTGTCGCCCAAGTAGCATTTCCTTACCTTTTTCTTAGTAGATTAACATATTAACAAATTTTGAAGAACGAGTTATGAACTTCTACCTCTATGCTCTCATTCACCCCTTGGTCAAAACTTCCAAGGAAAATCCTTACCACCTTCATAATTCTTAGATGTTTAGAGATTTTTGATCTTTGAAATATCTTGAAAATGAACCTTGTTAACTTTTACAATCTCTTCAAATTATTTTTCCTTTGACCCGTCAGAAAGACCAATTGACCAAAATGTATTACGCATTTCTTAAAATTGCCATCATTGTAAAACAACTTAGTGTTAATATGCTCATCTTTGTTATGCACCATATCTTGACAGTCGTTAATTAAAAAATCCAATGTGGATTAGCTTAGCATTGTATTGCTTATTATCTGTTTGACGAATATAGAGTGATTAAGATGATTGTTATGTGCACATGTGGACTCCCTTGAGGTTGTATGGTAAATGGAATTTACTGTTTAATTTATTAATGGCAATGGGTATGCTACTTCATATTGAACACACAAATTGAATATAGAATATCCATATGTGGAATGCTAATTTAGTTGTTTGCAAAAGTACTTACATGATTATTTGTAAATGTTGTATTAGTGGTATGGATTAACACTTGAAAGAGTTGGGTATGGCTATATATATGTTTCATGTTAATGATGAACTATTCCACATGTTGATTGATTATGAGATAGGCGGATTCCTATATTGCCAAGGGGCACAATATGTATTGAACATAATGAGTATAATGATGTTATATCAAATTTCATGCTATTTAATTGTGGATTCCAATATTTCTATGACTTGTGGGTGAGTGTGAGTTTTGACAGAAATTGTGACTTGCCCAAAGTGGTTTTTCAATGACGGGACCCCTTAGAACAATGATGACACAGTATGGTTGATGTAGGGTGTTGACCCTAGTACTATCAGGGAGGGTGGAGGCATTTCCCACAGTTTATCCCCCAAAACCTGGAGTCGTGGGAGGGTTGTGTTGTGCACACTCTCCTAGATGTATGATGACGACTAGCGGATGCCTGTTGGGGAAGCTTGGTCGATGTAGTCGATCGACACTTCCGCTTACGGGTTCTATATGTGGTTAGGTCGTGTAGTTGACGCCACAGTATATTGCAGCAGAGGACGGGATGGTGAGGTCAGGAGATGGAAGTAGTGGTGATTAGGGGGTTGGAGTATTAATGGGGTGGATGGGACCAATGATGGATTGGATGGTGTTCTTGATTGTTATTAACCATTGTGATTATATGCTTGATTTCATCATTATATTTATCTAATTTTGTCTTATGGATTATGTATGAATGATTATGAATGATGCATTGTTTAATTGTTCTTCTATATGTTGTTTGCGAGCATGTAATAATGATCTATTAGGAGCATTAAATATGATTATTAGTACCCACGCTTAAAACATGTGCACTGGCCATGCATACGCTAATTCGTGAGTACATTACTATGATTGGTCGATTGATGAATAAATTAATATGGTTATATTAGCTAATAGTATCTTGGTTGATGAATTGTTGAAAGTATTACTTGTGTGTTGAAAGTATGAGTTTGTTGACTTGTCAAATATGTTTTAGATTTATATAAATTGTTTGTATTATTTAATGACATATACAATTATATACATATAATATAACATATGTGATATATAATATAGTATATGAAAATATCTTATTTGACTTATGAATGAAAGGATAATATAAATAAATGGATAGATAGGATTTGCACAAATTTTTAGAAAATAGTTGTCATAGTTGCATTAAGATGGAAGAATGAGGGGTTTCTATCAGTTTCAGAAAAACGTGGGCAACTGACCATCTTGTTGCATTAAAGATAGCTTGATGTACCAAGTATTGCTGTTAGGGTTTCTACAAGTCCGCTGCTAGTCTGCACGAAGTGATTTGTATGGACCCTCCCCCGGATCCGGGTCGGGAAGCCCTGGAGGATGCTCGGCTTCTCATCACGGATCATTTCAGAACGCTGGTGGCGTCACAACCAGCAAACCCCAAGACGGCCTCCGCGAAAGAGTCTAAATTTGTCAAAAAAGCTGAAGTCCCAGAAGTGAAGTTACTTCAAATGCTTCAAAACGCAAGGCTGTGGCCCTAGCTGACAAGGGCTTAGTTGGTCACTTCACGGGCTTATGGCCGTCGCCTCGCTCTATTGAAATATGGCTCAACAAAAATTGGAGACCACTAATTCAAGGAGAAGTGCAACAAATTTTTTGTGGCAAGGGGTTCTTTGTTTTCTATTTTGAAAAGGAGGAAGATCGAGATCTAATCTTCAGGAATGGGCCTTACTTCATGGGGCCAAGAGGAATGTATCTCAACAAATGGGATCTCTCATTCGACCCAGAGAAAGATATCCCAGCAGCTGTTCCAGTCTGGGTTAAGCTTCCACACCTTCCTCTCCACTGCTGGAATGACGAAGATCTCCGAGCCATTGGAAATACGTTGGGGAAATACATCGACAAGTCTGAACCAAAACCCCCAATGTTTTCTTGTGCAAGAATATGTGTAGAAGTTGACTTGGAAAAGGGGTTACCAAAAGCAATAAATCTAGCAATGGACGGATGGAGCCATAGGCAAACAGTTGATTACGAGCAAATACCATTCAAGTGTAAGGCATGCCATGAGTATGGACATTTCGCCAGGCTATGCCCAAAAAGGAAAGCCTCAGAAGATGAAGAAACTCAAGGGGGGGAATGGAACGAGGTTACAAAAAAAAAGGGAAGCAAAAGCAATACTCAGGTAGCCTCTAAAACCCCAATGAGAACCCCAGGAAACGCTAACAAATTCCAAGTTTTGACGGTAGAGGAGGAAAATGAGGAACAGGAAAAAGAGAAACAAATAGACGAGGAAAAAGAAAATGAGGAACAGACAAATTCAAAGAAGGAGGGTACCTGTAACCCAGCGCGGCAATTTTCAGCAGTAGAAATAGAGTCTTCATTAAATTCAGGAGGATCAATAACACGAGCAAAAGCGAGACTTTTTCAGGAAGAAACTTCAGATAGTAAAGATGAGGAGCAGGAGCTCACTGTTAAAAGAGGAAGAAGGCTCAATAAAGTAATAAGAGAACAAGAAGCAGCTCACGAAAAGGCGGCAGGTAAGCAAACCAGCCTAGATCAGCATGTAAGGATTATCAATAGCGGCAAGCAGCAACAAGGAGCGCAGGAGGAAAGAAAGGACAAAGCAGGACCTCTTCCAACAAAGAAATAATGAAACTAGTCTCCTGGAATTGCAGAGGATTAGGCGGAAAGCAAAAAGCAGAAGCAATAAAAAGATTAAAAAAAAAGGAAAAATTTACAATACTTCTGATCCAGGAGACTAAAATGCAAGAGGAGGAGAGTCACAAACTCATGAAGCAACTATGGCCCAATGGAGAAGGTAATGCTGTGAATTCCTTAGGAGCTTCCGGAGGAATCATCACGTGGTGGGAAAAGGGTATGTATCAATGTAAATCCTCTTTCTCAAATCGTCATTGGATTTTTGTTAAACTTGAAGAAAAAGCAAGTAATAAAAACTTTTGGGTGGGAAATATCTATGGACCTACTGTCTATGGACAGAAAGAAATCTTTTGGGAACAGCTAATAGAGCTGAAACACAGCCTTGATGGGCTCCCCTGCATCCTAGCGGGGGATTTTAACACCACCATATCAGTTGGGGAAAGAAAAGGGGGATCCAAAGTTAGGGATCCATATGGAGAAAGAATGGAGGATTTGATGTCCACATGGAGATTAGTCGATATCAAGCCCAAGCAGGGCAACTTCACTTGGAATAATAAGAGAGTAGGACCAAATCATATAGCGGCCAGGCTTGACAGGTTTTTATTAAGTTCTTCATTCCTTAATGATTCCAAGATACCAAATTCGAACATCCTTGCTTCAGCAGTCTCAGACCACAAACCCATATCTCTCTTTTTCTCCTTCCCTGGAAAGTTAGGCCCTCTTCCCTTCAGATACAATCCTGCCTGGCTTGAGGATGAACGCTGCTTAAATGAGGTAAAAGCTGCGTGGAGGCAATTCATCCCCGGATCTCCGGGGTTTATTTGGGAATCAAAATTAAAACTGGTGAAAAGAACTCTAAAAAACTGGGCGAAATTGAACTACATAAAACCAGGGGAGGAGCAGGAGAAATTACAAAAGGAGCTAGAAAGACACCAGATCAAAATGGAGCAAATTCCAGTGACTGAGGACATGTTAAAGGAGGAAAAAGATCTAGAAGAAAAAATCCAAAAAGCTGAGAGAAAGGAAGAGGAAGAATGGAGGTTAAAATCTCGCAGCCTTTGGCTGAGAGCAGGTGACAGAAACACCAAGTTTTTTCATGCTCAGTGCAAGGAGAGATACAGGAAGAATACCATCGAGAGCATTACAAAGGAGGACGGAGCCAAAATCGAGGGGCAAGATCATATCTTAAGAGAGGCAAAAGCACATTTTGAAAATTTGTACAGCAACAGTGATTTGGCCCTTAAGGAAGAAATGGAACAAATGAATAAAGAAATTCCTAATCTAATATATGAGGCTGATAATAAAAAACTAATGGAACAGATATCTGAAAGTGAAGTAAAAAAGGCTATCTGGTCGCTTCATCCGGACAAAGCTCCTAGCCCGGACGGATTCACAATCAATTTCTATAGGAAATGCTGGCACTAGTTAAAAAAATATCTCATAAGAATGCTAAATTGGACCAGGAAAAGAGAGAAGATAGGGGGAGCCACAAATTCCTCCTTCATTGCATTAATTCCCAAGGAAAAAAACCCACTCTCTATGGGAAGATACAAGCCGATCTCCCTATGTAATTCCTCATATAAAATTCTCACAAAAGTCATTGCAAACAGAATCAAGGGCCATCTTTCTCGGATTATTTCCCCAAATCAAGGAGGCTTCATTGTGGGGCGTCAAATTTATGACAACATCCTGCTCGTGCAACAAGCTATACACTCCAGCATACAAAGGAAGGACTCAGGTATGGTCATTAAATTGGATATGGCAAACGCTTTTGATAGAGTTAGGCATGAGTTCTTATTCTTAGTAATGGAAAAATTTGGGTTTGATCAAGAGTTCATAAGCTGGATCAAAGCTTGTATTGGCTCTCCATGGGTCGCCCCTCTGATAAATGGAAGGCCATCCTCCTTTTTGCAAATGTCTCACGGATCGAGACAAGGATGCCCCCTATCTCCTTGTCTATTCGTGATCATGGCAGACTCACTCAGCAGAACTCTTAATAAACTCCAAGATTCTGGATCTCTTCCTGGAATTGAAATAGCAAAAGATGTCCCTCCTATAAATCACGCTCAGTTTGTAGATGACACCATTTTGCTAGGCAGCGCCTCTCCTATCATCGCCTCCAGATTTAACTCCTCTCTGTCCCTTTTCCTGAGGGCGTCCGGAGGTAAAACCAATAACCAAAAATGCAATGTATATGGCTGGAATTGCAACAACCTTCAACTCAGAAATCTAGCCAATATATTGGATTGTAAACCTTGCTTCGATTGGACTTCATTCAAGTACCTGGGCATTCCTATTTTCCAAAAAAAACCTGCCTCTTCTGCTTAGACTCCCATACTTGAAAAATTCAAAAGCAAAATAAGCTCTTGGGGGACCCACTGGCTAAACCTGTCAAGCAAAGTGATTCTAATCAAAGCTGTACTTTCTTCAATTCCCATATTCTCTGGAGCTATCCTACTAGCTCCAATCTCAGTTACTAATTCTTTTTGTCTGGAAGTCAGAAAGTTTCTTTGGCAGGGTGGAAAAACACAGGGGAAGAAGTTTCATTTAGTTAATTGGAAAACAGTCAAAGAAAAGAGACATAGAGGAGGGCTGGGAATATGAGACCCCGCAACAATGAGTAAGGCTCTGGGATCCAAGCTAGTTTGGAGAATGATAACAGGGAAAAGAGAATGGTGGAAGGATGCCATAAGGACAAAATATATCAGGGGACCCCGGCAAAGATGTCTAAGCAACCTGAAAAATAAAAAAGGAACAACAATATGGAGGTTAATTCACTCATCAGCTGGGCTAATCAAAGACCATATCTACTGGATTCCTGGCAACGGAAGCAAAATTAACATTTGGAAAGATAGTATCAATGGAGCTAGCCCCTTAGGAGAAAATGGTGAAATCCGGAATGTCAAGATTTGGCTTCAGGAAAGGGGAATCCAAAAACTGGCTGATATGGCTACCTGGAATTCCAATGGGAGGTGGAAAGGCTGGAAAAACTTAGAACCCCCGGATAACCTTGAGGAGAGCTACAAGAAATTTCTGCTGTTATTACATGGGAAGGCTCCCACAAATATCAGAACCAAAGACTCCAGAGGCTGGGGGAAAGAAGGAAGGTACACTGTCAAAGCTGGGTATGACCTTCTCACAGCAAGTTGTCTTCCAGTCCAAAAAATTTGGAAGAAGGTCTGGAACTTAGACAACATACCAAAAATCAACTATTTCTATTGGGTTCTGGCTCATAACAAACAGCTGACTGCTAACAATTTAAAGCTTCGTGGAATAGAAGGACCTTCCATATGTCATCTATGTAAAAATTCAGAAGAGAGTTCTCAGCATTTATTTATAGAATGCAATTATTCTAAGCAAGTCTGGAACCTGGTTCTTGGTTTGCTTTCTAACTCCATCTCCATCCCCAACCAAATTTCGATGATGATTGAAAATTGGACTAATGGCTTTCAGGGGATACGGAAGACCAAACCTTCAATTTACAGAATTTTGAAACTTCTTCTGGTGAACATATGTTGGCAGCTTTGGCTGGAAAGGAACCAGCGTGTCTTTGAAGGAAAAAGCAAGACAGAAATAAGAACAGCAAACAAAATCATTTCCCTGACTGCAGAAACCCTGACGGCAAAGGAAACAACAATTCAGCAACAAGACTCCTTAACTTGGCAAGAATATCAATGGTGCAAAAACTTTATCAAAGGGAGCCTGCTTCAGTCCAAAAAGACATCAATTCTACAAAAATGGGAGATAAGGAAAGATACACAGTCCTTCAACGACTAGTGGAGAAATAAAAAAAGACATACAATCTTTTTTGATGGAGCATCTAAAGGGAACCCAGGGGAGGCAGGTGCGGGGGGGATTATTTTCGATCCTGGAGGAAGAAAGGTAGTCGAATTTGCTTGGGGACTTGGCACAAGAACAAATAACGAAGTAGAATGGATGGTGATGTACCACTCACTCGAGCTAGTCTCTTCTTTAAATGTGGGAAAGTTACAGGTATTTGGAGATTCCAGGCATGTAATTCAGAATATGAATAACATCTCTTCGAGAGGAGCAAAGAACAAAAATCTACGAAAAAGAATCAAATCCCTCACTCTTCCCACTGATATAAAATATCTCCGCATTCTTAGAAGCCTCAACTCGGCAGCAGATGGACTCGCAAATGCTGGAGTCTCTTTGGGACAAGGCCAAATAGTGCAAAATAAGGTTGTGGGATATGAATTCATCCCCTGGCAATGTTAGCTATGGACACATTTCAATTATGGGATATAGAACACTCTCTAAGGTTATCAAAGTGTAATGTTTGGAGGCAAACTTGTCGTGGTGGGCTCCCCGCTGCATGCACCATTCAGCTGGCACGTCGAGGCCATGTGCCTCCCCACCTGGCCCCAAGACTCTCATGCTCCAGCATTTATTGCTATGAGGCGGTTTACAGGATTGACATCGAATTTATGGAGCAGCTCAACCCCATTCCGCTTGGCTCAGGGTTTCAGCGCCTCTCTGTGGTGGATTTGGAAACATAGCAGCACGAAGAAGAACCTCGGGAGCTCAGAGTTATGGAAGGAGTCCGGTAGGCCATCGCCACCCTCAGCCAGATAACTTCGGAAGTTAAGGTGTACCTAACAAGGACTTATTCGGCGGTTTGTTCAATTGCAGACCAGAACAAGGAGCAGAATCTAGAATTCAAATACGTCCACTCCCGTCTTTCCTGTGTGGAATCTCGTCTTGACGATATAGAAAGAAATACAGTCGAAGTTCTGGGGAAAATGGATAGCATCAGAGAGGATCTTTCAGTCTTCATAAGTAAAACTCAATTCAGTCAGGTGCACGAAGCCCCGTCTGTCAATCAGGGTATGATGGAAGCTGCGTCCTTCCTACAGCAGACCAACAGATAGTTTCTTTTTCTGAATTTAGGATGTCGATCCACAGGTTTCACATGAACTTTTTTCTGAATGTTCTTCTGTATACTGCTCTGTAATCAGTTTGTTAAAGTTTATACTAGTAGAATGACTGGAAATCTCAGGAAAACTAGGAAGAAAGACACTGAAAGCCAAACTCTTTGTAAATTCTGCAGCTTATTCCTTTTTGAAGCAGAATCATGGCAAAATTTTTGTACTGCATGGCTGTGCACAGCCTTTTTTATATATATATAAATTCCCCTGTTTCGGTTAAAAAAAAAAGATGGAAGCATGACAAGTGAGACTTTGCATCCATGTTTATTAATATTTTAATTATTTAAATTAAATTGCTATTTTTTTTGGAGAAATGAATTTATTGATTGATGATTATTATTTTATGGGAATTTATTGATGGATGAGGGAGATGATGAGAAGTTTTGATATAAATAGGAGACTTGAGAGTGGAAGGAAGGAGGTTCTTTTCTCTTGAAGATTATTTTGGTGAGAGTATTATAAGAAGGAGAATTTTGGATATTTTGGGGCATGAGGAGTTTGGAAGAGTTGGAAGAGTTTGAGAACTCTTGGAAGATTTGATACATAGCCTACTAGTGCATCACTGTTTTGTTCTCTGGGGGTCTCGGGCATGGAGGGCCAGGAGGCCATTTGGATGGGACCATTTGGATGGCTTCCTGGGGCTAGAGAGACGGCTAGGCCCCTAGTTGGCTGGGAGGTAAAACCGTGGTTCCGCTTTGGGCAATGAAGATAGAAGTAACCCAAGATGAATATGAAAGCTTGCTTCAATTTGGAATTCGTCACGATTCTTATATCGAGATATTTTTCTTGTGATTTCAAATTGCTTATATAATGTTGTAAACTTGTTATATGCTATTGTAAAATGATTATATGTTCTTTATATGCTCCTTAGTTATACATTTAAATCCCACAATTTGAGCTTGTATTAACAGTCTTATGCATTTTGAAAATGAAAATAAATAGATGCTTTGTTAGATCAAAATTCTTAATGCCCATGAGAGGCATTACAATCTTCCAACTATGTGGATCTACTTTTGAGTCTCCACTCTACCTTCTTTTTGTCTAAATGTTCCTTTTTTATCCTCTGTTGTCTTTAAATCTAGCAACTCTTCATCACTGGAAGACCCTAGACATTATTTTCAAAAAGAGTGGTTATGTTTCTTCTACATTTTCTAGGTCGACTTGATTTTCATTCTTTTTCATCTTTGCGCTCCCTACAACTAACTTCTTAATGTGTTTGATATTGGAGGCAAATTGAGGCAAAAATGAATCTCATCAACAAGGATTGATAACATTTCCATTTTTTTGTAATAAGAAGTCTAAAATATTCCTTAGTACTAGGGTTTAAACAAGCATCAATAATAATAAACAGAGAGAAATAATACACAATACAAGCAACTATATAGACACATCAATATACCCTGGAAAGCCCCAAGCCAAAAAAAAACTAGCACCAATGAAGATCTTCATTACATGGCCAAAATTGACCATCCGAGCGAACTAAGCTCACCCTCTCTCCTCCAGGACACCTTAAAATGGCGCCTCCTTAAGCTTTATAAAGGCTTCTGTGCATACAATACCTTGGGCCAATACCATCGGCTATAAGAAACCATGTGCCCACAACCATGTGCTAGGCCTAAACCACCTTTGACTCATTTCCGAGTCAAGGTTAACCGTAACAAGCCCCCCTTTAAGCTTGACTCAAGGATCTCACATACAACCCCCTATCACCTAGGTCTATCTCTCAAATTTACTGGTGAGTTACTAGGGGTATGCATGCCTACCAAGTGTTACAACCATATGTCATTTTACATGCAAATTGCTCCATTAATAAATAAAAATTCATGTGTCTCATGGTGGCTTCACCATCACCATCCGTTGCTACATCCTCTCTCTTTTCCATGCTCGCTTTCTTTCTCGTCTACTTGCTCATTTTATGCCATGCTCCTTTTGTACCTGCATCCAACCATGTCATTGACGTCCGTATAAAGAATAATCCATCTACTGGATTACATGGGTCAGTCGTTGTAACCACTAGTTCTATAGGAATTCTCTTCACATACATGGTTCATCAATCTTGGTCCCAAAACTGAGATTAAATCTCACATTCCTCTCGCAATCGAAGATTCAAACTCTATAATTCCACATCAAGCAAGGCTACAAGTACACCTACCACACTCGTACCTATCCCAGTGGTTCATTCCACAACTTGATGCCACATCCGTTTTTTGCACATAAGAGGGATACCTTGTGCTTCTAACACCCGGAGATATCAAACTTGCTTATGGCTAAGTTTCACAAAAACCCAAAAAAATACTGCTAGAGTGTCAGGTACCACTGAACATGCATTGCATAATTAATTCAAAATACCAGGTACGACAAACTTTTAATGCTTCTCAGTTACAAAATCTCCACTTTACAATTATGTGCTTGCCCATCATTTCTTTATTTGCCATCACTTTACACTAATACTTATCATAAAATCTCCACTCCCCTTTTTAATCTTAATTACCACGAGTCCACTTAACTTTTGATTCAAAACATTTCATAACTTGAGAAATGATGTGAAAAACATTAAAAATTCATTTACTCAAAACACATCCTCCTCTTAAAAAAATTATAGCTTTTTACCTTTGTGATTTTCAAAACATTCACATGAATCTTCCTCATGATTTACCCACGACTTTTCCTCACGCCAGAGCGATTTGAAGAAAAAATTCAAACTGGCGTGCTTCCCTTGGCTCTGCAACAAGACCGCCATGGTCTCTCTCCCACAATATGTACTTTTCAGTCAACACTCCTCTACATCGTCACGCCGGCACATTGGATCCTCTTTCATGTGCTTCAACACGAGGTGGATCTCTACACTTCTCAGGGAACAAATCGTGGCTCCTCCACAGCAAGATCAAAGGTTTGCACTTCCATGCCGTCAGCGACTCCTCAATTGCAGAGGAAAAATACCTCATGGCACATGCAAACAATGTTAAGTCGGCTACAATAACAGGTATCAATGGCAGCAGTCTCTTCCATCGTCGATCTCCTTATGGGGTCTGCAAACTCTAGAGTGTGGCCTACTTTATGGCTGGGTACTCACGCAGTGATCTTCACATTGAATGGCTCCATCAACAATGGCAGCAATTAATCTTCTCTAACAAATGTGATCTCCGCTCCTCTCATGTTTGTTGGATTTGCAAAGTTGTTCTTCTTCACAATGTCACCTTTCTATTAATTCTTCCATAGCATATGCACATAGCAACACCAACGAGCACAAAAGCACACCAAACTATGGCTCTAATACGAGTTATTAGATTATAACGAGCATACAATAATAATAATTAGAGAGAAATAATACACAATACAAGCAACCATATAGACACATCAATATACCTTGGAAACCCCAAGCGGGGAAAAACCAACACCAATGAAGATCTTCATTGCATGGCCTGAACCATCCAAGCCAACTAACTTACAATGGAGCCTCCTCAAGCCTTATAAAGACTTACGTACATGCAATACCTTGGGCCAATACCATGGACTACAAGAAACCATGTGTTAGACCTAAACCACATTTGACTCATTCTTGAGTCAAGGTTAGTTGTAACATTTATCCAACTAATCATGATTAGATTTAAAAGGAAATGGAGGTTTTCCATCCTCCTTTTCTAATTGTATAATAATAAGTAGATGATCATACAAGCCATTATTTCCTACCTAATAGTTGTATCTTGCAACTTCCTGCACCAATTTTTCTACCATTAAGAATATATCCATCATCTTAGAGATGATCATTCTTCCATCTTAGCACACAAACTAGCATCTTAAGATCACTTTAGGATTGAATTCATAAAATGAGCATAGATCCATCTTAAACCCGTATCTATCAAGCACCGAGAGGGATCCAATTTCTTGAGGTGTATTTCTTTTTTTAAATTTAAACTCAAGAAATTTGATCTCTCTTGATTGATAGATCCGGGTTTAAGTTTTAAGTTTTTATTTTATAAACGAACATCTATTTTTTAATTACTTTTCATAATATTTTATTTTATGAACCAACCTGGATTTTTTTAAATACTTTCCATAATTTTTTTTATTTTATGAGCCGACATGAATTTTTTTAATTATTTTGTTAGTAGCAAACGTTACATCACAAACGTTACAACATCTCCCCCATACTGGGCTGTAGAGCACCTCGTTTCTCTCGGTGCAATCAATGACAGCTCATGGACAACTAAGCGGGAGGCCATTGTCACCACACCTAACCTTTTTTTTTTGTCTCTTTAGGTTGTCTCTTCTCCATCTCAAAGGTGGAGTCCCTAGGGTAGGATTACTATAATTTAACAATGGAGTAAATGGTGAAAATGAAGAGTAACTTTAGAAAAACAAAGTGTTTTGGTTTTTGTAAAATATAAGAGTCATGAAGGAATTGAAGACTAGTGTTTTATAAAATGGGAAAATGGGGTCAACCAAGGATTGCATGAGGCTTTCTTTGGGAAGATTAGAAGGGGACAAGGTCACAATGCACAAACCTAGATGCTCTCTAGTGGATGGGTTAATTTTAGAGATCACACAAAAGGAAATTTGAGCAAAAAAAAATCAAATGGACTCAAGGAGGAAAGCTACGTTGAAAGGCATACAAAAACACATGATTTATAGACATGGAATATGCACCTAAAATACACTTCCAATTGCTAACAATCACATAAAAGATAGAAAGTCTAATCCTTCATTACCTCAATTCCATTAACAATTTGAAGATCCATTAACCAACCAAGCACATGAGCAACATGAAAACTCTTCAATATAGCACTGGCATCAACCATCCTACATCCCACTTAAGTATCCCTTGTCCATCAAACTCAATACCCTGTGCCCTTGTTCCCTGATTTTCCTTCTACCTCCCCTCCATTGCTTCTACACGAAATGTAATAAAATATACCCTAAATATTTGCATTGCCATGTAACATAATTAATCCCCCTTGGCCCGTTAATACAAGGAAATATATTTTCTTATTTCCGTATCATAGTTTATTCCCCAATATGAATGGATGTGATAGGATATTGCCTATCAACTAACCCCCCCCATGCTATAAGTACAATAAAGAGACTAACTTGCTCATCTTTATTCAGTGCTCCTTTATTAAGCAAGTTTGGGATGATGTTGAAGGTTTGGTTGGCATCTAAAATCTACGGAGAGGTGAATCAATGGAAGAATTTTTTTCATATTTGTTCTTGAGGAAGGATCTTAAGGTGTTTAGGACATTTACTTTCGTTGTTTTATGGGGTATTTGGACTACGAGAAATTAATATTTGTTTGAAGGGAAAGTCCTTCCTTGGATTCAAGTATCTACACAGTCAATGGATTTACTTTCTCATTATAAGTATATCTCCAATGCAACTCCAAGACTTTTAGGTCCACTTCAGGTTGATAAATATCTTTCACGGGGCTTCTTTGATGATGTGTTTATGTGAAAAATCTACTTTCTTTCCAAAGGCACATTGGTCAAGGCACTAACAACTTAGGAAAATTAAAGGCACGTTCATTTATGATGTTTGATTTGGCTAAGGGTTTAAGTTCATTTCATATATTAGGTTATTATCTAATGGCTATCAATTGGATGACATATCAAATTTAGATTTAGAATAATAGGCTTCTTCCTCTTGCAACTCAATTGAAGCAAACCTTTAGACAATTTATAGGGATCATATTTACAAATGTTTTTAGAGAACACAAGTAGGATGTGGATAAATTGTCAAAGGAAGACCTAACACCTCGAGAGAATAGTATTTAGTTGGAAGGATTCCATAATGGTCTTTTTGTTGCATGTAGGGAATCTTTACTTAGAGATTTTTGGTGAATGAATTTGGGTAAACAACAAGCTTTTGATTGCTTTGTCTTTGGAATGATCCATGACAGTCTATATGTTTTTTTGGCTTTGATATGGCAGGCTTATGGTCGGAACCTACGCCAACTTTCCTTTTTGTCTATGCTTTGAGCACTTGATGAATGTATCTTTGGTTCCACTTGAATAAAAAATGTGTTTTTTTTTGGAAAAAATAGTAAGATTACCCATGCACCCTACATGATTTACAAAAATTATATG
This sequence comes from Larix kaempferi, assembly GCA_027924585.1. Classification (NCBI taxonomy): domain Eukaryota; kingdom Viridiplantae; phylum Streptophyta; class Pinopsida; order Pinales; family Pinaceae; genus Larix; species Larix kaempferi. The sequence continues at coordinate 8,439,768 of BSBM01001166.1, read as the reverse complement.
TTGTACAGCTATACATTTGTTAATTGCATGATTTGACTTTGATCTTCCATAGATAATTAAGCCATTTCTCATGTGTTAGTATTTCATTACCCTTAATATGTTGGTAATGGTCATAATTGATGATTTCGGTGAAACCCTTTCATTTACACAAATAAATGATAACAATGTGATATTTATCTATTAAGAATCAAAGACCCTTTATCATGCAATGCATTTGAAAGATAGAGAATAACTATACAATTTGTTTGAATTGCAACATGGATTAACTTGTATCAAGGTTATCTTTCATTGAACTTTCCATTTGGTGGTCTCTATTTGGTAGTCTCTATATTAAAGGTAAATGAGTTCCCATTAGTTCACATCTCCATGTGAAAAAAACATATTTAAACCATGACACCTTTCGATGATATATTGAAATGAGGTTGAACTTACCCCTTAAAGTTAAACTAGCAAATTGACCGAAAGGGTCAAATATACACTGCAAGATATGTTATTTAATATTTGTTAAATATTCAACACAACAACAAAAAATACAAATATAGAATGCATACAGGTTGATACGATAGTAATTCAAATGCAATTATTATAATGTATGATGAATGCAAAGCCCCACTACATGTCAAACAAAACTCAAATATCATTCATACAATTTTACAATTGTTTGTATAACATATATATTTACCAAGCATTTATGCATCCTGAAGTTGTATATAACAGAAATATTTTGAGTCTTTGTATATTTTAAATTGTCTTTGTATGAGTCTTAGTATAGTCAATCATAAGCCACAATAAGAAATGGAATATCTAGAATGACGGTGGAAGGAGGCTATAAGGAAGGTGGCTCAATCATGAGCTACAAAAACGACTTAATATTTGGAAGGAGGTTGCTCAATAATGAGCTACAAAAACAATTGGATATTTGGAAGGAGTGTGGAAGGAAGGTGGCTCAATCACACCCTTGAACCTTTAAAACCAAGTACAATTACATGTTATCTTTGTTGAGCTAAAGATAATGCCAAGGATCAATTCAATTTATCATGTAAAAGTTTTTTTCAATTTTTGCGACTGTATTCTTGTTAGATTTTGGCTTGCATAACACAATCTTTTCTCATACTCTATGTTCATCTAATTACAATATTTGTTAGTGCCTCTAAAATATAACATACCCATCATTATTGTTTCATGGATGTCTTCGTTTTTTCCTTTTTGTGAGTATGCTTTGCACTACCTTTCTTTATGGCAGATAAATCGAGTTAAGTTGAATTTTGAATCATGGTTTCATCTTTTTATTTTCCCTTTCCAGTAAATTTTAGCAATGTTTCAATTAATGATGAATAATAAATTACTAGATGAAACTCTAGCCTTGCAAGTTCTTAATTACCTTCCAAGGTAATTTAAAGGAAATACTGACATGTATTTTAACTAATCGCGGCAACATTCAGTTTGTGAGATTTATACAAAATTTGCAGGTGATTTGTAATTTATTATACATGGCTAATTTGATTCTTGGAATTACCATTTAATAGATGTCTAACAAATAATTTGTAATTACCATTTGTCAACAATATCAATGAGCAATGAGATGTTATCGACAAATGAATTTTGTGAATAATCAGTGGAAATCATTAAGATAAAATTCCAGCTTTACCTGCTTTTAATTAGCTTCCAACGATATGGTTAAGTATTTTTAATCTAATCTAGTCGAATTCAATCCATCGCATTATGAGTTTGTAGAAAAACTGTATAATTTGTTAAGCATTTCTATTTGGCACTGCCATAATTTGTCTTACATGACTCAATTACTTCTTTGTTAAAAATGTTACGCTTCAAGTACTTTAATCTAATGTAGCAAAATTTAGTTAATCGCAGACATTATGAGTTTGTAAAATACTGTCTAATTTGTTGTTGTTATTGCATTGCCTAGAGAAAATGCCTTACAATGTAATTATACCAAGCATATCATTTTGAGAAGCATCAACAATATTCATTAATAAAGATTGAACTTTAAGATTGTGCATGACTATAATTGAAAGAAAATTGTAAACGAACTAATATGAGAATGGACATAGCAATATACTTGTAGATTCGTAATGTTATAAAAGAATTAATCTTAGAATGGACACATTAATATACTTGCAAATTCAAAATGTTATACAAGAATTCATTCAAAAAGCCAACATTGACAAAAATATGGTTACAATGAAGGTAACTATCATAAATACATATTTTAAAAAGACTTTATGCCATAAATGTCAAGAAAATACAATTCTCTCGGAAACTAAATTGATGGACAACTCTAACAAAAATTATATTAGAGATTTTTAACACCTTACAACTCTTTTTGCAACTACAAATATCATCTACTTTCTAAACTCAACGCTGTTATTCAGTAGCGGACTCTAAGAGGCAATGAATGCCAACCTCACAGTTTCTAAGAACAAATGCTGAAAACTCATAAAATCAATCCAAAATTGTTTGCATTTATGAAAGCTTGACAAATTTTTGCTTCTACAAATCCCATAATGAATATCCCTTCAAATAATATCACAATTCTATAAAAAAATGCAAATTTAAGCCAATGTTTTCTCTTAATGAACTACCCAACTCTAGACAAAGAAGTCATAACCATGTTTTTGTCCTAAATATCATGCAACAACATATCCCATCCTAGGCACAATGCTTTTCATAATGCCACCTCATTGAGTTCCTCTACTAACATTTCACATATGATCATCCCTTTGTTATCCTTCTAGGGCATTAGGAAACCAACCATAACGTCCAAATAAAGAACCTCGAGCACTGCTTCCTAGATCAACCTTGTTCATAAAATCAATTCTTCCATTTCCTCGAAAACCATATGACCCATTCACAAAATTAGTTATTTTATTTCCCCTACCACCAAAGGTCGCACGTCCCCTTATTTTATCATTTTTAAAGCCCCCTCTAGCAGGAAAGGGGCATGCACGAGTGGATGAAACATAAGGACAATGTACTATATACTAAACAAATAATGTAGATTGTTCAAAAGTATCAGCCTTAAAAAATGTTTATTGATATGTACCTACCTCTAGTGCCATAAGTAGTCTTTTTCTCCTCGATAATTGCTTGACGCCCATTAATTGTTATAGCAGATGCCTAGATAGTAAAACCCTAAGTAATAACAGTTTACACCAATGTAAAGATAAAAAATTGTGGAACATCAAAACCATTTGATAAACATCCACTTAATTCTGTAATATCCAAAAATATCTCTCATAAACAAAACTAATATCATGGCATCATGTTAAAGAATACATGTAAATTGAGTAAAGAACATTGACAATTGGTAATTGAAATCCTATAGGAAGGTGACAACATATTCATATTTCATTCAGACCAACATCCCGGGCTTGAGAAATGGAACGAATTGAATATAGAACAACGAATTGCATGTACAATCAAGAGGACAGTCATGTACAATCAAGAGGACAGTCATGTAAAGAGATCCCCATATTACTTAATTCAGTCATGAAAGGACATTGAGTCCAACTACACTTATTATTAATTGTTTTTGCTAACAAGAAAATACATGAAGTGCAGTTTGGACTGAAGTCACTTCTTCAAATTGAACAAAACCATAATATAATCCTCCTTGCTGTAAAGAAAATCAATTACTTTGAGATACCAATGGCATACAAATTAATACAAACTTCTCTTACACAAAAAACATGTATATTGTCCAAACATTACTCCTAACTTGAACCCTGAAAGGTTTAATTGCCCCAAAATTCTTGATTTCTTCCTCAACTTGGGCAGGCGTAGCATTCACAGGAAAGTGCTTTATATAAATAAAGAACCCACTTCCTACGTGTAATAATTTATAGTTGTAAAGTGATAGTAAGATAACATAGCAAAAGGATGACTTAAATACAAAATAATGACCATATGCAAAATTTAACAACTTCTACTTCAGGGAAAGCACTATTATCTGCCATATTGATAGGAGTGGTGATAAAGGATCATTTTCATCCATTAGGTGGACTAGAAGCAGTTTTTTGACGCTCAACATTTGATACAACCCTCGCTAGAGATAGTTTTTGAACTGCAACACTAAGTGTCGCATTTTCTTTCATTACTCTAACATGTTTACAACCAATAAATGTCCACTAAATATTTAGTGACAATCTTGCAATCTATGGTTGGACATCTTAACCTTAAATTGGATAGAGATTACAATTGAATCATACGATTTTTTGGGTGCATCTTGGATGACAACTAGATTTTCATGAGCATGGCCCCTCATTGTGAACTGTAGCAGGAATATGATTAATTGCTAATTTGTTTTTGTCAACCTTCATTGATTTCCCTCTCCTGCATGTGAATATTTACCTCCTCAATGATAGGCTCCTCCATAACGCTTATGTATTGCTTGACCACACCATTCTCAGCTATTGGTTCAACCTCGACAACTATACATGGAAGAATAAAAAATATAACAGTGAAAGCTAGTTCTTTGAATAAATAACAAAAACAATGGATAAACTTTTAGAAATTATACTCATTTTACTTAGCTCTAAGACAAGAGCTCTAGATGTATGTTCTACATAACCATTTATTAAAACAAGATTTTCCTTTGGTTCTTCTAGTTCTTCATCAACATACTTAAAAATATCATTCAATACAAAGTACCCCTTTTCCTGTGGAGCCAGGAAAAAGGACTGTGTGAATGTGTGTGTTCCATTATTTCCAAAGGTAAGTGATCCAATTACTATAACTAATACTCCATTGTTATAAGACTCTTGTGAATCAATTGTCTTTATCATAGGCTTGAACCCACTATAATCTAGAAACATTATATGTTGATTGATACCCTAATACATAGAAAGCATAAAACATAAATCAACATCAATATAAATTATTCTTATAAACAGTCCCTTGAAATATGTATACTCATGTTGACACAATTATGTTGACAAGGCTTCACTTCGCACTGTCGTCAAAAAACACCAACCAAACTCCCTTAAACACCGGCCCAGAAAGGTTTTACCCTTCCCAACAACACCCGCGAAGCGAGTGAAGTCTCACCCGAGATGGTTAAGGGGGCTACAAGAACCAAGTTTCCGCAGTGGGGAAAGGACATGCAACTACTTAGATTCTATCACAACAGAAACCAGAGATTCACATTCACATACATTCATACATTATCATTCGCACATTAACCATGTGTTCACCAGTCGCATATTCAATACATAATTTCCATTCGCATGAACAGGGAAATACTGGAGATCACATCAATAAAAACTTAAAGAAAAGACAACATAAATCATAATGCAACATTCACCATTGAACATAAACGGAGACAAAAGAACATATCCAATCATCTTCATGCATTAACTCATCAAAAACCTGTGGTATAACCTCCGAGAAACAGTTCATAACATCTTATCGCGGGTCCACACAAAACTGCAAAAACAGAGCAAAATACAATTGAATGGCATAATCACAACAATCATGCCAATTGATTCTATGATGCCCTTAGGCTTACATTCATACTCTTATTTATAGCCAACTATGGCGGTTACAAAATGGTCCAAATGACCTTTTCTAACAACCTAAACTAATCTTGTGCTTCCTCATTCTCCGCGAATGACCCTTTCTTCCGCGGATGGTCCTTCTTCGTAGCTGTCAGCTTCCCCACTTCATGAGGACTAATCCCGTGCCAACAGCCCCCCAACACAAACTTGTGTCTCTCCCTCGAGCCACCTTAGCTAGACACCTCTGGTGTTGTTCTCATCCTTCGTTGTGCTAAATTTCTGAAGTTGTTCTTTCCGTCTGGAGCTCGTTGTCATGTACTTCTCGAACTCATCCTCCAGTCTCTTGAAACCTTCGTTGTCTATCCCTTTTGCGCTTGCTCGTGCGCTTCATGCTTGTTTCGGTCTGGGGAAAGGTTCATCGACGCCACCAAATTGGGAAACAAGCCAACTACTCTGGCACATTTGTTTCGCACATTTGACTATCCGTTGCTGGAGCCACCATGCCTCCGCCCTTGGTGTTTTGGTGGTCGCATGGACCACGATTCTTCTAACTACTACCACTCTCTTATACATCTCGGGTGGGACTTCATCTTCGTTCCTCCCCATTGTCTGCGCCACTTTCTTTGCTGGTTGTTCATGGACACTCATCCTCCTTGCCCATAGTGCACCTGGAGTGCTTCCGCTGGAAACGAAATGCACCATTGCAACTATCTCACTTCCCTTTTCCACAACTTCCCTCAGCTTTCTCACTCAACTTACTAACTCTCTACATTTGCCTTACGGACTCGCATCATGCAACTTACTGATTCTCATCTTCCGACTTACGGACTCTCTTTACTCAACTTACATTCGTCAATCTCTACACTTGTATTTATGCTTCCTCCTCGTGTCCTTGACACCTAATTATTTCTATCATTTGCGAAATATTTCCCATATCCATCCGATTATGTCCTCAAATGTGTCATCATACTCCTCCGTCGTTTTCCGGTGATGCTGATCTGCAATAATCATGCTCGGATTTGACTCCCGCGTGCTAAACGTGCGAAGCATCGACGAGTGACCCGGCTAGCCATGCTTTCCACTTTTTGTCATAATTGCTTCTTCTTTTTTTACTCTTCTGGTTCTCAACTGCTATGCGCATGATCATGGCGATAGGGTTTCAACCGATTCTCTTTTACCAGCTTGGGCAACAATACCCCATCTAAACTTTGTAATTGCATCGCACCTCCGTCAGTGACAAAATTTATTATGTAGGCACCTAACCAATGCATCTGTAACTTACCTGCGTGCTTTGAAAATTTACTGTCGTATAACAAAATCATGTCTCCGCGCTGAAAGTGCTTTGGTTTAACATGGCGATCGTGCCAAGTCCTCTGTCGATCCTTTTCTACCTTCTGATGAAATCCTGCGATGAACCGATCCTCGTCAAGCTGCACCAACTGGGCCAACCGTTCTTCCAAAGCTTCGTCGTCGCTCATTCCTGTGGTTGCTATGATGTGTAGACTTGGGACGGTGTACTCCATTGAAATTATGGCTTCCTGCCCGTAGACGAGCTTGAACGGGGTCTGTCCTGTCAATTGCTTGCAAGTTGTGTGATACGCCCAGAGTATCGCTGGAATATTCAAATCCTAATCATCGCGATTTGTGTTGCAAACCTTCATGAGTGCATTCTACGATATTTTGTTGAATGCCTCAACTGTCTCGTTTGCTTACAGATGATATGGGGTGCTCTTCCTGTGTTGAATTTGAAACTCCTTTGTCATCGCTGTGATCGTTTGATTAACAAAATGAGTCCCCTAGTCACTCATTAGGATCTTTGGGCACCCAAACCTGGTGACTACGTTGTCGAAGAGGAATCTTGCTGCAGTCGCAGCTGAGCAATCCCTCACTGGTGCAGCTTCCGCCCATCGTGTCAAGTAATCTGTCGCAGTGATTTTGTAGCGCCACCCTTTTCTTTTTCATGGTGGATTGAGGATCTTTCTGACAGTGGCACGTCCTCCATAGTATCCTCCTGCGATTCCATCATGATCTTCTACTAAAATCCTTTCTTGTTCGTGTGGAAGGATGTATCGTCAAATTACCTCATCCGGTCCCATCTTATAAAGTTTCCCTGCAATCAGTTGAAAATCTATAGCTCTAACGACTAGCTACTTCTTCTGGTTGGTAGTAAATCCCTCTGAAGCTTTCCCTGTTGCCAAAAATTGAATAATATGTTTGTAATGGTCATCGAACATTCAGACCCTGAACAACTGAGCATCTGGAAATCCTTCGTCAATGCTCCTTGGCTCTTCGCCGGACTCTATCCGAGACATATGGTCTGGTCCTGCATTCGGTCGTCTAGGCTTTACGATTATTTCAAAGTCAAACTCTTTAAATGTAATAGCCATCGACATATTCCACCCCCCAACACAGGCTTGTTCACCAAGTATTTCAGTGCTGAGTGATCGGTGAACATTTTGAAATGCCCCCCCTAAGAGATAGTGTCAAAACTTCTGTAAGGCGTAAACCATCGCCAGACCTTCCCTTTCTATGGTCGTATAATTCTTCTCCACAGTAGACAACTTTCTACTTGCGAATGCTATCGGGTGGTCTATCGCGCCTTCTCCTGGCTGGGCCAAGATGACTCCTGGTGCGACTGATGATGCATCAACATGAACGTGGAACTCCTTCATCCAATCTGGGAATGCTAGTATAGGTGCTGCAACCATTTTTTCTTTCAATATGTCCAAACTCTTCTGGCACTCTTCATTCCTTTCGAACTTGCTGTCTTTCTTCAACAACTTCTCCATCGACACCGTGATTGCTGCATACCCTCTAATAAACTTCCTTTAGCATCCCGTGTGTCCCAACGTCGCTCTCAATTGCTTGACTGTTGTTGGTGGTGGGAGGTCGACAATAATTGTGATCTTTGTAGGGTCGACCAACATTCATTCCCTGCAAACAATGTGCCCCAATAAAATCCCAAACGGAGTGCAGAAAATGCATTTCTTTCCGTCCAATGAAATATGGTGTTGTCGACATCGTTCCAGCATCAACCTCAAATTTGCAATGTGATCCTTGACCAACCCGTTTACTGTCCAATCATCCATGTATACTACGATAAATTTATGGATGTAATCTTTGAACGCCGAAACTACTAATCTTGGAAAAATTGCAAGGGCATTCTTTAGTCCAAATGGCATCACCGTATATTAAAAGCAACCCCACTCGGTGACGAAAGTTGTTTTGTGCCGATTCTCTTTTGCAATTTTTATTTGGTGGTAGCTGGAGAATCCTTTTGTGAAGGAGTATATTTCCTAACCACCCACTCCTAATAATTCGTCCGTAAATGGTGTCGGGAATGGATCGTGTAGGCATGCGTCATTCAACTTTCGTAAATCGACACAAATCTTGAATTTGTCGGTTTTCTTATCTTGGACCACCATCAGGCTGATCCACTCTGATTCCTCTACTGGTTCTATAATGCATGCTTCCAGCATTCTCTCAATCTCAACCTCCACCTTTTCCTTGTACCGTAGATTCGGCTATAAGGTCGTTGCTTCACTGGTATCGCATCAGGTTTCAGTAGGATTTTCATCTCGCCTAGGTCCCCTGAAATTCCTTTCATCTCCAAGAATTTCATCGGAAATAAGTCCTGAAACTCATGCAATAGGTCCGTCATCTTTGCAATAGTCGAGTCATCCCAGTAGTCTCTGATGCTCGCGAACTTGGGATTTTCTTCCAACCCAATGTTCACTTTCTTGATTCGCAACGGCTGGTGAAACTTGTCGGAAGGCATATTTGGTGCCTCCACGCTGCGACTTCCTTCTGACTCTAGGATATACATAGCTCTTGGATCATCCTCATCATCTGGTTCTCCTGTTATGTTGTAGCATTCCATCAACATTTGGGGTGTCGCAGTCCACTAAAGTCCCATAGGTTTCTCTGTCGGAACTGCGTTGAATACTTTCTCTCGGACCTCCAGTAATGCGCTGTGGATGAAGGGGTTTTCGTCAGAGAAACTAAATGTTTGGCTAAAGCCAATTGTTAGATGTTCCCATGAGATTGTTCCATGTCGCAGTTCTGTTGTGATATACCAACTTCGCGGTACTTCATCCAGTGTGTGAATAAATGCATGGACCCATTCTTGTTTCGCTCATGGTCCCCATTTACTTTCACATTCATCCAAATGCTCCTTCGGATCTCCTCCGCCATCATACTTTCTTCCGCCTTATCCTTCTGCGTCGCCAAACCTAACCATCATTAGGTGTCGATATAGTGCCCAGTTAGTTATGGTGGACTTGTGCGCCACTCACCATCGCATTGGTGTAGCCTTCGTGGCTTCCTACAAAGCCAATAGACGTTGTGGTTCTGCCACTTTCTCTTCAAATCCAGTGAGAAATGTAGCCAAATTGGGCAATCAATCATACGTCGGTAGTTCGCACTCTTCTGTTGATACCCTCCGCAGCGACTGAGTGATTCGTGCACACATCCTAAATGACACTTCATGCAGCCAGTTCTGCCAATTTTCAAGTGCTTCGTCCGAATCTAATGAGGCCGAGCTGCTACTGTGCCACCCTAACTCTCCATCTGCAGTCGGATTGATGTAGTCTTTGGAGATGTTGTACAAATTGTACCATCCCTCGGTGAACTCATCCCTTGTTGGTTCAACATACCTCTGCCCTTCCGCGGGATCAAGAGGTGCGAATACCCTTATCTGGAGGTTCTCGAACGACATAGTTCTCTTCCTGAAGTTGATAATAGCCTGGTTATCCATCGCCCAGTCTATCCCTAGCAGCACTGGGTAGGGGCTTGTATTATCCACAATTTCGATCACATCGAAATCTGCATATGTTTTGAGTCCCTCAATCTCAACAAGTACCTAGCATAGTTGACCGATTTGGGTGACTTTACTTTGGTTCGCTAGTCGTAGTTGTACCGGGGACCAAGCCAACTATGGTTTCCCCATCGTTTCCCATGTTTGTTTTATCAGGATGTTGACATCTGACCCCAAATCCAAGATAATGGAGTCAACATCAAATGCTCCGACTTGCGCGGACATCCGCATTTCTCTTCCCGTTTTCCTCTTATGGATGCGATTGACCGTTCGCTCCTGTCGTGCACCCTCCCGTCGATGCAGCATGTTGGATATCTCCGCCAATGCGTCCTTATCTTTTGCCAGCTCCAGGAAACTCTCTAAAAAGGCTCTTAAGGTGTTGGCCTTTTTCTGCGAATTCGTTGTGTCGAATATTGGTGGCATGTCGTATGTAACTTCCTTCTGGTGAAGAGGTTGCTATCTCAGCTGCCTCATTGCCTCCTGCGCTTTCAAAAAAATATCCCTTTCCACTTCCGCATCGAATGTGACTTGTTTCCTTGCTGTTGGTCGGACGCTAGCCTGTGACCCGTCAGCCCCTGTCACAGCTCCTCCTCGGGTCGCTATTCCTACAGTCACATTTTGACTTCTCACCTCTGCCGATATCTTCTGTACCACTGGTGGATTTTGGTTATGATTATGATTCTGTGGAGGTGGGGGCAGGTTCTTAGTTTGCCACTTTGCGATGAGCTGAGGACAATCTTCGACACCATGATCCACAATGCTACAGTAAGTGCACTGTGGGGTTGGATTCGAGCAATCCCTCTGATAATGCCCCTGTTGTCCACAATTGTAACATATGATAGGTCCTCGACCTCGTCCAGCAGCTCCTCCTCGGTCGACACCGGTACCTCGGCCGCCACGAAACCCCTCTCTGAATCCTCCTCATAGTGACCCATATGGAGGGTACTGCGGTTGACCATACTGTGGCTACGGATATTGTGGTGGACTGTATTGCGGTTGTTGAAATTGCGACTATTGATATGTCGGTTGGCCATACTGTAGCTGACCATACTGCGATTGATCATACTACGATTGTGGATTGTATTGCGGCTGCGGTTGATTATACTATTGTTGTTGCTGTACCGGTGGTTGCTCCTCCCCTTTCATGAAGAAAGTATCTGCATTCCTTTCAAGGAGTAGGTCATAAGCTCTGCAGTCTTTCTCGTCGTGGCCAACCGATCGACAAAACTTGCAATACAAGTTCACTCGTTTCGACACCATCTTCTGTAGGTATACACATTCTTCCGGTCGATGTCCTCTTGTGTGACAGACGCGACACCACGGCAACCCTCCCTGAATGAGGGGATTCAGTGCACCTGATTTCAAATATTCTTGGAACTCTGGGCACTGATCCTTGTGATGTCCTTCTGTCTTACATCTAGTACACCATATGTCTTTGCGGGCCTCTTTTATTTTCTTCATCTCGTGTAGCTGGATCATCAAGTTTTCCAGCTGGTCTTGTATTCGATCCATGCCCAACCCCGTTTCGCCAATTGGTGAAGCCTCCAGCTTCATTGTGATCTCCAGTGCTTCTGCCTGAGTCGCTACCTTCTGTTGCATCAGCGACCCACGAATGTGCGGCACCAACCCAACGATAAACCATTCTTTATGTTGCATATCGTTCATCCCTAAACTCACTTTCGCCATTAGTGTTTAATATCGTTGGTCGAAGTCCCATACTGACTTGTTGGGAAACTGTTTGATTTCTTTGAGCTCAGTAATGTACTACGACTCAGATTTCAGTTTTCTAAATTCATCGATCATCCCCGCCTTGATCTGTAGCAATGTTTTACCCGGAGTTCCCATCGGTACCTTAGTTAACTTCATATACCAGTCTAACGCACGGCCCCTGAGGGTCGTCGCTAACTGTCCCTTTTTGACATCTTCATCCTGGACTTGCTTCATGGTCCATACTACTTTGCACAAAAACCAGTATTGTTCAGGATCCTTGGTCTCGTTACCTTGGAAGGTTGGCATCTTTGCGTCGTCACTTGCCATTCTTGCGCTTCTACTATTATTATTTACTGATCCACTACTCTTACTACTATTCTGGCATGTAGGAAAACTCTACAAATAACTTGTATTTCCTCTTATCAAGTTCTGAGTGGTGCGCAGAGTTGAAGGTACGTTGTGGCTTAGGGTCCATCGTCCTTCAGCTTCTGGGGTAGCCTGTTCACTTTCTTCTTTGTCGTAATAAGGTCGCTTCGTCCCTTGTGGTCCTGTTTCACACTCTTCCGTTTTGGTCCCCTTAGGGGACTCTCTCTTAGTCCTCCTCTTCTTCTTGGGTTGCCGGAATATCACCCCACTCCTCAAGTTACCACATTCTTCGTCAACCTCCCTTAAAATTTCCTCGTTGCTCATGTCCATCTACCCCGTATTCATGCGGTACCCGTAACTTCCGCACACTGATTATTCTACTCGTAAGAATTCATTCACAGTATGCCCTTTTCGCAGACGAGCATCTTAATCCACAGCTTCAACGAGAGCAAGAATCTCCCCCTAGGTCCTTTGAAAAATTTCCTTTCTGCGTCGCTGTATGATTTGATCATGTCCACAACAAACTCAGTGATGTATCCTTCTAAGATACTGTCTACCTAGAAGTCAACAACCCGTGATACCTTATTGTCCACCCATTTTACCTGTTGGATCAGTTATGGAGTCCAGTGATTAGGCTCACTCTTTTGGCAATGGTTCTTCTGAAACGTCAGCTGCGCTAACCACTCGTGCAGCAATACCGGGAATTCGCAGAAAAATATCTTGTGGATATCAGAATAAATATGCTTGTCCAACCAACTGCTTGTTGTCTGCTCGGGGTTCCGATTTTCTCTTTCTGCGAATTCTTCCGCTTTCTTGTCAAACCAGTATTGAATCTCCGGTTTCGTCGGGTGCCACAGCATGTCCTTATCTTTCTTCTTCAGGGTCCCAGCAACAGAACCATTTGTTGACATAGCTTTGTCGATAGGGATTCACTTCGCACTGTCATCAACAAACAACAACCAAACTCCCTTAAACACCGGCCCAGAAAAGTTTTACCCTTTCCAACAACACCCGGGAAGTGAGTGAAGTCTCACCCGAGATGGTTAAGGGGGCTGCAGGAACCAAGTTTTTGAAGTGGGGAAAGGACATTCAACTACTTCGATTCTATCTCAACAGAAACCAGAGATTCACATTCGCATACATTCATACATTTATCATTTGCACATTAACCATGTGTTCACCAGTCGCATATTCAATACATAATTGCCATTCGCATGAACAGGGAAATACTGGAGATCACATCAATAAAACCTTACAGAAAAGACAATAGAAATCATAACGCAACATTCACCATTGAACATAAACAGAGACAAAAGAACAGATCCAATCATCTTCATGCATTAACTCATCAAAAACCTGTGGTATAACCTCCGCAGAAACAATTCATAACATCTTACGCGGGTCCATACAAAACTGCAAAAATAGAGCAAAATACAATTGAATGGCATAATCACAACAATCATGCCAATTGATTCTATGATGCCCTTAGGATTACATTCATACTCTTATTTATAGCCAACTATGGCAGTTACAAAATGGTCCAAATGACCCTTTCTAACAACCGAAACTAATCTTGCGCTTCCTCGTTCTCTGCGAATGACCCTTTCTTCCGCGGATGGTCCTTCTTCACAGCTGTCGGCTTCCACACTTCATGCACACTAATCCCGTGCCAACAACTCACAAAATTCCTACGAAGATAAAAGTTTATTCACAGAGAAATGAGTTTACACAACATCATTATACTCCATACAAGCTTAAGATGTCCATTTAGGTTTACCTCCATAGTAGTTACTATGATTATTTAACCATTTGGGTTTACCCAATCAAGTAAGTTGCATTCCTACTAAAACATATGTACCATTCGAGGAGACTTGTGGAGAAAATTGCAATACTAGGTCACAAAGGAATTCCCAACCTAGCAACACCTCATATATAAAATTCTAAGGCTTTCAACTCTAAATGAAAAATGTATTGCACATCATATATTTAACCGATACCACTCAAAACATTCAACATATTGAACATTGGTTGTCATACCCTTTTTACCCTTTTCCTCCCATACATCTTGCTAAATATAGATAGAAGTAAGGTTTTTTCTAGTAAATAGAAAACATAAAGAATTATATAATCATAAACAAAATATGCACAACAGAAACCAGAATTGAATCAGTGAGGAGACTTCGCAATCTCTTCATCTCCGAACATGCTCTTCTAGAATCTTATGGCATCAGAAACATACAGAACCTCCATAATCAAATGGGGTTTTCGAACCAAAAATGTCGACAACTTGGTTGTCACGCCATTCTCCCCTTCCCATTCTCCACCATGGCTGCCACAATCTCCTGAGCCATTTTCTCTCCTTGCATTGACGAACACAAAAAAACACTTCTCTTACTCTAAAATAAGGTGGGAGATGGAGGGTGTCCAGGTGAACTGAGAAATGATTATGGTATTGACAACGTGCAATGCCTCCACAATCATATTTAGTTTTAGAACCGAAAATGTCACCAGCTTGGCTATCATGCCATTCCCCTTCATGTTCTCTGCCATGGCCACCACATTCTCCTAATCCATTTTCTCTCATTGCACTAACGAACACAGAAACACTACTCTTACTTTGAAAGAAGGTACGGGCGAAAGGGTATGCACGTGAAGTGAGAAATGGAACCAGAAGTTTGTTGAACCGCTAGGAATAGATAAGCAAACGACGGCTTCACGACCTCTCCTAGTTTGTAGAGAATTGAATGTAGCAAGTAAGAAACGACCGAATCCATTGAAAGAGTGGCAAGTGCCACTTGCCAACAAATAATGGAAAGGATGAACGATTGATGACCGAAGAGCTTTCAATGGTTGTCTAACAACCATTGACAAATATCTATATTCCTCAAGCCGAAAAAACATAAGATTCACCATAGAGAAAACACCTTGCGATGTAAATACGATTCACCATAGAGAAAATACCTTATGGCGTAATATATAAACTTTGAATACTATATTCAATTGAAATAATAAATTTTGAGTACTAAATTCAATGAGATGGTTTCTAGTATTTTATCCTTACTTGAATGCTAAATTCAAACAATATGGTATTCAATAAAAAAAACAATTAAAATATATGTTTGTGACTTTATATTAGTTGGATTGAGTAGATGGAGATTACTAAGTGAATTAAAATATCGCATGTTTTAAAATTTTAATAGTTTCTTTCTTTTTAAGTTTGTTAGTTATTATTTATTTGATTGGTTAATTGGGGACATTCATTGAGTTATTTGTTTTATTTGATTGGTTAATGTGTACACTCAAAAAGTTATAATTTTTTCATATTGTTGTATGATTTTTTTTCAATGTGGTTCACACCCTCGGAGAGGAGTTGCTATGTCCACGAGAAGAATTCATAGGGGGGCCACCTGAAGGGGCCTCACCCCGCCGACTCTGATTACGAAGCCTAACCTGATGGGGATATCAAGTGAGGTCCTTATATATCTATGCATAGCCACCCGGGGATTTGACCCCAAGACCTTATACTTACAACTCACAATTCTTAACCACTTGAGCTAACCCATCAAGCTTCAGATTGTTGTATAAATTATTATATTAAAAAATATTTTTAAAATAAATGAAAAATCATAATTTAATTAATCACATATCAAGCAGGCGAAAGAATAAATTAAACAATTATATAATGAATCTATCCTAAGCTTTCTCATGGGAACAATAAAAGTAAAAATAAAAAATTCATCCCCAACAAACACATTACACTCGAAGAGTCGAAGGTACATACTTCCATAGAGACAAGAAACCAACAAGGCCGGATAGACTAGTAACACATGGAACCCAACTAGGGGAGGGCTAAAGGTGCAACAATTTTTATTTCAAAATTCAAATGATACGATATAGACGCATATGCTTTCTTTCTCAAAATCTACTAGCCTTGACCAATTGGGTGCTTTTGTTTGTATCAAGACTTGTGCAGATGGTAGAAATTAATAATATACGTTGTTATAGACTCACTTATCAATGGAATAAATGATGATGAAAATGATGTGTCGGAAGTGAGATCCACCACAAACATTTTAATTTTTTTTTTAACAAAAAAGGATAATGAACTTTTATATAAAAAAACAGGTTGAGGTTACAAAAAACAGTGAGAAGAATGTTCCCAGTACAAAGGAGCTACCAAGACTATTAGCTCGCCAATTTCCAGTCTTTGTTGTTCAAAAATATAATCCTAGACTGCGGAAACTAAACCTTCTTACAAAATGGCATTGAATCAAAGTTCAAAATCAGAGCATTGCTCAAATTAGACATTTGAATCTAACTAAACTACAGTTGCTACAGGCTTGATAAAAAAAGCATTCTATACTAAAAGTCTGGTATATCAAAAGCTTAAACAAAAAGAAGTTTCAGAAGTACTTGAGAGACCCATGCTGGTCCTAATTTCCATCCGATCCAACCGCTTTGTCTCCAATGCCTCCATGAGCATCCATGAAGCTTTTCCAGATGTCTGCTCTCATTGCATCAATCTTGACTTCCACAATTCTGAGGTTGCTATGCAGGCCCATGATTTTAGTGTCCAAGTTAACAGAGCATGGACAACTAGAGTCAAGTTTGTTGGCTAAAAATTCAACCTGCTCCGTAATCTTGCTTCTGTTGTTTCGAACCTCAGCGTCCGTGACTTGTGCAAGGGTATAAAGATGGGAGAGGGCTCGTTTGAGGTCTGCATTCTCCCCTCTAATCTTATGCATTTGTAATTCCAATTCCTTCAGGTAAGTTTGAACCTCATCAGGTAGGCTGTTGAAACCCAGAGCTTTGTTTCCTCTATTCTCTCCAACATGGATATGCCATTCCTTGCCCAATCTAAGATTCACAGCCTTGCAGTGGTCGTGCATGGTTTATTGCATCAAGACTGGAGCACCACGGTCCATATTCACGAGGGGTTCCTTCAATCCCCCAAAGGTTTTGATGTTTTCCTTGCAGCGTAGGCATTTCAGCAATGGGAGGCTCGGAGCGGCTTTGTGGGAGGCTTCCATAGTTCCGCTTGCTTTGTTTTGAGTTTTGTCGGCGGCTTCTAGCATGAGAGGGTTCTAGGTTCTGCACAGTTGCGAATGTCCAGGATTACCACACCCCCGAGCAAGATGAAGGTTGCCTCTACCTCGAAGTGCAAATTCCACAAATTCCAGTGTGCTGACGAGTTGTGTCGCTCGTATAGTAGACTCCATAAATGATGAAAAGACGTAAGGGAGATCCGGGAGAAGGATCCCCATTCTAAGATAGCTCGAAGTATTATTGTTCGAAAAAATATCAAGGCAATGGCTCCATGCTAAGAGGGAATGTCGTCTCTTAGTAAGAAAGAACCTTATAAACTTCATTCTCGTTTCTAGAAGAGTTCAGTGATCAAGGGACCCATATTTTGCCAAAATTCTTGTGGTTACTAACCATGGTGACACAATCAAGTCCAGCTCCAATATTAGCCAGGCCATCAACGTTCTGATTATTTATCCTCATTAAATGAAGGAAGTTGATGGATTTGAAGTTGCAGACAATGGATTTAAAGAGATGGTGTCTTGTTGACAGGATTTTTGCGATTCCTTGCTAAGTTTCTAGCTTCCCTGATGACCAACATGGAGTCTCCAATAACCGTTAAATCCTCAATTCCCTCCTTGTTTTCTATTTCTAGACCTTTAACGAGAGCTAACCACTCAGCTCTATTGTTAGATCTCTTACCAAGTCCCCAAGCAAAATCTTTCAATTTGTTTCCTACGGAGTCAAAAAGAACTCCTCCCACACCTGCCAGCCTAGCACAAACATTTTAATTCTTACTAAATATATATTTCTTTATTTTTTAGACAAAACAACATGCAAAGGATAATATCTTATGATCCAACGTTCTTCTCATTCACAATTATATTTGAGGATGAGACATATACCTGTCACATTTCCTTATATGTGTTGTGCTACTTTGAACTTAAGTCAATAGTGTGTTCAACTGGTTGATATGGTCAAATGCACAATTGACTTAAGTATGGGTTACAACTGTTTTTCCTAACTTAAAAAAAATGGGTTAACTATCAATAACAAATTCTATTATGATATAAGCATCTATTTAAATGTGAAATGTAGCAAATAAATTAGAAGTTGAATATTGCTATGCAAAATGCAATGCACTTCCATTACCACACTTTATACTTTGTCACCTGCCCTTAAAGCTAATTTTGGTCTTTTCCTATTGTACTAAAACATTGTTTGTGCTTGTTATCTTGCTTATGTTTCATACATGTGGTAATATATGTGTGTGTGTGGGGTGTTCTATCATATTTCTTGTTTCTTTTTGCTGAAAGCCATAGATAAAATGACAAACCTTATGTATTTGATAGAGTTTTCGATATCATATTCTTAAAGTTGCATCTTTGGATGAGATATCCAACGACACACTCTCAAGTGCCTCGAGATACTAAAATTTTTATCAATAAACACCCTCTCAAGCACCTCAAGATTACCTAGAAATCCAAAAACACACCCTCAAGCACATTGAGATTATCAAGAATTTTGGTGGGTGCTTAGACATTACTTAGATAAAATCGATGTTGTAACGAAAGGCAATGTATAACCAAAACTAGTGTATTCATTGGAGGGTCAATATGATTATCCAATCATTGAGATTATTTGCATTGACCAGTTCTTGAAATGGCGGGCAATGTAAAAGTGTGGATTCAATAAAAATTTATTCCTTTCACTCATTATATATAACAACAATCCAAACAATTAACACGATATTACGATAGAGTTCCCAAGTTAAACCCCAACCAATTATATATATATAATCGCTAGAGTAGCCAATTTCATGCATCATTGACTTGCTCCACGGTCTAGACTCATGACACTTCATAGTGTCTCGTTACTTCTCCCTGAAAGAAGCAGGCACAGAGCTAGATAAAATCACCTTTAGAGAGGAGTGAGGATGAAGATGTTGTCAAAAACCTGTAGAAACACATTGTATTGTTTTGCGGGCTTTTGTCACATCATGCAAGTTATTGTCTTTTTGAGGAGCAAGCGCAATACATTTTCCACCAGTACACTAGAGGAGTCAAATCCCATTCAGTTCCGACACTACTCCACGAGCATTGGCAAGGTATATAAGAAAAATCGATGGCGTTGTTTATGGTTTGTTGAATAGGGTCTGCAAAAACTTGGGGGGGGGGGGAATTTGGTGAGGCAAAAAAATCCAGAAATGGATTGGTTTCATTGTGTTTTAGGATTTTTTAAAGAAGGTTATTGATCATTTTTAGAGACCCTCAAAACCTTTTGGAGTATGGAGAAACTAAGTCTTTAGAATTTTGACATGTGAAACAATGTTAGCTACTTAAATTTGTGCTTGAAGCTTTGTCGAAAAAAGATCTATTTTGGACAATTTTGATCCTAGGTAGACAATTGATGAACTGGTGTTCGGTTGCTAGGTTGCCAAGTAGAGTTGAAGATTGGAAATGGACCACCAAATAAATGGTGATCCATTGTGTATTATTTGTGTTATGTCAATAGCATATATCAATATATTGAATATTTGTAAATTATTGGTAGAGCAGGGACACGATCTTCATAGACTATTAAGTGTTGACTTAGATGGATGGCAACACAATTTTATGTTGGCTAGTGGGTTGTTTAAGCATCATTGACTCAAGCGACGCAATAGTGCAACAATTCTTATGGTTAGGTGGTGATGGTGTAGGATTACCATGGTGAAAATGAGCACTTGTCATTTAGCTCATTTTAAGGTGACCAACTTGGATTTGGTTCAACCATGTTAGTTAGGTATAAATACCAAGTCATATAAGTAATTAATGGCCATGTCTAAGTAGCAAGTCATATTAGCATTGCAAAATGACCATGTTTCTAGAGTAGCACATTCAAGTATAATGAAAAGTCTAAGCCCGTGACACATGTGCTCACAATGCAATTTGAGCTTGTTGACTATTGTTGTTGTTCTTTGTGATTTAGTTTGATGGGTTAATAATAATATCTAACAATCTTGTAAAGATCTCCTCATTTGATCCCAAAAATAGAGGGATTGCAATTTGACTCTAAAATTACATTTTGGATGTGCCTACTTATTAATTGTTATTGGGAATGTGGGTTTTGTTGAAAGAAATAAAGTGTTTTCCTTGATTTGTTCTCCAAGGGGAAGGAGTATGATGTTTTAAACATGTAGTATATTATCCATCTAATTAATAACCAACAAATAGTCATCAAATACTTGTAGATGTTGACAACCCTTTTCCAAAGTTGCCTTCATCATATGGTTTAGTACCATGAACTCCCCACAATTGTTTAAGCCCTATCCCAAATTAGCTTTGAATTGTAAGAAATTATTTTCAGTGATATACATAATTCCCCTCATGTTGTTGGTATAATTGAAGCCTTGACAAGCCTTGTCAAAATAACCCTGAGACATTGACTTGTTGATCAACACTTCACCCAACTTACAAGGTATTTTAACCTTTATATAATATTTTTCATGTTGATAAATAACACATATCGGAGCATTGATTTGGAAAGTAGGGATGGTCCTATCCTCAAAGAGTATGGCATTGTGGTCAATCAAAATGCCCACAAAACTAATAAATGGATGGTTATAAATATCTTCAATTCGTGCCCCCGAGGTGTAGACTAGTTGGCGATAGAGTGCGTTCTAAAGGCACTCCTTGTGACGTCGCAGGTTCAAACCTCAACCGAGCCTTGTGTTTTGTGCATGGGACATTGTTGGTACACCTAGGGGTATAGTGGTAGTGGACTGGGATTGACCCTATATCACGCAAGTATGAGCCCAAACCTAGTTTCCAATTCACTAGTTAGAACCCCAAAACAACTACAATTCCTACCTCGCATACCAACTCTTAAGGCACTCTTCAACACTTGTCTCAGTACATGTATATTGTTGAATCCCATCCAATCTCCCATACTCTTCTAGACCTACTAAGAAAATATACAATCTATGAACATGTGTGCAGTGGTTTCTACACCTTGTCTACACAAAAGACAAATATTAGGGCATGCCTTGTTTCGTTTATGGAGCATCTCCTAGGTAACAACCTTGTTATTCAAAGCTAACTACATAAATATTTTGGTCTTTATGGGTGGTTTGTTCTTCCATCTTTTATCCTACCACCATTTGACATCCAAATCTTCATTTCCATGAAGAGCCTTGTATCCCAGTTTAGAATGATATTGAGAACCAGTTTTGTTTTCTTCCCATACCAAGACATCATCTTCATCCTTATGTCTAATGTGAGCTCTACATAACTCATCTTGGAAGACGGTCTGATATTGTACATGTGCATCCACCAAACCTATATCCTATGTTGTCAACCACCCCTAATGCCATATGTCTATGATCTTGGGATTTCTTATCAAATTAAACATGCATCTACCTATGTTTTGAAGATAATGAATTATATCAATAAGAAGGAATAGTTATTTCAACACCCGATAATAGCATTTGTTCCAACTCTTACCTATTTGCCATCCCCGACTCTTCAAGCTAGGTAGGATCCAATAATTGGAAAAGCAAGTGTTAGTGATTTCCATTGATTAGACACATTGGTGATATTTTTCCTATCATTTATTATCTAATCCAATAGTGTACATAGGGAGATATATTTTTGTATTATAATTCTCTTCCAAAGGCTCTCTTTGGTAATCAAATTCCAAAGTAATTTTGCAACAAGTGATAGGAAAAATGTATGTATATTCTTAAGTCCCCGTCCTTCCTCATTCTTGGGTCTAGCAATTCTTTGCCATTTAGCTATGTGAGTACCAACTTTATATGAACTCCTTTCCAAAAGAAATTAAAATAGATCCTTTTGATTCTCTCTAGTATGCCTTTGGGACTATGAGGACTGCCGATACACAAGGATGGCCTCTAACATTGACTTTACTAACACCAATCTACCACCTCTAGAAAGCCACCTATTACACAAATTTTACCCTTTTCTCAATATTTGCAAGTAACTACGAGCAATATCCCTTGTTATATCCATTGGGTTTCAAATTGAAGCCCAACTACTTAAATATATCATTAAAATATGAAAGGTCAAAGGGGAAAGTCTCTTAGTACCTATCTAGTCTCCTCATCAATCTCATTAAATGCCACGATATGCTTTGGAATGTTAATTTCCATACTAGTAGCATTCACGTACAATTGTAGTATCTCCTTGAAATTTTTCCCCTCAATAGTTTCATTGCAAAATAAAAGTACATCGTCCACAAATAATAAATGAGCAATAGATTCATTTCCTCCAATCTTGATTCCTTGACCTTTTGCCTTCAATAATGGATCTACTCAGCCCCTCATCCACTAGCATAAATAAATATGGAGACAATGGGCACCCCTGTATCAAGCTTCTTGTAGGTTTGAAGAAAGGTTAGGTTAAACAATTGACAAGAACACCATATGAAACATATGTGATACAATCCATGATCCGGTTGACCAAAGGTAAGTTGAAACCAATGGGAATTAAATAACTTCAGGTAGAGCTAACATACTCTGACATAAGCTTTTTATAAATCCAACTTGATCACCATTGCTAGCAGTTGTTTAGTTTTGATTGAGTGTAGTCCCTCTTGGGTCGAGGCAATAGCTTCATGGATTTTTTGACCTTCTGAAAAAACATTTTTTTAGCAGAGATAAACTTGCACAACATCTTCTTCATTCTTATATATAGAACTTTTGAAATGATCTTATATACACAATTACACAAGGAAATAGGTATAAAGGTGTACTTTGGTTTATCAACTTTGGGTACAAGAGCAACAAAAGTACAATTGAAGGAACCCAATGCATTTCTAATTGTTCTAACTTCTTCCACTACTCGAAGTAAATCATCTCCCAATGCACCATAGAATCACAAGAAGAACTCCATGGTCTATCCATATAGGCTTGCACTTTTATCTTTATGGAAGGATGACAACATAGGCATGAGCTCTTCCTTTGTTACTTCTTCAACATCAACTGATTATCATCTTCAAAGACTAATATTGGAAAATGTTTGCCTACTTTGATAACATCTACAATATTTGCCCTTTTTTGTTCTTTCTAAACTCTTGCAAAATGATTTGTCCCCATCTCAACAAGTCCTTGAAAAATTCTAACCGGGACACCCTTCTCGTTCATCATTTTCCCAAATAGTGTTAGTACTCTTTCTATGATTTTCAAATTTATGAAAGTATTTTGGTCTCCCAGGGCCAAATAGGTAGCCTCACTTTTCATTCTCCAATCCATCTCCTTATCCCTCAATAAATTCCTTTCTTGGCTTCTAAACTTTTTAATCGAGTTACGTCCTCCTCATAAAAGACTTCCGTGACATTCCCAACAAACATCTATAATTTACCAGCTTCACTTTTTTAAGTAGAGAGTGTCTTTTCCTATATCTTTCCCTTGCCTTGCCTATAAGGCCACCTTCTCCTTTGTAATCCTCAGAGAGATTGCAAATTTTTTACTAGACAAGATCCTAGGTTTGGATTGTTGGGTTTCCATACATCCTTTACTAGTGATTGAAATTCATCCTCCTCAAGCCAACCGATATTGAATTTAAAGATAGTTATTAGGTTATGATTAGTAAGTTCAAGCTCTATAAATGTTGGATTGTGATATGGACATCTCCTTGGTTCAATCCATGACCTATATCTATCAACCCCTTGTAGTACATTCTCTGATACTAGAAACAATTCTATCCTCTTTGATACACCTACAATGCTCACCTCATTATTCCTCCAAGTAGGACCCATATAAATAGATTAAACATCCACTAAACCATTTGCCTAAATTTAATAATTGAAGAAATCAATAAGTTTGTCTATCTTGATTGTCTTGCCTCATATTCCCTCCCATTCAACGTAAAATGCAAATACCCCCCATGATCACATTACCATCTTGAAAACACTACATTCAATAGAGTCACAGGGTAGCCCTAACTTTTACTAAATAACATCATGCATGGACCTAAAAATGTGGCATAAGATTAGTTCCGGATGTTGTGTGCACCTTGACATAATACCACCAGATAAAGTGATTGGTTTGAAAGCTAAAAAATCCCATTCCACCAAACAACTTCTCATTTCACCAACTAGAATATCACTCCTCCCTATTGTTTCCTGGATAAAGATAATGTCGTGCTTCCCTAAATCTAGAAGACGTTTGAGTGCCCAAAATGATTTTTGGTTTCCCATACCAAAGGTATTCATTTGAAGAATATTCATTTATAACAATGATTGTGGGGCAATCCTTCTCTAAGAACCCATGTAATTGGACGTTACCATATTTGTTTTATTTCTTTTATGGATTTCTCCTATACATGATGGAGAAGTGACTTCCTACCAAACTAGGGTCTAGGTATTTAAGGAAGTCTTTTCCTAATCCCTTAGATATGGAACCATCCTTAACATCCTTACCCTTCTTAGATCTCAAATGATAATGTCCACCACCATGAACTACATAATCACCCCTATAATCCCCTTTTCCCCGAGTGCTACATAATTTAAGGAGTTGGATTATGTATTAGAAGAAAGTGATATTAAATTACTCCCACCCTCATCAATAGTTATAATTATAATTTTATGCTTGAAACCCTTCCTATCCCCACCCTTACTTCGTCTCTTAGTACATGTCTCCCTTGGGGTTGATCTAATATCCTTTGTAGATGGGGAAGATATTTTTTAATTTAAAGAGCTCGCAACTGAATATTTACCATAGTGACACATCCAACAGTAAGAGATGGGTAGTAAAAAATAATCCATACATATAAGTATATCAAATATAATATAAGAAAAATGAGATATGAGATATAATGCATTGCCATGGGATGGTGTGCTTAAATAAGCATTTACTAGCCACCATGGTTGAATAAGAAAGCCTTTTAATTAAGTCACACCATTTAGTTAAAATGTGTCTTTTCATTATTTATTGTTTATCATTATTAATTATTACTTATTTATTTAGTATTTACATGTAATATATTTACTTATTGTGTCCATTAGCATGCCTACCGCTTTTAAAATACTTTGTCCTCAAAGCATACCAAATTTTATGTCTTGGAACTGGCATGTAATTCCTTCTCAAGATTCTTCATTTTTAAACTCATCATGGTAGATGATACAAGATGACATGATCTTCTAAGCGTCAGGCATAACTGTTGAATTGTGAAAGGGTTTGCCTACCCTAAGTAGATCTTCTACTTAATCGAACAATTATAGGGTTCTTGGAGATAACCTATTGTATTGTTATTTCCAATATGACTTCTACTTTGAGATCCAATTGTATTGGTGTGAGAATTCTTTGGAACATAGGTCATCTTCTTTTGTTGACGTTGAATACTGATTGGTCGAGGTAATGACTCTTATGATTAGGATGTCGATAAGGTGTCTTGATAACCTTATCTTTCTTCTTCATATTTGTAAAGTCTTCTTCATTCACCTTTTGTAATATGTCTTCCTTGCACATTTGTGTCTCCTTGTTGATAATCAATTGTTTATTGGTAGAGATACTTGGAATTTCTATCCTTTATACTTTAGAATTTGATGATATCCCTACTTCAACTTGATCAATCATTCTTCCCTTGTCGAATAATGGTTCATGTTGATAGATATATCTAACTTTGGTTGTATTTTCTTTTCATCTTTCAACTTCTTGATTTGTGTAAGCAAACTTTGATTATGTGTAATGCCCCATATTTTGACATTCGATAATTAAAACTCTATTGTGAATTAGCTTAGCATTTCAATTGCTTATCATTTGTTGGACTTAGCTAGCTTGATTAAAACTGTTGATATGTGAATAAATGGACCTTCCTATGTGTGGATAGTAAATGGTATTTATCATTTTATTTTATTAATGGTGATGAATATGCGATTTCATTTGAAGATGCAAATTAAATGTGGAATATCGGTACGTGGATGCCAATTTAGTTATTACTTTGGATATGGAACAAGTACAGTATACAATGCAAATGAACTTACATGCTCATTTAAAATTTCATTTTAGTGATATAGATCATCACTTGAAAGAGTTATATATGTTTACACATGAGATTTATAGTGGTGAACTAACCCATATGTTGATTGGATACAAGATAGCTAGATAACTAAAGTGCCAAGGGGCATAATATGTCCAAGACATCAAGGGGATAATGATGAGATATCAATTTTTCTTATGTTTAATTGTGAATTCCAATATTGCTATGACTTGTGGGTGAATGTGAGTGTTTAAAGGAACCATAACTTGCCCAAAGTGGTTGTTCGACGAGGAAACTCTTAGAATAGTGATTGCACAGTACAGTTAACGAAGGGTTTTGACCCTAGTGATATTAGGGGGTGTGGAGGCATCTCCCACAGTTCATCCTATGAAACTCGGAGTCGTGGGAGGATAGTGTTGGGCATGCTCCCCCAGACGTATGAATATGATTGGTGGTTTCCTCTTGAGGAAACTTGGTCGATGTTGTCAACACTTCCGCATACGGGTTCTATCTATGGTTAGGTCGATATAGCCGATGCCACAACATATTGTAGCAAAGGACGGGATGGAGAGGTCAAGTGATGGTAGTAGAGGTGACTAGTTACTCGATTATTTATGAGATGGACGAGACCACGATGAATTGGATTGTGTTATTCCTTATGATTATATGCTTGGTCTGTTTAATTATGCTTATCTAGTTAAGTCTTAATGCTTTTGTATAAAGATTGACAAGAGATGAATGGTTGTAATGAGTGATGAATATTGCATTATTTAAATGGTTCTTCCACATGTTGATTTGAGAGCATATAAGAATCATGCATTAGGGGCAATAAATATTGATTATTGGTACCCATGCTTAAGACATGTATGCTGGTCACGTATACGCCATGTCGTGAGTACATTAGTATGATTGGTTAGTACATTAGTTATAAATAAGTTGGTTGATGAATTATTGAAGTATTACTTATGTGTTGAAGGTGTAAATATATGTTGATATATTATACATAAATGGGTTAAATGCATTGTTAATGGAGTATGGATATATATATGTTGTAGTATGATTTTGTTGACTTGTTGAATATATTTTGATTTAAATAAATTATTTGGATTGTTGAAATATATATATATGAAAAAGATCTTCTTTGACTTATGTGTGTGAGGATAATATAAATAAATGGGTAGATAGATACGCATAGGTTTGGATAAGACCAAGGAAAATTTTAGGGGCAAAATTTAGCCAATGGGCTAATTTTAGACATTTTTTTTTCCAAAAAAAGATTTGTCAATTTCCATTTTTTTATTAATTGATTCTCCAAAATTCAAAGGGATACCATTTTTTAACTCTAAAAATAGCCAAAACTATCCAAAAACTATATAAAATCCTTAGAAATTTGAATATTTTTACAAAAATATTGCCCAACATTTTATGTTTGGAAATTTAAGAATTAGTATGATTGGTTAGTACATTAATATGATTGGTTAGTACATTAGTTACTTGCATTTGCCCCCGGAGGGGCAAAAGGAACGCCGAAAGGAAAAATCGAACTGTTTGATAGAACGTATGATTTTCCAGCGCACCGTTTCGCAGATCTTATGATTTTTTCGTCAACCAAGTTTTTCTGCCGCTAGTGATCACATCACATCATATTTTTTCACCCAAATATTTTACTTCCGTTCGCGGTGCTTCGGTCACTTGTCTTTCAACTATCTCGCTGACCGTTTCGCGTTTTTTATGATATTATCGCCGACCTGCGGAGTGACCAAGCATTTCTCATGAGGCGTTCATTCGTCTGGTCGCCCCTTTTTGAATAACGACGACTGGGCCTTTCACCAGTTTGAATTTTTGTCGCACCAATTGGTTGCCACAACTGGTGCTTTTGTTCCGATAGTTTTGCAGTGGTTAGGGTGAAGTCGTCGAAGCCACCGGCGGGCTTTGTTTTGGGAAGCACGCTCGCATTTATGGCCCACTCTATTTAAAGGAAAATGAAGTTCGTTTGTTTATCATTGTTTGTTGGAAGAAGAAGAGGGTTTTCCATTTGAATGGTCGCTGGTCACGTTCCATATGAAATCTCGCGAGTCAACTGAAATGCGCTCTGGCGGGTTTCTGCCGATCGCTACTGTAGCCGATCGCCGGAGTTAAGTAACCAAGGGGTATGTAGGCATTAAACCTTGGTCGCGAGTAGTCGCTGCGAGCAGACTCTCGCCAGTCGCTGGTTAGTTTGAAAGGGATAACAAACAAAAATTTGTATTGTGCGGCCACCGACGAGGGGCTTTTCGCTGGAGCGATCGGCGACAGATTTCGCAAATAGTTTTTTGTTTTTCTTTGTCCTTGGACACCGACAGGCGACCGACAACCAGGAGACACAGTCAGGCGCCAAAATGATCTTCCATCTCGGTAGCGACCGCCGACCAACGTGATTATTCTATTGGCCAGGTTTCCATTTTGGTCACTGCAAAATGATCTTGCCAGGCCAAAATCCGCAAGCTTTATTCTATAAAGTCTACTATATGAATCATAGACATCACAATTTCTTTCTTTTCACAATCTCTCAATGTATAGATAATTCACATAAGCACTATTCAATTATTTTGTGTATATCTAATTTTAGTATTTATTTTTGGTACTATCGTTTATTTTCAAGAGCGTTGTAGAGGATACTCGTTAACTACCTAAGGAGACACAACAACACTGGTAACTACGAAAATCATGTGCCATGCAAAGTGGTTTGGTAAATCCAATGTGATTATTTCATGTGACAACCTATTATATTTGTCAACGTAAGCAATATTTTATATATGGTTGAGGCATATACTTGGAACTTGGAATGTGTGCATTCCAAACTTCCATTTCATAAATATATTTAAATATTTAAATATAACGAATGTAGTAGTGTTATACACATCACAGTTGATGCCAAATCAATTAATGATTATATATTAACTTTTTAAAAATAAATATACATGAAAAGTTAAAAAATACAGTTACGAGAAAATACTGAAAAAAATAGAACAGTGACCATTGATTGATATCAATAGGAAAAAAATCTCAAAATAAAGGAGAAAAAGTAATTCAAACCCTCAATTGGATAGTTCATATAATTATTAGATAAGGGTCTTTGTATTACAAATTGTGAAAGAAATCTATGTTGGAGCAGGGTCACCATTGAATTGACCATCACATATGCCATAAAACAATAAGGAAAAGCCTTTGTGGGGGCGATGCTAATTTCAAAATTGCAGAATGTGTCTTGACCATTATTTTTTGTTCGATGTGGTGGCCAACAACTTTGTATGCAACTTCCTTTTGAAAATTCTACGGACGTGTGGCGGTTAGCGGCTTTTCATGCTACTTTGAAAATTCTATCACTGGAACGAATCCTTTGCGCTTTGTCTAAGCATCACTACAGGAAAAAGCTGGCAAGATTGTTCAGCTTATGGACACCAACTGCCATGCTTTCATGCTTGCAGACACGTGGAATTACTGCTTTTTTGAAATCGAATCCTGGACAACTAACCCTGAATGTGAGGAAATCGCCACCGCTGAGAGAACTCAGTAATGAGCATGTAATATTTGGCGTGTCATGCATTCTATTACACTACAACACTGTCAATTGTGAATCCATTTCAGAGTATATGAATTTCTGTTGTTTTTTTTGTTCACTTGACTCGTTTTTCTAATTTAGAAAATTTTGAAAAATATTATTTATTCAAACTGGAACATCCTTTTTGAAATGCATATGGTAGAGCTATGGAAAATGGTTGGAAGGAATGAGAAAGAAATTGGAATGTATCCATTGTTATGCAAGACATCATGCAGTGATAGCAGTATCGGAGAAGCAATAACAGTCATCGGGAAGCCATGCTCCATTAATATTCTTATCATTACAGCGGCCAATTTTGTGATTTATGGCAGTGTGACTATCGTTGTATTTTGGATGTGATTTGTGTTTCTTTCTTTGAATTCCATTAATAATAATACCAGGTGTTCAACAGAAGAGAAGCTGCTCTTGGATTTCAACAGAGGCTCATCCAAACACCTCGAGAGAAGCTACTCCGGGATTTCAATAGAGGCTACTCCAAACATCTCCAACATCAGCTATGAAATTACAAATTACAAATAGGTATATAAATCCATGGGCTATTAGTAAGAGGGTAAATATAACTTCTTTTAAATATCAAAACTTGGTTTTCAAATAATTTCTTAACAATATTGATATACACGCTATTCATAATTATAAGATTTAGACATATAAATATGTCCCACAAATTACATATATTTCTATTTCTCCACATACACGTATTATAGAAGATCTTTGGGAACATTAATCCCCTCAATGTCTACACAAATTTCTCCATAATTGCATTATCGACAAAATCTTTTCCTTTAACGACAATATTTAATTTCTAACTGTAAGATTCATTGAAATTAATAACATAGACATAAATACATGAATTTTCATTATATATATATATATATATATATATATATATATAATTAGGTCATTTCTATGTTTATTTGTGCAACTTAAAAATATATTCATGGTACGTATGTAATGTTGGAACATAGAAGTCTAGGCTCCTTATCTTCTATGACACGTTGAAGGAGTTTTCTAAATATAATTTAAACGGATATGTATTGAAAATTAATATGTAGAGTTGGGGTAGATTCCCTATATTCTTAAAATAGAGGGAAAGTATGGCATTTATAAATTCAAGCATTCTATGAATTTTGTAAAGAAAAATATATATAATTCTAATATATGTAATGTTCTTTTAAATTGAAGATATATGTTAATTATTTGATCGTATACTTATAAGAGAAGAATGATAGATATTTATTAAAAAATTTCAAGAGAAAATTATTACACCTAAGTTAGATAAAACTATATTTTTATTCAGCTTTTCTTTTTCATGTTTTCTTTGGTAAAACTATATTTTTATCCAATCTTTCTTTTCTCATTTATGTAGATACCATTGGCCACTTTAGAAGAAACCATATTTATTTAGTCAAGAAGGGCCATTTTTGTTTGGAGAAGGTGCATTTTTGGATGGAAAGAATAAGAATAATAGAGCGTGGGTGAGGAAGTGTGGTGTAAAATAGTGGAACCTGGGTGAGGGAAAGTGTCTGTTTGTCCCCAAAAAAATAAAAAAATAAAAAAAATGCACAAAACATAGTGCATAGTGGTGAGAGGGATATGTGTTGTAGTTTAGTGGTGAAAGTCAAGCACTTTGTATAAGGGGAGTTAGATAGGTCTATAATTTATAAAATAAAAAATTTCACCAAAAAAGAAGTTGATGCAAATTAATATAGTGTGGGTTTTTTGGAATGCATTATTATAATTATAATTTTATGTGTAAATATATAACTTTGTCATCTTTTTAAATATTGAATATATATACATTGTTTTGTATTGATGTATTTATAAAAAGATTATGTTTTAGAAATTATTTTACTTTTGTCTTCTATATATTTAGTTTATCTTGTATTAAACCATTTTAAAAATTAAAATATTTTGTATTGTACATATTTTTTATGCTCAAATGTAAATAAACTCACAAATCATATTCAATATCAAAATTATAATATCTTGTTAAAAGAATGAAAGTCAATTAATTTAATTAAATTATTATTATTTTTTTTAACTAATTTATTAAAAAATATTTAAAAACTTCGTTCTATTAATCTAAGAAGATTTTATGTTTTTACTGAAAACATTCAGAAATTTTTTTTTAATTTTTATATGTTCTATTTTTATTTTATTTTAAAACCTATAACTATTTGCTTGCAATTTTACTCTTAATTAAAGTTCTTTGAACTGTATTATCTTCTTCTTAATTTGAAAAAAAATGATTTACAATTCATTGAAGCACTTAAATATTTAAGATTTTTGCACATTTATTCATATTAAGATTATGTATTCAATTTGTTCTTGTATTTATATCAAGATTTACATTAATTATTTGGATTCTTCAATGAATTATTTAAAGTTTTTATTTACTTGATTCATATGGTCTTCTCAAAATTTATTTTTTTATTATTGGAATTAATATATATTTTTATAAATAAACGTTTAATTTCTTTACATTTTGGTATAATATTTAAAGTTTATCTAAATGTTAACAACAAATCATCTACTTACATGATAATGGTTCTTGTTAAAAAACATAGAATGAATTTGTAAGTTTCTTTACCATGCTAAATTTTTGGTAAGAAATGCTTCACATACTTATATGACAAAATTGTGTGAATATACATCTTTGCTAACTATTTTGGATTTCAAACATCTTTGCTAACCATTTTGGATTTCAAAGTTGTAATAGTGGTTTTTTTTTTACTTGAATTCTTTTGGAATTACCAAAGTTTCTATTCGATGCGAGAGATATGAAACATATATAATTGATGTGTTCAAATCTACATTATGAACCCTATAAGTATATATAAATTTTATTAAATATATATGTTTAGTATAAATGTAAATAAATTTTATTATATCAAAATAATATATTTATAAATTTATTCATTAAACAAAAGATAAAACATAAATATAGTGAAAACAAAACTTGACTACTTTACAGCTTTCCTGTATTATTCATAAGATAAAATAATTTTGCTCCTCAATGACAACACCAAGGTAGAGAGTGTACAATAAAAAGTGAGAATTTTGTTTGACGCTAATGCTTATGCTTAGGTTGTTTAATAATTCGTTTTATAATGGTTGATTGGTTGTGAATTGAGTATGTTTACTTGCTTAGTTGGCCTTTCTCTCTATGTGACAAAATAAAAACCTTAAACAAAAAAATGTACGATAACACCTTTTTCCAATCAAAAGTTCAACCTACACACATTGGCTTTGGTTTAAATTTTCTTGGAGTCATCAATTATTTTGGCTGCGTGCCACATGGGGTGGTACCATTCAATGGATCCAAGGCCCTATTGCTGGTTGAGACTTACCTTACTAAATAGTTTTTCACTTACACTCTTAAAATGCTTATTTTATTTTAAAATTAAATGAATAATGGATATGTCCAAATTCATTTTTTTAAATGATTTTTATTAAACTTATAGTTTTATTTAATTGAATATTATAAATAATTTTTATTAAATTTATAATTTTATTTTATCGAAGGAAATTTCGATTATAAATAGGAGCTGTATAAAAATTTGGACGGCCATTTTATTTTTTTTCCAAATCTCACCGAAAAAGAAAGGTTACTTTGTTATGCACTCTACACCTTTGAGTGTGGCAGAGTGCGGGGCATTATCGCCACGCCTTCGTACACTACGTTCATAGAAGATTGCTTAGTTCCACACTAAAGACCGTCGAATTCAGAAAGAAAATATTGAGGCAAGGCGAACAATGAGAAAGAAGAGGAGGATTCTAGCTGCTAGAGCGGTCCCCAAAACAACGGAATTAACCTCTCAGCAACTCAAGAAGCCAAATTCAAAAAGAAAAGACTTGGGAGCAAGGCGAACAATGGGAAAGTGAAAGTTAAACTGCGATCAGCGACCAGCGAAGCGACCATAGATGAAAGTGTATATCAGTCGGCGGTCGCGGGGCGCAGCATCAGGATGCGGTCATACAATAATATATATTGTGCGACTAGCAACCAGCGACCATATGGTCATACAATAATATATATTGTGCGACCAGCGACCAGCGACCAGTGACCATATGAGTAAAGTGGAAAGTCTGGGATGAGGGGCTGGTCACTGGAAGCTGAAAAAAAAATATCCAATCCATTCTATTCCGCTGAAGTAAGATAGCACGAGTTAAATTGAATTGCACGGGAAGCTTATTGGGATGTTAGAAATCAAAGACTGTATGATTGAATTTGAAGTCTCTCATTTAGAGTGTATTTGCTCAGTTAACAGATATTTAGAGACAGTTTCCGAAGATTGATTTACTTATCAAGAAAGTTTTTTTTTTTTTTTTTTTATTGACAATAATGCGAGCAGAACTAAGCACAGTGCACCAGACGCTAATCCAGGAGGCGACGCAGCTCCTGATAGCCATCTGCACCAGCTTTCTTGGCAGTGACTTCAAAGTTTAGGGGTTGGTGCTAAAGCCACTGGCAATAGTAATGATGAGATTAGAAGACTCACAGAAATTCAAAACATTTAATATTTATTGGGCTTCTTCATTACGGATTTGGGGAATTTCTAAGAGCAAGAAGGAGAGATAAAGGGTGCCAAATTTTGGAGGGTTTCTTCAACTACCAAGTTCAGTACATTATGACAAGATCATAAACAAGGCCCGTCCGAACTATCTATTTGGAGCAGTGCCTAGCAACTGCACATGAAGCAAAAACAGTGCTCAACGAATTGAATGTGGCATTAGAAGAAGAATTGTCGAAACAAGAGAAGAAGTTGAAGGTGGCACAGAATGAATTTGATGAAGCTACTTCATCTCGTCGAAAGGGTCTGGTCAACTGTCACAGATTTCGCTATTTACTGTGCACATGTAGCCAAGAATGAAAAATAGTTTTTGGAAGACATGCAGAACCTTGGTGTTAAACCTCCAATAGTACTTACACGTGTAACTGAGTATATTGATATAATTAAAGATTATGTTCAAAAAATAATTGATCAAGGATTTGCATATATTGCTAAAGAAAGGAGCGGGTGAGAGTTTTGGTTTGGTATCTAGAGATTACTGGAACTGGGACATATCCTTAATTTGAATTATTATCTTTGAACAATCACCAGCCTCATTCTCGCCACCATCGTTAATTTGAATTATTATCTTTGAACAATCACCATCAAACGAAAAGATATATATGGGAATGATGGAAACCCTAACGAGAGTGTCAAAGATAGCACGAGTTAAATTTAATTGCACGGGAAGCTTATTGGGATGTTATAAATCAAAGACTGTATGATTGAATTTGAAGTCTCTCATTGAGAATTTATTTTGCTCAGTTAAGAGAGATTTAGAGACAGTTTCAAAGTGATTTCCATTACATTTATTGTGAATGGTAGAAGATCACAGATCTTATGCTATAGATTTTGAGACTCTTGCATTATGAAAACGGCACTCATTGAAGGAAAGGAGGTTGTCAAGCTGAATATTTTTGATGAGTTGCCACGATTTCATGGTAAACAAGCCACTAAGTTTACCAACTTTCAAGTTGATTACACCAGAAACCACAGTTGTTATCATCTGATAAATTCTCAAGTTTTCATTAGTGAGGGACGGTTTTGCCAAAAAATCAAAATGATGGTCCCTTAGACCAAAAGATTTTCCAGGTTTGGCAAGTGAAAAAGTTTAAGATTTGATTTCTCAAATCAAATCTTAGTTTATACATATTTTAAATTATAAATTGTGCTTTCGAAGCAAAAGGCAAAGTTTATTTTATTTTGGATTAAAGTTCATAAATAAAATATTTTTGGCAAAGCTTCGAGCTCTTCATGACTTACCACTATGACAAACAAGCTAAGCTACAAACACATAGGCTATCTCCAAAACGCTAAGCGCCAAGTCACATGGAGAAAGCCCCCACGAGGGGTATGGTAGCGCCCATTTCATCAATATATAATCAAATTGGTGATGAATATAAATAATTGTGATATTCAACATTCGACACGCAGGTAATCAACGCCAGAAATGAAAATATTGCTGCATTTCTGAATCCTTTCAATTTGAGATATCATATGAAGTGCTTTACTCTTCTTAAAAATGATTTGGAATGGAAGTTGACATACGTAGGATCGATAGAAAATGAGAAGTTGCTTGGAGGGTTTTGATACTTTTCATTAGAGATTTGATCGAGTGCTAATCTATTTGCTGCAGCATATGTTTCAAATCATTTTATATTTGTTACAAATGTTTGGACGTGCAGTGCCAAAACTTCAAATTTGAAGCACTATTAGCATTGAAATATATGGTCATCGTAATGAACCAGCAGAACCGGCCATTGGAAACCATCGAGGGCATAAGGATATTTAGACGCCATTGTTCCATGCACGCACAGGAGTCCATTGATAATGTGTTCGTGGATCTCTTCAAGAAATGTGGAAGATTTGATGAACATAAACTCCGCATAATTCAACAAAGAAAAATACGTCTTCTGAGATTGGTTACCTCTGTGCAAATTCTTTGGATATCCGTGTGGACATTTTACAGATTGTTTATCATAATGCATATCATGAAGATCGTTATGTAAAGAAATTTGGTGCCAAATGTTTCAGTAGGATTGGTTATGGTGAGAAATTGTCGACAGATGAACCTTTAGAAGCTGTCAGCGATGGCGATTTTGTTTTTAAAATGCTTAAAGACACTACAGCGAATGATTGTTCCAGGTTTCCAAAGTGATAAAAGATATACGAGAATGCAATACCTGAGCGGAGGTTTGCACCTCGGGAGATTTGATCCCTCTCGACGCTTGATAGAGCCTAGGATTTGGATCTATGCTGATTAAAAAATAAATTAAATGATTTTATTATACATAAAAGATAAAAATAAAATAAATAAATTATATGTTAAAAAAGATTATATATTACTATTATTTGTTATTAAAATAATTTAAGTTAATATTTTAAATTAACTTAATAAAATATTAAAAAATATATTTTTATTTAATTTTACTTAAAAATAAAATAAATTTTATTTCAATATCTTTTCATACTATCCCATAAATAATCATAAAATAAAATCAAGGTATTAGCCTTCCCTTTACTCCTTGTTATTCCATTAAAGAAATACGAAACATAATATTACTTTGTATTTCATCAATTTCATGTCCTCATAAAAAAATCTATAAATATAATATTAGCTTTTTCTAAAGTTTATATTATTACATAAATACATTATAAAATGTAACAATACATCTATCTTTTCAAACCATGTCATAAAGAATTATGAAATGTAAACCATACATTAACTTTTTCCATTAACAAATTATGAAACATGGTCTTACTTTGTATTTCCTCAGGTTCATGTCATCATAAAAAAGGAAATCATGAAATATAATATTACACTATCTTTTCCTAATTTTCATATTACTCACATAAATGTATTAGAAAATATAATAATATGTTTATCTTTTCAAGTCAGGTCATTGAGGATTATAAAATATAAAGAAAACATTAACATTTTCCTTACTTTCCTAGAATTCATATTATCACATAAAGATATTAGAAAATATAATAATACATTTACCCTTTCAAGTCATGTCAAATAGAGTTATCAAATGTAAAGAAGACATTACCCTTTTTCCTTACTTATTTCAATCCCATAATGAAAATATAAAGATTAATAATACTTGTATTTTCATTAAATCCATGTCATCACATAAAGAAATTTTTAAATACGTTCCTTTTCAATACTATCTCATTGATGTAAATGAATTGCTGCAGCTACTATGATTTATGCGAAGTCTTAGGCGTGCAAAGATCGTGAGATAAGTCAATTCTATTGAAGATAAACGAAGGTCACCATGATGCATTTGAGGAGCTCAAATGATCAATGATCACAAAGGGAGTACAATTGTATTCGAAATATGTTTTCATTTCTTTTTAGTTTTGCATATTTATTTTCTGATCATTATATTCTGAAAATGCAGGTATAAAAGTTACAATGTGCAGTTACGGAGTGATTTATCATGGAGGAGCAGTAAAGCAATGTAAAATTTTACTAACACTGTTGGTAACCTGATCGTGAATACAATGTTTGGATGCCGCGAAGCATCAATGAAACTACCGCAGTCATTGAGAGCACCAAGCTACCAGAAAAATGCCACGAGACCCCAAGCTATAAAGTCCAACCAACCAGAAAGATAGGATTCGTCTGGCTAATTTGTTAAAGATAGCTCAACGGAATCGATGAAGACGGGGACACCAAATTTTTTATGAATGCAATCAATTACAAGGAGGGGTCCTTTGCCTATATAATGGAACGGAATCGATTGTATGGTGAAGGCGAGTTCAGGGGTCGCCAGTTGGCGCTCGGGGAGGAGTACAAGACGGAGCTCGGCGGTTGGAGCCCCGGGGAGGAGTGAATGCCGGGTGGTCGGCGTTGAAACTCTGTGGTCGGCAGGCGGAGCTCGGCAGTCGGAGCTCAAGGAGGAGTGAACGCTGCACGGTCGGCGACGGTGGAGTCTTGGAAGGGGAAGAATGCGGGGTCGGCAGTCGGGGAGGAGTGAACGCAGGGGTCGATAGTCGGCAGTCGGAGAGGAGTGAACGCGGGGGTCGGCGGGGGGAAAAGCTGCGGATTGCTGGAAGGGGGGATGAACGCGGGGGTTGGCGGGGGAAAAGCTGCGGATTGCTGGAAGGGGGATGAACGTGGGTGTTAGCACTCCATAAATTGATGCTTCTAAATCAGCTCGCTGGCATATTTTACTGGGTTTTAAATTGTTCATTATGAATTCTATCAAAAGATTAAACCCGAAGGCCAAGTTCGCTGCTGCTCCAAATTTTCGTACCTGCAAAACAAATATATAACGTTTATCAACAATGATTCTGCTCTAGTACAAAATCAAGCCATGAAAAGAAGCTCACGAAGATATAAAGTGCTCTATGCATCAATTAATATTTGAGTTATTGCCATATATATACATTAATGTATGTTTTTAATTTTATCAATGAAGGAAATACAATTTTGCAGCTGTCGAAGATTTTAGTCCAGATTGACAAAAGAAGAGTTACGTGTCAGCTGCCAATTGCTACGAATGTAGACATAGCCATTAACCACCAGATATGGGGATATAGAGTGATCATGGAGTTATTCATTGTACACAGCTTCTCATGCAAAATTGTCCAGAAATATTTATTTAGTGCATCACCTTTTCCTCTCGAGCTATTGTTTGTTTCATGATTGGCGCATCCGGTGTTGAAGAATATACATGGAGGGTTTTTGAAATTCTCATTACAAGAGGTCTGTTGCTGATAGCATTCCTTGTTTACTGCAATACTTTTTATGATTAAAGAAGAGGAAGAAGGTATTGACACTTGAGTGGAAAGAATATAGACATCATATTGAATGAAGGGACATCGATTTGGTTCACTGGTCTCAGCCAATTCTGGAACCATCTGCATTCACTCAGTCGAACCAGCATCTTTTCACGCCCAGATCTTTGGAGTTGTAGATGACATATTTTTGCAAATTCGTGAGGTATTTTGGATAGCGTAGTGATTTGCAAACTATTCTTCAAAAGTTTTCTTGTATCGTTCGATCTCCCATAGGAACTGTATTTTCAATGGAGCGTCAACAAACACTACAATTGACATGTGAGAGGTGGCCGTTATGCTTAAAGACACTACATGAGTTGTAGATGACATATTTTTGCAAATTCGTGAGGTATTTTGGATAGCGTAGTGATTTGCAAACTATTCTTCAAAAGTTTTCTTGTATCGTTCGATCTCCCATAGGAAGTGTATTTTCAATGGAGCGTCAACAAACACTACAATTGACATGTGAGAGGTGGCCGTTATGCTTAAAGACACTACATCGAATGATTGTTCCAGGATTCCAAAGTGATAAAAGATATACGGGGAGTGAAATGCCACCAGTGATAACTGTTCTACAATGTTCAATCCAATTGCTTCTGCTGTGTTTGAGAATATATTTGAAAATTAATATCAACATCGTGACCATTTCGCTCAGTGGAGCTAGCTTCCTTTTATCAATGGAAAACGTAGAGACACGTTGGAGTGGGTCCGCTTATTTAAACGATGATGGATGGTCGAGATGTGATATAAGAGATCAAGAGACGAGATCATCTCCGCGTCGAGGCAAAACCATCCTAACAGGTGTCAAACGGTAAATAGTCCGCATGGGCACAAAACCGAGAAAGAAAACCATCGCTAGAGGTTGGGGATACCACCATGGAGCAAATTGCAGGTCCTGGAAACTCGTAGAGGTTATGGGATATATTGTTTCAGTCAAATACACATGGCACCACTCTTTGAAATTGTTTTGAACGAGAGAGATTTTATATCAAGTTTCCAAATATGACAATTTACCGACAAATATTCAAGCTAGAAAATCATAGAGGGATGAGCACCAAATTATGAAGGCATTTACAGCAAATAAAAATATGAACAGTTCATTATCCCTTTCATATGTTCCATTTATTTATACATTAAAAAGGGGTTACGCATTAATTTTAAATCGGCCAAACATAAGATTTCGTTCTCTTTCTACTATGCGCTAATTACAAAGATAAGAAGATCTCGAAATTCGAAATGTAATTTTATCAACAAATGATTAAGCTCGCTGCTCGCGTGATGAATCTCACATTTCAAATTTAAAACTTATTTAAAAGAATGCCAACCTAAAATTTCATTATTTTCAGCTATGCGCTAAACGTCAATTAAACAAATATAGAAGTTCATTTGCAGTCACAGTGATGATGATAGGGCCAACTGTTGGCGTGGAAATCCATTCCTTCTCAACCGACATAAAAAATAAATAAAAAATTACAATATAGTAAAGGATATTCGGTAATTCCAAGTTTGAATGATTTAATATGTAATAGAAAAATAGACTATAACGCATTAAGCAAACATACTGTCATTCTAAATTCCAGTGTTATAACATTTAATATAATAAGAATTTAAAAGAGAACTGGAATAATATTCGGAAATCCCAAATTTAAGACATAACTCGTTAATCGAATGGATTAGAACGCAATATGCAATTATGCGACTAATCAAAGTCCAATAGACATACAATTAAAGAAAAGAGCTATAACACAGGATTGCTCTTAATGATCGGCGTCAACTAACACTGTTGGGAGAGAATTTTCTCACACCTCAACTACTCACGAGTGGAAAGGTTCCTCCTGAAATGCACGCCTTTTTCCAAGCAGTCAAACAGGAACGCCAACTCGGATCTCTAGCTATCGCAAAGGGTGTCGATTTGTAGCGGTTGAGTACAATGTTCAATCCAATTGATTCTGCTGTGTTTGAGAATGTATTTGAAAATTGGTGTCAACACCATGACCATTTCACTCAGTCAAGCTAGCTTCCTTTTATCAATGGCAAACGTAGAGACACGTTGGAGTGGGTCCGTTTATTTAACAATGATGGACGGTAGAGATGTGATATAAGAGATCAAGAGACGAGATCATCTTCCCGTCGAAAAGTGCGCACTTGATAAAAGGGAAGGTGGTTGCAGAATACAAACCACCATCATACGTGTCCATTCTTGATACGTCCGCATGTGGAAAAATGGTATTGCAAACCGCTCAAAGGGCAATGCGGAACCAGCCTTTGCACGTGCGAAAAGACCATTTCCAAAAGTTATTTATTAGGTTAAATAATGCATTGTTTTTGTTATTTGCTCGATGGTTACAAATAATAAGGAACGTGATGGGAAAATAAAAAGCTTTGCATAAATTGATATTACATTCAGAAAATGGTCAAAGATTGAAATAGACGGGAGCAAAGGGATGAAACAAAAATAAATAACAGTGCCCAGATATTTTCTCACACGGTTGGCAAAAACATATTGCTGGAAACTCTCTAGAATGCAGCGACTCGTCGACGGGAGGCAGGTCAGGAGAAGCATAGCCTTCCACGTGGCACGATTCCATTCGCTCCATGAGCGAGGAATCTTACTGATGTGGAAGTAATGCTTCTCCATGGTAAACGCCTACGGCGTAATTAATAATTTGGTTGATGAATTATTGAAGTATTACTTATGTGTTGAAGGTGTAAATATATGTTGAGATATAATACATAGATAGGTTAAATGCATTGTTAATGAAATATATATATATATATATATATATATATATATATATATATTGTAGTATGATTTTGTTGACTTTTGAATATTTTTTTGATTTAAATAAATTATTAAGCATACAAAATACAATTTGACTATCTATCTATCATAATGTTTTTAGATATGGGTTTGACCCAATGGTTTGAGCTATCACTACCGCTTCTCACTATAATAGAGAGATGAAAGAGGATTAGGAAGAACAACTTAATGGCAGGTAGAATATGTGAATGATATTCTTAGGCATGTTTAGGAGGTTGAATGCATGAGCAATGATGAATATGGAGCGGATCTAAGATGGATAGGTCCTAACGCAGATCAAGGTGAGACCAATATTGAAACCTTAGGTTCGGTTCCCAATTTCGTCGTCCCTCACTCGAATAGAAATAGGACACGTTCACTCCAATACAAAGCTGCCACTCGAATAGAAATAGGACACTCGAATAGAAATAGGACACATTCACTCCAATACAAAGCTGCCATGTTCACCTCCTCTAGTACATAGGACACGTTCACTCCAATACAAAGCTGCCACGTTCACCTCCTCCACCTCAAGTACATAGCGGCTTGTCCGCCGAAAACATGTTCCTGAAGTTTTTTCTCTGTTTTCATTTTTATGAATATATTTCCATTTCATTTCATGACAAGCAGTATTCGATTCCTGTTACTTAACTGAGGTTCTACTAGATGAGATCTACCAGGTTTATTTGTGAGAAATTGTCACTGAATTGCATGAACCGTATCTCGATTCTGCCTTTCTTGCATTCAATTTCATAGAGGGAGAGAAGAGAAATGAATTTGCAGAAATTGTGTGTGAATATGATGTTACAGTTGTGGATTACCCCAGACAGTATGATAATTGCATTCTCAATAGTGGATTACAACAGACAGTATCGGAGTTCTAATTCCGGAGAAGGGGAGGAGGGTGAGGAAGGTGAGCACTGGTGTGAATCATGGAAAGCTGCGATGGGTATGGGATGCGCAATTGGGTTTGGAAGTGTGATTGGAGTGTTAGCGTTAAGTAGGCGGTTGAGCACAAGATACTACAAGTTTGTGGATAGCTTTCTGAATTTGTTGTGAATATGGAGACTGTATTTGTACTGGGCATGTATTTGAGCAATCACCAAAAAAAAAGTGCAAAACGCAAAAATGTTAAATATGAAAATTGTAT
Organism: Larix kaempferi; assembly: GCA_027924585.1. Taxonomy (NCBI): domain Eukaryota; kingdom Viridiplantae; phylum Streptophyta; class Pinopsida; order Pinales; family Pinaceae; genus Larix; species Larix kaempferi. The sequence goes on along the minus strand of BSBM01001166.1, from coordinate 8,396,468 downwards.
TAAAAGTTTTTTGTTGACAAGTTAGATTGGTTATTTGAGTTATGAGTTTAGACGGTCTTCGCTAAATTAAGTGTAATGAAACATTTCTATGTTTTGAGCAGTGTAGATTGATTACATTTTGATATCGTAAAAAATTATTAATAAAGTAAATTTATAAAGTTATTCGCTATTTTGATTTTTGAATTACCGAGTTAAATTGTTTCAGATTCATATTAGACAGTGAAATCCTGATTTTTAATATTATATAAATTATTTTCATGTAATTAATACTTTAAAATTTGTGGAACTTAGTTCATTTCATTGACTTTATTTCGTATCATAAGAGCAGTTCATATTCAATGGTTAAATTTTCATTTCAAAGCATAAAAAGTTATAAAGTAAGCAATAACGTGGGCCTTTCGTATTTCATTTGGAACCAATAAAATAACTTGTAAATTAATAATTTCATAGGTTATGAGTTTAGAAGCTTATTGATGGAATATTGATATCGTTACTTTCACTGTTTATTTTTTAATCATAAACTTGTATAATTATCAAAAGCAAAGATTACATTTTTTTTTTTTCATGCGATAGAGTGCAGGGGAATTGAACCCCACCTTGCACTTTCTGAAAAGCCCAAGCCTCATCACTCACCAAGTGAGCTACATTACTGGCCAAAGTTTACATTTATTCTTAACCTAGTTGTATTGTTAGAAGAAATATATTTTACCATTTAAATATGAACCACAACAAGGGAGCAATGTTTCACATTACGTGTTAGTGATATATTAAGTTAGTATGTTTTTATTTTCCATTATCAACATCATCGTGCACGCGAGTGTTTATTAAATTTCAATATATTGTTTATTTTGAAGAATTTAGAAAAATTTAAAAGATGTTTTAGTTTTAATAAACTTTTCAATATAGATTAATAGACCTCATCCAAGAAAATTCAATATATAATATTGCATATTGGATATATTTTTATATGAAAACAATATAAAAATCCATCATTTCTTCTGTGGTCTCTAATCCATCATTTTCTTCATGCAAGTGATGAGTGGTTATCAATGAGAAAGCTTTTCTTCTTTCATGCTTTCTCATTTACAAAAACCTTCAAACTGGTAGGCAAAGGATTCTCGACAGTGTTTACAAAGAGGCACCAAAAGGTTATTTGCACCTCTTGTTATCGATAAATCCATTTCCTTCACAGTCGCGTTATCTTCAATATGATGCTAGAAGAAATACGGCCCCAGAGTGGTCACCACTAGAGCAAGCACTTTCTTTGGACTGTCTCATTCTTCGTGTTGTACGTAACTTTCATTCTCAGAATGATTGTCGTCCAATTATATTCGTGTTTTCGGGCAGGATATTCATAATAAGGGTGGGCTTTCTACACAAATGCTTTTCTCCGTGACAAAGGAAAAAAAACATTGCGACACTACAGATAGGTGTGCAATCTGCTTCTCATGTGATCCAATTTGTATGGTTTACGTTGATAGACTGAATACTATTGCTTTATTTATATTTATAACTTGTGTGATTACAGCGTAAATTCTTTGAGTAGGTTGATTGTGATGTTGTACAAATTGACATCCAATGCATGGTACTAGGGGATGTTGTTTTGGAATGCATTCATCTATAGACAGATCCAGAGACAAGTTATGATGTTCAGAGTTATGTTCAATACTACTTTTATCCGGTCCAATATTCTGATGCTTATGGTAGATGATCTTAAAAATTCCAAGTTGAAGTACGTATTTCAAATCGTATTGCTTTGAGTCAATCCTTCTAAACTTTGCGAACAACTAGTCATCTCATTTGAACAAAATTGTTGCCATTTACTTGTAAATATTTGTCATTAGGTTCTCTTTGGAGAAGTAGAAGCCCTTTCTCCTTCACGACCACATATTGCAACACAGAATGGGGAAGAGAAGGGTGGGTTGCTTGTGGAAGCTTTTGCAAGGGTCTAGCAATATTTCAGTGGTGTTCAGTGGATTGATGGTGGAGGAGATGTTGCACTATTGTTATTTCGACAGATTTCTTCTAACAACTTTCAAGAAATATTTGAGAAAGTGCTATTTTCCAATTGTATGCACAATCGCCCAGCTTTGCGTAGCAAGCAAAATGTACATTCAACACCTATTGTATTTTAAGGCCAGGAGAAAGAGGGAAAGCATGAAGATTCATTGCATTCTAAATCCATCCATCACAATGGTAGCTTTAAATCCCTTTTATGGCAATGACTTGGCTCGCATGCCCTAGGGTGAGTGGATCTGATCTTATCTTTGTCATTTATGACTATGATGGAACATCAAGGTCATTGCCTGTTACAGAAAATCAACTACATATCTTGTATTTATGGTATAATTGAGCTCACAACAGAAACCAGAAACTAAGGATGTGTTTGATTGAGTGTCTATTGTTTGACTAAACATAAACATTTGAGACAACTTTCACAAACGTAATGACAACCCAGTGTCAAATTGGTTTTAACTAGCAATTGCCCCAAAAGGTGCAAAAGGTGCAAAAGGTGCAAAAGAGAATAGTCAAATAAATGTCATGAAGAGAACAATAAAATAACATAAATTTTGGGTGGTTAAATTCATTTCCAAGTTCGAGCTTAGATTCCAACAATAATATTAAAGAATAGTAGAAAATATTTGCTACTTTTGTTTGAATTTAATGAAAGAGGCACCTAATAGCCAAAACTTGTTATTTGGAGTCATCTGTCAAGAAACTTAGTAATCCAATAAATATGGAATGGTCTTTGATACAATCCAAAATGTAGAAAATGTGAGGCATAAAAAATATCCAGCTTATTTGACAAAATCTCAAAGGTTCAACATTTCTTAGCATCTTCTATGACAAAAATTCCTATGTCTTAGTTTTCATTTTCCCAGTGCATAAATGACGATGCAAAATGTGAAACAAAATTCCTATGTCCTAGTTTTCATTTTACTAGTGCATAAATAACATGCAAAATGTAAAAAGTTGCAAATTGTAAAATCTATACCAAAAGATATACTAAAGCTAGAAAAAAATTTCAAAATTGAGAATTCATTTAATGCCATAATATTAAAGAATAGCAGGAAAAATATTAACTTAGTTATTCATAAGTAATAAAAATTTCCTAGATACACCCACAAAATATCACATTCTTCGTTCAAAAATAACAGATGCATTATTTATGTGGCTAATAGGAAACAAACCACAACCTACTAATTACAAGTGCCATAAATTAGGATATTCTAAACCCTAATTGTTAAACATTTACATTAATAACTATAAAATTTTGAGACTTTGTGGTTTGACTCATTATGTAATAATATGATTTTCCATAAACCACATTATTAGTTCCAGTGTCAACATTTTGAACCTAGATAATAAAGGTCATTTTCATATAGACATAGGAATGACCTTTAAATTAGCTAATATTGAAATCTCAAGGTTGAGAAAGGAATAAAATTGCATTATTTATTGTTGAGATATAAACACATAGATTATATCTTCAATGGTTAGTAAAATTTCAATGTTAAATATCATAATTGTCATTTTAACTGTAAGAAAATGCATTTTGTATCCATCACTAAAAGAGTGATTACTTCAATTTAAAATTTAACTTACTTTTATAATATATATAATTTACATTTTATAGAAATCCTTATTTTAATTATAGGCATATATATATATTCTTTACAATTATATATTTTAAAGAAATAAATAATAATTTATTATAGTTTTCTTAATTATTATTATTATATATAATTTTTAAAAGAATAAATAATTTTTTTTATTTAACAAAAAAAATTGAGCATGCAATAAATATGGAATATATAAATTAATCTAGAAATGAATGGTCGACGATCTCTCCAAAAAGGCAATAGGAGAAATGGATGGTCGATTATGCTACGAGGAAATTAGGGATGGAGTTATTCTCACCTCTGGGTCACTGAGTATTTCACTATGACTTGAATGTAGTTTCAATAGTATTGATATCTTGATGTATTTTTATCCCTTTTGGTCTGGATTTTGATTCCCATAAAGTTGGTTTGCACTTACTTTTTTTAAGATTGTATGTATTTTGGTGCATGGATGATATAGTCTACTTAGGATGTTGATTGTGTAACTTAAAGTAAAAAGATGCAATGCTGTGTAACTTAAAGTTGTATTAAAATTTTTGAAAAATAAAGTTGTATACAAATTATGCAATTTACATGCTTGGATGTATTTATAATTACCAAAATGTATATATATTTAAATTATATCTTATATTCTGTAATTAATAAAAAAATATCTAGAAAGATTTTTTTTATAATGTTATTTTTTTTTAAAACAACTAATTTATAAGACTAATTAATTTTGATCTTTATTTTTTTTTTTAATTTATATATGTTTATTTTAAGTTATTGTTTAAATTATTATTATTTTTATTTAATGTTTTTCATTGCCACAACCATATTTTAAAACCAATCTTACAAAATATGCTTAGATTATATATTATATTTTGCAATTAATAAAAAACATTATTAGAAAGAATTTATTGTAATATTTGATTCCGAAGGAAATAAAATGTATGACTTTGCATGGGGGATTGGGAAAAGAACCAATAACGAAGTTGAATGGCTAGCCGCGATAAAAGGGATTGAAATGGCCAAGGAGAAAGATATAAACGACCTAGTGGTCTTTGGAGACTCTATGTTGGTAATAAAAGAAGCAAGGGATTTAGTCAGTATGCGACGGAAACCTATTTCCACATTGCATCAGCACTTCTTCTACTTGGTTAAGGAATTTCACACTATAACCTTCTTTCATATTCTCAGGCATTGCAATAGTGAGGCTGATACCATGGACAACCTTGGTGCTAGTTTAAACTATGGTCATGCTCTTCTAAATGGTCACCAATTTACCAATGTTTGGGTGCCATAGGACCCCCCCCTTGTTCCACCCCCCTTTCCCCCCTTCTAGCTATCATGGGACGGCCTCATTAACTCTCTGGATTTGCTCGAGGTACTCCTGCTCACATCGGCTGTCCCTTCGACGTCCTCCGCGGTCATTCCTGACATACACCACCTGGCCAGCATGCGAGGAGTTATGGCGAACGAGGCCCAAGGCAAGGAAATGCTATTTCATGCAGGGTGGTGGCGGTTGTAGCACCCTGCGTTTGCATTTGAACCTCCATCTTCCGCGTCCTGCTACGGTCTGCATTTTCTCCTGCAGTGTCAATCTAGGAAGGTTTATGTCTCAGAGAAATATGGGAGATGGCAATCAATTCCCTGCTGCTCTACATTGCCGAAAGTACAGGAAGAATGATCAGCACAATCAGGAGGGAAACGATATTGGTAGTAAGAAGCATTTTTTAGCTGAAATTCTCTAGGAAGCAGGCTGTGCTGACTCTTCTAGGGGGGGTGGCTCTAAGTCGGCCTTCCATAATCACTCAAAGGCAATAGACTCTGGAAACGTTGGTGCTTGGACTCCCCTTGACAATGGCTATGACAACAGGGGTACTGTCTCGACTCCTAATTACGGCTTCTCCCTTGATCAATTTTCGGTCCATGGTTTCCACACACCTCCATGTGACAATAGAAAAGGGTCTTACCATCAGCATTATCGTGGTAGCACTAGAGCCTTGGGCAACACGGGTTCTGCCCAGGGACAGGATAGTCCCTCTCTTGACTTTCACCTGCAGGTACAGGACCTGGAGACTCAAGTTCCCTGGCTGCGGGGGGATCTTGCAGACATGAAGAATTCCGTCTCTCAGCTGGCTACTTTCGTTCAGATTTCAAACTCGGAGGTAAGGGCAAGTACTGGTAAAATGAAATATTTATTTGAGAAGCTTATGGGCAAACATGACACCTTTTACAGTTGCCTGCGAATTGTTGAAGCAAAAGTGGATTGTGTAAGAACAAACAGTGGGAGCATCCCCTCGGTGATCCTGAACATTGACGACGACAACAATGGTGCAACGGCTAGCACCAAAGAGAAAGCTACTCGTAACCGCCATGCAAATTAATCTCAGCTTGTGCAACTGCCTTTTGGCATGATGTGTACTGTTCTTATGTTATATTTACTATGTTTTTCTTTTGCTGCTTAGTTTTAGGTCAGTTTGTTAGAATCTACAGTAGTGGCAACAATACTTATGAATACAGATGCAACAGGCTTAATGCCTTTTTGAAGTTAAAAGGTTGGCTTTTTTCAGAGACTGCCGAGACAGCTCTGATTTTTTGGGAACAACCTCCCTATCCTCTATGTAATCTGCTCCATCTTTTAATATAAAGCCTGTTATCCTTTTGTGTTAAAAAAAAGAATTTATTGTAATATTATTTATTTATTTAAAACAAAATAATTTCATTTAAAAAATTAATTCAATTTTGATCTTTTTATTTTTTTAAAAATGTATATATAATTATTGTTTAAATTATTATTATTTTATTTAATGTTTTTCATTGCAACAAACATGTTTTAAAAACGAACATTATTTTGTGTTCTTTATATTGTTTGTTGTTGTGATTATTTAAGTTAAAATTTATTTTATATATCTATTCTTTGTTATTTATTTGATCTACGTTTTAAACCTCTATAATTGTATAGACCAGTTAATTATAGGTTTAATGAATTCAAACTATTAAATATATTATTAGCAATATTTTTTAGTATTTTAATATATATTTTTTTGAGAAAAGAAAATATTATAAAATAGATATAATATTTTAATATAAAGATTTGTTATAAATATCAATTGTAAATAAATATGAAATATATATTGAGTAATATTAATTGAATATAATTTGAATGGTATATTTCTCATAATTAATTTAAATATGAATATATTTATATCAATAAATATTATTTCAATTTTAATGGAAGTTATGTCTATTATGAGTTTTTTATCCTTTGTTTTATGTTTCAAACTTTCTTTTTCAATTTTTATATCTTTCTAAATGTGTTGAAGTGTATCTTTCTCCATGGCCAAATCTTGAATTAATTGTGAAGCATGTTGTGCTTTACTATGAGCTTCTCAATTTGGTTACCTTAGTGGCCATGGCCAAATCTTGAATTAATTGTGAAGCATGTTGTGTTTCACTATGAGCTTCTCAATTTGGTTACCTTGTATTGCGATTGTTGCTATTGATTCAGGGTTGTTGATCAAGGTGTGATAATGCAACTTGGAGGCTTTTAGTCAAGTGCACCACCCTCCTTAATATCCTATGAATGTCAACTATTTCTCGTAGACTACAATCGCTAAAATGTTGATGTCCATCCATGATGACACGTAACATACTCACTGCAGCAAAGTCCTTACAAGAATGGAGATAAACCCCTCTACAATGTTGAGGATATCCATAATTAAAATGCCTAAATTCTTAAAGCTCAATGAAATTACAAGACAAAGTAGACCGAATAAGGGTCAAGCTACTCCACCTCCACCCAAAATACCTTGATCGGATAGGGACTAGTGAGAAGGGTCCAATTTGCCATTGCTTGAACTTGAGCACAAAACTTGGAGCAATGAAGCCAAAGTGTGAATAATACCTCCAAAACCCCTTCCACAAACAAAGGCTTCTACAACTCGCACTTGAAACTCATGAGGACGAGGCTCTACAACTCTCAACATAACCAAGAAGGAAACCATGACATGGATGATTAACTAAGATGGCAAAGTTATCCAACAAACCAATGTCAAATACCCTATATGAACTAAAGTTATCCCACCAATTATGTGGAAGGCCATTTCATTGCCCATATGAGCACTCCCCTATTCAATCATGAGAGAATCAATGCAAAGTATGAGGAGATATAGTGAGTTGAGCTCCAACATAATGAACCTTGTCACTTGTATATTAATACATGATGCATGCCTTTCTTAATGTTTAAATTGTAAATATTCATGGGTTTCCTACGACTCAGTGAACCTATGATACATGTCCTAATTTTAAACATTCTAACCTCTCTCCAATATTTATATGTTTTTAGTATATTAAAAATACCCCTAAACTCCTCTATACTAAGCAACATATTACTTCCTTTTTTACAATTTTAAACCTCTCAATATGAACTCATGCAATATAATATTGACTATCACTAAACCCCATATATTCATGTAAGATAATCAATGAATATCAAATATTCATCTAAAAGAATTCCCATGTAACATCTCATTGCTTCTCCTTCTCCAAGATTAATGGAGAGAGGTCACCCAAGCAAGAGTGCTCGTAGGAGCAACAAAATAGCATGAGGACGAGTCAAGGAGGATGCGACGATGGCCGCAATGTCATTCTGGAAGGGAACTCCACTAGATATTAAGAAATAAATTTTGATGGTGGAAGATGAAATCAGAACAAAAAAAAGGATGTCTTGGTGATGGGGATGTTGAGGGAACCATAGGTAATTGTATTCCATATACGGGTTCCTCCAGGAAACCAAATATTTCAAAACTATTGTTGTATATTGGCAAGGGAAAAATTTGTTGGGCAAGGTTGTAATGGAAAAATAGGTGTCTCATAATGAATCTCTGCTCCAAATGGATGAGATTCAAGCACAGTTGAAGAAGAAGGATGAGAAGTTGAAAATTATTGCTTAGATTGCTTGTGGAATCCACTTTGTGGAGGGACCTCAGGATCGGCCTTTTTGTTCCAAGGTTCCAACAATTCCCTTATCAAATGATGACTAATTATCTTTGATTTTCTTATACTAGTTTTTTGAGGCATAGAACTTTTAGATATCATACTATCTATGATCAATTATTTAGTTCCAGCAGACATGGTATATGACATAATATCATAATCCTTGAATATCTAGAACCTTCATGCTGTAAGAAAGTAGAAATATTGCCAATCCAAGTTGAAAACATCATTTGAGAAATTGCAATATAGCAATGATACCTTTAGCCAATTGTAATTGTAATTTAATTTTAGACAATGTGCATCTTATAATGTTTATTTAATAATACCTTAAGCCAATTGTAGTTTAATATTGGATAATGTGCATTTTTTAATGGTTATTTAACGATAACTTAAGCCAATTTTAGAAGAAGAACATGGATAACATGATCCATTGAAATATGTTCTCTAGTATTACTAGTTAAAAATACTCAAGTGTCAAAGACTAAAAAATGCCCTTATACAAAGTAAATTATTATATAAATTACAATGCTTGCTTCCTCCTGATGTCTGGTTATTATGAGAAATTGTTACAATTAACATGGTCAATTGAGGTATTGTATGTATGCATTTATGCATGATCAGGAAGGAAACAAGTAAGTCAGGAATATAGTCAGAAAGAAACAAAAAAGTAACAGCAGTGAATTTTGCAAACTTATTTTATTAAAAATTACTTAACTATAAAAATACCCAACTTTACTATGAAACCAAAACCTTTTCACAATTAATCTTAACCCTTTGTCATATAACAATTTATTATTTAATTATATTATACATCTTAACATTAAATATTAAAATATCTTAATCCTCATTTATACACATTATATTCATAATTAAACATTATGATAAAATAAAGAGTTAAAAATGTGAATTTTGAAATTTCACATTATGAACAAAAACGAATAAACCATTTTTTCCCTTTTCAACAAAATTGGACTTCACATTTAAAAAATAAAATTACACTATACAGAAATGCAATTATAATACTTAATATAAAATTTAAGAGACTAGTGGATGGAGATTGATGACAATCAACTCATGTGATTAGTACACATTTATCAAAGCCACAATTTCCTTAACAAATATGAGAATAATTAAATGGTTAGGGTTGATGACATGATTATTACATATCTTTGAAACATATAACCATCACCTTAGAATTGAAAAACTACCCTAAATAAGAAAATTAGTATACTATAATATATGTTGCACTTATATTTTATAAGAAAAACTACCCTAAATAAGAAAATTAGTATACTATAATATATGTTGCACTTATACTTTATAAGATTATTACTATAATATAGGTTGCACTTATATTTCATAAGATGATTTCTTTTATTGCTTCCAAAGGTATTCATATTATTCAAAATGTCTATGTTTCCAAGATGTATGAAGAAATTTATAAAATGCGTATCTACACATTAATGGATTGGATTGTGTAATTAGTAGATGCATGGATATAGAGATAGAAAAAAGAAAGGGGAAGAGTGCTGAAAGCCCTAACAAATAGTGGGTACTCGTTTGTATGGAAGCCAAATTGCTCTCCATGAGTGCCCAGGAGGACCCCACAACACCATATACAAATTAAACTCCCTCCCAACCTCCTTGTGAGACCTTCGAATTCTCATCTTCCCATCGAATCTGTGAGAGTGAGGTGAGACTCAGCCAATAGTAAGCTATAAACTGATGGTGCAAAGAAAACACCAAAAGGCAAAAATTATATACACATAACAACAGAGAGAGCAACACAGGAACCAGGTTGCATAATGGTTAGGCCTCAGACACATAAGGGTGTACGAGTGAGGTGAGACTCAGCCAGTAGTAAGCTATAGATTGATGGTGCAGAGAAAACACTAAAAGGCAAAAATTATATACACGTAACAACAGAGAGAGCAACACAGGAACGAGGCTGCATAATAGTTAGGCCTCAGAGACATAGGGGTGTATGCCAGAGGCATTGGGGATCATGGGTATCTGAAATCCGCCATTGTCGAGGGTTTGCACTGGTGCAACATTCACATAATTTCCATAAAGCTTGCGAGAGTTTGCATTGCTACTATAAAATAAAAGGGCCGAGGAAACAAATCTTTCCAATTTGAGAGCAAATTTTGAGGGTTTGTTTGGATACTTTCTCCAAATATAAACCAAATACACAGTCCGAGATAGTGATTTCAAACAAAACTAAACCCCCCCAAAGAACAAAAAAACTTACATCTGAAGTGCACTTCTCCAACTCAACATATTGGAATCCACCTGCAAGGGCATTCCTGCATCAACTTGTTATGCAATTGCTTGAATTGCTAGACATTTTTACAAAATTCCTCCAAGTAGGACTTCAACCCCTCGTTTTTCGGTTCTCCGACCTCTGAAGGACCAAATCTTCCTCCAGTTTTGCTCATGGATTGTAACAGATTCATTGTGTTAATGGTAACGTTCAAAAGCATTCCACGCTAAATCTGCAACCTCGGCGACCCTGCTGACAACTTCCAGGTTTGGAACATGACCACTTAGAACCATTTTCCCCTTTTAACAAAGGAATTTTTTTCCCTCTAGATAAAGTTCGTGCCCTGGCTTTGTAGATTTCAAAAAATTTAAAGCTACCCAATCTTGGGGATTTTAGATGTTAGAGATTAAGCTACCCAATCTCGAGGATTTTTAATTGCAGAGATTTTAAAGCTACCCAATTCATAACTTCGTCAAAGCCAATGGAGAACTGGAAAACGTGTTTGTCTGGTTCCTCGACCTCCTTCTTCCATCCCCTGGCGGCCTCGGTTTCCTCGCGCGCGAACTTGGTCAGTCCTGCGTACTCTCTTCTCTTCTGGAGGCTCTTGCTCTGCGGGTTTCGGGAAGTTATCGTTGCCATTGCTACCGCTATTCAGGGGCTTGAACAGGCGAAACCCGGAAGACGAGTGACCTGAAGCACTCGAAGCTGGGTCGGTTTGAAAAACGAGGGCAAGACTTTTGTCCTACTGGAAAGAAAACAGTAAAATTAACCTAGAGAAATCTTGTCACTCTCCCACAGACAAGTTGTGAGACAAGACAACTGAATAGATGAAGGACGGTGTAATCTTGTCACTCTACCATAGACAAGTTATGAGACAAGACAATTGAATAGGCACCGGTTAAAACGATGACTAGTGTATAAACATGTGGCAGTTTTTAATTAGTGCAGTAGACGAGGAATCTGTAACAATGCCATCAAACCCTTTCTCAAATAAACGTCTACGACGTAAATATTTGTTGACACCTATGGGTGAATGGCAAACGTAATGACAACGCGATGTCATAGTGGATAAATATTTATGTGGATTTGATAAGTGATAAACTGCACCATATGTTTTAGTTTTTCAAAATTTCAACGATTATTCAATAATGAAAAAGGTTTAATTTATATTTATTGTTTAATAACATTGAAATTAAACGTAATTAAAAATTGAAAAATAATATTATTGTGATTTTTTAAGTATATACTTTCAAACTTAAACTTGATTGTTGCGCTTTCTTTATTTATTGGCATACATGCCATTCACTTTCTTTGACGTTAAGACTATATAAATTTATTAATCTTTCAAAAATGCACGCCATTCACTTTCTTTGAGAGTAAGTCTATATAAATTATTAATCTTAAAAATATAAAAATTTTATCACCTAAATGATACAACCAAAGCTAAAGACTTAATCAATTAGGTTGAATGCTCTACAACTTTTAAATCCAACTCTACAACTTTAAAATCCAACTCTACACACCCCCATACCAATCCAACTCTACACACCCTATACGAGATGTTTAGACACATCCGGATGATACACTCTCACATGTTTCTTCATGTGGAATTACTATAGTTCCACTAGATGACTTATTATTTTTATCGCTTAACATGATGTGTACTCTGGCTTGCTTCAACTTTGAGTACATGAATATTGTACCTTTGTGTTCCAACCGATTGGTGTTGTTAGTGGGCCATTTCCTGACCTGACCTACTAGGTACAGGGAGAAGTTACTTTTTCCTCATGAATGCGGCACTTTTTTTTTTCACGTCGCTTCTACGCAAGCTTTCATGTTTTTTTCTTTTGCTTGTTACACATTGTAAATACAAAATAGAAGCTATTTAACCTTTTGGAATTTAATTGAGTCCACAACCAAAAAAACAAAAATATGTGTACCTCCATTCTTTTCTTTCATGATGCCTTTTATGGACTAGTCTATGGATCTAGTGGCTTTATTCCAGAGTGCCTTTGTCAAATGATGAGACTAAACACTCGTTTCCTTTCCTAAGTTGTTACTTATAACTTAATATTTTATTTTGTATTAGGGGAATAAAACAACTATGATGGGGTTGGTAATCGCGTGACACAGGGTCTAGGAGTCCAATCCCATCATCTCTAGGTGCACCCACACAGCCCGCAATCATGGGCACGGGTAAGGCAGAGTGTTTTGAACTTGTGACCTCTATTACAACATATCATCTCATTTTCAAGTGAATCGTCACTCAAGCTACACTCCTGCGGGATACTCATAACTTAATTTTTATTCTCTAACTTAAACCAAAAGAAAAATGCACAACTAAATGTAAACACTTAAATCTTCCTCTCTCTAAGCTACTCATAATCCTACTATTGTGTAGGATTACATCCTCTACACTCCATGCTTCCATCCTTCCCTAGCATTGATAACACGATAATAAAAAGAGTGAACACACCAATTTCCATATCTATATCTTTTATTAATCATCAAGGGGTATTATAGTTCATAAACATAACTTATCCATTAATCTAGTAGATGGACTCTCCATACACCTCATGGGATGGTGTTTATCATTTGGAATAATACCTTTATTATCAACATCAACCTGCAGCTTAGCCTTATCTTCTTCTAAAATTCATGTGCCTATTATCTTCTTCTAAATTTCATGTGCCCAACTCCCCTGGAAAGCAAATTAATCCTACGCAAAACATATCATAGAGACTCAAATATTAGCCCAAAGAAATGGATGAATCAATTATGCCATATTAATCAACTACTTGTTTATCATTAGGGAGAATCGGTTAATTGTGACTCAAAATATTAAAACACTTTCAATGAATTCAACCATCCCAGCCATCCACAACAACATAAACATAAATGATAAATGGTGAAAAAACATATATACAAGATAGTGATTTATTTTAAATGAATGTAGAACCATTATATTGTTGCGATAATAGTGGACTTTTCATAAAAGAATATTCCTTAAGCTCTATGTAAATCAATGCAGAAACATCAAATAAATGTAGAGCCATATAATACTGTCAATAGAAATGTACAAACAATAATTGTCAATTTATGGTTATATTAATTTTATCCATGAATCCTAAATACAAAATGTTAAACCATAATTAATCCAACAAGTACATACATGGGATAATACTTCATAATATATGATAAATGAAATACCTAACCATTCAAAAATGCCTATTGGATTGAGTTTTTACTTGTGCTTCTTTTGTCTAGCTATAAATCATTTTCATATTCCTCAAAGTGCCCTCATTGAACAAAATTGGGTAAAAACGAAAGAAGGGTAATTGCATCCAGTGATCATGGAGACAAAAGTGGGTAAAAACAAACCTAGGTTATTCCTTGAAGCTACAAATAATCTAGGATTTGTACTATGCACCTTATGCTTCTACTATAATATTTCTTCCTTGAAGTTGTTATCCTTGCCAAGTAATGCATTATTTATGGCATTATCCAATTATATCCATCATTTATACTATGAGAGTAGAATGCTTTTACCACTTTGCTTCTTTAAAAAAATTTAGTGCATAAATAATTTTTTAAAGAAAACCAAGTAATTCTTACCTTTTTTAAGGTCCAATCTACCAAAGTTGGTCTCAATTGATGTTGATAACCATCATCATCTTCACCACATGAACACATTGATGTGAAATTTTATACAAAATTAGAACTAACTAAAATACAAAAATACAGAATTAATGAAGCCATTCTAGAAAATTAGACAACCTCCTAGACTTCATCTTAATGAATGAATGACAATATCTTGCATTTTTAGTGGTAATACCATGCACACAGTTACCTCAAAATCATCCTTGTCAATTTGAACTGATTTTTCTACATGAAGAGAACATACAGATAAAAAAGATATTGTCTCTCATTCATAAAAAACAACAATTTCTCATCAAAAGAGAAAGAATATATAGGTAGAGATGACAGACCACGGTGTTAGATATCATATAGAAATCTAAACTTCTTTCTTTATAATGGAATGCCTTCATAACAAAATGAAATAAATTATGTGATTTTCTGCTTAATCGAAAGATGTGCAAAATATTTTTGTAAATAAAGCCACAAATTGAGATCTTCAAGTTTTTTATTTACAAGATAATTCACCTAATTTTTTTATCCCAGTCACGCTTACCTTTTGAACTACTACTTTATCAACAAACAATGGCAAGTAACAAAGAGAGTTTGTGGCTCATTCAAATGGTAAGTTGAATGTATCTGAGTTTGTGGCTCATACCATAGGCTTTATGTGTGGGTGAAATTATAAAATTTGAGCAATGAAATAATGTAGTTGCATGTTAATTGGCTTCTTCACACGTCTTTAATGTTCATTGACAAGATTCACAAAGCGTTGGATAAAGTAGGTTTTGTTTTGCATAGAAACACAAGAACATTAAATTTCATGGTATCAATATTCCATTGATGTTTTATTTCACAATTTCTAACATGCAGGACAAATTCTCAAAGTTCATTGATGTTTTCTTTCACAAATTGTTACATGCACATTGTACTGGACAAAAAGGTTTTGTTTTTTGTGAAATAATAGGAAATTTATACTCATGATATTAATATTTCAATTCTCGTGATGTCTTGTTTTGGAATGCAGGGGATCATGCATCCTTGATCATTGTACTCAATAATAAATTTGGGTCTTACACATATTTGCATCGATTTTAAATTTGGGCCTTACACATATTTGCATCGATTTTAAATTTGGGTCTTACACATTCATACTTTAACAGATTTCAACAAGAAAAAGTAGACATATTTTACATATCAATGAAGGTTTAAATTTGGGTATTACATATATTGGCACTGGTTTGTTATCCCAATAGATAACAAACATTCCTAATTTAACATATGTCAACAAGAAAAGTGTTCACATATTTTAAGCATGAATGACGGTTTTGGCAGTTTCTATACATATGTGCCGAAAAATTGAAAACCTCCAATATGTGCAATAAAACTTCATAAAGGATTAAATGTAAATTTCATAAAAAAAATCAACTATACACTTATATTTTTCAATTTGATAAAATATATCTCAACATTCCTATACCAAGGACAAAGCCAATAAAATCTCTATACACATGTGCAGAAAAATTGAAAAACCCCATTATGCAAAACAAAACTTCATAAAGGATATTTGATTTCAAGTAAACTAAATGTAAATTCCATAAATTTTGTCATCTATAAACTTAGTTTTTCCAATTTGATAAATTATATTTCAACGTTCTTATACTAAGGAAAAATCCAATAAAACCTCAAAGATGTTATTTGACACATTGAAATTTTATTCACAACAAAGCATAGACAACCAATCCTTGTTCAAATATTTTTGCACCCCTGCAACTATATTTCCTTGTTAAAAACACGCCTTGAATGTGATGTATTTTTGTATGCTTGGAACTAACATGTTCATCCATTTTGATGACAACAATGACCTTCTCCACCTTTAGACAAGCCTAGAAATGGTATCCTCCAACACTTGCATAATTAAAACAAAAAAAACAAAGAAAATTAACCCTAGTAACAAAATCAATATTTTTAAAAGACAAATTAAATCAATCACTACATTGAAATTCATTTTTTGGCTTCTCATCAGAGGAAGAGAGAGCATGTTCTCCATGAAACTTCCAAAAGAACCTTCACAACAGTAGTGCCTCCAAATTAGATTTCCAATTCCAATCTAAGATGAAAGAAAATGGTTTGTACCTTGTATTTTCATTTTCATCATCTCCATCTAC
The DNA here is from genome assembly GCA_027924585.1 of Larix kaempferi. Lineage (NCBI taxonomy): Eukaryota > Viridiplantae > Streptophyta > Pinopsida > Pinales > Pinaceae > Larix > Larix kaempferi. The sequence goes on along the minus strand of BSBM01001166.1, from coordinate 8,379,798 downwards.
CTCAATTATAACGAGAATTGTGATGGGAAGAGTGTGTACTTTTAACCAAGTGGGTTATCTCTAGTGGTTGAATGTTTGAGCTTCGTGCAGGAGTTCATGAGGTCAATCCCCCAGTTGATTTCATCTATTGTGCACCTCACTCAGGCACCATAATCAACACCAACATGTTTACAAAAGTTTACCTCCCCGAAAATGTAAAGAAGTGCCCAAGGGTTTCCCCACGAAGTTTTCCTCATAAAGAAATATATATTATATCTTCTTTTTTTATATGTTTTACCTTGGTCACCCCATACCCAAGCTATTCAAAAAAACTCTAATATTCATATCCAAATCTAGATCCATTTCCATGCAACTTAGTTGTCATGTGCTTAAAATTTAAAGGGATGTGTTGACCTAAGACCCAACCTACTATGAAATATGGTGACTTAATGCAAGCTAGAATGGAATCGTTAGCCGTGACGTTTGAGCCATAACTTGTCATAGATCACCAAATGAACCAAGATGAGGAGTGGTGTCTATATTGTCGAATGAAGTGAGGTTAACGATGCTCCAAATTCCAAATCGAAGTCTCTCTATAGCATGCACCAATAGGTGTCAACCCCTCTTGTATGAATCCAAAATTCAATTCTATCAAGTGGAACCCAATGAAAAATAAAAGTGAACATTGAGTATGATATATTTAATGTTAAAAGCAGCTACAAGGTTTGCACTAGAAAGCACATATAAATATCTATTAAGTATATCCCCATGGGATATCTAGAAGCCATCAAATATTGTAACTAACAAGAATGAATGAATGAAATATTTTAATAACGTCCACGAGGCTGAGCAGCCTAAGGGACCAAAAGAACCACAACCCTAACTCCTCTCCATATTCTTTTCCATGTTGGATCTTCTGTTGTAAATCTTGACTAGAAGACTTGAATCTGGTTGATCTTATCTTCTTCAAAACTTGACTAGAAGACTTGCAAGAGGAAACCAAGAGTGATACCCGACAACCTTATATTAATATTTCATGCCACTTTATTGTAAAAAAAATTACTTTATTGTCACTTTTTTCCAAACAAAATATTTCTCACAATTGTCAAAACACTACTTTGTTTTGCACTTTATCAAATCTACTTTACTTTCTTCTTCTTTTTTCCCATGGCATTCTTTTTCACCTATTGGGTGGCCCATCTACCAAAATACCCTTATGTTTAAAACATCCAAAAAAACACTAGCATACATATATGAGAGTCCATGATACAACAAACTAGGTTTCCTTAGTTCCAAGCATAAACAAAGAATCATCACATTGTGTGACATTGGGTGGAAGATCATCATGGGGTTGGATACCAACTTATACCAATAATAATTCACAAAAAAAAACTACTATGTTTTCCTCTTCATCACATCTACTTTTCTTCCCATTGTTTTCCTCTCGGCATTTTATTGCACCTTATGGGGCAATTGCTAGTTATTTATTTGTGTCAGTGTCGAGGTAAGTGTTTGTGTTAGTGCTACTCAAATCACTCTATCTTGATTGAACTGATTCTACTTATGGGCATTGAACACCATTCAAAACAATTCATTTTGTCATTGGGCGCACTACACTATCTAACCTTCGTTTTGATTGTTGCCTAATGTAAAATCAATGCACAAATTGTAATAATCATAGATGAGCAATTATGGAAGTGGAATATTTTCTAGCTTCCTAAAATCTATGCCAGATTTTGAATAAATTTAACACATACAAATGAGATATTGTATATGATGCATTAAATTCCTTTTAATGCACTATATTTTATTATAGTTTCCTCACTATGTACTTCTTTGTTGGCTATGCATTCAATTCTTTATATTTTGACCACATGCTAGTAGTTATTTCGTGTGATTATGCCCTTGTTAACCATTGGTCCAGTGTCCAAGTTCAACTCCTATGCCATGCTTTGACACCAACCTTTCTTGGTAATAAGATTTGATGTAAAAATAATAATGATGAAAATTGATTTTGGTTTAAATGATTAAATAGTGAATGATATATATAGTGGTTATGCTATTATTAAGCAAAGAGAAACAAGTAATATTTACTATAATATACTATAGAAAATAGTATATGTGGAGGTGTAAATTTTACATATAAATAAATATTGAGTGAATTATTGGTACACAAGTTCTAAGTGGAAAAAGAGAGAGGGGAAATCAAGGTCGTAGAATAGGTAGGTCCCATTATAGGTATTAATGCAATCATAAAATTGTAAAGAGATCATAACGTTGAGAACAAGATAACGACCACAAATTGGTAGTATTACCTCAATATTAACAACCATTAATTGAGATGAAGCACTGGTAATAAGTAAGTGTACGGAAGTTTCAAGGTTGACCTAGCATATCTATGATGTTGAAAGGTTTTGGATGAGGTCATTGATCAAATTTTGTAACAAAAAAATATAAATAAATATGTAGTCGCACATCACAACTGTGTGTGATGTATGGCTAGCAGGTCATTTGCCATGAATGAATAGATAGGAGGCCTTTATTAAACTAAATTTTTAGAGAAGGTAGAATTAAGTATGAATTGGGATATTGGGTAGGGGCGTTCTAATGTGAGTGGCTGGTTAGCATCATCTAGAGTACCAACACTTGTGATAAAAGCAATGACAACTTATGGTTAAGTTAAAATATTAACAAGAAGAAATGCACATTTAGTAGAACAATTATAGTATTCACCTGGGAAGCTTTTCTTATGCATAAACCAAGGATAAATGATAATCATTAATGTACCTTATTATGTCCTCGACATTAAGTTTTGAGTCGGGGACATTAAACCTCCTGTAGTTGCTGCATCCATCTGGTTTGCAAGGTTTGACGTTAATGTTGGAAAATCCAGATTTTGGGGGTTTTTTGGGAAATCTTATTTGGCGGGTGCTCATTGGCATCGTGCGCAATGACCCCTGCCTCACTTCCTGTGCCCTGGGAGCCGGCGACGTCATGGCGACACAACGTCTTAAATGGTTTTGTGTGTTGGAGTGCAGGTTCAATATTGTCCAGAGGGCTGCGAGGGTTTCATTGGCTGAGGGTTTGGAAGGAGTTCTTCCTCGAGCAAATGGTTGCGGGATGGCGGTTGTCTTTGTTCCAGGATTGTCTATTGTTTTGGTTTGTCCTCGTAAGTCGGGGGCGTCCTACATTTTTAAATGCAGCTCCTGTACATGGCTGCCTCTTCGTGGATTGGGTCAGGTTAGGTTTACGCTAGATGAGGGTTTCTGTTGCCCTGGGCTTGTGGTATTTCATATTAGTTATGGGTTCGGAGTTCATGGATTAAATGCAGTGGACCTTTGTTTAGGTGGGATGTTTTTTTAATTGTTGTTGTTTTTCTTCCGCATTTTGCTGTTGTGGGGAAGGCATGGACATGATTAATTGAGGTGGGCCTGTTTTCAGGTGCTCTTCTTGATTCGACTGTTGTGGAGAAGGCATGGAGGTCTAGATTTCGTTGTCTTTCGGAGTTGACCACCGACCTTGATACAGGCATGGCTCTCGTCAGAGGTTGTGTCTGTGGATTTTCTGAGATTATGGGCATGGTGATTTCTAGTTTCTACATTTTCGATTGGTTGGTTCTCATTGTGGTTAAAAGGGCTTCAATAGCGCATTCCAGAGACTTCACTGGCTCTTGCTATTGTTCTGATGCATTCTCGGGTGCGTATATTGCTTTCATCTGCGGTTTATGTGCCTTCATACTTCTGCTTCTTCAAAATGTATGCTAATGGTGCCCTTTAACTTTCGTTTACAGCCCGAAAACTATTTGCATTTATGCCATTGTTATTGCTCTTTAGGATATTTTGGTGGCATACTAAAAGATGTATTATGTTCTTCTTCTTAGGGTTTGCGGTGCTTGTGTTTTTAACATCTTACAGCTGTCTCTGTTTCGATGTATTCATATGGGGTTTCTTCTTACCTTTTTTATTGCTTTTTCATTCCTTTGCAAGTTCACAATATCATTGTGGTGGTAGCTTCAACTTTTCTAGAGCTTTACAACATCTCTACAATGCTATTTTGACCATCTTTGCTTTCTTGGTTGCCTTTTGCTTTCAATTTCGTTTTGCACTATTGTTACTTGTTGCAATATTGATGTCCTATCATATATTTTTTTCCCAGTTGAATTATGTTGGGTTTAGGACTCGGCATAGCATTCACAGTGGAGTGACTTCACAGAACCTTGTTCCTGAGGGCTTTGATGATCTTAGGAAAAACATTAGGCCAAGGGTCTACACTAGTTGTATCGAAATGTTGTTGTTTCCTATTTTAATTTTATGTCCATCCACTTTGGAATGGTGTCTAGATTTGGTGGCAAGATTGAACCTAGCTATAGGTGTTTAGTCTTCATATATATGATGAAGCTTTGCTGGCATGGTTTTCAAAGCCTCTACTTTGCAATAGACTTACTATATATCCCTTCCAATAGAATCCAAGGCAGATTTGTATGGAAAATGGAATTAAAATCTGGAAAATATATGGTGCTGTAGTGAGTAGAGCTTTAGAACATTATACGTAGAACTCGGGAATCGGATTGCCAAATTCACCTCTTCGACGAAATCACACTCACGACTTCTGCAATCGGCAATCAGCAATGCGGAATTCAGAAGTCAATTCACGAGCTCAGAATTACTCATCTAACTTCCACAATTCCACAATCCGCATGCGGAAGTCGGAATCCTCCAATCGTTGTCCTACATAATTGATTCCTCTTCAATTCGGCAATCCGCAACCCGCGTTGCGGATGTCGGAAATCGGAAACCTCATTTTGTATCCTAGGGAAAAACCATCTTCCACAATCCGCAATCCGCTTTGCGGATGTGGAATGGTGGAAATCCGATGCACCAACCCTGTGGAAATCGACCTCCTGACATTTGCAATTCACATTCCGCTTTACAGATGCGGAAATTCAGAAATCCGACGCACCGTCTCCGTGGAATTCACCCTTCCGACTTCCGCAATCCACAATTGCGAATGCGGAAATTCAGAATTATAACCATGCAATTCCAAGGGTTGGTCCCCGACCTCTGCAATCCGCATTGCGGATGCGGAAAGGTCGAGACCACAAACCTCTGCACCTGCCAACTTCTAAGGGTGATAACTCCTCCATCCTTGGACCAAATTGGACAAGTCTGGTACCGTTGTAAATCTCTTGGAGAGCTCTATCCATTGGTATGATCCCATTTCACATATGAATGCTCTGACCTTATCATTTTTCCAACTGAAATCTAGCTCAAACTCACTCAATGCTTCATTAACCTTTTGCAAGGAGCTCTATTTGACCTCTTCCATGGATTCTCCCTTCACCTGTCCCACAAAGGGTCATTAAACATAACAAGGGGTTGTTTACTTCTCTTCCCCAAGTCCAAATGAATCCAAGCAGACCCTCATAAAGGCGAATGCAATGCATAAATAAACACATATTATGAAACTAACTAGTCAACACATCAACAACCTACAAGGTTAGCAGCACATTACACTCATGCAAATGCTGAAGCATTCAAACATGCATTCAGTCTCATATTCAAGCTTATACATAGTTCCCCATTGATCCAATCTCATGTAAACATTCATTCAATAACTTGAACATAACAAGCATAACATAACACAGGGAAAACTAGCATCATTTTTACACCACAGAAGCACTTATCTTGGAAATGAAGCTGCCCAAGCAACTGGCTAAGTGAGAGAAACTTTCCACAACCTTAGGTCTTTGTCTAGCCTATACTCTTTCAGCTGAGAGACCACCCCCGAGATAGGTTGTGTATCCACTAAGGAGGGTAAATAGATTCTCTCATAGTCAAGGTTCCATCCCAATGCTAAGACAATCTACGGTTGGGTTTATCAAGAATACAAGGGAACAAGGAGGATGCTTCTAAGCCAGTGAGCTCACCCACAGAGCTACAGGCATATCAGTCAACAAACATGGCACCCACATTACCTACTTCACCCAACACAAGGAAGGCCCTCTTCTCTACTGCAGAGTCCCTCAAGGCCCCTTCCCTCCAGTGCTCTTCAGGGTGGGCATAGAAAGGTCCAGACTGTTGTTTTCATGAGACTTTATCCCTCACTGGGTTTATCAAGCAGATCCAACCCTTGTCTTTCCTTCAAATCTGTTATTCAAGCTGGGATCTTCTTAGGGTTGCGGTCGAAGCTCTATCCTACAACTTGGTCGTATGTGAATGGATTTAAGTGTTCCCATGGCTTCAGTAAGATTATCACACTCTGTAATTCATCTCACGGTTTGATCCAAGGGTTTCCCCAACCAAATTCACTTCCTACATAGGGTTTCTTTGTATCCTCAGCTTTGCAATTTTGGCTTTTCACAGAATCACGATTTCTATTTTTTCTTCACGACTCATCTCTGCAATGCGTGGGTACTGAGGTTCGTTGGTCGACCATGGGATAGCGATCAGGGGTGAATGAATTCCCAGGTGTAGAGTGTCTTAAGGAATAAGTAAAATAGAGCCATACCCTGCCATACGGATCGCAGGGATGCTCCATACTTCATCGACTTCATGGACTAATTTTCTCAACCACCCTCTTACAACAGAATTAAATGTCAACATGGGAGTCAAATGGGTTCACAAATTGACATGTGGCAGCATGGGTTCCAATCCCACAACCCCCTCACCTGTCCCTAGTGGATACACATGGCCCCTTCTCATTGGTTGCCTCCTTATCCAGTTTTCTTGGTATTTCATTGCAATATTTAATAATTACATCATTTACAAAATCTCATGGCTTAACAACACATGGATTATCAGAATATCAAATACTTTCCTATGCAAATAAACCTAAGCATCCACTAGTGGGGCCTTGGCCTTGAGCTCCACACTAGGGAAAACATACATTGCATGTATACATTATTTACATTGAAGCCAATAAACCCTAAGGGTCAAAATAGGGGTATTACAACTCCCTCCCCCTTAGAACAACACCGTCCTTGGTGTTCTCAAAACTGAACAAAAATGGGAATGCCTCTCTCATGGAATCCTCAAGTTCCCATGTAGCCTCATCGTGACTAAGGTGCTTCCATGGCACCTTCACCTGTCCGATGGATTTGTTCCGGAGCAAAGTGACCTTCTTGTCGAGGATGCGCATATGATCCACTTGGAACTCTCCCTCTGGTTCCACCTGTATCATATTCCAATCAATTATGTGATTAGGATCATGTACATATTTCTTAAGCAAAGTGACATGGAAAACATTATGAGCTCTCATGTTAGCAGGAAATGCAATCCTATATGCAAATGGCCCTATACTATCAAGTCAAATGGCCTACAATATCTTGGTGCCAACTTGGCACAACTCCCCAACTTCATGGAACTTTTCCTTGGTTTCACTCTTAAGTAAACATGATCCCCAATCTAAAATTATTTATGCACTCTTTTCAGATCTGCATAACTCTTCTGCCTATCCTATGTTACCTTCAAATTATGCCTGATCTTAACAATCTCTTGCTGCATTTCCTTGATCATCTTTGGTCCAAGCACTACCCTATTCATTGGGATGCCCCAATCCACTGGAGTCCCACATCCCTTGCCATACAATAACTCAAAATGACTCATCTTCAATGATGCTTGATGTCCATTGTTGTATGCAAATTCTACTTAATGTAGGTAGTCTTCCCACTTGGATGGATTATCCATCACATACATCCTCAACATGTCTTCAAGAATCTGATTCAATATCTCAGTCTGACCATCTGTTTGAGGATGATATGTTGTGCTAAAATTCAACTAAGTCCCCAATTCCTGGAATAATCCCTTCCAAAAATTGGAAGTGAATTTTGTATCACGATATGAAATTATTGCCTTGGGAAATCCATGCAATCTGAATATCTCCTTCATGAAGATATTTGCAATGTCATTGGTCTTATGATTGGACTTAACTTGAATAAAGTGAGATACCTTTGATAGCTTGTCCACCACTACCATGATTGAATCATGCTTCCTTATTGTCATTAGAAAACCTATTATAAAATCCATAGAAATCACTTCCCACTTCCATTCTGGAATGGGAAAAGGCTGCAACAATCCTACTAGATGTTGATGTTCTGCCTTGACTTGTTGGCACTTTTGACACCTAGCAATGTACTCTACTATGTCCTTGCCAAAAGTACTGCTTTCTTGCTGCTTTTATGGTCTTTTTATATCTTGGGTGTCCAGAATATGGCATTTGATGTATCTCATCCATCACAATCTTCTTCAATTCTGCAGAATTTGGGATGTACAGTCTGGTACCCTGATAAATGAGAACATCATCTTCACCCAACTGATATCTTGCACAACTTTCATCTACATTTCCCTGATGCAACTTCTCCTTGATTTGAAGGTAAGATTCATCACTAGTTTGAGCTTCAAGAACACTTGTCTTCAAATTTGATTTACATATACTCACTGCTGCAACATGAAATCTCCTGCTAAGTGAATCTGCAACCTTATTCTCCTTACCTTTCACATGCTTAATTTCCAAATCAAATTCACAAAGAAATTACATCCATCTAGTTTGCATAGCATTCAGATTTGGTTGGTCAAACAAATATTTTAAACTCATATGATCTGTCCTGAGTTCAAATCTCCTTCCTAAGAGGTAATGTTTCCATATCTTGAGAGCATGAACTATGGTTGCTAGCTCTAAGTCATGTGTGGAATAATTCTTCTCATGCTCCTTTAACTTCCTTGGCTCATAGCAAATTACAAATCCTTCTTGCATGAGCACTCCACCTAGCCCTTCATTGCAAGCATCTGTGCACACTACAAGATCTTTCTTTGGATCTGCAATCTTTAAAACAAGAGCATTGGTAAGCAACCTCTTTAACAAATGAAATCTTTTATCACATCTTTCAGACCATACAAACTTGATATTCTTCCTATGCAATGAAGTGATTGGGTGAGCTATCTTGGAGAATCCTTCAATGAACCTTCTGTAGTAACCTGCACGACCCATAAAAGATCTAACATTTGAAACATTCCTTGGAGTAGGCCAATCCATTATGGCTTCAATCTTCTCTGGATCCACTGCAATTCCTTCTTCTGAGATGACATGACCCAAATACTGTACCTTTTGCTGATAAAAATCACACTTGCTCAACTTTGCATACAATTGGTGTTCTCTAAGGACTTGCAACACCATCCTTAGATGTTCATTATGGTCTTCTTCATTCTTTGAGTAAACAAGAATGTCATCCAAGAACACAATTACAAACTTATCCAAATATTTGTTGAAGACACTATTCATGAGACACACGAATGGGGTAGGTGCATTGGTAAGACCAAATGGCACCACATTGAATTCATAATGGCCATATCTTGTCCTGAAATATGTCTTGTGAATGTCTTCTTCCTTTATCCTCACTTGATGGTATCCAGACCTCAAGTCAATCTTTGAAAACACTCTAGATTCCTTCATTTGATCAAGCAAGTCATCAATTCTGGGCAATGGATACTTATTCTTGACTGTCACTTTATTGAGCTTCCTGTAATCAATACACAACCTCAAAGTACCATCCTTTTTCTTGACAAATAACACAGGTTCTCCCCAAGGAGATACACTAGGTTTGATATATTCCTTATCCATTAATTCTTGCAGCTGCATCTTCAACTCTACCAATTCTGGTGTGCTCATTCAATAAGGAGCTTTGGAAATCAAGATTGATGAAAAAATCAATATCTCTCTTTGGTGGCAGCCCTGACACTTCATCTGGAAACACATCTTGGAATTCTTGCAACAACTGAAAGTATTCTAGCATTGGTCCCTTATCCTCTGATGTGTGGACTGCATATAACTGGCAACCCTTTTTATAAAACTTTCTCAACTGTAGGGCTGAAATCTGCTTTACTGAAACTTGCTTGGGAATTCCTCTTACCAACCTTGGCCTTCCTTCTTCATCAATACATTCAAGTACTTTCTCATAGCAGTCTAGCTTGGCTCTATGTCTTTCCAACCAGTCCATACCTATTAGGGCATCATAAGATCCTAATGGTAAGACATTTAAATTTTCTTTTGTGAGGAGTCCATTCAGTTCTATGGGGCACTCCATCACTACTTCACTCACCTTTCCTTTGGTTTGTGTAGCTAATTGAACTAGCCAAGGATTACTATGTTTTACCTTACTAAGAGAACAACCTTCAACCACCTTAGGAGACACATAACTATGAGTAGATCCTGGATCAATCAAAACAGAAATGGATTGCTTAGTAATATTACCTTCTACCTCCACAACTGTCGATTGATGGTCTGCTTGATGATCATCCAATGCTGCATAAATTCGTGGTGTTTCCCTTGCCATATCTTCCATTGTAGTTGCTTCTTCTAAGTTGTGCAAACTTTTGGGGTTCTCCCTCAGATGTGGACAATATCTAAGCACATGGTTTCCTCTACATCCCCAACATTGAAGTGGCCCTTTTGGTGCTCTTTTTGTTGCCACATCCGGCTTGAATCGTCTTTGTGCTTGTTGACCCTGTGGAAAATTTCTGGGTTGATTTTTGAATGGTGGCTTGAACCCACTTTTCTTTTGTTCAAACCTCCCTCTGGGCTTTCCTTTCCATGCTGGCTGAACCTTTGTTTTACCTTTACTCTGCTCATAGCAATGCACTGCCATCCTTATGGCTTCATCAAGGCCTGGTGGATTCACAAACTCAATCTTATCTCTAAAATTTTGGGGTAGACTACCAAGGAAACATTGGATCTTTACCCTTCCATCCTTGATGTAATCCATATACCTCAGTAACTCCAAAAACTTGTGGACATGCTCTTCCATGGAATTATGTCCCAATCTGAGTTCATTGAACTCTTTCCTCTTGTTATCATAATACCTATCTGATAGGTATTTCTCCTTAAATTACCTTTTAAACCGCTCCCAGTTGATTCTCCTTTCACTGGTTCTCTTCACTTGCAGGAGGTGCTCCCACCAAATTGAAGCTCTGCCACTAAGATTGTAAATGGCAACTTTGACCTTCTCATTCTCTGAATAGTCATGCATTCTGAAATAATTATTCATTCCAAGAAGCCATGTGTCTACCTCTTGACCTGTCTTTCTTTCTCCATCAAATGTGGGAGGCATTGCCTTCCTAAATTCTCCATGTGGGATCCCTCTGAATATTTTTCTTCCTTCAAACCTACTGGAAGTATGCCTTGGGATTCTTTGAGAATCTCTGGAATCACATGATCTGCTGGAAAGAGACCTTGGAGAGGGTGTTCTGTGTTTTTTGCTCACAAAACCCCTTCTAGGGCTTGGAGTCCTCTTCCTAGAACGACCTCTAGAGTGGCTACCTGCATCTCTTTCTTCTTTGCCCACATTGCTTTGGTTAGACCCAAGGTTTATCCTCTAATGCATATCAGTGAGGCTCTGCAAGATGGCAGCATTGAGCTGGCGTTTCTCTTCCTGAGCCTTCATCAATCTCTCATTGAAGCTCACCATGGTTTCAACCAAGTTCGGGGAGTTATTTTCTCCCTTCTTCCATCAGACTCGGCTTCAGTATGTGCTTCATGCACATTCTCTCCTAGCACGTCGTCCTCCTTCTCATACGAATCTTGGGCATTGTTAATGGTCACCATTTTCCCGCTTTCTCTATACGCTGCCCCTGCTGTACGATTCAATTACCACTGTTGCAATCACTATGCATTACAAAGGAATTGATTAGACATAAGAACGCATAGAAAGCACAAACATCCAAACAAATATGGAATTTACCCATTCAGAAACAACAACAACAACAAATAATTATCAAAACCGCGCCATGGGTGCTTCTCTGCCTGTGAATTCGTTCACGATTCGGCCTAGGAATTCGAGGCATATTCTACCTATTCCAGACAATTCTTCCCATCTCATTGTTAATACCATGTTCTAGAAACTCATGCAATGCAGGTTTTCAGCATATTATTTGCTTTAGGTTTACAAAAAATAAACTGTTGTTTTGCTCTAGTTCAAAATATATTTCGTTCTTTGAGGTTTTTGGTTTCTTCTTTGATATACTGCAAGCTAGTGTTTGGGGTGCAACATTATTTTGTCAAGTAATGGTTTCGAGGAAAGGAGTAGATGTTGCCTTTTGGATCTTGTGTGAATTATAAAGTTAATTAGTATTCCTGGGATCATTTTAGTTGTTTAAGCGAGAATGATTTTTTACCATGTTTACAAGTTTACCTCCATTCTCTGGGGGAAAGATGGCTTCCTGCAAATGTTCTTTTCCCCTATTAGAGTTAGGGTTAACAATTCTGTGATTGGCACAAGCTAGTTGACTTGGGAATGAATTGTTCATAATGGTTGGGTAGAAAATACAATGTTAGATTGGTTTGGTTGTTTTAGGAAAATATACAATGATAGCTTCTCCAATCTAAAAATGATTATAAAATACCTCAGTGTGGCATTTTTCATCTTAAAATTCCAATCTTAGATCAAATCGAAATTATGATAGCCATTGCTAGCATGTATTGTGGAGTTGATTTCGAGTTATTCAACAACCATAAAATGTAGTAACAATTGTGTGGCTAGAAGTAGGCAAAGTTTTATCAGGTCTTTCTTCAGGGTTGACCTTAGAGTCACTGGTGAGCTCTACAATTTTTTGTTGTCGAATAGTTTGTCCATGATTGCATGGTTTGTACACCTTATGTATTGAAACCTTCTTGATATAGCTTCTCCATTTGCTTTTATCACAAAAATTCACATTAGATCCTCTATTCCATACCTTTATAGAAGGGAGCCATTGAATGGTGATGCATATATATATATATTGTTCCACGTAATTAATTTTTTGGTTCATTAAATTACAATATATAGTACAATACTTCAACTATATAAACAACAACTCTTTTTCGCTTGGACATAGTATCCCTTTCAGACCATGTAGAGATGAAACATGTTTATATGTGGCAGTCCATGTCCATTGTTTTATAAAAAATAAATTAGATTAGAATATCTCTTGGATTTGCATGGGTAAATCAATTTTAGAATTATACTCATTTCTAAATCTACAATGATTACCATTGCAAAGTATACTTTAAGACAAAATTGCCATTGATGGCCTCAAGATTTCCAACTTAGCTAAACGTTGTGGCTCAAATAGCTACAACTTGCTTATATATTAGTCCATATCCTGATTACTATGGCATAATCTAGAAAACAAGTATGTACTCGTGGGAGAGGTAACTTGCTTTGTACTAGTGGCCATGTGCTAGCTTTCCACTATTTTTTTTCTCGTTGTGCCATATAGTTGCAGGACTTGTTCAATCCAACTAAAAACTACCAACTATATCCAAGACATTATTGGCAAATTTGATCTGTTGTTGTCTAGGCTAAGTTAGTGGACATGGGGTGAGATGATGAGTCTTTCCTGGAAAAAAAAACAGTGTCACAGAATTAGACAAATTATTGGAGGCATTTCCAGATAAACTGCATTCAGTTGCTATACTTGAAACATGTTATAGAGTTATGTTCTACATGTTTGTTGTTCATGCTATGAAATTCCGGTGATGAATGTGGACAAATTTCTGGATGAAAAAATAGAATTAGGAATGTTCAAGACTTTCTAAGCGAGTTCTTCATCAAATTTATCTCTGTTAATTTTTATGTCGAGTCTCGGTAGTGTAAGTCATGTTTTCTGTCCCGATGGGTAACTTTTATAAGTTGCAAACAATTGCCTTCACGCTGCTCTAGAGTAAAACATAGGTCTTGAGAAAATTCCAGCTTCTGCAGTTCCCCCAATTATTTATGCACTTTGATTTTCAAATAATTGCACTGCTCCCATTGCTAACCGAAGTTCCTAAAGCTGTGCTTGTTTACAAAAGGCTTCCTGACTTTGGGAAGGAATGAGTCTAAGTAGTAGTAGTTGTTCTTTTCAACCAAAGGAAATAATGCTTTGCCCCCCATCCCTTTTACTTAGTGGTAGTTGTGATCAGAATTTGATTCAATATAATAAATCCCTCTCAAGTTCCCAAATCCATGTGTTGTCTATTCAATGGCTTTCTTTTGTATTTATTTTTGAAATCAAAATCCTTTAAGATTGTTCCATAATACCTCTTTGCAAGGAAAAATGCTTGTTCATTCTTTAGGTAGCACTATACATGTATTTCTTTGATTGCTACATTCAATGAAAGGGATTTTGTGTTTTTAGGGCTTCTAATAAAGACTGTCAACTTAGTGATATACATAAATAAGTACTTAATGGTATACATGCATAATCATGTTACAAACTTAACTTAAGGTCATTGTTATTGAACTCTCTCCTTGAAGCTACTTGAAACTGGATAGGATAAGGTATATTGCTTTTGGCATGATAACTGGCAGCCTATTTTGTCAATAAAAAATTATGCCACTATACAGTTCACGACAACAAATATATCCTAGAGATTTTTTTTCTTCCATTCGACAACATTGAATAAACATCCCTATTGTCTGTATATGTGGAATCGGTGATATGGCTTATGGATCATTTCCTGCTTGGCAATGTGTTTGTTTGTTTCTTGGTTGCATATGGTCTATGGCAAGCTGGTTTCATTTCCCCCTTCCTTTTTTCCTTTATTTTTTAATTGATTTGTTCCTCCTTCAGTGATGGTTTTTATTGTTGAATTCATATATCCTGTACTCTTAGAAAGTTATATGTGTTTGTTTTAGTTCTTTTGAGGACAAAATTGGTTTACTTGTTCTCTGATGTCCATATCCATTATCTAAGTTTTCTTTTTGTCGATTTTGTTGATTTCTTTTCCCCCAAAAAATTGGTTGTGTCGATGCTATGATACCATGCTACCAGTCTATTGGCAATAGGCACGTCTACATGATAATGTTTCCATATTGTTGTAGCGATTTCGGTGGAATTTTTTTATTGGCTATTTATATAGTCAAACTCTTTATAACATGATGAGTTCCTAGATTGATCAAATTGACATTTGGTGAAGTTTCCATGGATGCAAAAACAATAAAAATTTGGCTCCTTGCGAAGCTGGTGCCATTGGAACTCTTGTGCAAACATGTCACCAAAATACTTCTCCTTTGACAATAATTTTTTGTTACTCTGCTGATGAACTAATAATTTTTTTTTCCCCAATCCTCTCATTTTCATTATGTCTATGTTTTAGGTTCAGGTTTCCTTGGAAGATATTTATGTTTTTTGGTCCCGCCCTCTCTTCAACACTTGACTTGATCTGTCTTTCCTATTG
This sequence comes from Larix kaempferi, assembly GCA_027924585.1. NCBI lineage: Eukaryota > Viridiplantae > Streptophyta > Pinopsida > Pinales > Pinaceae > Larix > Larix kaempferi. The sequence continues at coordinate 8,364,630 of BSBM01001166.1, read as the reverse complement.
TCTGTTGTTAAGGCGAGTGGAAAATATCTACCTTGCACAGATCACAGTAAACTAAATATGTGTTTTGTCTTCTTTTTTATGTTTTGGTCTACTGTAATGAAACTGATGAGATGCCCACATATCTGAATAAGACTTAGTCTTGTACATATACTTGAAAAAAAATTAAAAATTAAGAAAACACATAACTTTCTCCCGCAGAGGTGGTTGGTTCATAGCTTCTGGAAAACATATGTTCATAGAGGCATTTTTGCATCTTTTGTTTGTATTCCATGTTCCTCCACCCTATCTATTTTCCGATGTTAGAAATTGATCACGATCATTCTTCTTCCTCTTTAAGTGTTTTTATTTGCATTTTATATACATTCTTCTGCGAAATACTCTTTATTTTCTTGTCTTTTCAATCTTTTCTACAGTTTGATTATTGTTATATTACAATTAGCATTGTACTCTTCATGTAGATATATAGTAAAAAGCTCCATGTTTGGAATCAATATGCTTAAGGAAACTACATGATACTCTTTGTTTTTCTTTTTGCACTATTCAACTTTGCAAGTTGTTAACCAGAAATGTTTCTTTGCTTGGAATCATCTTCACTTTCCTTTTATTTGGTCACAGATAAGAGTTCATATTCACTTGATGCTTTTCTGAGATGTCTATGTAAATATATGTTACCTTATTCTACTCCCCCCCCCCCCTTATTGACATGGTGCACTTATTTGATGTTGTTTTTTGTATTTGTTTTCTTTACTTTCTACCTTATCTTTGTGTCCACCAGAGCTTACATCATTGCCATGGTTGCAATAGATAATGAAAATGTGATGTCCATTACGCACTCTCACATGTTGTTGTGCGATTTTCCTGCCCCGATTTCTAGGGCTGTAGATGGCCAATATCTTTGCATATATCAGAAAAATAAAAAATAAAAAATGAAGCTTTGGGATGTGGCATTCCACTCACACACTTTCTACCAAATCTAGACACCATTCCAAATATTGGGAAAATTAGTTCATTGCCCTCTGAGACAAGCATAGTGAAAAAAACCTTTTGCTCCATCCCTTCTTTGAAGTTGTTTAGCGTATTTAGATTTGTAAAACTAGGTTCTCCTGTTTCGGATGATGATATTCAAATTGTACCTATGTGTTGCTAGAAAACAGTCATTCAAAAAAGAAAAAACACATTCCAAAGTATAATTTAGTTGTCTAGAATTTCATATCTCGACACATATTCCTAATGTTAGTAAATTAGATGGTAGATATCAATCCACCCAAAAACATCTTCGACTTTCAGATATTCAAGATCTAGCTTTTGTTGTTGTCCCTGTCCCTCCATAAAGTCCATAGAAAGAAATTGCACATGCTTGGCATCATACCTAGAAATAAAGACTGGGTTATGTCTTTTGTAAAGCCCATTGTCTCTAAAAAAAAGAGGTTTCCATCAACAAACGTATTAGTCAATAATGCTATGTGTTTAGATTGTGCCAATGTTCTCTTATTTTTTATAAAAAGAATGTGGAAAAGGCCTTTCTCATTCATGTTGCATATGTCTTTTGTTATGTGGCTTGGTTTTTTATAAATGATAATTTCTTGGCCCAAAAATAATATCTATAATCCTATGGAGTTATTCTTCTATTAGCAGTATCAATAGAAAAAAGCCAATATATGGGTGCTTGTCTACATATTTTTCCTTAATCAATTGCTTTACCTTTGTCATCTTCTGAATTGCTAAAAATATCCTCCTTTTTCTTGTTCGATTGCAAGCCTTCTACTCTCATCGATAGTGAAATTGTTCAAGAAAATGTCTTCTTCATTAAGAAAGATGTGCTTCCAAAGACATGGGCAAATGTCTTTATATGCATTTAAATCCAGATGGTCTTATTAATTCCTTTGCTATCCACTATTTTCTCTGCCAAATGTATCTGTCAATCTCTTCTTGATTTATTAGAACTTTATTATGCCTCATAGGTTAGTTGTTCAAGAAGCCACCTCCTTGATTGAAAAAGTTGTGGATTGCTTCACATACTTCATTGACTATATATGCATTTGAATTTGCAAGTTCTTGCAAGGTTGTGGATTGGATTCTATTTTTCAATGCATCAAAACTGAATTCTGACTTTTATTACTTCAATGTCCTTGTTGAAGTTTTTTTCTATTTCTCATCGCCATCTTTTAAGTAAGACAAATAGCCATTTCTCTACTCAAAGTAACATGGGAAATGAAGATTGCATTACGTTTTTGAAATCCCCTATCTCATTGAAGATAAAGACTTCACATTGACAATTGTATTTGAAAAACCATTTAGCTGAAACCATTGAAAATACACTTATTTGTAACATCTCTTCATCCTGTTTAGGCTCATCTAATGCATTTTCTTTTGTTTTGTGTGTCGATTTCCCTTATCAAGTTTAAGTTTCAATAAACACAATATTATAATATTCGTTCTTGCATACAAAAAAGAAAACAGTTATGTAGTCCAAGTCATAGACCTTTCGTCTTGGTCCTTTAGTGCTTTTTAAGAGCATCCTGACCTTTTTTTACCATGGTCTCGTTTTTCTTCATTGTACAAGGTTCATGGCTATTCTTTAAATGACTTCGTCCTAAATTCCTTTTCAAATCAACATATATCATGTCTAAAGATTTTTTTTCCATTCTGTTTTTTTCTTTCTTTTATCCTTTTCTTTTGCAACGTCAAATGTTAGCTTATTCCAGTTGTTGCAAATGTTGTCTAAAATTTTATTTTGTTCTATGTTTGCATATTTTTTGTAGGTGTGTTTTTTGGAATTCTATATGCAATGGAAAAGCTCAACCCCATCGGCAAATGCATTGGTAAAGCACTTGGTCTTCCAACTAGGTGTCAAGCTCACACTGATATTGATGTTGTGTTGTCAAGAAACTATTTGTTCTGTTTAGAGACTTTCTATTACCGAAATGGAGATTGCCTCTTCAATTCCTTTGTTGTGCTATTTCATTCTTGATACACCTTGAAAAAAATTCGAGAAGAAATCATAAACCACTTCCGTCTTCATCTATCCTAGGAGGACCCTTCTGCAATAGCTTGTCAGAGTTGCATGGCTACTCAGACAACGATCTTTATCTTTGACAAATGTCACAGCCTGCTTCGCAACCATATGAACAAAGTATTTATAGTCTATGGGGTGATATCTTTTGCATTAAGTGGTTTGCAAATTGGCTAAATGTTCATGTTGATGTTTGGTCATTGACATCAAAAAGAAATATCTTCACTTCAACCACACATGTCCAGGCTATTGTTACAATATTTTGTTCCATGATCATACATCGGCTTCTGGACACTTTGAACCATTGCTTTCTTACAAATATTTTGAACCTAGCCTTGAATTTTCTCATTGTTCATCGAATAACATTTTCAACACCTCTTGTGAAATTATCCTTCTTGAAAACCATCCTCTTCAACAAATGGTTTTGCAACAGGGTTTTGATATCTTCTGCTCCCTTGAAGGTCATTGTCGTGACTCATTATTTGAATCAGATTCACAATTGACAAAAACCTTTGACAGTTCCAGCCTACGAAAAGCAATTGCACAAACTTTCTACAATTGCATGTCATCCAATTATCCTAGAGCATTACAATGTTTGAACATATATCTAGATAAATACATTTTGCAACAAGAACAGCTTGTTTGCAATTGGGAAACCTTTATTGTTAATTTGGCAGAGCCTTTCTCAATTGGACATATAGATAGTAGTAAATTTGCTTTACAATGGTTGTGTGAGCTCTTGGAAATTAACATCTTTATCTTGAACTTGCGCTTGGAGAACTTCCAAGAACGATTTTATTCCCCAAACACTTCGAATACAGCTATCTATCTTTTGCGCGAAGAGATGGATACATGCCATTCACATTTTCATCCATTGATACAAACAAGTATTCGAACAACATCCCTTGTTATGCCAAATTCTATATCAAATAACTACTTTGGCAATGTGATGAAAGAGACAAACAACAATCAGCCCCGATTTAGTGTTGAAAAATCCATTGAGATAAAAAATCCTGCCAATCCATGCAATGACCTTGTAACAAATAAATCTAAGAGAAGACAAAGAAATTTTCAGAATAAAAAAGCTTCAAAACAAAACAAAATTGTATAGACTTACACACAACAACTATGAATGAAACGTGTCTAGATCAACATGTCAAAATGCGAATTGAAATTGTCAATGGATCAATCAAGAACCTTCATCGAGTGAAAAAGGCCATTCATCTTGAGGCATTTCAGATTTCAAAAAAACGGAAGGAAAATGAAAAATCTAGAAAAGCAACCATACGGTATTACAAAACTATTCAAGATACACCTATCCATGCATGTTGCGTTTGCAAACACCTTCAATTTAAGAAAGATATTCGCCACATAAATGAAAACACGTTCTGCGCAATAAAATGATTGCCATGGAATGATATGCCTTCTTGTATTGCATTGGAAAACTATATATGTAGATACTACAAAAAACACATTTCAAATGCAGAGACACCGGCCTTTGCAACGCCACTTAACATTCATCATAACATTGCCTTACCTTCTGTGAATTTGTTGTCGCCTTTAGAAGAACGTCTTGCATCTCCGAGAATTGGTTTTGCTCAAATCTGACAACTAGGCTATAAAAGAGCTCAACTAGGCTTGGTGGGGACAGTCATCAATGACCTTGCATCTTTAGAGAAAGTTTAGAAGGAATTGCCCAGATATCTCAATGAAGAAATGACAATTGTAGTCATCATAAAACGAAAATTGGAATACAAAAATGCTTTTGTTTCTGGAAATGTTCAACCAAATATTGTCTTACGTGCATTAAAAACTCTTTGTGCTCGGTAACTTTACAAAATGGAAAAATGTTTATGTCATTACGAATTGGGAAGAAAAATTCCATGAATTTGCAAAGCAATAGTCTAATGAAATTCCCATCCATGGTTCGGCTATTGAAGATGAGGCTTATACAAACCTCTAAGAAATTAGCGAAAGCATTCATGAAACAGAAATGGAACCGATTATAGAGACATTGGTCCATGGCTATGGAGAAACACATCTCCTCGATGATTTGACAAACAAGATTATATAAATTACACCTTCCAAAAACTACATACCACTGGGCATTTTCCAAGGCAAATTCTCTGAGGAACTCAATTTCCCCACACTTTTCTTTGGTTGTAGTCGATTCAATGACATATATGAACAATATCGATACCACGAAATAACAAAATGGGAGCTACAACATGAAAGCATGGACTTTGAAGCATGTCCAACAAATCTATTCTTCAAAACAGTGAAAGTATTGATAGGTCAAATATCTAGTATTGCTTGGATATCTATTCGCATAGGTGAATTGAAGGAGAAAAAGGTTAAAGCAAAAGACGATAAATCCGAGGCCAATCTTCAAAAATTATGGAATCGCTAATTGCTTTTCACACATTGAAAGCTATTCAAACCTCTCTTGACTATTTCTACGGCATGAAAAAATATATTTTCTCAATGATTCGGCAACTAGGGCCACCAAGTTTTTTTGTTAGCTTTACAACTGCTGAATATCTTTGGAAACCTTTATGTGATGCTTTGCATGAACTTGAGAACAAAGACCTTAATACACCTTCTCAATTGCTACCCGAAAATGATATTGACACTTTAATAATAAAATACCCAGTGCTTTGCAGTCGTTACTATAGACGCAAAATGAATGAATTCAAGTGCTTGATCTTGAAAAATAATCTTCTCTTTGGCAAGGTGAATGACTACTTCTTTGCAACTGAATTCCAACAAAGAGTAAATGAACATGAACATGGCCTACTTTGGATTGAAGGTGCTCCAGTCTATGGCAAGAACACCAATGAGGAAATAGCATCTTTTGTCGATCGCTATATTTCCACGGACTCATTGTTGCTTAAGAAATATTTTGTTTAGATTCAAGCTCATTGACACACAAGAACATGTAAAAAACACAAACATTCTAAATGCAGGTTTCTATTTCCAATGTTCCCTATTGACAAAACAATGGTCTTGGAACCTCTCGAGAATAGTTCAGACATCTTGGTTGACAAAACAAAGCTACTTTGTTTCTTCTTGAATCTAAATAATATCCAAAGAGCATGTATTTTGATTCATTCCTCCAAGAATTGAATTTGAACAAATCTAGTTATATCATTTTATTGCATTGTTGTATTGATCAACCCACATTGCTATTGAAAAGGGACCCTTTAGATGGCATTTGGATAAATCCATTTGGAAAAAAAATCCCAGAGCTATGGGAAGCAAATAGTGATGCTCAATTCATTTTGGATGCACATGACACAACAACATACATAAGCTCATACATAAATGTAATGTCCCCAGTTTGGCCCCATGGCATTAACATTATAAATGATGTAATCTTGTTATGAAATCATGGTGAGGAGCTCAAGGCCAAGGCCCCGCCATCGATTTCGTGATGCATATGGTTTGTGCGCTAGCAATGCACATTGAAAATTCAAATATCATGTAATATGCATTTTAATAAAAATACCCACAACTAGCTATGCAATGCAACAAAGAGATGGGGGCATGATTTCACAAGGAATTGGGAGGGAAAACATTCAAACCCTTGAACCAATAGAGTCAAGCCAAGTGTCAATGAGAGAACCCATCAAACCCTCAACTACCCATGTTGACTTTTGTACCCAATCATTGATTTCTCCCAAGAGTTAGTTGAGGTAGTTAATGCCTTGGGGAATGGGAGGTATGGTTGTCCAAATTCGGGTATGGGCAAGCCACCCTGGATGGGAAATCGCGTTTTGCTTCTGGGGCAAGAAAAGAGTCAGGAATTTCTCCCCCAAGCCATTATCCATGAAGGGTCCTTCTCCCTCACGAGTTTAGAGCTACCTAGGCATTTTCCAGGCAGGTTTTGCTGTGTTTTCCTCCATTCTCCCAGTAGAGAAGGGCGTTTTTGTGTGGTATACCAGTGGGGAAGAAGAAGAATGGAACGGGGGTTCCATAGAGATCGTTTTTGGTTGTTAACTGCTGATAGAGTTGGGGAGAAAACGTTTTTCCTCCTTGTGAATGCATTTCCCTTTCCACAACTCGTTTTTGGGTGAGCCACGATTTGGGGAAAATCTATGGCCATCTTGTTTGTGAATTCCATTGCTGGAAATGTGAATCCCTGCCCAATGGTCATTTTGTTGTGTATGTCAGGGTATGGGTAATGGGTATCTGTTGCTTTGGCTTGAGCTTGAGTGTAAGCCTCCAAGGTTCAAGTGTAGCTTGATAAACCCAGTTGGACTGGCTTGGCTGAGAAGAAATGGTTAATGGGCTGTGTGTGAGCTGAAGTGTTCCCTTTCCTTGTGAGAATCATGCCCAACTCGGGGGTGGCCTTCGGACGGACTCAGTATAAGCTGTCGAAGAGCCTATGGTTGGGTGGAACGTTGCAGCGACATAGCTAGTTGCTTGGGGCAGTTGCATAACGAAGATAAGTGTTTTTGCCTCTATGTATTTACTTCTGCAATGTTTAATTAATGATTATTTTGATATGCTAGATGAGCATGAAGCGTGTGTGGATGTTGTTTTAATTCCGCTGTGCATAGTTGATTTCTTTTACATCTGCACATTCATAATTTATTTATATGAATCTAACTAATGGGCTGAGATCATGGGAAAGCCCTGAATTTGGCATCATGTACCCTGCCTTGCATTGGTTAAATGGGTGGGTACGTGACCATAAAAAAATTGGATAGGCCTATGACAACAACTCTAAAAAAAATTAAGAAATACTGTCTTTCAAACAATTGTGGCCAACTTCAAACAAGACGAAAGCTTGGCAATACATTATTGAACATGCAACAAATGTCCATTAGAAAAGCAATCCATATTGTGCTTTCCCTGCCTCTACATTCGTCTTCAAGGAGAACAATTTTCATCAACACTGCCCCCGATGAAAAAAGAACAATTATTCTAAAGAAACCATCTCTTCTAGCAAAAGAGCCTGATGATTTCGAAGACATCATTTCTCCCTCTATTATTGACAAATACCTTGATCATCCGCATCAACTTGAAAACATTTCCTTGGCTAAATATACATATTCCTATTGTCTCATCCATGGAAAAACAATTAGATGAAACAGACCATGTATCATTCCGTATATCCGCTACAACCAAGAAAAAGATCTCGAAAATTTTTCAAGGGAGCGACTAATGCTTTTTGTCCCATTCAGAAATCTTTCCAACTTGTTAGAAAATTCTCTTTAAACATGGTCTGAAGCATATGAGACTTACAAGAACCAAATAGCCATTGTTGAACAACATTTCATGGCTTCCCAACAAAAAAATGGGGCGATATTGACATCGCAAAAGAGAAAGTTGAGTCGCAACTTCAATCGACATGTGAACTCATAGTAGACATTAGAAACAATGTCCATACCATTCCTTTTGATGAATATGACATACACAATGATCTGCTAAAGAAAATAAAAGGTCGATTGCCAACAGCCTGTGAAACTTCCAGCTTGTCAGAAAAGCCATTTGTACCTAGTACAAATGAATATATTTCAACTAGAAAGATTCTAAATTCCAAGCAACAATCTATTGTCAAAGAATATATAACAAGGAAAAAAAACAACCCTTCAACTCCACTTCATGTTTTCCTCATAGGAAGCACTGGCACGAGGAAAACCCATACTGCAAAAATCCTTTTTGATGCGCTTGTGCTATTCTATGACAAGGAGCTTGGCAGTGACTCGCTAAAAAAAGAGGTCTTATTATTGCATTCACTGGAAGAGCAGGATATCATGCTAATGGAATTACAGTTCACTCTACCTTTAAACTTCCATTGGGTTCGACAACATTGCTTTCGTTCAATTCAAATACGCTAGATCAATTAAGCAAAGACTATGAACAACTACGAGTTTTATTAATCGGTGAAGTCTCTCTAATAGGCTCTAGAATGCTCTATAACATTGACAAGCGACTATGTGAAATCATGCATAATCCAACAAAACCATTTGGAGGTCTTGATGTCATCTTATGTGGCGATCTCTTCCAAGCAAATCCTATCCATGATTCTTGGATTTTTTACTTTCTAAGGTTCCATCAACAAAAATTTACTTATACTTTTTGGACTGACTCTATAAAATACTACGAAGTAAAAACCGTTGTGAGGCAAACAAACGAAAAATTTATCTCGATCTTGAAAAGGATAAGGATAGGGAAATAGACATTTGATGATATTCAATACTTAAATGAACATTTCCATATACAACCACCACTTGATCCTTCGTCCCCTTTCTTTACTATTGTAACAAAGATGTGGAACAACATAATTCTAAAATGTTGTCCCTTGTAAATACATAAGCATTTACTTTCGTAGCTATTGATACGAAGATCAAGCAACTTGAAAACTTCTTTGATGGCCATGGGAAAAATCAATTTCCCTCCGCAATCACTTTGAAAAAAAACACGCTAGTCAAAATAATTGGCGGAAACTATTCAATTGAAGATGGCCTTCTCAACGGTGTTGGAGGAATCTTTAAACACTATTTCGAAGTGGACCCAGACATTGTATGTATTGAATTTCCATACCTAAAGATTGGTTCAATTGCAAGGGCCTCTATGAAACATATTTTCATTGATTCCATCAAGTGCAACTAGACACCTATAAAAAGAATACCAACCCAAATCTCTCTTGGGAAAAAAAGAAATTTCACCCGGGCATAGTTTCCAGTTCAATTGGCATGTGCTCGAACAATTCACAGAGCACAAAGCTTTACACTAGAAAAATTGGTATTTGACCCTAAAGTAGTCACGAAACATGGCCTTGTTTAGACTGCATTGTCTTATGTAAAGAACATTGAATTTCTATATCTTATAAATAAGCTACAACAAAAAAAAAATCGATTTCTTCAAAAGTGGTTGTTGAATTAAATAGATTAGAAAATGATGTTGCCTTCCAATTTGAATATGTGTTCAAAGCAATCAAGTGTTATTCACACATATTCATTTCTTCACTTAACACACGCACTTTGATTTCGCACATTGGTGATGTCACAAAAGACATGGAACTTATGCAGTCAAACATTATATGCCTACAAGAAACTCACATGCATATGCCTCCCAAAATTGTTGTGTTTGAAAACCATTACAATTGCATTGCAACGCATTCGTCCCATGGCCTGTTGACGAAAATAAAGAAATATATTCTTGTCCTAAACACAACCACTTATATTGAAGCATCGATTGAGGAAATTGTGATTGTCCTCAAGCTTCCCCACACTATTCTAAAACTTGTAAATGTTTATATCAAACCGAATAACATTTTTGACAAATTGCTGCATGCTTTCAATTCTATTCTATTAGAAAACAACAACGAAGCAATGGTTCTAGTAACTGGTGACTTCAACATTAACATGTTAAAAGAAACCCTTAAAAAAAATAGAAATGTTTATGCACATGAACAATCTAAAATTAAAAACAAACAACTTCAGAACAAACTATGGTTCTATGATTGATCACTTTTGGACAAATATAGACACTGATAGCATTTCATTTATCATTTCCGATGTGTACTGGTCTGATCATTTCACTATTGTTTTGTCAGTTCCCTTTTCTTCTATATGATATTGTCCCTTTCCAAATATTTTTTCGCTTATATATGTTTCTGCTATTTACTTTCATCTTATTTATTTTCAGTTCTCTTGTACCATTTGCAGTTCTGAATGTTGACAACATTAAAAGTCTCATCCCTTTAATTTTGCAATTGATAAAGATACTTTTGAAACATCAACGAAACAATACCTTTGCAAATATCTTGTTTCTTTCCAAAGTTGCAAGAAATCACAGATAATAAATATGTCATGCATACAATATATTGAAACGACAATCATCAATATCTTCATACCTTCAAACATTTTTCTATAAATTTTTTTCAATGTAATGCTTTCTTTGTTTAAACTTCTACATAGAAAATTGTATTTTATGCTAGCATTTGCACTTCTTATGCTTTGCATTTTTGATACACATATGCCAAACTTGCTTATGAAAGTGCTTAATGGTTCAATTGATGTCATTGTTAAACATTTTTCTAAGGTTCTGCATTTTAATTTATAGTTGTTGCTTTTCTTTGCCCTATACTTATTTTCCATTTTCCGCTATGAAACATGTATGTTTCATATATCATTGCTTTTACATATTCCATAATATTTGCTCATCATTCGGAAGAATTGGTAAATAGCAAAGCGAGAATCTTTCCAGGCAGCGACATTTGCAATGACAACATAATTAAATAGCCCTTTTGTGGAAATAAGTTTATCTTCGTCTCAAGATCTTCCACAGACCAATACTCTTGCAATGACCTCAACTCCTTTGACAGAGGACACAATAACCAATTCAAAGAGGTGACGCTCTCCTCCACTAATTGAATTTCTTTCAATTTTTTTAGCTGGTTGGATACTCTCCTTTGTTTCCTGGTATTTTGGTATATCAATTCATATTTTTGTTCCTCGTTCAACTATACTTGTTAAAAAAATTTCATCAAATGCTTCAAATTTCATTCAATTTTTTTTCCCTTGTTTAATACCAATTTCAACATGCATATAGATTAAAGCAAGTAAGAGATGAGCCCTCATCTGTAATTCAACTATGCAGTTTCACACAACAATGTCTTTGAGGGTGATATTTTAGTTGTCTATGGACCTGCTCAGAATTGAAACCAGAATTCTCCGGTAAAGACAAAGATTCTGCACGCAGATCTTGTTGATAAAGTTGGATTGATGACAATCATTGCAACAATTAATGATAGTTTGATAAACCGCTTTGGCGGTTTTCTTTTTCCTGGGAAAAGTGTCATATTAGATGGATTTGAACTTAAAAAAAAGGGCCAGTATGATCGTGGACATGCTATCTATTCAATAGCCATATTTCCAACCACCATAATTGAAACAATTGAGAAAGTATGCAAAATGCGTTGTCTCCCACCAAACAGGACAATTTATGAGCCGGTGTCATCGGAGGAGACATATGTTGTTGGCGTTGTTGCAGTCATGGTTGTTGGATGTCAATATAGCAACAAACAGTTGGATGTTTACATAAGAGATGGTCAAAATGCAAATGACTATGCCACTGTAAAGTCATTCTTCTAGCCATTTCAGCTATTGTTTTTTCCCCTATATTCAAAATAAGTTTTCCAACAAGCAAACCTGTCTGCATCCATTGTTTATGATTTTCACATCTAATTTTCCTTTGCTTGTTCATGCTCAGTTTTAGGCCAATGAAACCTATAAAAATTTCTTCCTCTGTGTACATCATCAACTAGCGGTAGACGAACCAGACGAACCGCCTCTTAATTTAATTAAAAACATTGTAAGACCCGGACCAAAAGGAAGTCATTGATGAAGAGATCACAGGCGACCTTTGTTGATCCTCTCAATGATGAATCAACTATCCAGAATATGCTCCCAATTGGTGAGGCAAAGACACAGGAGGAATCAATAATTATTTCTACTATGACATTTGTAAAGATACTTTGAAAATATTTTTCAGCTAACCATTTCTTTGTTGTTTTCTGTGGTTATACTTTGTAATGTGAAAACATATACTTGAAACTGATTTACTTTATTAAATTGTGTTTGCAATGTGTTGCATGCAACACCATTGTTATTGATCTCTGCTTGCATTGCAACACAAACCACAGCTAAGACTTTTTTCTATTTCCAATTAAAGTAAAGCAACAACAATCACTACATGTCTTGTCACCTAAGAGAAACAAAAAACTGTCACTGGAAAACCATATAACAGTAAATTTAGACAGTCTGCAAAGATCCTAATCAAAGATCATTTGAAATATACATTAGCTTCTGTCTTTGCTCTTCATGCAGGATCTAAAGAAGACATTGCCCGCTGCACATGTGCATTTGCTTTGATTTCAACTCCATTCTCTGTTTATTTAGTCTATGCATTTGACTACAAGTTACACTGAACTAGTTAGCTTAAATCTCAGTTCATGAATCAATTCATTTGTATCCACATATTACACAATATGAATATTTCAATGAAACATGATTCTTATGCTTTTCTCAATACAAAATACACTAGAATTGCAATTTCCATGAATGCATTAAAAACAAGTTTTTGTGTTGATGTATATGTAACTTCGGAATGTATTTCATCTGTGTATTTTATATATATTTATTGTACCCTTGTAAGAGATGTGTTATTCCTCTATAAGGAAGTGTCGTCATGTGGATTGACAAGTGTCGCAAGGGTGTGTACATGCCGATGGGTTATTAGACCACCATGTGGGGTCGGCCCTGAATTATATATAATATAATGTGGATGTATCTAGATAGACAAGTCAGCCCCATAAGGTCACTGGGAAAAAAGGTTAGTATAAATAGAGATCGGAGATCTCTATTTTACTCACTCGGAAAAGTATCTCACTCTCACTCAGAAAGTGGCGCACTAGTGAGGAGGAGGATCATCTGCTACTAGGAGACTATCTCAGTGTTATTTGGTTGTACTTTGGTTGAGCCATTGCTCTCTCTATCTCTGAGGAAGTTGTGGGGTTTTTCACCTTAGGGTTTTCCCCACGGAAACTCTGTGTCTCTTGTCTCTCATGCTTTTGATTCTTGTGATGCTTGTCATGCTTATTGTGATTGTCATGCATTGATATACTGTATATGTTATTCTCTCAGTAAAGATCCTAGAGTATTGTGAATTAATGCTCAAAATTTAACATGGTATCAGAGCTAACCTGAGAAGAAGACATTTTGCAGTGACGAAAACTTGAGTTTATTGTTTATTGGGTTTCTCTCCACAGATTTTTGAAAATCAGTATAGTAGATTGACTCTACTCATCAATGCACATCTATCTGTCCAATCAGAATTCAATTCCGAGCATTTTCAGATTTGGCCCTAAAAATTAGGGTTTCCACAAAAATAGGAATTTCTGGAATCTGAAGGCACAGCTGGAAGCTCCTTGCAAAAATCGAAGTTTAGAGCTTTGGATCGATATTTTTGGCTGGGTAGATCTCCGGGAAACTCAAACCCTAATTCAGGGCTCTCCCTAGTGAACCCGGGAGGACAAAAAGGCAATTCTGAAGGGCAAAGCTTTGCTGATCTCAAATTCTGAATACACCAGGCTGATCAACTCACCAAGGTGCATCTTTCTATCCTTTCAGAAATTTGAAATTCACATTTTGAATTTTTAGGGTTTCTCTTACAAACCCTAATTCAAGACTAGATCCAGTTTTCAGCATCTCAAGTGGTAAGATCTAAATCTTTTCTATTTCCATTTGAAGTACTCTTTAAAATGTCTCTCCACTCCAAGCTTGAGGATAAGCTTGAAGGGGCTGATAACTTTCGAGCCTGGAAGTATAGGATTGGGTTAATCCTAGAAGAGAATGAGTTGGACTCATATGTGAAAGAAGACATCCCTATCCCAGAGGATGAAGAGGCCAAGGTATTGCATAAGAAGAACTTGGTCAAGGCAAAGAGAATCATTGCTGATTCCATCAAAGACCATCTCATACCCCATGTGTCTTCTCTTAAGACACCCAAGGATATGTTTGAATCTTTGACCAAACTATTTGAAGGAAAGAACATAAATCGGAAGATGACTCTACGGAACTAATTGAAAGGAGTAAAGTTTCAGAATGGAGAAACCATTCAATCTTATTTCTCAAGAGTCTCCCAGATTAAGGAACAACTAGAAGCAGTGGATGAAATGGTGGAGAATGGTGAAGTGGTGATGACCACTTTAAATGGCCTACCCAGGTCATGGGATTCCTTCATTCAAGGAATTTGTGCAAGGAAGAAGTTGATCTCCTTCAACAGATTGCGGGAATAATGCTCTCAAGAAGAAGCTAGACTTATAGCTCGTGAGGAAAAGATGGGAGGTGAAGATCAAGCTCTTGCAGTCCACACCAAAAGAAGCAAAACCAAGAAGGAGCATCCTCGCCACAATAGATCCTATCAAAAGAGTAAGAAGGACCTAAGATGCTTCACATGCAATGAGAAGGGTCACTTTGCTTCAGATTGTCCCAAGAAAAAAAGGGATAATAACAGCAATAAGAAGAAGAAGGGCAACAAAAGAAGGTTTCATGCTCATGCTGCCGAAGATGATGAACCCCCAAAGAAGAAGGCTAGGGAAGAAAGTGATAGTGATGATGACTCATCAAGTGAAGAAGAGTATGTTCTGATCTCTGCTCTCACAGGTACTATCTCCCATGGATGTAATGATTGGTTAATTGATAGTGGGGCTTCCAAACACATGACTGGGTTTAAGGAATCTTTTGTGAACCTATCTGAACATGAATCACCCCATAAGGTGAAACTTGGGGATGATTATCAATACCCAATCAAAGGAAGTGGTGAAGCCTCCTACAACCTAGATTCTGGAAAATATTTGAAGATGAAAGAAGTACTTTATGTACCTGGGCTCAAGAAGAACTTACTCTCCATCTCTACATTGGATGCAAAAGGCATGAGGGTTGCATTTGTGGATGGCCAAGTCCTAATGTGGCCAAAGGGAAAGAACATAGATGATGCAGTAGTGATTGGAGAGCAAGAGGAAGGTTTGTATAAATTAAAGGGACAACCTGAACATGCCATGGTGCATGAATCCATGGAGCCAAGTGAACTTTGGCATAGAAGACTTGCTCATATGCACTATAGAGCACTTCCAATTGCAAGCAAGGCAGTAGAGGGTCTTCCTGAAATCAAGACCAAACATGAAGGTGTTTGCAAAGGATGTGCAAAAGGTAAGAACATTAAGAAGGCTTTCCCAAGCAGTGAAAGCAAGGCAAAAGACATCCTAGAAATCATCCACTCAGATGTATGTGGTCCTATGTCATCTAGTTCCCTGAGTGGGTATGTTTACTATGTCTCATTTATTGATGACTTCTCTAGGAAGACTTGGGTATACTTCTTGAAGAGCAAAGATGAGGTGTTTGATAAATTCAAGGAATTCAAAACCTTGATGGAGAATCAATCTGACAAGAAGATTAAAACATTCAGATCCGACAATGGTGGAGAATTCACCTCAAGTGACTTCAAGAAGCTTTGTAGTGATTCAAGGATTAAGAGGGAGTTGACTGCTCCGTATAATCCTCAACAGAATGGAGTTGCAGAAAGGAAGAACAGAACTATCATGGAAGCAGCAAGGGCAATGCTGCATGACCAGGATCTACCTATGCATCTATGGGCAGAAGCAGCTAGAACAGTTGTATATGTGCAGAATAGAAAACCCCACAAGATATTGGACAACAAGACACCAAAAGAGGTCTTTTCTGGTAAGAAACCTGAAGTCAGTCATCTCAGAATATTCGGTTGTCCAGAATACACTCATGTCCCAAAGGAAAAGAGGACTAAACTAGATCCTTCAGGAAAGAAGGGTATCTTTGTGGGTTACAGTGAAAGCTCGAAGGCTTACAGAATATACTTTCCAGGGTTTAAGAAGATTGATGTCAGCAGGGATGTAACATTTGATGAAAACTCAACATTCATCAAATCAAGGAAGGCACCTATCAAAGCCAGATTTCAAGACACTACCATGACTGAAGCAGTTCCTGAAGTTGTTCGTGAGTTTGAAGATCCACAAGAACCTGTAGATCCACCCCATGAGGATAACTCTCACAAGAGGAAACCTGCATGGGCTAGAGAGCTCATTCAAGATGCAGAAAGATTTGGCATTCCAGAAGAAGAGCACAGAGAAAAGAAGAGGACCAGATCACATACAAGCTATGTTGCTTTACTCTATGACATTATGAACAAAGAGCCTTCCAGTTATGAAGAAGCAGCGGAAAAGAAAGAATGGAAAGATGTTATGGTTGAGGAATATCAATCCATAATGAAGAAT
Organism: Larix kaempferi; assembly: GCA_027924585.1. Lineage (NCBI taxonomy): Eukaryota > Viridiplantae > Streptophyta > Pinopsida > Pinales > Pinaceae > Larix > Larix kaempferi. Next base: position 8,347,795 of record BSBM01001166.1, on the reverse strand, counting down.
GATGTTTGGGATGTTGTCCCAAGATCTAAAGAGAAGTCTGTTGTGACTTCCAAATGGATCTACAAAATCAAGCATGCTCCAGATGGCAGTGTGGAGAAATACAAGGCAAGATTCGTAGCTCGTGGCTTCTCTCAGAAAGAGGGAATAGATTATGAAGAAACTTTTGCACCTGTAGCCAGGTCTACTTCCATCAGAACAGTACTTTCCCTGGCTGCATCAATGAAATGGAAAATAAACCAAATGGATGTCAAGACTGCTTTCTTGAATGGTGTAGTTGAAGAGGAAGTATATGTGGAACAGCCACTCGGTTTTGAAATACATAACAGGGAGTCATATGTGTGCAGATTGAAGAAAGCCTTGTATGGCTTGAAGCAAGCTCCCAGAACTTGGTATGGTAGGATGGACAGTTTCCTATCTAATTTGGGCTTTAACAAGAGTAAAGCCGATTCCAACCTTTACTACAAGGTTGAGGAAGGGAATCCTGTGATTCTACTCCTGTATGTGGATGACTTATTTGTAACAGGAGATGACAGACTGATTGCAGATACTAAGAGGAATCTTGCTGCAGAATTCGATATGAAATATTTGGGAATGATGCATTATTTCCTAGGTATGGAGGTGTGGCAGAATTCAGGTGGGATCTTCCTTGGTCAAGGGAAGTACACAGTAGATACCCTGAAGAGATTCGGGATGATGGATTGCAAGGCCATGGCCACACCTATGGCATCGAATCTGAAGCTTTTATGTGATGCTTCATCTGAGCCGGTTGATGTCTCTATGTATCGTCAGATGATTGGGTCCTTGATGTACTTGACGAACACGAGACTAGACATTTGCTTTGTTGTGAACACATTGACTCAGTTCCTGACAGATCCAAGGAGTGTTCACCTGGTTGCTGTAAAGCATGTTCTGAGGTACCTGAAGGGTACAGTGGATTATGGGCTCAAGTATGAAGCGAATCAAAAGTTTAACCTGTAGGGTTATGTTGATTCAGATTGGGATGGCAGTGCTGCAGATAGGAAGAGCACATCTGGGTGTTGCTTCAGAATGGGATCAGGTGTGATCTCTTGGTTTAGCAGGAAGCAGTCCTGCGTAGCACTGAGTAAAGCTGAGGCAGAGTATGTTGCAGCCTGTTCAGCTAGTTGTGAGGCAGTATGGCTACGGAAGCTACTGTCTGAGTTATTTGATCTCCCGTTGAAAGCTACTGGTATCTTCTGTGATAACCAGAGTTGTGTGAAGCTGTCCGAGAACCCAGTGTTTCATGACAGGTCGAAACACATAGAGATCAAATATCACTATATCAGGGATATGGTGCAGAGAGGAGCTGTGAAGCTCCTATATGTTGCGACGGACAAGCAGATTACAGATGTGCTGACAAAGCCACTAGCCAGGGTGAAGTTCGAGTACTTCAGAGAGAGGCTTGGCGTTCTTCAGATCGAGGATACTTCGAGGAAGAAGTGATGGACACATTTGCTGAAGCCATTCCAAGCATCTTGGAAGGAGGATCCTTCACATGGCTGTGGATGTAAGCGCTGGATGATGAGCATCAGGATGATGTTTTGGTTTTTGCTTGGATATGATCAGTTGGATCATTTTTATGTATGTATGTATGCTGGATATGATCAGTTGGATCATTTTTATGTATGTATGTATGCATCGTGTTGGATGTTGGATATGATCAGTTGGATCATTTATATGTATGTACGCATCATGTTGGATGCTGGATATGATCGGTTGGATCATGTGTATGAATTTTTGTATATCCATCATGTTGGATGCTTGGACCATGTATCTGTATATGTATCAGGTGGATACATTGTATGATTAGATGGATCATGTATGGTGATATGTATCATGTATTTGTATTTGTATCAGGTGGATACATTGTATGATCAGGTGGATCATGTATGATGATATGTATCAGGTAGATACTTGGTATGCATCAGGTAGATGCATTATATGATCAGGATGATCATGGATGACGAGCTTCAGGATGTTGCTCTAGATGACATGCAGCAAGATGTTGCAGTGATGATGATCAGGACGATCATGTGTACATCAGGATGATGTATGGTGAGTATCAGGTCGATACTCTATGGCCGTGGATCAGGTTGTGCAGATGAGCATGTAATTCGGTGCCCTGGGAGATTTGCAGATGGTCTTTCGAGGTTTTGCCTATGGCATGTAATTCGGTGCCCTGGGACATCTGGCAAATGCTCTTCCGAGGTTTTGCTCTGGGAGGACATATAATTCGGTGCCCTGGGAGATCTGCAGATAGTCTTTCGAGGTTTTGCCTATGGCATGTAATTCGGTGCCCTAGGATATCTGGAAGATGCTCTTTCGAGGTTTTGTCCTATGGCATGTAATTTGTTCCTGGGAGATCTGGACAGGATGAAAAAGGCCTCAGATGCTTCAGCCAGGTTTTGCCATGACCACATGTAATTCGGTGCCCTGGGAGATCCTATAGGTAGAGCTGCGTGCTCGTAACATCCTGGGATGCTCTTGCAAGGTTTTGTGGTGGGGTCACATGTAATAAGTCCTGGAGATCTGGACAGGATGAAAAAGGCCTCAGATGCTCTTTAGAGTTCTTGCTAGTCAAGAGACTCTTTTAAGGTTTTGTGACGCATGTAATAAGTCCTGAGGATTCCACAGTATGGCCAGTGATGATGAAGACCTGCAGGTGGTGGGCCTACATCTAGTATCAAAAAGGACTGGCTCTGTAGAACTTCCTATGACGAGTAGACTCAGAGATTGGTTGAGATAGCAGCAGCAGTGACGATGATGATGACGATGATCCCGAGAAGAAGACTTGTCTAGCAGATCTGTGTCGAGAAATACCTTCCTAGTTAAGAGGGAGTGTTGATGTATATGTAACTTCGGAATGTATTTCATCTGTGTATTTTATATATATTTATTGTACCCTTATAAGAGATGTGTTATTCCTCTATAAGGAAGTGTCGTCATGTGGATTGACAAGTGTCGCAAGTGTGTGTACTTGCCGATGGGTTATTAGACCACCATGTGGGGTCGGCCCTGAATTATATATAATATAATGTGGATGTATCTAGATAGACAAGTCGGCCCCATAAGGTCATTGGGCAAAAAGGTTAGTATAAATAGAGATCGGAGATCTCTATTTTACTCACTCGGAAAAGTATCTCACTCTCACTCAGAAAGTGGCGCACTAGTGAGGAGGAGGATCATCTGCTACTAGGAGACTATCTCAGTGTTATTTGGTTGTACTTTGGTTGAGCCATTGCTCTCTCTATCTCTGAGGAAGTTGTGGGTTTTTTCACCTTAGGGTTTTCCCCACGGAAACTCTGTGTCTCTTGTCTCTCATGCTTTTGATTCTTGTGATGCTTGTCATGCTTATTGTGATTGACATGCATTGATATAATGTATATGTTATTCTCTCAGTAAATATCCTAGAGTATTGTGAATTAATGCTCAAAATTTAACATTTTGCACTCACATTGTTAACATTAATAGGTAAAAAAGAGCTTCTTTCCATAGTTTATTTTAAATACATGTTTTCATGCTCTCCCCTCGTCACACATTGTATCTAATCATATTCGATCTAATGTTTTTTTGTACCCTTCCTTTACAAATTGCAATGGATATATGGCATACTGAAAGTAAAAAATGCATTTGCGCCTCCATTTCAATTCAACTGTGCCGAATGCAAACTGGCCATGATCCAAAATGCCTCTTTTTGCTCATTCTGTAACCGTGAAACACCAACAGTGCATGAGCATATTTTACATTTCAGGTTGGATGCAGATTAAGGAATGATCGATTGCACATTACAAGGGCCGCAATTAAAAGAATTGTAGCTATGTCTTATGAACAATATTGCAAAAGCGTTTCATCCACTGTCTTTAGTCTTCATAAAGTTAGCTATCAAGGGCTTTACACTCTGGAAATGAACAACATAATTGTTGATTTCAAAAAATTCTAGGATCAAGGTATGAACACACTTTGTTATTCTTGAACATACTTCAAATTTTCAAAATCATTTTCCAATATGTTTCTTTTCAAATTTTCTCACAGCAAAAAATAACTTTGCAATTGTTTCTTCAAAATACTAGCTTCAAATTCAAAAAACCTCAAACAGGGAAATCTTACCATTTAAAAAAAAAAAAAAATCTTCTCTTATTTGCAATGATCTTTCTTTGAACTTGATATTTTCAAGTTGTGGCATATTATTGCTTCAACCATTTTCACTTTTGGATCAAATTTCACATAGCATCAACAATAAATAGTTATATCCTCATTGCATTTTTTTTGCTTGATGCATTTTTATGGCCAGAAGCTTGCCTCGGCCTAAAACAAATGCTTGTAAACTGTTTTTTGAAGTTGCCTCATAAAAATTCTTGCTATGTTCTACTTTCACAAACAAGATTCATGCATGTGATTATGTCATGCCTTTGTCTTCATCTAGAGCATCTGAAATAGTAGTTTTCCAAAGGCATTCTTTAGTGCCTTCTATTTGCCTCATAATACAAATTTTTAGTTTCATTTACATTGACTACATCCCTTGCATTGTGGTGTGTTCTCTATTCAATATATCTTTGTAGAAAAATACTTAACTAGATACCTAGGCACCGCTTTAAATATTGCCTGCCAACTTAGTTTCTGACAAGTGTCATCTCTTGTAGATAACGAATAGGCAGTTACTTACATCAACAAATTTACTAGGGATATTGCATATGAATATGGGAAGACATCCCTTTGGTTTAATTGTGTACTTTTCCTTAAACAAAAAAACAAAAAAACCAAAAGAGTACTACAAAGCATTTGTGTATAACCTCCTCATATGACCATTGCCTCATCATAAGTTGATAAGTTGATTGATTTTAGAGTGATAAATAAATAGATGATTGCTTAGTTGCTAAGAGTTTGCTTTCTCATTTAAACTTGGAAGAATAAAATAAGAGGAAGTAGTTTTATGTTGAACAAGTGAACCTAAACTCATCATAGATTGATAGCCCAGTTTTAAGCATTTTAATGAACAATTTAAATGAATAATTTCTAATTGTGTAGTCATGAATAATTTCTTGCTTATTGCAACACAACTTTCTCATTCAAACTTAGAAGAAGAAAATAAATAATATATTAATGTGCACATAATTCCAAAATAGGCAAATACTATTGTAGATAGATATTACACATAATATAGCAATGAAATGTGCCTTCCCTCTTCTTTCCCCACAGTGAGCATCTTTGTTGAATCCTTTTGTAGAAGGTGATCTGGAGACTACCATGAGTCATTTGAGTACTTGGATTGCCCTAGATCATTACATCTGCTATGAGCAATATTGCAAGCGGATAGACTGATTATCATTAGCATTGCCCATGGAGATTACCTAAGGTATAATAATAATGTAAGTGTCTAATAAACACAAACTTATGTATGAGCCTTGAGTGTTGCACCTAAAAATTTCTATAACAAAAAACTATCTTCATATCCTCACATATTTATCTACGATAAAACAAGTTACTTCTATTTATATCTCATTAACTTTTGGCTTACCTCATCGTCCATAGTATATCCAATAAAAGGAGATTGCAATTGCATATAAATATGGGATGTCATGTCCTGCTATCTATGTAGGCATATCTATTGTAAATACATATATTTGTGTTCAATAATCAATTATTGTGCATTTTCCATCATCTCCTCCACATTGCATGTATGTGCTAACCAAATATACCTAGTATTGTTATACAATACTGGCACTAGGCCTGTATGGATTGAATCATATACACTCCCAAAACTTGAACAGTGTCGTGGTCATGGTCTATGTAAAATAATCTGGTACTAATACTCAACCTTGTGGATAGGTAGGATCATGATCCCTATTCAAGTAATTGTTTTATAATATCATGCCTTGTGTTTCCTATTGTTTGTCTATTCATCTCAAAGCAGCAGATGCTTGACCATGAAGAGGGTAATCTAGATAGAAAAAATTACCGTTAAGCATTCAATATGATTCTTATTTCACAGGCATATACCTTGTAGTGGTTTATACTTCCCTATTAACCACTTAGATGGGGTAGGCAAGAATATGGACACAAACACGTCAAAAGATGGATATAGAGTAGTTAGAAAAGGCAAGGCACTCCATATCATCATCAACCACTAGAGCAATAGTGCACGCAACTTAGAATACCTTGATGGATGCATTTCTGTTTCACTTTTTGTTGTTAAATTTTGATTTTACATTGAAAGAATCATATACATGTCTATATAGGTCAAGATTCAAATTTGAAATTTTCACCACACAATGGAAAAGAATACTGGTGATTAGCCACACCATCTAGTGTGTAGTGGGTCTAAAGACACGAAGCTAATGTTGCAGGCATGTATCCATGTGAGAAATCAGATACCTTAGGTCAGATGAGGTTGGAACACAAGACATGCAAAACTCCCTACTTGAAGAATCATAGGAGCTGCAAAAAGCTTCTTAGATCAGAGAGATTTGTACCGCCTATTAAGGTGAATCTTGGGACTGGGTTGGGCTTCTGGAGTCTGAAATTTCAAACCCAATAACAAGAACATTGCCCATGAGGAAGGCTACTTGATTTCATCTTCTAACAGAACATGCCACCACACAGATAAATCATCATATTTTTACCGTGTATGGGAGCTGAGACATAGAACCTATTCTGGAAATGTTTTTATTTTTTATTTTTTATTGAAGAATGTCTCTTATGTTACATTAAGAATCATCATACATGTACATAAATATCGTTACATCTAGAATGCAAAACGTGGTTTGACAAGAGACTCCTACTAACTGAGAAAAGCAGAGTAAACATTTCTTCTCTAGACTTGGGTATAAGACTATCTACATTTCTTCCAAGAATGGCATTCCTGGCAAAAAACAAAATAGCCAATTCTGATTGGAATACAAAAATTTCTTCCATATTGAACTATATGTGCAACTCATGAAAAGTGACTATGTTTGAAATTTTGTTTTTTCTACAAGTTCAAAACACATGTTCTTCTCGCATAACATAATATTTCCCTGACCATTGTCTATTTTCGATGTACAGGTACACATGCTTATCAATATTGCCAGAATATCCGCCATATTAATATAAACATGAAGTTTGCACATGTTTTCTATCCTTCTTATCCAGACAGTGGGCATTTTTGCTTTTTTCCCCTTGTATCAATGAACAACGTCACAAAATGGGGAAAAGTTTCATACTTGATTCAGAAGCACGAGCAATTGCAAGATATTTTTTTGACAGATTTCTGCAGATTCTATTGTTCTCGTTTTCTCCATAGAAGAAAGTGCAGTTGAATTTTTTTCTCCCGTACATGATTCTACTATTTCAAATCTCAATGACTTTTTGTATTTATATATTTGGAAACAAACAACCTTTTCGTAATGCAGTTGTGTCAATCAACTTTGCAATTTACTCACTTTGAAATTGTTTGATTCATTGCAACTATTGCATATGAAGATGCCTAGGTCTGAAATAATAAATCTAGAAGTACAATAACTAAGAAAAATACATCAACGGGGGAAAAAATATGCATTTATATTAGAGCGTTCTAGATTCAATATTTATCTCCGTTGTAAATTGCATGAATCCTTATGCAATGCCAACCTACATGCATAGACAAGACAATGGAAAGTTGATCAAGAAACTGAGTTTGCTTCCTCTGTTCCTGCTTCTTTAGCACTACAACAATGTATACATTTATAAACCATTTCTGTTAATATTCCCATAATGTTGACGAATAGTAATTGCATGCTTCAATTGCAGTGCTCCAGCCCCTAACTTTAGCTAGAAGCTCTTTCTTTCTTAACCAAATCCTAGAATCCTATTGTCTATAGTTGTGCACTATATACACATCTTTCATTGTTGTTGTCTTCTCCACCTAAATTGATGTTGATGCCATTAATCAAGGTGATGTAGCTTATGCAACTAGCTTTTCTTCCATAACTTGAACAACTTTTTTGCCCTTTTTGTAATAGTAGTTCTCCATTGAGTGCACCTGCAAGTGCCGACTCTAGGACTATGTCTATGTTTTCTACCATGAAAAGCACAAAAGCTACTACATAAAGGCAAGTGCGGTTGTATATGCAGTTTAATTGTTTTAAAGAGGACCTTAACTTATTTTCATCCTAAATTATTTCAAACTATATAGAAGAAGAATAAAAGTATTTGCAAATGGTTTGATTTAATCCCATGCAATGTTAGCATGATTAAAAGAAAACAACATAATTTTTCATATTTTCAATTATATGCAACGATTTTGATGTCTTTCTTTTTTCTCCCCTAGTATAGTCATCCGATGTAATATTGAGCTAAAATCCATTTATATTGTACCATATTCTTTTGATTCCACTATTTTTGTCAATCCTATTATCCACTCCAAAATGAGGATCCATCTGGCAGATTAGCACTTAATCTATGAAGGTGGACAACTTGAAGATCTTGTATACTGTTAAACTATAACATTTTGAAAAATTCTAGAATTTTCTTGGTTATTCAATTGCATGAAGGAGTTGTAATTAAAAGTGCAACTTCATCATCCAAGCACCTATTCAAAAAATGCGGTGAAAATTTTCTTAGTCACTTCATCTGACTTAAATCTTTCTTGGCCTCCTGCATAAATAACATTGGACAAGCTATAAGATATGCTTCCATAGTATCTCCCTTTGCATAGAATCAGTTATATCCATTCCAACTAAATAATTTGGAAAGTGATATGTAGATTTAATGGTTGTTGGCCCTTTTCATCATACAAATGGATATATACAAATTGAATCAATAAACATGTCATCTGACTTTGCTCTAAAAGCATTTTATTATTGCCTATTTTCCCAATGATCATGTATATCAAAAACTAATGGAGGTTCGAACTTGATTTAGACAAAGAGCGGACCTACATATAATGCTATGGTTTCTAGAATTTGATCCTGTCATTATGTCAGTTGCCACAATCCATGTATGGGACCATTTTTCCATTAAACTATTACAAATTTGACATTTACATCTTTTGGACCACACTAGAGTTACTTTCTGCCAATGGTATATGTGAGCGATATCATGACTAAAAAACAAGAACATAATTTGTCATTTTTTCAACTAAAACCAAAGCATCTCATGGAGCACCTTATACCATAAATTCTATTGATACCTAAAGTTTTCTCAACTATAATTTCTGACTCAAACTCAAGATCCATGTGGCACATTAGCACTTAATCTATGAGCATAAGAACCCTAAAGATCATTTGATATTGTTAACCATAACACCTTGAACAATTCTACCATTTTCTTGGCTATTCAATTGCATGAAGGACTTGTGCATAGGACTACGATCTCATCATCCAAACTCTTATTCAAAGATATGCTAAAAGATAAATTACCAGCTGCATTTTACCTAAAACTTTCTTCCCTTCTTGCATAGATAGTTTAGACATCTTATAAGAGATGCTACCACAATAATTGTCTTCGCGAGAAGTTAGATATATGCATTCACTATAAAAAAAAATCAATAACCATTTTCTAGGTTTTATGCTTATTTTCCTTTTCTCACACACACATACAACTGGATATATGCAAATTGAATAGATAAGTATGGGGCATCAGTTTGTTATATTTTTTTTTGTTGATATGGGTTTAGTTCTTTTCCTTCGTACTTTCGCAACAGATTTTGTGGTTTTCCTAGGTTGTAAGTTGTGTGCATCTATAGACTTTTCTATTGTTTGCGCCCCCTTTTCATATGGTATTGTGTCTTCTTGCTTGTTTCAACTTGTTTTTTTTTAAGCAAGTCTTGAAACATTGTCGTCGTAGTTTTCCTTGTTAGCGATGCAACAACTACATACATCCCTTGCAAATTGCTTATGAATCTCCGCCTCCCTATTGCAAATTGTGTTTCGGTTTTTTCTTTTTGCCTCGCATATTCTTTTAAAATCAATTGTTGTACGAATTCCAACTAAGCGTGACTAGCTCCTAGCCAATACTCTTTAGCATTGGTTCTCCAACCTGAATATAGTTCGTAGGCCTAGGACAAATCGTTTGCAAGGAGCTACTTGTAGGAAAACAAAAATCCATTATTGTATTTACAACAGAGAGTCTACAAAATACATATTCACTCCTTTAGCAACCAAGGAAATCTTCATACAATTTTCATCTCAATCTTCAATGCTGGCAAAAATGAAAAAAAAAACTCCTCGTATTTCTGTCGTATTTCACTCCCAATTGCTCTCAGAAGATTTTATTGCATTCATTTAGAGGGACAACAAGCTCAAGGCTAACAATGTATATTTAATCTCTGGCATTGTTTTGAACAATTCATTCTGCTTAAATGATGGTTGGATTTTCGTCGAGATCAAAGGAGATAGCTAGTTCTTAGTTGAACTTGGCTCAAAGGAAAAGTAGGATTGTACATAATTCCATGGCCTCCATAATTTCATTCTCACACTATGTCACTTACCACATGCCACGTATATGACGATTTTCCCAACCAACCATTCCAATTTGGCAATTTATAGATTTCCAAGGACATTACAATTCCTTTCTAGGATTTTATGGAGGCCGCGACTCTGGAACCCTGGGAGCGTTGGTCTGTTGAGGCGGCGGCGAATAGTTTAGGTACTCACCGGTTTTGAGATGGGTAGCAGGGTGATTTTGTACATGACAGGGGTGAGGTCACGTTGACTAAACCTCACCCCGTCATTTTCTCTGGGGAGAGATCTGGATTCGTTGGAGTGAGGAAGCTACAGGGGTTACAATTGTTTTTATCTCTTGTCTCGAGGCTTTTTGGATACTGCTTGTCAGTCACTCTGGTGCTGAGTGCCGGTGATCTGGGGTTATTGGTAGGGTCTGCAGTTTTTTATTTTTCAGTGGTTATGGATTCATTGGAGGAAGTGGTAGACCTCAATGGGGTCCAGCTGGGGGCACAAGAGGTATGGGGAGTGCCAGGTGGAGGGCGGATGCAGGGTCTGGTGGAGATCCCTTTGATGGGGCCTGGGGGGATTGATTCAACCGGTGTGGGGCAGGAGAGATCGGAAAATGGCTTCTCACCCTTGGAATACCGGCCTTTCTCACCACAAGACCGGTTGCCAGATTATCTGGATAATGATGGTATGTCTGTGGACATTTTGGGAAGCTCGAGTTCGAGGGAGGCTGGAGAATTCTTTGCTCGGAATCTTGGGTTCCCGGCATCCGGTTTGCAGGTGGGGTTTGAAACGGTAGCCGATTTTGAAAGGATTGCGGATGAGGGTGTGGCCCGTCAGGTAGAGCAGCTTTGTGGGTCGGATTGTGGTGGAACAGCAGTGGGTGTGCGAGTGCCTTTGGAGATTTCTGAACACCGTGGTTTTGATAGCCCTCTAGCGGCTGTTGGGTCTACGAAGTTCAAGGCGGAAGATACATCCAAGGCCGGGGCTTTCCAGAGGGGATCCAGCAGAAGACGGAAACGGAGTTGGATTAAAACCCGCACTGTGGGTAGTTATGCTGTAGGCGAGGATATTGCATGGGAACGCGTCCTGGAGATATCTAGGTTGACGCTGGTGGGTAGGGTCATGGGCAGGAATTTTGCCCGACCGTTGGTGATGGAGTGGGTGGATACATACTGGCGCGCGGTATTAGGTTACACACCTGAGGTGGACATGCTGCTACGAGGTTGGTTTGCGGTGGTATTACAGTCTGAGGTTGATTTACACAAAATCCTTGACAGGAATTGGCACTTGGATCATTCGCCGGTATTGCTGAAACCCTGGCATCCCCTATTTGATGCTAGTAGGGAGAGGGTTGATTCGATTCCGGTTTGGGTAAGATTACCGGGCCTTCCTTTGCATTTTTGGGATATTAGCCATTTTCGTAAGATTGGGGATTTATTGGGAAATTTCCTGGAGGCGGATCTCTCCTATTTAGAGACTCATTACAAACAAGTTGCGAGAATTCTGGTCAATTTAAATATCCGTGAAGGACTACCGGAGGTCATAACTTTGGAATGGGGGCCTGTTAGCATTACTCAGATGTTGGATTATGAGAAAGTGCCTTTTAGGTGCAGGCGGTGTCATGCTTATGGACACCCGGCTTCTGTCTGTCGACTATCGGTTGGCACTATCACTGGGGGTACTAGAACTCACACTGCTGTGGATGATAAGGTTGAACCCTTGGACCTGTTGAACAATGATTTGTTGCCGGTGAAGGAGGACTCGGTTGGTGACCGGTTAGCGGAGGATTTGGATCCTCTTTGCAAGGGTTCTGCAGAGTTGGGGGACATTCAAGCTGAAGAGGATATTACATCTGCTGAAGATTTACTACTTTCTGCACCGGAAGCTGTGACTGATGTGTTGGGACCTTCTATCACGGGTATTCCTTCTTTCTCTTTAACGCCCTCTGTTCAATTATTTTTTAATCAGTGCACTGTGGAAGGGATTGACTGGGTAAAAGGGCTGAAGAATTTATCCCTGTCGGGACACCCTGTGACTTCTCCCCTTAATCTTTCTTCGGGCCATTGTGGGGGTTTACATTATTCGGAGGAAGAATCCTCTGTTCACAATTCTTTTTTGCCTCCGCTCCTGTTGGAGGGCAAGCTGACCATTATTGAACCTGATCCGGGGAAGGTGGCTGAATCATCCGAGCCCTCCTCACCTGAGTCTTCTGCATCAGGTTATAATCTTCGTTCTTGCACTAAGATTGCAGGGGGGGGTTTAGGTAAAGAAAAGGTGCCGGTGCGGAGAGGCAGAGGACGCAGGTCTCATTTATCTAAGGCACAGAATAGGGCCAGATTAGATCTTCGGGCTGGGAAACAAGTCTCGATTGAGAGGGCACTTAGAGCAGTGAATGCCCGATCCCATGTTCGGATATGAAGATCGTGTCCTTTAATTGCCGGGGTCTGGCTGGGCCTAAAAAGAAATCAGCCTTCATGAGGGTACTTTCTCTTGAACACCCTGATGTGATTCTGCTACAAGAGACTTTAGGATTAGGTGATATCGTCAAGGAGAAACTGGAACTTTGGTTGGTGGGCTGGACCTTTGTGACTCTGGATGTTAGGGGTCGCTCTGGGGGTCTGGCTGTGGGATGGAAAAACTGTGTGTTAAAACTCATCAATGCTTGGGGGATGGCTTCTGTGTTGGGAGCTGAATTTCTCTCTGCTGACTTGGGTACTTGTTTTACTGTGGTTAATGTCTATGGGCCCTATGTACATAGAGCTCCCTTTTGGGAGACACTTTTGCAGGATCAGCTCTTGGATGGTGAATCGATTGTGGTGGGGGGTGATTTAAATTTTTCTTTAGGGCAATCAGAAATTTGGGGCCCTCAAGCGCATGTGGATCCATTGGCTGGATACTTTCAACAGTTGCTGGTTCGAAGAAACCTTTTGGATATTGAACCCATCAAGCTGAAACCCACCTGGAGGAATAATAGGAGTGGGGAGGCTAGGGTGGCAAAAAGATTGGACCGGTGCCTGGTGGCAGAGAGGCTGGTGGACAGGTTTTTTCAACTCAGACAGTGGGTTGGGAGCGGAGGGGATTCTGATCACTTCCCTATCTTTATGGAGATCAGGAGAGGACCTATCAATCCTCCTAGTTCTCTAAAGTTTAACAAGAACTGGTTAAGAGATGATTCCTTTAAGAGTCTCTTTCTGGACCTTTGGAGGTCGTATGATGGGGAGCATGTACGTACTGCGGCTTTTCAATTTGCAGAGAACATTCAACGAATAAAGGGAGCTGTTAAGATGTGGGCTATTGATAAGAGAAAGAGGGAGGATACTGCTTTGAATTTGGTGGAGGCTGAGCTACTTCAGATCTATGAAGGGGACGGTGGAGGACTATTGACTCAGGAAACTAAGACTGATATGGTCAGGTTGGAAGGCACAAGGAATAACCTTTTGTTGGAAAAGGAGGAATCCTGGAGACTCAAGAGTAGGGCGATTTAGCTGGAATGTGGCGATGAAAATACTAAATTCTTTCATGCATATGCCAGGGGGAGAAAGTCGGTCAATACTATCTGGAGCTTGAAGGACGAAGATGGCATTGAACATTTTGACTTTGAAGATAAAGCTAGATGTGGGGTGGGGCATTTCCAAAACTTATTCAAGGCACCTGCCCAGGCTTCCATTGCAGAGGTTATCAGGATAGCTCAATTGTTTCCGAGGTATGTTGAGGAGGAGGATAATAGGAGACTGATGCATGCTATTACTGAGGAGGAGTTAAAGGAGGTCCTGGGTAGCATACAGAAAGACAAGAGCCCCGGGCCTGATGGATGGACGGTTGAATTTTTTCTGGAACTTTATGATGTTCTGGGGATGGATCTCCTACAGGTGATTGAAGATACTCGAATTAATGGGAAGATACCGGCTTGCTTCAATTCTACTTTTATAGCCCTCATTCCTAAGACAGATAATCCGGCTACACTATCGGAATTCAGACCTATTTCATTGTGCAACTGTATCTACAAGATTGTTTCGAAGGTCATAGCTCGGAGACTTAAGGTTACTTTGTCGGATCATATTTCAGCCGAACAGTTTGGCTTTCTTGAAGGTCGACAGATACATGAGGCTATAGGGGTGGCTCAGGAGGGACTACACAGTTTAAAGACTCGGCATATCAAAGGAGCTATTCTCAAAATTGATTTGTCCAAGGCATACGACAAGGTGAGTTGGATATATATCCGGCTTCTTCTTACACATCTGGGTTTTGGTATCAATTTTATTAGATGGATCATGTCTTGTATAACTACTGTATCATTCTCTGTGTTGTTAAATGGTGCGGCCACCCCTTTTTTTCATGCGGAACGTGGCCTTAGGCAAGGCTGTCAACTTTCCCCTCTCCTTTTTCTGCTGGTGGCAGAAGGTTTGAGCAGGGCTTTAATCGATGCTAAACTACAGGGGAGTTTTAAAGGCATTGGCGTTGGTGAACAGTTATTTGTTACTCATCTTTTATTTGTGGACGACATTATTATCTTCTGCTCTGGTGATCGAAGAGATACTAGGACTCTGAAGGAGATCATGGATCTTTTCTCTTTAGCTACGGGGATGGAAATTAATGCTGAAAAATCCACTCTTACTACCCATTTGCTGAGACCGGAAGAGGAACGGGCTCTTGTAGATCTTTTCCCTTTTAAGCTCTTAGGTCTGGATGATGGTTTGAAATATCTGGGCTTTTCCCTGAAAGCAAACGTATATATTAAAAAGGATTGGAGATGGCTTATTGGTAAGGTGGAGAAAAGACTGAATGTCTGGAGTCATAAGTGGATGTCGCGCGCTGGCAGGTTGGTGCTGGTTAAGGCCGTTCTAGAAGCCATTCCAGTTTACTGGATGTCTTTATCATGGATACCGAAAGGAATTCTTGAATCTATCAGGCGGTTGTGCTTTAGATTCTTGTGGAGTGGAAAGAAGGAGGGTCAGGTAACCCCTTGGGTCAACTGGAAAAGAATTGCAGTACCTAAAGGCCTGGGGGGGTGGGGATTAAAAAACATCTTTCTTTTTGCTCATGCATTGGCAGCTAAGGGTGGATGGAGACTAATCAAAACAAATAGCTTATGGACCAGGGTTATTAAAGGAAAGTATCTAACAGAGATGAGCCTGGACGAATGGATTAGGAGCCCTCGGAAGTCCCATATTGGGGGATCAGTTATCTGGAAAGCGGTGGTTAAATCATTCGATCTGGTGGCGAATAATTTGGCTTGGGACGTGGGAAATGGAGAAAAGGTGAGAGTGGGTCGCGATCCATGGATCGGGAGTGAACGTATGCATCTGTTGCCCGTTCATGTTGTTAATGAATTGGAAATTAGGGGCATTCTCACCCTTAATCATTTGGCTGAGCAGAGACCCGATGACCAGTGGATACAACACTGGAAAAGTGCAGAAACGCTGGGACTGGGGGAACCTGAGGCAATTTGTTTGAATAATTACATCAGAGGTCTGAATAGGGCGCAGATCCACATATCGGAACAGGAGGATGAGCTGATCTGGGAACTTGATCCGGCGGGGAACTATTCACCGAAGATGGGATACTTAGTCCTTAGTGCTGGATCTGTTGATCGGGATGAGGTCTGGTGGTGGCGATCCCTGTGGAAACTAAAGTGCCCTTCCAAGAATCGACTTTTTATGTGGTGTGCACTGGTGAATCGGGTCCCGACATGGGATATTCTACAGAAGAGAAATTTCCAGGGCCCGGGATGGTGTGTTATGTGCAAGCAGGAAACGGAAACGATATCACACCTCTTCATTAAGTGCCCGTTCACGATTGCTGTGTGGAAGGAATGCACTAGATTGGTGGGCTTTGTATGTAGATGGGAAGGAGATTCTGTGGAAATTGCTTGGGAGAACTGGTGGAGAATATCAACTTTGAAAAAACAGAAGATTTTACCTTTGCTGATTATTTGGGGGATTTGGTTGGCAAGGAATGGGGCTATATTTCAGGAAAAACCATGTCTTCCAAAAATTTTGTGCGCAACTTCTGTGGGCATTTATCAAGCTAGCCCAGAATATGTTAGGGCTGCTAAACAGAGACGGGACATGGTTGTTGAGATTGATAAATCTCATCCATGGGGTTTTTTCGACGGAGCTGCAAGCAATGAGATCTGTGGTGGGGGGGCTATCTTATACTTCTCTGATTCTCATTTCATTACTCTCACGATGGGTCTTGGAGCGGGATCCAACAACTATGCAGAAGTTATGAGCTTAAAATTATTACTCATTTTCGCAGCGGAGAGGGGTATCTCGAGGTTGGAAGTATATGGAGACTCGCTGAATGCTATTAATTGGACCAACCAAACTCAATTCTGTAGAGTGCTCAGACTTGTTAATGTGATCAACACTATCCAGCTGGTCAAACAATCCTTTGACTCATTCACATGTCGGCATGTATACAGGGAAAATAACCAAAAAGCGGACCAGGCATCCAAAGAAGGGCAGCTCATGGCTTTCGGCACTTGGAAAGTAGCAGAAGATATTGATGGACAGCGAACTGAATTCTATCACAGACCTTTTATTGACTGAAGTAAAAGAAGATGTTATTTACATATTTGGACAAGAACGTAAACTTTTTAAAGTATGTATAATCTGCAGTATATTATATTAGACAATGAAGAATTTTTGTAATCCTAATGAAGATGTAAAAGCAAAATAGTCCGGTGGGACAGAACTAGTTATTTTTTGATAAAACTGGAAAGTATCAAAATAGGTAAGTTGAAAGTAGACGTAACAGTCTCATCATGTGAACCAAATTTTTTTGGGCTGGGAAATTCACTGTACAAGTGAATACAGAATGTAATTCGGATCTCTTCGGATGAATGGAATTACGCTTTTTTCTTTTGGAAAAAAAAAAATTTCTTTCTACAAATGATTTTTAAACAATTGCTAATTTCTCATATTACTAATTGCCAATATAAGCTTCTTTACAATGAGAAGATAAAGAGGAAGTCAACTTCCAACAAAAATGAAAAATGGATTTAGTTATTTACGATGGTACAAGCCATCAAAACCGAATGGCACATCCTACCATTGTGTACCAATATTAATTGCATACTTCTCAATTATTCATTGGCAATTTTTCACAACTTCTAATTGCCATGTCCACAATACCAACATAAACTATATGTGTCCTTCCATAAATATTTCCATGGCACTAATATCAAAACAACCATTGCCCATGTCTTCATTCAAGACACATGTCGTACAAGAAGATGCTAGGCAAATATGTCTACATTCATAGATCTAATTTTTAACAAAAGTTCTATTGTTTTACTATTAAAAGATCCCTATGAAATATTAATAACAATTTATTTTCTAAACATACATTCAAATACTCAACATTTTCTATATATCCTGCCCTGACAATTGCAATGTCGGGGACATCGCCACCTCGTGGTTCTTGTTTTTCTAAATCTAACCATGAATCAGGAGAATCTTCACCCTATAGATGAACTTCTTTCATTTTAAGTGAAAAGAACTCGAGGGAGCTATATTGGTGTTGGAAAAAGGGTTGGAGGCCATAAGTGGTTAGTATCGCATGCGTGCCAATACTATAACTAGAAAAGAAAATACTAAGGACAAGTAATTCTAACATAAATAATTATAGAGTAGGAGTTATAGATTGTTGTAAGGGATCCTTATAGGAAACGGATTCTTAAACTTTGTGCATTTTGCAATACTCTTGTTGATAGGGGGAATGATGTGCCTTAGCTACGACGAAGAAGACCTTATACTTTACATTCAACATGTTCAGATCTAATCTAAATTGTGTAGTGAGTGAATGAGATTGGTACTAGCGACCATGAAACCAAGAAGTAAATATATTCTTAGACACTAATGAGCCAAATGTTCCTAAACCAAAGGAAACTAGTGTATGCCAATGTCTTGAGGGGTGGCATTTGTGTAAAATTGATTGAGCTAGAGTGATAATTGAATTCGATTTTGGATAATTATAAATAATAAATATTTAGAATGAGGATATAAGGTTCTTATTGTTGGTTAAACATATGAGTTGTATTTTAATATATGAGTTGCATATAGAGCTTATGAAGAGTAAATCATTAAGGGAAACATGGATTTACATTAAATAAGTGAAGAGTGGTAACAAATTAGAGAAATGACATGGTAGGGTGTCTGAAAATTTGGGGGTTAGCCGTATCTAATATAGTGATGACCTTGAGTATGTTGATGTATATGTAACTTCGGAATGTATTTCACCCATGTATATTGTACTCCTATAGAGATGTTATTATTCCTCTATACGGAAGTGTCATCATTTGTATTGACAAGTGTCACAAGTGTCGTAACTTGCTGTGATGGGTTATTAGACCACCAAGTGTGGGTTAGGCCCGGATTAATGTAACCATGGGTTATTAGACTCTCCTAGAGAAGTCGGCCCTGCTAGTGTATTAGGGAAGTCGAAACAAGTATAAATAGAGAGCGGGAGATCTCTATTTTTTCATCTCATTATTCACTCCTACATCACTCGGAAAGTGGCGCACTAGTTGAGGAGGAGGATTAGTTGCTAGTAGAAGACTATCTCCTGTACCTTGGTTGTATCATTGCTCTTTCTATCTCTAAGGAAGTTGTGGGGTTTTTCACCTTTATGGTTTTCCCCAGTGAAACTCTATGTGTCTATTGTCTCATGTGATTGCTTGGTGTGATTGATATGCATTGTTATACTTGATATGTTGTACATGTTATTCTCTCAATAAAGATCCTAGAGTATGTTTAATTAATGCTCAAAAATTAACATGGTATCAGAGCTAACCTGAGAAGAAGACATTGTGCAGTGGCGGAAACTAGGGTTTCTCTCCACATATTTTGGAAAAGCAGCAAAATAGATTGACTCTACTCATCAAGGAGAATCTTTCTGTCCAATCAGAATTCAATTCTAGGCACTTTCATTTTTGGCCCTAAAAATTAGGGTTTCCACAAAAATAGGAATTTATGAAATCCGAGGGCATAGCTGGAAGCTCCTTGGAAAAATCAAATTTTAGAGCTTTGGATCGAGATTTTTGGTTGGGTGAAGCTCCGGGAAACTCAAACCCTAATTCAAGGTCCTCCCTAGTGAATCCAGGAGATTGAAAAGCATTTATGAAGGGTGAAACTTTGCATATTTCAAATTCTGAATATACCAGGCTGATCAACTCATCAAGGCGCATCTTTCTATCCTTTTAGAAAGTTGAAATTCACATTTTGAATTTTTAGGGTTTCTCTAACAAATCGTAATCTGGCACCAGATCCAGATTTCTGCAAATCAAGTGGTAAGACCTAAATCTTTTCTATTTCCATTTGAAGTAATCTTTAAGATGTCTCACCACACCAAGCTTGAGGATAAGCTTGAAGGGGCTGATAACTTTCGAGCATGGAAGTATAGGATTGGGTTAATCCTGGAAGAAAATGAATTGGACACTTACATAAGTGAAGAGGTCTCTGTCCCAGAGGGAGAAGAGGCTAAGGCCTTACATAAGAAGAACTTGGTCAAGGAAAAGAGGATCATTGCTGATTCTATCAAAGACCATCTCATACCACATGTGTCATCTCTAAAGACACTTAAAGAGATGTTTGATTCCCTAACCAAGCTATTTGAAGGGAAGAACATAAATCGGAAGATGACTCTGCGGAACCAATTGAAAGGGGTAAAGCTTCAGAATGGAGAGACCATTCAATATTATTTTTCGAAGGTCTCTCAGATCAAGGAACAACTTGAAGCTGTGGATGAAGTAGTAGACAATGGTGAAGTTGTCATGACCACATTGAATGGCCTACCTAGGTCATGGGACTCCTTCATCCAAGGAATATGTGCAAGGAGGAAGTTGATCTCATTCAGTAGACTATGGGAGGAATGCTCACAAGAAAAAGCAAGGCTTGTGGCCCGAGAAGAAAAGATGGGGAATGAAGATCAAGCTCTCACAACACACACTAAGGGAAGCCAGTTTAAGAGGGAGAGATCTCATAACAAGAAACATTCTCACCCTCATCATAAGAAGAAAGATCTCTCTCATGTTCGATGTTTTGATTGTAATGAAATAAGACACTTTGCTTCAAATTGTCCCAAGAAGAAGAAAGACAACAACAACAAAAAGAAGAGGTACAATAAGAAGAGATTTCATGCTCATGCTGCTGAGGATGATGAACCTCCCAAGAAGAAGGCTATGGAAGAAAGTGATACTCCATCAAGTGAAGATGAATATGTTCTAATCTATGCTCTCACAGGTACTATCTCTCATGGATGTAATGATTGGCTTATTGATAGTGGGGATTCCAAACACATGACTGGGTTTAAGGAATCTTTTGCAAATATATCTGAACATGAGTCACCCCATAAGGTGAAACTTGGGGATGACTATCAATATCTTATCAAAGGAAGTGGTGAAGCCTCCTACAACCTAGACTCTGGGAAGTCTTTGAAGATGAAAGATGTTCTATATGTACCTGGGCTCAAGAAGAACCTACTCTCCATATATGCATTAGATGCAAAAGGCACGAGGGTTGCATTTGTAAATGGCCAAGTCCTAATGTGGCCAAAGGGTAAAACTATCGATGATGCATTAGTGATTGGAGAGCAAGAGGGAGGATTGTACAAATTGAAGGGACAACCTGAACATGCCATGGTACATGAATCCATGGATCCAAGTGAACTTTGGCATAGAAGGCTTGCACATGTGCACTATAGAGCACTACCAATTGCAAGTAAAGCTATAGAGGGTCTTCTTGAAATCAAGACAAAGCATGAAGGTGTTTGCAAAGGATGTGCAAAAGGAAAGAACATTAAAAAGGAATTTCCAAGCGGTGAAAGCAAAGCAAAAGGAATCTTGGAGATTATCCACTCTGATGTATGCAGTCCGATGTCATCCAGTTCTCTAAGTGGGTATGTATACTATGTCTCTTTCATTGATGATTTCTCTAGGAAGACTTGGGTTTATTTCTTGAAGAACAAAGATGAAGTGTTTGATAAGTTCAAGGAATTCAAAGGCTTGATGGAAAATCAAACTGATAAGAAGATCAAGACCTTCAGATTTGACAATGGTGGAGAATTCAGTTCAGGTGATTTCAAGAAGCTATGCAGTGATTCACGAATTAAGAGGGAGTTGGCTGCTCCCTACAATCCACAACAGAATGGAGTTGCAAAAAGGAAGAATAGAACAATCATGGAATCATCACGGGCAATGTTGCATGACCAGGATCTGCCTATGCATCTTTGGGAAGAAGCAGCTAGGACAACTGTATATGTGCAGAATAGAACACCTCACAAGATATTGGAAAATAAGACACCAAAAGAGGTCTTCTCTGGTAAGAAACCTAAAGTCAACCATCTCAAAATATTTGGTTGTCCAGTATATACACATGTTCCAAAGGAAAAGAGGACAAAGCTAGATCCTTCAGGAAAGAAGGGTATCTTTGTGGGTTACAGTGAAAGCTCGAAGGCTTACAGAATATACTTTCCAGGGTTCAAGAAGATTGATGTCAGCAGGGATGTAACATTTGATGAAAACTCAGCCTTCATCAAGTCAAGGAAGATACCTGTTGAATATCATGAAGAACCAAAGGAAAACAGATTCCAAGACACCATCATGACTGGATCAATTCCAGAAGCAGATCGTGAAGTTGAAGATCCGCAAGAACCTGTAGATCCACCACGTGAGAAGAACTCTCACAAGAGGAAACCTGCATGGGCTAGAGAGCTCATTCAATATGCAGAAAGATATGGCATTCCAGAAGAAGAACACAGAGAAAGGTAGAGGACTAGATCACATACAAGTTATGTTTCCCTACTCTGTGATATTATGAACAAAGAACCTTCCAGTTATGAAGAAGCAGCGGAAAAGAAAGAATGGAAGGATTCCATGGTCGAGGAACACCAGTCGATCATGAAGAATGATGTTTGGGATATAGTCCCAAGACCTAAAGGGAAGTCGGTTGTGACTTCCAAATGGATCTACAAGATCAAGCATGTTGCAGATGGCAGCATAGAGAAATACAAAGCGAGATTTGTAGCTCGTGGCTTCTCCCAGAAAGAGGGAATAGACTATGAAGAGACTTTTGCTCCTGTAGCCAGGTACGCTTCCATCAGATCAGTACTTGCCCTGGCTGCAGTGATGAAATGGAAGATACACGAGATGGATGTCAAGACTACTTTCTTGAATGGTGTAGTCGAAGAGGAAGTGTATTGTAGAGCAGCCACTCGGTTTTGAGACACATGACAGAGGGACTCGTGTGTGCAAACTGAAGAAAGCCCTGTATGGTTTGAAACAGGCACCAAGACCTGGTATGGTAGGATAGACAACTTTCTATCTAGTTTGGGCTTTACCAAAAGTAAAGCAGATTCCAACCTTTACTACAAGGTTGAGGAAGGCAATCCCGTGATACTACTTTTGTATGTGGATGACCTGTTTGTAACAGGTGAGGATGGATTGATTGTCGACACCAAGAGGAAGCTTGCGGCCAAGTTAGAGATGAAGGATTTGGGGATGATGCACTATTTTCTAGGCATGGAGGTGTGGCAGAGTGCAGATGGAATCTTCCTTGGACAAGGGAAGTATGCAGTAGAGATCCTGAAGAGGTTCGGGATGATGGACTGCAAGGCCATAGCCACACCTATGGCATTAAACCTGAAGCTTCTGTGTGATGCTTCATCTGATCTGGTTAATGTCACTGTGTATAGTCAGATGATTGGGTCCTTGATGTACCTGACGAACACTAGACCAGATATTTGCTTTGCGGTGAACACATTGAGCCAGTTCCTGACAGATCCCAGAGGTGTTCACCTGGTTGCTATAAATCATATTCTGAGGTACCTGAAGGGTACAATTGACTATGGGCTCAAGTATGATGCGAATCAAAAGTTTAACCTGCAGGGTTATGTTGATTCAGACTGGGCAGGCAATGTTGCAGATAGGAAGAGCACATCTGGGTGCTGCTTCAGTATGGGATCAGGTGTGATCTCTTGGTTTAGCAGGAAGCAATCCTACGTAGCACTGAGTACAACCAAAGTAGAGTATGTTGCAGCATGTTCGGCTGGTTGTGAGGCAGTATGGCTCCGGAAGCTACTGTCTGAGTTATTTGATCTCCCGCTGGAGGCTACTGGTATCTTTTGTGACAACCAGAGTTGTGTGAAGCTATCTAAGAACCCGGTGTTCCACAATAGGTCAAAGCACATTGAGATCAAATATTACTATATCAGGGATATGGTGCAGAGAGGAGAAATGAAGCTCCTGTATGTTTCGACGGATGAGCAGGTTGCAGATGTGTCGACGCAACCACTAACCAGAGTGAAGTTTGAGTACTTCAGAGAGAGGCTTGGTGTTCTTCAGATTGAAGACACTTTGAGGAAGAAGTGATGGACACATTTGCAGGAGCCATTCCAAGCATGGTGAGAGGAGGATCCTTCCCATTGCTGTGGATGTAAGCGCTGGATGATGAGCATCGGGACGATGCTCCAGTTACTGCTCTGTATATGCATCATGTTGGATGCTTGATATATTTGTATATGCATCATGTTGGATGCTTGATATGATCAGGTGGATCATGTATTTATGTACAAGGTGGATACATTGTATGATCAGGTGGATCATGTATTTTTGTATATGCATCAGGTAGATGCATTGTATGATCAGGTAGATCATGTACTTATGTATGTATCAGGTGGATGCATTGTATGATCAGGTAGATCATGTACTTATGTATGTATCGGGTGGATGCATTATGTATATCAGGTGGATGCATTGTATGATCAGGTAGATCATGAATGATGATATGTATCAGGTAGATACTTTGTATGCATCAGATGGATATATTGTTTGATTAGGATGATCACAGATGATGAGCTTCAGGATGTTGCTCCAGATGATATGCATCAGGTTGATGCTATGATGATGATCAGGTTGATCATGTGATGATGTACATTAGGATGATGTATGGTGAGTATCGGGTTGATACTCTGTGGCCGTGGACAGGTTGTGCAGGTAGCATAGAAAAGGTCCTTTAAAATCCAGACCGATAGAGCGGTGTGCTCGTAACATCCTGGGATGCTCTGAGTAGGTTTTGCTATGGTTTCGCATAGAAAAGATCCTTTAAAATACAGACAGGTAGAGCGTTGTGCTTGTAACATCCTGGGATGCTCTATCGAGATCCAGATAGGTAGAGTGGTGTGCTCGTAGCATCCTGGGATGCTCTGAGTAGGTTTTGCGAAAGTTCACATAGAAAAGATCCTTTAAAATCTGGACAGGTAGAGCGGTGTGCTCGTAACAACCTGGGATGCTCTATCGAGATCCAAACAGGTAGAGATGTGTGCTCATAACATCCTAGGATGTTCTGAGTAGGTTTTGTGAAGGTCAACCTGTAAAAGATCCTGGGAGATCCGATAGGTTGAGCAGTGAGCTCGTAATCAGTCCTGGGATGCTCTTTCGAGGTTTTGTTGATGTTCGTAATCAATCATGAGGATTCCACAGTATGGCCAGTGATGATGAAGACCTACAGGTGGTGGGCCTACATCCAGTATGAAAAAGGACTGGCTCTGTAGAACTTCCTATGACGAGTAGATTGGAGATTGATTGAGATAGCAGCAGCAGTGACGATGACG
Source organism: Larix kaempferi (assembly GCA_027924585.1). Taxonomy (NCBI): domain Eukaryota; kingdom Viridiplantae; phylum Streptophyta; class Pinopsida; order Pinales; family Pinaceae; genus Larix; species Larix kaempferi. The sequence goes on along the minus strand of BSBM01001166.1, from coordinate 8,322,758 downwards.
ATGATTCGAGGATGATGATTCGCTGATGATGATCCAGAGAAGAAGACTTGTGCTAGCAGATTTGTGTCGAGAAATACCTTCCTAGTTAAGAGGGAGTGTTGATGTATATGTAACTTCAGAATGTATTTCACCCATGTATATTGTACTCCTATAGAGATGTTATTATTCCTATATACGGAAGTGTTGTCATTTGTATTGACAAGTGTCGCAAGTGTCATAACTTGCTGTGATGGGTTATTAGACCACCAAGTGTGGGTTCAGCTCGGATTAATGTAACCATGGGTTATTGGACTCTCCTAGAGAAGTCGGCCCTGCTAGTGTATTAGGCAAGTCGGAACAAGTATAAATAGAGAGCGGGATATCTCTATTTGTTCATCTCATTATTCACTCCTACATCACTCGGAAAGTGGCGCACTAGTTGAGGAGGAGGAGTAGTTGCTAGTAGAAGACTATCTCTTGTACTTTGGTCGTATCATTTCTCTTTCTATCTCTGAGGAAGTTGTGGGGTTTTTCACCTTTATGGTTTTCCCCAGTGAAACTCCGTGTGTCTATTGTCTCATGTGATTGCTTGGTGTGATTGATATGCATTGTTATACTTGATATGCTGTACATGTTATTCTCTCAGTAAAGATCCTAGAGTATGTTGAATTAATGCTAAAAAATTAACAGGGTAATAATAAGAGGTTCATAGAATCTTAACCCAATTATCAAGTGAACACTCTAAAACAATTACTTTAAAAAATGGAATAGGACTGTGTCCTCTAAGTGTTGAATTTGTTTAGTTTAAGAGGACCAATTTACCACTTTGGAATTGCTAATAAAATCTAAAAAATTAAACATGTACAAAGAAATTATATTCAATTCATTAGAATGATTATGATGGATTGGAAAGTGATAATTACATTTACAAAGTTTAAATCTAGTTATCAAATTGTAAATTATTAATGAATTAGTGTAAACAATGATTGAGTGTTATTGTAAAATCCGAAATTTATTAGAATTGTGTTTTTCCCAATTAAGAATATGATGAAATTATTTTTGGAAAAGTATGTGTATCCTTCCAAAACCATTGGATAAGGGAGTAGGATGAGTACATGTATCTTCTGTCTAGTCACGAGTGTCATACTGAGTGTATATGACTGATTGTGTTATGTAAGGGTTCCCTTCACCTTGTAAGGATAGGTTAAGTTATGCTTGATGATTGTATGAATTGTACAAAGTACCTATGCATAGGCGGTGGGTCAAGATTCCTAGTGTGCATGAGTTGATTACATTGTTGGAAAATTTAGTTAGTCCTAAAAATGGAAGTGATCTATGTGTTAAAATCTAAATTGTAAATATTTTGTGTATAACATGAGACTCATGGATAAGAGCTCTACTTTTCCAAGTGTTGATTAATAATGTGTGCTTGGTTGATAGACATAGTGTTATTTGAATTATTATTGTGCTAGACCACACAATGTTCCATCGAGATTGGGGTCTAATCAAATCTTACAATAAAAAGCAAGTAGTATAGGTCAGAATGAGGTTCACAATACCCTATGAACAAAAATAAATGCTATATGGGAGATGACATCTTCTTATGAATCACAATACCAAAAAAATTATAAAATTTTGCAAGTATGTTACTTGTTTGTGGATAACACACAATTAAGGTGTAGTGAACCTTGATGGGTGTTACAATTGAAGAGCCTTGAGGAGGTAATATGATTCGGATTTGTGTGAGAACGAAACAAAAGATAGCATATATAGAGTCATATATAGAGATATATATTCACATACATAGATATATGGCAAGAAACACAGCGATACAGTAAACACATATTCTATTAAGTATCGGAAATAGAACAGACTGTAAATACAACAGCTGGAATGGTGGTAGCTATCTCCGAGAAGAGATGTGGCCGCTATGCTCATTCGTGCCAAGATGAATACAAAGAGAGGAAGAGAGGGCCTATTTATCATAAGCATGAGGGAAAGAATCCCAAACATCCAAAAACCTAACCCTAGAAGATGAACCGTCGTAAAGTTTGCGGCCCCAAAGTGGTTAGTTGAACAGTCAACTTCCCGAGGTCATAACTTTTGCATACGATCTCTGTTTGGGGCGCTCGGTAGCCCGTTGGAAATATCTATCCGAGGACTATGTTGAGAAGTCTATAATGGATGTGTTTTGTCTGACCAAGATTTCCCAAAAAACATCATTTAGGGCCTCAAAACAGCCCCGAAAGTTTGGGACTCGAAAAACTGTAGAAAAATTACTAGAAAATTGGCAAAATGGGAAACTGTTTTGAGCCAGTGGAATAGGTGGGTGGCCACCGATATCCATCTGGATCATAATACTAGTTACTAGTATATGATATATAATGTAATATAAGAACACATCCCACATGATAAAAGAAGTAAAATGTTAGATAGCATCAACATGTTGATCATGTGAAGGTCTTCTAGCTGGAAGGCATAGAGATATTGCATCATGATTTTTACTCATGATTGTGAATGTCCATAACTTTGGGATGAAGTTTGTTGAATGGTGGGTGTATGTAACGCCCCATATTTTAACATTCGGTAATTAAAACTCTAATGTGAATTATCTTAACATTTTAATTGCTTATTATCTATTGGACTCAACTAGATTGATTAAGAATGTTGTTATGTGAACATACAGACCCTCCTACCTGTGTCTAATAAATGGCATTTGCCATTTTATTTTATTAATGGTGATGAATATCTTATTTCATTTGAACACGCAAATTAAATGTGGAACATTGGTATGTGGATGCCAATTTAGTTTGTAATTTGGATATATAACAAGTACAATATACACTGAAATGGAACTTACATGATTATTTAAAATGTCGTTTTAGTGATATAAATTATCAAGTGAAAGAGTTAGATATGTTTACACATTAGATTTATATTGGTGAACTAACCCACATGTTGACCAGATACGAGATAGTTAGATTCCTAAAGTGCTAATGGGCACAAGATGTCTGAGGCATCAGGAGGATCATGAGGTGATATCAGTTTTTCTTATGATTTAATTATGAATTCCAATATTGCTATGGCTTGTGGGTGAGTGTGAGTCTTGACAGGAAAAACAACTTTCCCAAAGTGCTTGTTCGATGATGGGACTCTTATAATAGTGATTGCACTGTATAGTTGATGAAGAGTGTTGACCTTAGTGATATCAAGGGGTGGGGGCGGGGAGGCATTTCCCACTGTTTATCCTCTGAAACCCAGAGTCGTGGGAGGATTGTTCTTTGCATGCTCCCCTAAACGTATGATGATGACTGTCGGTTGCTTGTCGAGGAAACTTGGTCGATGTTGTTAACGCTTTCATTTACTGGTTCTATTTGTGGTTAGATCGATAGAGCCAATGCCACAACATGTTGCAGTAGAGGAAATAATGGAGAGTTCAGATGATGGACGTAGAGGTGAGTAGTTACTTGAGTATTTATGAGATGGATGAGGCTACGATGATTTGGATGGTGTTATTCCTTATGATTATATTCTTGATCTGTTTGATTATGCTTATCTAGTTAAGTTTTAATGCTTTTGTATAAAGATTGATGAGTGATGAATGGTAGTAATGAGTGACGAATAATGCATTATTTAATGGTTCTTCCACATGTTGATATATGAGCACATAAGAATCATGCATTAGGGACAATAAATGTTGATTATTAGTACCCGCACTTAAGATGTGTACATTAACCACGTAGATGCCATTTCATGAGTACATTAGTATGATTGGTTAGTACATTAGTTATTAATAACTTTATTAATGAATTATTGAACTATTACTCATGTGTTGAAGGTATAAATAGTTGGTGAAATACTAGACACAAATGGGTTAAATGAATGTAAACATAGTATATATATATATGAAAAATATCTTCTTTGATTAACGTGTGTGAGGATAATATAAATGAATGCCTATATAGATACTCACAAGTTTGGATAAGGCTCTCATGAATGCATTTGGGGGGTAACCTAACAACATAGACTTGACACCCAACTTTAGTATTATTTTAATTTAATTCATCATTTGTTATTTTGAGAAATTCCAAATGTTATTTGTATTAATAATTGTATATTAATTTTGGACCTAATTTTGGAGGAGGAGGTGTTGAGGATTTTTTTATAAATAAAGGAGCAGAGACAGAAAAAGGGGAAGGATTATTCTTGGGAGAGTGAAGGGTTTTGAGAATATTTGGAAGAGTTTTAAGAACTCTTGGAAGAATTACTATATGTTTTGGGGTGCATCATTGTTATCCTTTGTTGATCACTATTCTTGGCGTCATGGGCACATCAGGCAAAGGAACTTAAGGGTTTCTTGGAGCTAGGATGTCGGCAATGAACCTACTCGACAAGGTGGTGTAATTATGTTTTGAGCATCAAACAAGGAAGAAGATCGAAGATGGAATCAATTGGGACTCTTCCCCATCCATGGTCATACTCAAATTATGTATCAAGGTATTCTTTTTATAATTTTTTTGTGAATTTAAAATAGCTTATATTTTGTTGCACTTTCATATATTTATATGTTGCTTCATGATAGTGAACTTTGAATTAAATGCTAGTTACAGTTGGGGAATTAAATGGTTAAACATTAAAGAAAGTGATTAGCACCCAATCAAGACCTAATGAACCTTGATGGGTGCTACATTATGCTTCCTTGGGAAAAAAAGTTCTTCATCATTTTCTACGTTGTCAAATTTAGGCTTTTTATTCTCTAACTTATCATCCTTAAACCTTTTGATTTGTTCAAGCAATTTCTAATTAAGCTTCTTTAGGGAAGAATTGTCTTTATCTTTTTATGTTAAACTCTTGTTGAGTTTCTCCTTTAGATGTTCATTCTCTTATTCTAACTTCTGATTACACTACTTTGTATTTTTTGTCTTCTTGATTTTTGCTGCTTGTTTTTTACTGTGATCTTTTAGGAAATAATTTTTTTCGTCTTTATCAACAATCACCTTGTCAAATTATTTTTCCATCTTTTGTATTGGATTTTGATCATCCTAAAGGATCACCTTTGATATATTTTCAAGTTCTTTTGATGAGGGTGCTACCGATTTCATTGTAACATCCTGCAAAGTTATCTTCTTCTTCTTATAGGAGAATGTCAAGAACATCTTCTTCATGTTTAAAATGAAAGATCCCAATGTTTCCATCCAGGGTGAACCCATAATTATGTCACTGTCACTTATCCACAAGGATGAAACTTTAAATTGTAGCGATATAAAGTTTAATCATCGATTCTCAATTGTAAATCTTTTATTCATATTGTTTCTTATCCCAAAGGTCCAATGTTTCAATTGTACTTGACTTGGGAATTGACAATTGATTAGTGAATTCAACATTGATATAATTTGTATGTTCAGTAGAAGCAACCTCTAAAGGCAAACTTGGTAGTTTGATCCAAATTGAGGTACTAACCATAACCTCCCTTGGAAGATTGAAGCAAGGGTGTCTGGGCTTCAAATCTAAATATAATGAACACTTGAACCACTTGCCACCAAAAATATTGCCACAAGCAATTATGAATCTGAACTCTATCCATTTGTTGGGTTGAGAAATTTTTGGCATGGTTAGTAGAGCTTGGCAACCAGTTTTGGTGTGAATGAATATAGGACGAAGTGATCCGCAAAAGAAGGATAGACCTCGATGAAGCGGTCGAGGAATAAGGAGCAAGGGGCATTTGAATTCATCAACGAAAAAGTTAGTTGGGAGTCGTTATAGTTTTGTGTCCACTTACATTAATGAGTCCAAGTAGTGGGAGCCGGGGGGGGACTATGAATAAGTCCTATATATATGTAATGGGCTGGGAAGTTTTGGCTTGGCTAGATTAAGAGAGAATACATAGTTTTGGTATGAGTATTGAAGAGAGTATGCTTTTGGATGCGAAGAAATATCGTTGTAATGTTGTAATGTTAGTCGCAAGAGGTTTGTAGCGATCAGCAAGATTAGTGCGCAAATCTGTTGTAATGAGGAGAGAAATTCTATTGGTTGTGTGTGCATACATTAAGTGATCAATTTGTTGCAATTTATGAACAAGAATAATGCTTCTATGGTTTTTTCTTGTCTTGAGTTTCCATGCAATTCCTAGTGTTTATGTGTGTGAATGGTTGATGTGTGTTATTTTCTGTTATGTTGCTATGCTTTATAATACTACAATGGTGTTGATATGTTAATACATGATGGTTAACTAAGTTTGTTGTGCACCTAATGTATGTACATGATGGTATTTGGCATGTTTGCATTATATGGAAATTATCTTGGTTGATTTGTCAAAGCTATAAGATGTTGAATATTGTATATTTAAGACACCCCCCTTCGCTGCTACAGAAAATTGGTTCTTGCAGTTCCCATAGGTACCTCGGGTGAGATGTCACTTGCTTGCAGGTGATGCCGAAAGGGCCAGTATCTTGGGGTTTTTTTGGTGAATAGTTGGTGGACCTGGGTTGAAGTATAGATAAGCCAACAAATGGTTCTGTTGCCGGAGTATTGGAAGGATATACCTAGGAAGGAGTGGGTCCATATGTTTATACATACACTGGATACTGTACCTAAAAATTGGTATACAACACTAGAGCTTCGACGAAGTACAATAGATTGGGATGATCTGGCTATACAATTTAGAAGAGCGTTCAACTATGAAGATGACAATCCAATAGTGGATACAACATTACAAGTCATTAAGGCTAAAATTTTGGAAGAAGTAATAGTACCATTATTAGAGGTACCACAATGGACTGCGACACTTGAACAAGCTTTGGAATGCTACAATATTATTGGGGACCCAGACGATGATCCAATAGATGTGCATATCCAAGAAATAGAAGGAAGCCGAAATCTAGAGGGACTTGAGGTTGCATCTGATAAATTTTTGCAGCCTTTGAAGACAAAGAAGGTAAATATTCACTCAAAAGAGTACCCTAAATTTGCTAATATTGGAGATTATTGGGATGATGAGACTATTGGCAAACTAACTGGCTTATTGCACGAATATCAAGACTTATTTCCTACTAAGTTTTCATAAATGAAAAGTATTGTTGGAGATTTGGTAGAAATGAAGATCTCACTGAAACCTGATGCAAAACCCGTAAAACAGAGACCTTATAGGTTGAACCCCAGATATAAAGAAAAAGGTAAAAATTGAGATTCAAAGGATGTTGGAAGCAGGAATCATTTAACCGGTCGAAGAATTTGAATGGATTAGCCCAATGGTGGTTCAAGACAAGAAAACTAGTGAAATTTGAGTTTGTGTAGATTTGAGAAAACTAAATGATGCAAGCTTACAGGACCCCTTCCCTACACCTTTTATGGATGAAGTGTTAGAAAATGTTGGTGGTCAAGAGGCTTATTCATTTACTGATGGGTTTTTGGGTTACCATCAGATCAAAATTGCTAAAGAGGATTGACATAAAACCACATTTGCTACTAAATGAGATTGTTATCAATATACGGTGATGCCATTCGGCTTAAAGAATGCCCCAACTATCTTTTCTAGAGTAGTTGTCACAACATTTAAGGAGCTCATTCATAAATTTTTAGAGGTATACTTTAATGATTGTACATTATATGGGTTGTTAAACAATCACATTGAGAACCTGCAGTTAATGTTAGATCGTTGTAGACAATATCAAATATCTTTAAACATGAAGAAATGTGTTTTCCGTGCTCCATTTGGTATATTGTTGGGACATGTTTTATGCAAACAAAGCCTATTGATGGACGATGCGAAAATAACTATCATAGTAGATCTCTCACCACCGACATCAGTACGACAACTGAGGACCACTTTGGGACATACCGGATACTATAGGAAATTTATTAAACGATATTCATAGATAACAACTCCAATGGTGAAACTGTTAAAGAAAGACATTAAGTTCCAGTGGAATGAAGAATGTCAGAAGAGCCTCGACATGTTAAAAGACAAGATGGTGACAACAACTATTTTGGTAATTCCAGATTGGCGAAAGGAGTTCCATGTACATGTTGATGTTTCATCTAGTGCTTTGGGTGCAGTCCTTGCTCAACTCGTAGAAGGGTCTATCGACCATCCTATTGCATTCGCTAGCAATAAATTACCCACAACAGAGAGAACTTATACTACGACATAAAGGTAGGTATTAGATATGGTATATGCTTTACAAAAATCCACGCATTATTTGTTAGGAGGTCATTTTAAAATGTTCACTAATCACTCTGCTTTGAGGTACATGGTCAACAAGCCAGTGTTGGGGGGGGAATATGCAGGTGGCTACTATTATTCCAAGAATATGATTTCAAAATGATAGTTAAACTAGGAATATTGAATGCGCGTCCTAACCATCTGTCGAGGTTAGAAATAGGAGAATATCCAGTTAGTTTGGACGATAGCCTCCTCGATGCACAACTCTACTACGTGAAGATGATAGATGCATATTTCAAAGATATTGTAAACTTGTTGACTACATGTATGGAACCAGAAGGGTTTACTATAACGCAGAAAAAGCTGTTGGTTGTCAAAGCAACAAATTATCACCTCATAGCAAGTCAATTATATAAACCAGGACCTGACAAAATATCAAGAATATGTGTTTTGGAGCATGAGCGACCCTTGATTTTGACCGAAGCTCATGATGGTATCGCAAGAGGTCATTGTGCAAGGAAAGCAACAACACATAAAACATTTGAGGGCATGACTATGGTGGCCTACCCTACATAAGGATGCTAAGGAATATTGCAAATATTGTGATATTTTCCAAAGAATTGGGAAATCATCAAGGAGGGACGAGATGCCATTAGCACCACAGGTGACGTTATAGGCCTTCGACAAGTGGGTTGTGGATTTTATTGGACCAATTAACCCACTTTCGAAGAGGTCGGGAGCACGGTGCATTATCAGTGCGACTAATTATCTAACTAGACGGGCTGAAGCTGAGCCAGTGAAAGATTGTAGTGCTGCCACTAATGTGAAGTTTTTATTCTGAAATGTGGTTACTAGATTTGGATGCCCTCATGTTTTATTAAGTGACCAAGGAAATCACTTTGTGAACAAGACTATTGAATCACTCACACAAGAATTCTAGATTCACCACCAGAAAAGTACCCCATATCATCCTCAAGCTAATGGAAATGTTGAATCCTTTAACAAGATTTTGGAACAAGCTTTGACTAAGGTTTGTAATGTGAACCGCGACGATTGGGACTTGAATTTCCCTGTAGTTTTATGGGCTTCTCATACAACTTACAAAAACTTGACAGGTCAGACACCTTTCAAGTTGGTATACGAGTGGGAGGTTGTTATGCCAATGGAGTATATTGTACCCAGTTTACAAATTGTTGCGTTCACATCGATGTCAAACACTTGTGCAGTAGAGGAACGGTTATCGCTGCTACTGCAATTAGAGGAAGACAGATTCCTCGCAAGTTTCCATCAGCAAGTTCAGAAGGGATGGGAAAAGGCTTGGCATGATCGCCAAATCAAGCATAAGCAGTTTCAAGAGGGAGATTTAGTTCTCCTATATGCCAGTAAGTTCCTCAAGCATCCATGTAAGTTGAAAATACATTGGTTAGGGCCTTATGTGATTAAGTGCATAATAGGAGGGGGTGTTGTCGAACTACAAAAACTGAATGGCGAATTTATGTAGGGATTAGTCGTTAGGATTCAGCAGAAACTATATAGGGACAACTGCAGTTCCTATCGAAAATGGGCAAGAATGGTGAAGTATAGGTGCCAAATGTAGTTGAAATGGGCACTAGGCGTTGAACTAAGTCTGCATATGTATAACGAAATAATTTATTTTAAAAATTGTTGTTTTTGTCAAAGTAAAAGTTTGTATATATGTCAGAGTCGTTAAAATGTCGTAGATGACTGGACTGATAATTAAAAGCTGCACATGTAATTGAAATGAGTCCAGAAAGTTATCGCTTGCGTAAAGCAGCTCTTATTGTGTGTCCATGGTGGATTCCTCTGGTTGGGTAGGTAGATTTCAATTGATAGAGACTTGATAAAAAGGATCATGAGTCTTCCAACTCACGAGTTGGATCCAAAAGCCTATTGTGTGGGAAAGGAGAAAGACCAAGTACTTGCAAACAATATGAAGGATAAATATAGGCTATAGAATAGAAACCGAGGTTATGAGGTAGCCTCTATTAAAGATCATGTTGTTCGATTTGCAACAAGAATTCAAGCAAGTAAGTTGCTATGAAAATGCCATCCCAACCAAGTTCCTGCATCAGTGATTTTGCTGGAAAAGCAGTGTACTAAAGGTGTCTAGATGAATTTGGCGACATTCCTGCTCAACGAGTTCTTGAGTGACTGTCGAGATGCACAAGAAGCAGGTACTCTTTTTCACTATTAATGGTTGTTATTATTAATTGCTTTGGTTGCTTGGGAAGAGCCAATAGGTTCTTAGTTTGTGGTAGTACTGCCTGGTTGTCTTGTGGCCACGCAATTTGCGTCATTATGGGTTAGTGATAATGCATATAGGAAGAGGGATTCCAATATAATACTTTACATGTATAAGGAAGCTATTCAGTATAGTATTAAGAAGGCTCCTTGGATAAAACTCGTGTCGTGGATCTCTTTAAGCATATTATCCAGTTTAAGGCAACACCACAACATATGTATATTCAAGCTCGCAGGGATCCAAATCAAGAGTGGTTGCCTACCCACTACAAGTTGACAGAACGAGATATTGGGGAAATCATTCATGAATGGCCAGAGGAATGGAAGGTGCCCATTCCTAAAGAAGAACTATCTCCACCCGTGTCGAAGGATGCAGGTGTGAAGGCTTAGCAAAATGACATAGGTAAGAAAGGCCAAGCACAACAGGGAGAAGGTCTATCTACTACGACATGAGGAACTGGGGGCACAAGTGGAGCAAAAGAAGGCCCACCACAATCGCAAGAGAAAGACATGGAGTCTCATGTGACACAGTTTCAAGAGCACCAGTAGGGCGGAAGATGAAGAGGAAGGCTCATAAGGAGTTTGCAGTTTTGGCATTAACATAGGACGACATGGAGTTACTAACATATAGATTTAAGGACACAACAGAGGATAATTTGCAAAAAGGTGCATATGCGCACTTAAAGCTCAATGGAGGAATTCTAAATCAGATCAATACGCTGTAGGAAGTGTTAGAAGGGATAGGGCTCACTTCAAATCCAACAACAAAAATGCAAGGTGAGTCCCAATGACGAGAGAGGCCAATGTCGCAGCCACCTTCGGCTACGTAGCCACAAGTTGTAACAATACCTCCAAAAGCATTAAGATGTGCAAATCAAGAGATGCAGGTTGATGTCGAAGGTTTGAGTTGTATTGATCTACATTTAGCAGAGATACCTATGCATACTTTACACATTTTGCATCTAAGCATTGTTAATGAAACTAAGGGGCGAGAAGAATATAGTTACAGTCAGATGATGAAACATAGTTCAAAAAGAGATCAACTTACAGATAAATGCAAGGGACTTCAAAAAGAATGGAATGTTGTAGCCGAACAAAAGTATATGCTACAGAAAGCCATAGAGACAGTTTGTGGCGAAGCTCCTGATTGGCAAAAGAGCTTTTGATTCTAATCTTAAATTGATGACACATGCACTCCATTACTTGTTTTTTCTTCGATGTTGACAAGTATTTATTAGTGCAATGATGACAATGACCATGATGGCAACAATGAAACGACAATTTTATTTGTAGAATTGGAGTGAATAAGAAATGGAGGAGCTAAATTGAAGAAGTGCACAACCTTTGTTTATCACCTGGAAATGCATTGTAAATGTCTTTTTCCTTTTACATTGAAAACTCACAATAAATATTTTTTCCTAGTTCAGAGACTCAACATCATTGTCCATGGCTTTAGAACCATTTCTATGGATTGTGCCAAAAGCAAGGAATTAAAGGCATATGAAAGAAGAGCTAATCCGGCTCTTACGATAACAACTTCAACAAGTCATTTTTTGTCTTTTCCTCGTAGGTGGTATCATTGCATTGATTGGCCCAATATTCTGATTTTCTCTTATGCCCTACTTTGATGGCTTTTCTTTTATTAATGCATCTTCCATAGGATGTAAAAAGATGGATTGCCCATCAACATTTCCAACATCTCATTTCTTATTCGGATATATTTGATTGAATATATCAATATATTAATACATCTTTATTGCCTTAGTTGCACCTAGTATAATATATCTTCCTCATTGCATGAATATTAAAAACATTCTCCTCATAGGTGGTATCATTGCATTGCTTGACCCTGTATTCCAAATTTCTCTCATGCACCACTTTGACGATTTTTCTTTTATTAGTGCATCTACTATATAATGTAAAAAGCTCCATCGCCCATGAACTTTTCCAACATCTCATTTCTTATTCGGATATCTTTGATTGAATATATTAATGTATTAATACATCTTTGTTCTCTTGGTTGCACCTACTATAGCTTCCTTATTGCATGAATGTTGAAAACATTCATTCATGTATTGCAAAAACCATGCTTGGAATACATTACAAGTGGGTGGCAATGACGTGGGACCATAACACATTTAAATAGATTTAATTTATCATGTCTTGACCAAGTGTCAATATTTTTGTCGTGCTACAAATTAATTTCTTTTTGCAAATACCTATCTCATATTTTGTTTTGATATCGAAATTCCTATACTTCCTCCTCTACCTATCTCACTCACTCAGGTTGACTAGTGTTTCCTCCCTTTCTAGGTTTTACCTTGCAAGTGCACCATTTCTCATGTTCTTCTTTTCTTCTTTCACTTGTATCTTTTCATAATTCAACAATGAGGAGTGATCTTGACATTTCTACATACCAATGTCAATTGACTATATTTTCTATTCCCATTAACTTGTCCTTTGATTATTTATGAACATTAACAAAATTATTTTAGGTTATGTTATTTGCCTAAAAACAAAATGAGAGATTACCCTTCTTACATTTTAAAGATGATGAGTTTCAATGAACAAAAGACAACAGCAAACGAGTCATTTAATATTTGTATGAAACTCCTTTCTAATGACCGAAATCTAATAACATAAGAGGTTTTTTTTTTCTTTTTTTTTCTTTCAAGAAAACTAGTAAAGGATTTAATTAAAAAGAGTTGTAAGAGGACTTGTAGAAGATACAATATCATGTAAAAAAATTCAGACTGTAACAATGCATGAAAAATGTTATGAAAACTAACTAGACTATTTTGAAATTAAAGTTCTAGATTGGGCTTATACAGTTTTCCCCAACTATTTTCCGAATATTGCCTATAAAAGACTCCTAAAGTCAAAATGCAAAAACACAACATTATAATTACTGCATTGTTGGGACTTTCATGTCATTCACTTCCTATGCTTGTTTAGAAGGGTCATTTCTATCTGGCTCTTCCTTTGCATTGGTTGGCTCTTCCTTTGTGTTGGTTGGAGGTTCTTCTTCTATGTTGGCTCGAGGCTGATTTAGATTTGGGATGACCCAATTAGAGCCAGGGGATGACGCTTTCGTCGAGAATTGCAAGACAACATGTACTATAGACCGGGAGGTGGACCTAGCGTGCAATTCTTCAACCTCAGATCAAATTGTTGCACATTCATCCCGAAGATGTTGTTAAACTTGCTTATGTTCCACTAATATCTCAAGAGAGTTAAGAACCTGAGCCGACAAACCATTGACTTTGATCTGAAGCACTTGAACCATGTTTTGCAATTCAGTTTGCTCCTTCTCCTGTGGCTCTCTTCTCCATCGCTCGCTTCCCTTGCTTCTCTTCACCATGATGCCTAACTTATCTAACTCTATTGTGTGGATGAATATCAAGGAAAATTTAAGCTTGCACCGCGACTTCGTTGGACTCCTCTCGAACTCCTTATGCTTATGAACCATTTCCAAATGCCTTCGATTTGATATCCCTTTCACATTCGTGCATAATGGTAGCCATATACGCAAGAGAGATTTATCCTCATTTCCATTAATGGCGATGAATTCTCACACAATTCCAGCTATTGACGATGCAGGGAGGAACGCTCAATACCTTGAATGGGAGAGTCTGATGCAATATGAGAGGATGCCATAGTTATTTGTGGGAGTATAGACTCCATATTGCTTGGCACGAGGGAGGTACGAAGTAGAGACTGGATCTAATTAGGAGCACACACGAAGCTTGTGTGGGAGGAATATATGCCCTGAAGCAAGAAGGAGGGAGATGGGCAAAGGATGCTCATGTCAGGGTTGGGGATGCTGCCACCCTCTACACTTGGACTTTAGACGAATGCTGGCATTGAGAAGGTCTTTCATTTTGTCATCACGGGGAGGGGCTATTTGAGGGACTCCTATGGGAGCCACAATGCACTAAGTCTAGAACCACTGCTATGATAATGTGATGTGCTGTGGATAGGCCTGCCCATTAATTCCGAGAATTTCTGTATTGCCCTTGGTAGCCAAATTAGCTTGAGCACCGACAATTGAGTTATTAGTCCAAAGGATATGGAAAGGATAAATTTTACGATAAGCACGTAACTCTTGTTGAATTATGAGAAAAATCACTCTCATTTTCATGTCAACAGGCAAGGTCTTCCGTCTCACATGATTAATAACAATTTTTGAATCCCCCAAGATTATGAGGGAGACTATACCCTGTTGTCGAGCTAATTGTAATCCTTGCAAGAGAGCATAAGCCTTTGCTTGGTTATTTGTTGCATAACCAATGCTCCAATAGAACATAATTACGATATTACCTCCTGGGGAGAAAATAATCCTACCTGCATCTACCACCCCTCAAAAAGTAAAAATTCTCATCAATCAAAACTCTAATCGAATTTTTGATAATCCAAGTTGATTCAAAATTGGACAAAATTCTTATGATGTCATTTCACTGTACATGAACTTTAAATCATAATAGAACTCTACTTTACTTGAAATTTCTACTATTTTTTTTATAAATATTATCACTATTTTTTTTAATTTTTAATTTTTTTAAATTCACTTTACAATTTTCATTGCATCATATTTTTAGGGAGAACAATTCAATGGCAGATAAACTTTCTAAACAAGCTTTGGATATTGAAGAAGGATTATTAATATGGGAGGAATACTATAATTCTAAGCTGGAATCCAAGGGTTCCGTACACTTCCTGGAAGGATGAAGTTATTTTGTGTAGGCTATTGAGGGTGATAAGACATGATACGCATTATGTTTTTTGTTGTTGTTCTTAGTTCATTTTGACTAGACTGATATGGTTTTAGTTATATACCGAAACTGTGCTGTAATGGCTCATGATTGTACTATTTAATTTATACATATAAATAACAATAGTACGCTTTTTTTTTGCTGAAATAAAAACTTTATTATAATAATATTGATATAGTTTCTCCCTTTTTATTTATTTATTTAATACCCGAGATATGTCCACTTTTGAAGAGGGAAAAACTAAATAAATATACTTACTAACTCCTCAACCCATCAATCATTGTTTTATCATTATTTTAAGGGATATGTTATTTTAATAGATATTTGCACCACATGTAAATATGATTAAGGTCATTAGCTATATTCTTCCGCTTGAACATGCTGACTCAGACAGAGCATGCCGACGGGATCTTGAAGATGACCGTGGATCGTTGATTAGGAAAACCAAGCATGCGACATAAGAGCGGAGCAACACACAGCCAAACAGTGCAGAATCCGCAGGCCTAAGATGGCATCACAATTACATGGATCCATGCTTTCTTGGCCTGCAATTACAGTAGCAGTACTGTTAATTTTATCTATCCGCCCGGCATTCTCCACGGGAAGTAGCTTCAATCTACATGGAGCCGCAAAGAAAATAGAATTAAGGGAACAAGTCCGAAAAATGTAAGATCTGTGCAGATCTTCCTTGTTTTCATTTTATGTCAGTCTTCAATAATGACTTCGATAGTTAAATCATTTATATAAAAACCAATTTATGAAGGCTAAATTTGGTGTTGAAACTTGGAAATTTATAGATAATGAGATCATCATCATGGATAGCTAGATTTTTGTTGAAATAAGATCTCCCAGGTGATTGATAATAGACTTATCGTCACCTGGCTGCCAATGGGTGGGCCACACATGAATAAGTATAGATACCCGGATTCAATTCTTGTTGAGGTCCGTTACCCCATTAGGGCACATACCAAATTCAATGGAAAGTGAGTAATTCATCAAAGATGGTGGCTTGGTCTTTTGGTGTGGGCTTATATTCACAAGTGTAAGATCTGGTATGAAGCGGCTGCAAAAAAGTATCTGGGGTGCAAGAGCCTAGTTTCCTTTGTCTACATTGGAATTCGTCCAGTGGTGAAGGTTGAGGGTTTACACTTGTCCTATAACCATGTCAGTTCTTGTTGGGGGTTTTATTGTCATAATTAATGTGTCAAGGCTATGATCCTGGCTTCAAGGATCAGAGCTTTGCCGTGCTCTATTACCTGTGTTTCTTTGGACATGGATTTGAACTAGATCACTTCTTATAAAATTCAAATAGCATTCCAATTTTAGTGATAAAATGTAGGTGACTTGACATTCCATTGACATTCCATATTCTAAGTTACCCATGGGAAAGACAGCCTTCCTCAGGTGAAGAGGCTTGGGGTTCTCAGTTGTTTCTTTGTACAGACTGATATAACGAAAACAATAGTATGGCCAATGACGGCAAATCACATACCCGACCATCATATTCTGCGATATTATTACAGTTGTCTCTAGATACTTTGGAGACACAAACACATATACCACAATTAAGCTGGAGCCTGGTAGAATACCGATGAAGCCCAAGTAACACATGTTTCTTTTGTTTGTTGCAATTTAAAAGATAGTCAGACACATCTTTGTAAATTTAATGGATATGCACGTAAAACTTTCCCTAACACATGGAGTCGATATTGAATATGTTCTTCAACATTCAATGTTAGGTGATTGGAATGTTTTGAAGTGTCTTCTCTGCTCTCAAACATCTTTGGAATGTAGGAATGTGTGTAAGAAAGTTCCATCTGCTTAGCTTAGGGTGTCTTGTTAAGCAAGTATGTATGATATCAGTTCCTTGTTATATTTGAACAACTTGAGTGGCATCTCTCTTCGTTTTGTTTGAGATCTGCACATTTTCTCTTTCCCCTATTCAAGATACACAGTATTCTTGGTTGGAATATTGCATTTTTTATTTCCAGGTTTCTCAAGCACTCGTCATTTTATTTTATTTTACTTACTAGTCTGCTTCACGAGTAAGTTTTAAATTGTGAGGCGTGCCTTTCATATTTACAATTTTTTTGTGTTGGTTTGTGTAGTTCCGAAGGGGCCAACAAAGTTGTCCATCTAGGAATATTGTAAATCCTAGGGTTTATTCCCCATTTGGGGCACCATGGGTGATTGATTGTGCCTTGTATGAGAGTCACTCAAGGGTCATGGTCGCCCTATCAATGTGGGGGTCAAGGTCTTCAGACCGAACTGTAAAATTATGGGAAACACGGATAGCTAAATGATTCTTTACTCAATGTTCTTGTTTTTTCCTAACTCGTACGCTGCCTCCGAAACTCAGAATAGGTGCAAAACTAGAAGTGAAAGAAAATATGGAAACAGGTCAAATTCAAAGTAACTAGTAAAGAGAGTTTTGTAATTGAATTAAAACTAACGCAAGTGCTACTTATAAATGTTGCAAATCACCAACATAAAAGCACGTGACTAAACAAGTACTTGTAGTGTACCGGACGTTGTATTTATTGGAGTGACTTCATTTGACACTTCTCTTTCACTTTTTTTTTCTCCGTCCATAGCAGTGCTCAGAATATTCTACATCCGATCACTATGCAAAACAACTTGAAAATGACAGGTTATATATATATATATCCACACAATTTACAGATAAACATGCTAACTAGTAAACCGTAATCTGTTTCAACACACGCAGGATAGCAGAACAGAAGCTGAAATCACACCATATCTCATTCATTCAAACTGAATGGAAACATTACTGAATACATAAGATACATATCTTTAGCTGTATCAGACTGTGAAACTGAAAACTGGCTGCCAAAGGATATTTTACCTTCCAGCCACAGGCATTTCTACTTGAATACTATTCTCAAGTTGGGTCTATGATATGACAAGTGGCTGAGGGACATATAATGGGCTCTCATACATCCTCCAGCTTTTGGCGGCTCAAACCCTTCTTAGCCTACTTGCTAGAACAATGAAAAACGCAGATGATAACAGTTGGAACTTGGAACCCTTCCTAGCCCACCTGCTCAACAGGGTAAGAGTCATAACAGCATAGACTTCAGCAAGGAGACACAATCATTGTAGCCGCTAGCCTAGCTGGCATACTTATTACAACAGGGCTTCCTTGCCAGCCTCCTCACTGGAACAAGGGATCAATACTCCTTGATAGCCTACTTTCTAGTGCAAGGGGATGCCAAAATCACTGCAGCAGCTAGTCTCCTGTATCCATCTGTCACTGTCATCCCCTCACTGGAGAAAGAATTCAGCCAGTTTATGCAATGAAATGTTGGAAATTTGCCACTACCACAGGCCAAAATCATGTACATAAGCTATACACAGAATTTGCTGGAATGCAGGTCTTTCTCCTCTTCTCCTTTGCATGCATGAACACACGATGTGAAAATAAACCTCTCTCAAGTCTCAAAATGGGGTTTATATAGGAGAAGGAAAACGAATGAAGGTTGTGTTAAATTCAAAGCAGAGACAAAACATCGAGGCTAAACTATGGAGCATCTCTTGTGCTCTTCTCACTATTAAACTGGAAAATATAGCCAATACAAAATGCTAGTGTTTCTGACCATGCCTTCTCCAGTATATCCACTAACTAAATAATGCAAAACTACCTGTCCATATGTGGACCATTCCTAACTGTCTATGGCTACTTCATTAAAGACTAAGCAGTGGGAGTAATTATGATATTCAACAGGTTGATGAGAAATTCAATGCACATTAGTGGAGGTTGTTCTTGTCTTAATATGATATTTTCTTTCACATAGTACTGTCTTGCCACTCAGAAAGGTAAGGGAGTTAGGCAAGTGCTACTTGTCATACCATATGCCCCCTTCTCCCTCCTAAGGCAACCAAGTTGACAAGTGGTAATTTATTTACATCATGTATAGACTTGGGTTTTCAACCCCAGCAACTTAGGAAAACTATAGAATATTCCTATGCATACTATCAATTCTTGAATCCTTTGCCTTGACCCATAGCTCTCATGTAAAATTAAGATGCTATCACACAATTCACATGATTTAATCTGTGCACATATATTGATATCATAATCAAATGTATTACATTTCCCTCTTCCTAAAGAAAAACACCAACCTCAGTGCAGCTTCATGGCTTGAACAAAACTGGGATGAACAAAACATCCCACCCTGCCTTGAGAGGACCAAGACAATCACCTCTTATTTTAGCGTTGATCTGTCAGACCGAAGCAACAAGCGGCAAGCGGAGCCCCAGAGTACCTCCGACAGTAGAGTGGTGAGACCTCGGGTCTCCCCTAGCCTCCTTGTTTGGGAGATCGATTGGTCCTATCGAGACCAATTCGGAGTTGCCGACCCACACATCACTCCATTCATTCTCAAAGCGTCAGAGGGATTAGCCCAACCGGATCTAGAGCAGGGCACCTCATTCCGATCAGATCCCCTCACAGCCCCAACAGAGTTGCCAACGATCTATCCATATTTTCTTTCCTTTGGCCTTGGATGCTAGGAGTATTCCTCGCTTCTACTTCCCCCCCATGGCCATACAGACAAACACCTCGATGGCTCCGAAGAGCCCTGATAGCAAGCATGCGCCCCGTTTTCCTCCCTCGACCATTGGACCTAAGAGATCTTGAAATCACTGGACTCATCTTCAACTCTCTCATGCGATCTTCTTCCCTTGACATGATCTTGAGGATCCTGAGTTGTTTGTGTTGTCTAGTCTTGGACAAACTCATTATGTATTTTACATTTTTGCATTTCTGCACTCCGTAGCTTTGATATGGATATATACATGTTTATGAGGCTGTACTACTACTTGTATCTTTCTTTCTTTATTTTATCTTAGCTTTGGCATTTTCTAGGAGTTGCATTTGCAATCCCACATTGTACTCATACTAGACATATCCTATAGTCCCATTGACCTACTTTTGTGGTCATTTGTTGGACATTAATAAAATTATCTTATCTCTCATAGCATCCTCCATTTCTTTGGTTGCTTCATCCCCTCTGTAATGTTTCCATTAGACCTTGACTTATGCTATTGCATGATTCCAAAATATTGTTACCTTTCAATCGAGGATGTAAGTGGGCTATGTTTGGAATTCTCTATTTGGATCTCCCTGGATCATGGACCAATCAAGAACACGGTTAGGATCATGAACATACATCTTAAGCAAAGAAACATAAAAAATATTATGTGCTTTGGCATTGGGTGGCAAGGTGCATTTATATGTACCAATGCCCAAGGAAGCGATCTTGAGAAGATATGGAAACTATTTTGGAGGGATTGGGGTTGGTGCTTTTTTCATCCTCCTTTGTAGTATAAGTTTGATGGCTGTATTCCATGTCTCATTAGAGGCATCAGTTATCCTTGGTTCTCAATGCTCACTAGCTTTCCAAGGACTTAGAGGACTGATGGGTTCTGAGATTTCACAGTGTTTGGTTAGTATGACTTTCTTATAAGCTTCAAGTTTTTGCTTGGTTGGTGATATATCAGGGGATTCCATCCAAGGCTAGGTTGGTCAAGAGTGGACTCTTTGATGGCCTATGTCCAATTGGCTGTAGATATGAGATAATTAAACATATCTTTTGGAGTGTTTGTTTGCCAAGTGGTGTTGGAAGTAAGTTGAGGATTAGTATTCAGTGTTGCTCCCACACAAGATTACCTAGTGCTTTGCAGTATTTGGAGATTGTCGTTCCTAGGTTCATCTTGCGTTTGTGGGGATTTCTAGTGTTTGAGGATTTCAAATTTTTTTTTGGAAGCTTAGGTTCAAGGTAGTTTTTGATCATGAGGTTAGCTCTTTGTCCTCCTTTTGTTCTTTATGGAAGGATGAAGTATGCCATCAACTCTTAGCCAAGGGTGCTCTTTGCACCGAGTGAAACGAGGTGCTCTACAGCCTAGTATGGGGGAGATGTTGTAACGTGTATGTAGCGTTACATCTAATAAAACATAAAAAGTAATTTTTTTAATTAAAAAAATTCATGTCGGCTCATAAAATAAAAAATTATGGAAAGTATTTTAAAAAAATCCATGTTGGTTTATAAAATAAAATATTATGAAAAGTAATTAAAAAATAGATGTTTGTTTATAAAATAAAAACTTAAAACTTAAACCCGGATCTATAAATCAAGAGAGATCAAATTTCTTGAGTTTAAATTTAAAAAAAGAAATACACCTCAAGAAATTGGATCCCTCTTGGTGCTTGATAGATACGGGTTTAAGATGGATCTATGCTGGTCTAATCAAAGATGCCCAATTTTTGGATCCCGCAATATATTATGATTTTATTTCAGCTTTAGTCTCTTTGAGGAAGAGGTTATGATGTTCTTTCTATATATCCTCCTGCTTTTTGTGCAATGCTTTGTACAACTTTTTGCAAATACTTTTATGTAAATATAAATAGTATTTAAAAAAAAGTGGAAGGCTGAAAAGAGAAGGTAAACAAAGTGTACAACTATATTTTTCTTTATTGTCTTGTTCTAAACTCTTTTGAACCATGGTTTGATAAAATGGAAAGAGGTAAATAAGTGGAAAAAAAATGCACATGGAGATTGAAGGAAAGTGTGCTTCTACAACAAAGCTGGAAATATCCAGGTTAGTGCCAATTATGGTGATGCAATTTGGCCAGTGGATTTGGATGTTGGACATAAATAATGGTATTTGAAAAAATCAACTGTAAGGATTGTAATTTTGAGGTAAGTGGCGTCTTGTGGACATGATTCTTTATGGGTTAAGGAAGACCCCCAAAGGCCCATTTTTCTAAGAATGATGAACTTATCAACTAATATTGGGACATACAAAGATTCATGAGAATTTAGATCCCAATTTGGTGTGATCTTGTGTTACCTCTCGACCTCCTTAGGGAGTTGACTAACCTCCATGAGAACCATGAGGAGCTGCCTCTCCAAGACAGAGGACGTACACCACCAAAACAATAGGTGAATTGCCTCTAGGTGGTTCTAGAGTTGGTTTCCTCTTATCGAGCCACTAGCCCTTTGATTTGCTCCCTTTGATTTGCTCGAGCAACCAGGCATCTATAAGGAGTTTCTTTCCACGGCCTTAGATGTTAGTGTTAAAGATAATGCAACTGCGAGAGGCATTCTTTGGTAGGATGGCACCCTAGTCAATTAACTAGGGTTCCTCGTCAGTTATCTAGGTAGTGTAAGTCCCTAGCAGGTATCTAGGGATCTTGGTTTGGGACAAAGCAGTACAAGCCCTGGCAGAAGCCCCTAGCAGATCACTAGGGCCTCCTGGTTAGTTACACCAGAGAGATTCTTGGTCTGGGACCAAGCAGTGCATAACCCTAGTAGTTATCTAGGGTACCTAGTTAGTTAACTAGGTGGATCTTGGTCAGTTAACCAAGATGATGATGTGTGATGCCCTCCTCTCTTAGGTCCTCGAGATGGTTGAGCTAGGTTGTTTCCTCAAGGGACTGGCCACCCCTTGATGGAGTCATGGGCATTTGACCTTAGGAGCAGTCGAGAGGATAAGAGGATCACATCATCCAGTGTGAACCTTTCTTATATGGTGATGATAAAATTTCAGTTATGGTATGAGACACTTGTGGACCACACACATTGAGAGAGAGAGATAAAAGAGTTGTTCCCCCACTTTGTTGTTACACCTCTTGTTGGCTTGTGGTTAGCCTTGTGTTTGCTTAGTCTTGTGATGACCCCTCATTTGTTATCCATATGTGTTAGCTCCCCACTTGCGTGTGTCATCCTACCCTTTGTCATGTCTTATTTACCCTCTCCTAAGACGTCCTAACAATAAATTATAATTTTTATGTGGGAAACCTTCCTAAAAGGTAGGACGTCTTGACCTTGTTAGAGTAACCCTAAAGTCAATGAAGAAATAGAAGGTAGAACCTTCTAGGAGTCATTAAAAGGTTTTAAATATAAATGTAAGCCTTTATTATGAATGTATCTTGAAGAGGAAATCTGAGATCTGATTGCTTGTGACTGTTCAAGGGTTTTGATGCACTGGTTTAGATGACGTCAAGGGTTTCAAGGTCTGATTTAGGGCTGTGCTCTCTCTTCTTGCTCAACGTTGACTGTTTGGGGTTGCCTCCCGCTGTTAGGGTTTGATTAAAGGCTGCCGTCTGTTGCTATAGCCTGTTTGGAGGTTGCCGCTGCCCACTGAGAAATCCGTCCTGAGGCTGTCGAGGCTTGTTTGGAGGCTGCCGCTATTGTTTAAGGTCTATTTTGGGCCTGTGTTGTCTTCTTGGGGGTGCCGCTACTTGTTGAAGGCTGTTTGGGGGTTGCCGTCCAATGTTTGAGGGCTGCCGTTCACTGTTGTAGGGGTTTTTGAGGTTGCTGTCCACTGTTAGGGTCTCCTTTGAGTGTGCCATCATCTGCTAAGACCTCCTGTGAGGCTGCCGCTGCTTGTTGAGGGTTGTTTGGGACTGTCGTGGGCTGCTAGGCGACTGCCATCCTCTGCTTTGATGGTTTTGGGGCTGCCATCCATCTTCGCAGGGGTGGCCCCTCCCTAGCACCCACCGTGGGGGCATTGGGGAAAATATTGACAAACTCAAAATAATACAAAAAAATACTCATTTTTTTTCAATTTTTTAAACATCTAAAGCAACAACAACATCAAATAACACATTGCCACAAAAATATGAAAATAAAAATGATATATATTAATATGATGCATAAGATGTCTTGTGAATATGTGATACATCACACATCAATATTGAATCATGTCCCAAGTCTCAATTCCTAAGCCTCAAAATATCATAAAATAATATATTAAATGTATCTCATCATCATATGTCATCTACAATGAAATCAAAGAAATAAACTATTGATTCCCTCTACCCCTTTTATCGGCAAAGGTAATGGTTCTTCCTCTAGAAGAAGGTGGCTATGGGGTCGGCATTGGACTTTGATGTCCTCTAGAAAAAGAAGGTCCTAGGGCTAGAGCTGGAATTTGATGTACCCTAGAAGAAGAAGCTAGACTTTGACGTCCTTTGCTAGTGCTATTGCTAAGTCCAACTCCTTGTGTCTGTGATTGTGTCTTTGTCTGTGACATCTTCCTTTACCACAATCCCCCTTGCCACCTCCTCCTATGCATCCTCCTATAACCACTTAGGGGTGGACTCCATGATAGGCTTGTTAGTCTCCATCCTCCACTTGACATCATTGTAATCAATAGTCCCTTTGACCTACTTTGTGGTCATTAGTTGGACATTAATATAATTATCTTATCTTATCTTATCTGCATTAAACCCTAACCCTAACCAAAATTTAACACTAGAGATTGTAGTAGACGTAGACCATGCCATTAAGGCGATAGGATTCCAACCTATATGAGGGTCAAAAATTATAATACATAATTAAAGTGTGACGGAACATAACTTATAATTTATAATCAATTTAAAATTTAATTTGAAATTTTTTAACATGTTGTGCTTCTTGGTGTGTATTTTTCGAACACATTGTAGTTGCACTCACAACCTAAAGAGCTACATGTTTGGCGAAGCACTTGAATGGCAAGCTTTTGTAAAGTGGTTTCTTTTGTGCCATAGCTTGTCTACCAAGCATCTACAATGAATAAGAGAAACATAAGAAAAAACATGGAAATTTGTAACAAAGAAAGAAGATACATTGAAACTTGATACAAAATGAAGCTTACTTGGCATTTTGGTCTTCCTATCATGAATGACCATGTCAAAACAAAAAGTTCTAGTGATCATCCTATATATTTGCATTTTGTTAGAAATCTCCGCAAGTTCATTTGAACTTGGAATCATCCTTTGAACACAATGGAGGAATCCATCCATAACCTTAGCATCAAATCTAAAACCACAGGAGTAAGAGATTGCGGGGTTGAGGTAGATCGCTATAGCTGGATGGGGTGATAAAGTGTATTGTTCCACCGCTCATCAATCACCTTCTACATCAATAATTGTTTCTAATATCCCTCACCACCCTTGTTGTCATAACAGGGTGGATAGGCCATGGATAGGGCACGAATGGGTTCTTTGGCCCTATCCATGGCCTCACACAAGTAGCCCATTGTGGGCTTGCCTCCATCAACCAAGTGAACAACCTTTACCAAAGGTTCGTTAAGGGCACTCACCTCCTCCACCCTTGCCCAAAAAATCCCTTAGTATGACACTAGCTTGGATATGGTCTGACCCTCTATTTTAGTGCTAAATGATAAAACATGCCACTCTTTTGAAAGGAACATTCTGTTCACCTCCCACATAAGAGTCAGGAGAGACTGAAGAGAAATGAAGCTAGTGGTGAAACTTGTGATTGCAAGATGCACCAACTTCTTGTTTCTTATGAATTGTCTCATCAAGCTAAGCATATATGCATGTTTATATACAAACTTTGTGATTCTCCTAGTTGATTCAATGATATTCTTGATATAAGCAAATTTTCCCATATCCTCTAAAAACAAATCAATGCAATGGGTGGCACAAGGAGCCCAAAACAAGGTCAGATACCTCAACATAAGAAACTTGCCAGCAACCACGTAATTAGCAGTGTTATTTGTTATGACGTGGACAACACTTTGCAGACCTATCTCTTGGACAAACCCATCTAATAACTCATATAATAATGCCACATCTTTAAAATGTGTGGATGCATCGACAGATTTAATTACCATTGCCCCCTTAGGTCAGTTGACCAAGAAATTACAGAGGGTCCTACCCTTCCCATCGGTCCAACTGTCTGACATCACGTTGCATCCATTGATTTCCCATGATTCCTTAAACTCCTTGAATCTGTGAGTGCAATCAAGCTTTTCCTTTCGAAGTATAGGCCCATTTAACTAGTCATAGGTAGGTACCTTGTACCTCAGGCCAACAACAACAACATCAAACATAGACTGGTAAAATAGGTTGTTCGTGGCAATGCCGAAAGGAATGTCACTCCATATAAAACATCTACCCACAAGCTTATTTGCTTCTTACTTCTACTTTATTTTAACTAGTGACCTAATAGAAGGTTGTGCACTAGTTGTGGTTCTTAGAACAAAGAAAGGTGAGTTTGCTGAGGGCATTAAGGAAAGTGAGGCCAAGGAGAAGCTCTCGCTTCCCCCTGCCTCGAATCTTGCAACTCCTTCCACTGCAAACTCAAGTCTCAAAGCTTCCTTCTCATCTTTCCTTTTACCAATTTCCAAAAGTGTTTGATTGACAATATGAATGAATTCTAGGGTTGAATTTGTACAATTTCCTGATGATTCCCCCAGTCATTTCCTTTCCACACAACTTGCAATTCAACTTTTGTCAATTATTAGGCTCAGTGCGCTCACCATATTCCCATATAGGATCCAAAGCTTTTGCCATTTTCGTATGGAACATGGAAATCAACACAAGAATGTTGCAAATTGTTTGGATATTTAGACACTTGGGAGTTAGTAGATCTCCCATTAAAAATCAGTTCTAAATAAACAGTAGATTTCCCATTAAAAATTGGCAAGAAGAGGTAAAACTAAAGGACATTGCAAAACCTGTCAAAAATCTTAAAAAACAAATGAAAGCCATGCTTAAATTGTTACACTGACACATACCTGCAAATATGGAAATGGTTGATGGAAATCAATCCCACTCTACAATAAATTCTTGATAGCAAATAAAAACACTCCTTAGTTCGATGGAAAATGGTGGATACCTCTTTTGCTCCCAAAACCCTTCAACCTGTTTTCAAATTGAGTTAAAAGAAGTCAAACTTTCGGCTTTATAGCGGACCTGTGCGCGCACTGGCAACATTCTGTATTGACACAGTATTTTAGGAAAAAATCGTGATATTATTGGTAGCTGAAAAAATTGTGATTTTTTATGGCGATATTATCGCTGGCCTGGAAAACTCACAATATATCATGATGTCAGCAATATTTTCGTGATATTTTCAACACTGGGCCCAAATGAGTCACCATGAGGCATCGCTGTAGCCATTTGCTGTATGTGATGGGCTAAAACCCTGTGACAATGACCATTGGAGGCGAGTCTATGGGAGGTTTGGCTGCTATATTGTATGTCTCTAAAGGTGGGGGCCTCACTGCACTGACAATATTGGATTCAATTCATCACCTACCGTTAGTACAGCCACAGGCATCAAATGTGGAGAGCTAGTATTTGACATAATATAACTTGCGATAGATCTATTATCTTTTATTTGACCACAACTGTTCATCTTTGTGGTTCTCCATGCAGCATCTAGAAGACATACTATGTAAAAACTGATGTTACGACTAGATATCAGAATGCTGGTGTTAAGAAATCCTGTAAAACCAGAAATAGCTAGGTTTCACTTGAATGCTAGTACAGATTGATTTTTTAACTAGTACAAGACTGAAAATTATGGGTTCATGATTGCAAAGAATACTTCCAATTTAGAGAAAAAACTTAAAATGAGAGCTCAGTTTAAGAATCTATTAGGATTTTAGGTGTTCATGCCTTAGAGTTGGGCATTAGCTGAGTCACTTTATGTTTTGGTTAAGAATTTGAGGGCTCTGTTTCAAAATATTGACAAGTCTTTCTCAAAGCTTTGAGAAGAGAATGTCTCTGACTTTAGCAGGGAAGCTTGCCACGTGGGAATGGGAACACTAAGCCACATGGCAGTTTAAGGAGCAGTCAAATGATTACTGTTGATCAAATGCAATTGATGGATTGGTGTTAATCAAATGATCAATATATGTTTAGGTCTGTGGCTTTTCTCCAAGATAGCTACTTGGGTGGCATGTCTTTGGTATAATAAGTCTCTTATATCACTCCTTTGATGGATCTCTTTGTTTTCCACATGGACAATGGCTTTATAGGCAATCTTGGTATATCCACAACTAGCTGAATTATCATTGATTATACCAGCTATACTGTTATTTGAGAAAGATTTATCATTTTTGTGTAGCAACCTTGTCATTGTTCACTGGGTATATCCTTTTCGTTACAGGTTAAGTGTGACTTTTAGTTTAGGAATCCAAGACACCATTGTTATCACAAACTCTGCCTTTTGGTTGGTTAAATTCTCAGCTATCAATACCTTTGATCTAGTATAATCCATACGTAGTAAAATTTTAAATGATTCAAGTATGAGTATTCCTAGGTCATGGCTTCACTTAACCTTTCTCTGTCTTTTTGTAGTCTGGAATCTTCTACGGCCTGACATCTGTCTAGAACTTTATAAGTCACTTCACTAAATTATGCAACCTAAGATTTGTTTTAACTTGTTTTCTCTTATAGAACGATATTATACAAATTTGATGGTCATTAATCATTAATCTCAGCTCTTCTTTTGTGTTTTAATGATTTTCTTTGATATGAAGCAGGTTTTACCATGCATATGATAACTACATGCGTTATGCATTCCCGGTTAGTTTATCTTTTCTTTTGCCAAAATGTAGATTGTTCTTTATAGTTGAACCAGATAGCGAGTTTACTTTGGAAATTGTGTTAATTGTAGTTTTTCTTTCCTATTTTTGCGTTATTGTTGGATACTTTATCATGATAACTAATTAGCATTCTGCTTGAAATTACAGCATGATGAGTTAAAGCCTCTGACAAAGTCTTCCACAGATTCGCTTGCAGAGCTTGGCAATCTCAAGGTCTTCATTGGGGACTCTTTATCCTATACTGACATTCAGTGTGAACAATTTACAAACACCATGAACTTATTGCTATTGTAGTTTAATAACAGGATATGGCAGGAAGTAGTTGAGGCAATTTTGAAAAATATCTGATTTGCTGTCTTTAAATTCTTTGCACTGTGCAGCTTGAACGTTTACCTGAGAAGTACAATGGGTTAGCTTTGACTCTTATTGAATCAATGTCCAGGTATGTTCATTATTTGTGCCAATAACAAAAGTGAAAATATGCTACAGTTTCCTTGTTAAAGTTTCTTCTTTTTCAGGCTCTTAAACTCTGAAATAGATATTAATCAGTTGTGACTATCAAGAATGCATGACCTAAGATGCACTTTGAGAAGATGTTCAAATAAGAAAAGATAAAAAATGCTTTTTCCCTAGAGAGTTTTCTAATGACCAAACTCATTAGCTGCATAGAAATTTTGTTGATGTTGATTTAAAAAATTCAAGTCCCACAAACAAGTTGAAAGGCAATGGTGACTTTACATTTTTTCTCTTTTGGCAAACGCTCAGTATAAATGCATTATTGTTTATTTTAACTACTTTAGTGTGTAGTCCATCAATAGGTCAGAGTGTATGTAGTCCATAAATAGGTCAGAGTCCAGACTCTACTGATTGTGCTCAATATCAAGGTAGGGTATGATCTCTATGAAATAGGAATCAAAATCAGTAAGAAATTGTAATTTTATGACCTTTACAATGACAGGGTTAAATGCTGTTTACATTATTGCCTAGATGTAGACATCTGAAGCAGTGTTGTAAAACTTGAACTTGGGAATGGCTCGGCTGGGGACCCGAATCATTGACTTGGGAAAAAAATTGCTGACTCGGAAAAAAGCAGCAAAAATTTAGAAAATGCATAAAATTTCCTTTTTTTCTTTCGTATTAATTTAAAATATGAGTGGTGGGAGTCTCTTGAATTTTTGGAACTCTAACAGCATGCGATAATGAAGATCTCACTGAGTAAAAGAAAAGGCCCCTGAAATCTTGTTTTATAGGCAGATATGTGCCCATCTACATTTAAAAAAAATAGTGTGATCTCTCTGGAGTCTGGACTTAAACTCACAAGTCCAGAGATTTTTTTTTTTTAAAACTGTTGAGTTTTTCATGCCAAGTACTTGTTATTGGTGACTCACCAATTAGTTGCCAACCCACTGCTTAATGGTGAACATTATCCAGCCTGCTGCAAGCCATTTAATGTGGCGGCAGCAGGCTGGTTGGCCGTTGGATCTCAAGCAGCTTGAGATCCAACGGCCAACCAGCTTGCTGCCGCCACATTAAATGGCCTGCAGCAGGCTGGATAATGTTCGCCCCGCTTAATCAGTAAGTCCTGCAACAGTGATCCGAAGTGCTAGAGGAAAATTACCAAACAATGAAAAATGATGTTTTGATCTGAATCTTGTTTTACCAAAATGACTAATCATATTTGGTGTATATCCTTGATTTATAGTGATCAGAGATCTTTTCATAGATTTGAGGTCTGAACATAGTCGTAAAATATGCTTAAAACATGTTGATGATCAGAAAGTATGGAAGAAACACAGCATTCTACAATGTTACAGAAATTATGCCAAAAACTATGGCAATCTACAAATAGGAAAAAATGCAATATCTGATACTACTCCATAATGAAATGAAAAAACATAGAGTAAAAGATGAAAACAGAAGCTTCAACTTGGCCTTTACATCAAAATTTTGAAACCCCTTTCTTCGGTAGACCCATCTGGGAATGCTGCAGATACTCTGAGGTGTAACACGACCCACAGTCCTCTACGGCTCAGAGATTTGGGGGCCTTATCTACTAGATGTTGAAACATTGTTGATTGGGTCTCAATAGAGAGAGTGCAAATCCTTCTTTGTCGCATCATCAAATGCAAGCAGAGAATTCCTCAGCCCATCATACTTGCAGAGTTCGGTGTCCACCCCTTTCGGCTTGAGACAGTGTTCTGCCTTGTCTCACTCTTACACCACCTTAAGCGTTTTGCTGACTTGGCAATAGGGTGTGATTGGTACCTGTATTTGGCCTATCTCTCATCACAGTCCATTGCCTTGGCTAGCACTTTAGGCCGCACTAGATCTTGGTATGCGGGGGTTACATATATTTTGGCATTTGTTTGTATTGCAATGGACTGGCTTCCTCCATTTAGGTATTACCTGGCTGTGCTAGGCTGCCTATTACCTACCAGGCAGGAGTTGAATAGAATCACCCAAGTCGACATTTATATATAGTTTGTGTAGGTCACTTGGAACAACCCTCATGGCGTGTTACGTCCAAAGATGGCCTTATATATTGCACATGTCATGGACCTGAGTGATGGTCTCATTTTTCGACCTCATTACAAACTCCGCCATTGGGCACATGCTCTTTGTATTTCTTTAGGCCAGTTTAGAGTGGGTTCTCATCGTCTCAAAGTGGAGACAGATCACCAGAACGACCGACCATACATGATCAACCGGGTATGTCATCTTCGAGAGGTTGAGACCGAGGAGCACTTCATCTTTTAGTGCCCTATCTACTACGAGATTCATAGGCAGTTCCATTGTCTTTTTAGGGACCTTCTCATGAAGCTTCAGACTTTGACTAACTTCTTCAGATATCTCGATCAGAGATGTTTGGCCTTATATTTGCAGGAGGTCCTTCGACTTCGCTCCCTTATCCTCCAATGACATTTGCAGTCGGGTCAGCCTCCACTCAATGGATCACTTCCTTCTTTCTGGTGCTCCCTTCCTCTAGGGGCACCAAGAGACCGATAGATGACGACACTGCTTCTGATCGTAGATCATTTAGGACACGGAGGACCACCTCCACTTCAGCTTGACACCATCGACGTGGCCAGTCTTGGCCCCATCCTAGCAGCTGGACGACTTCATGCAAATCACGGCAGTAGGCTCCCCACTCCATGCGGCGACACACTACCCATTATAGCTCCTCTTCTAGTTCTTCCTTCAGACATAGTACTATTTTGAGATTCCTTTATTTGGCTTTGGATGTTAGGAGAGATGCCTCTAGTGCTTCCAGTGCACCATGACATATTCACCATTTTTGTATCACAGATTCCAGATCCACTTCCCTTGTATATTTTTCTCTATATCAGCTTTGTTTGTACATCTCTCTTTTGGACTGGCTCTCCATCTTTGGAGTTAGCTCTTTTTGGTTTTTAGGTTAGAGTCTTACTTCTTGTTTTTATAGGAGCTACCTTAGCACTCCCACTTTGCATTGAGGTCATGGTACCACACATTCCCATTGACCTACTTTTGTGGTCATTTGCTGGACATTAATAAATTATCTTATCCATCTCTAGCCTTCCTTAAAACCTGTCTCTGCCTCCCACCATCCTTGATCATAGTTTTTTTTTCCATTAAATTACATTGTACATTGTGTTTCTTATTACTATGTATAACAAAGATGAAAAAGTTTTTATGAGTTTTTTCCAAGAAAGGGTGGTGTGCATGTGGTTAAGGGGATTTCTTATTTAACATTTATAAAACATTACACAAATTTAATTGACAAGTATTTGTTCTTGATTACTAACCATTATATTGAATAATCTATGCAGTTTAATTGTTTTGGGAAACAGTTCGGAATTTGGAAAAGCTGTGCTATGGCTAGAGGAAAGCCTTACGTTTGATGTTGATGTCCGAGTAAGCCTGTTTGAGGTATGTGGGGATCATTAACCCTTTATAACATAAAAGTGAAAGCTGACATATTTAGAGTTTTTATAGTACTAGAAAAATTCTGTGATAGATTGCTTCAGGCATGACCAACTGATTGATGCTAACATGCTTGCTTGCATTTTTGTCGGGTTTGAATTAAAATGTTGTAGGCTGCATGTCTGAAAGATTTTGGTTTCGGTCATCTGTTTCAGGAAGAGCTTAGGAATTTATTCATGACTAATGCAATATATTTTGTATGCAGAGTAATATTAGGCTACTTGGAGGGCTTGTTTCATCTCATTTGCTTGCAACGGGGTCAGCCAAGAAAAGTTTTCAGGAACAATACAATGGTCAGTTGCTTGTTCTTGCCAATGATTTGGGCCAGCGTTTTCTGCGAGCTTTTGATACTCCTACTGGCCTTCCATATGCATGGATTAATCTTAAGGTGCTCTTTTCTTATACTCTATAACAGTCTGCTAGCTCACTGTAAACTAATCCCAGTATTTCTTATTTGAAGCTTAGGTCTCGACATCCTAGGCAGTGACAGAAACTCAAAGAAGTGAGTGTTTTGGAGTTTATTATGTTGATCGCTATGAACCTAAAATATTAAAGCAGTGGGGGAAATATGCTCCAGTGGTAAAGTCACTATTGGTAGAAGGTTGTTGAAATTTGATGCTATAATCGCTAAGATGCAAGCTCTGCATGGATGGCTTACAAGGGATTTATTTACATTGTTTTCTTTTGGACATGTGTAAGCATGTAGATAACTTGAACCCTGTAAACAAAGCTTTTGTTGATATTCATTTTTGGAGAAATGGTCACTCAGAGAACATATATGAATTATTTGGAATTCTCCAGATTGTCCCTATTTATATTGGTTCTTGGGTAGCAACAGATTGGCCCTATTACATCACCGGTTGTGCCTACTTTAAGTGCTTTTGGCTTTTGCCTCATCTGTTTTTAGTTTTATGATCTGTCTATTTATTGGGTTCTCTATGGCTGTATTTGCACCTAGAATCCTTACACTGATGAAAACATGATACCTAGTAGCTGGAAGAAGGTTGTCAATTAATTATTCTGCTACCTCCTTCAATTAAAACCCAGTAGTAGTTTCTGGCACGTAGGTTACATCAGTGTTCAATCCTTCCAGTTTGTGTATGCTTTGGTGAACCTAACATTGAAATTAATCCTGTTGTTCAACCATCAAGTGAAAATGTATTCAGAATTATGACAAGGTTACAAAGA
Source organism: Larix kaempferi (assembly GCA_027924585.1). Classification (NCBI taxonomy): domain Eukaryota; kingdom Viridiplantae; phylum Streptophyta; class Pinopsida; order Pinales; family Pinaceae; genus Larix; species Larix kaempferi. The sequence continues at coordinate 8,289,062 of BSBM01001166.1, read as the reverse complement.
ATTAAATTGTTAATTGTGGAGAGCACTGGCTGAGCTATTAGTATAATAGTGGCTTTAACTAATAAGACAAAGGTAGAAATAAGGTTATGGCCTCTATGATACTGGATCTGCCTGGGAGATGAGAAAGGATCCACCTCGAAATGGATTTACATTTTGGAAACTTTTAGGATCTTCCCGGGTAATGGTTCCTGCTGCCTTGGAGTTCCAGCTGACATGAATCCCCAAAAATACTCTTCTTTTTGAAAAAATAATGCCACTTGTGCTTGCTTGCTAAAACTCTTAATTCCCATTCCAAAGGGTATAACAAGACCTATCCCATTCCACAATACATAAGATTGCATCTACCTGCAATTACTTGGATAGAAACTTGGAGTGAGGATCAAAAGCTATATCAAGGGGCAATCACGTTACACTACAATTGTTGTGCTGTTCTATTATGTGCATACGAATTGTTGTTCTGTTTAGAAGCTTCTCTATACACATTGTTGTTATGTTTATAAGCTTCATGTGCAACTGCATACTAGATAAGCTTCATGTGTTTCGTAAGCTTCATTAGTATTTTGATGTTCTGTGGATACTAGATTATATTGTTCTAGGCTGCAACAGAGATTTAAAAATTCTTTAACAGTTCTTATGTAGGTTCATCCTAGCTCCTGAAGGTTCAAATTCCATTCGAGACACTGCAGGGCATCCTTAAATCTGATGTTTTAAATGAATTATAAAGTGTATTTAATATTTATACTTTCTATACTTGGTGTTTCGGGTTTCCTTGCAGTATCCAGATCCTAGCTTTTGAAAAATCAGGCAGATCGATATCTGGATCCTGGTAACTAGGTTATGGCACATCATATTTGTTCTACTTGAAATTCTGCCAAGTTTACACCACTCTTTTGTAACAGCCCTACCCAGCATAAATTGGTTGGGAAGGTGGTTACTTGTTCATATTTCTTTTTTTCTAAATCAACTAAGTAAGTCAAACAGATAAACAGTACGAGAAGTGTTAATTTCTCTGATTTCAGTACTAGATTAAATAATTCCTAGTGATTTTTCCTTGCTTAAATTTTAATTTCATCCCACTGATTATTTTACACTCCTAAGATCTATTTACAGAAAATTACAGCGGAAGCAAAATAGGAAACAGATCACAAAAACACATACAAATTTCTGCCCTTCAAAATCTGCTTTTTGTTAATTAAATTCCCAGCTTACAAGGGCTCTCTTACTGGGAAAATGGACCTTAAAAATACACAGCAAACCTGATAAAATCTGCCCTTCAGAAGACCAACTTCCTTTGCAAATCTGCCCCGGAAATCTTCAGCAAAAACCCAGAATTTTCCTGTTTGCAAAATCTGTCCTGTTCTGCTGCCATATGAATTCCGTATGGTCTATCTGTATGGCAGTACGGAATCCACAAGCCAGGTGCATCACAAAATAGTAAAATACACATATAACCATGCATTTGTTGTTGTGTCCTACAATCACACGTTTTGGCTACAACTGGATTTCTTTTCAGTTTTAACATTTTGTACCATAGTCAATTTGAGGTGAAGCAGATGTTCGTTTTTGATGAGTGGTGCGATTGTGCATTTTGCCACAAAATAGGGTGGGCGAGCCATAGGTGAACTAGTGTACACCGATTCCTTTTGGGAAGGGGTGGAGGAAGTGTGCATGGTTAGGAAGCCTTTGGTAAAGGTCCTTCGCTTGTTTAATGGGGTTAAGTTCACAATGGACTACTTGTATGAGGGCATTTAGAGGGCCAAAGAGGCTATCCGATCTTATTACTTGGGAAAAGGTACCCTCGAACGCAAAAAATATTTGATGACTGATGGATCGAAATGCTCCATTGTCTCATTGATGCAACAATGCTTGTCCTCAACCTCACCTATCCTTATGTAATTTTGATTTCTCAAGCAAGGTTATGGATGGGTTCCTTATGTGTCTTCAGAGGATGGTCCCTGATCAAGATATTCTAGAACCATTAATTGTGAGATGCAGATGAGATGGAGATGTACATGAATGGCAATAAATTATTTGGCTTTGACACATTGTCCAAGAAAGGAAGATTTTTCATTTTAATGCCAAGTAAGCCATTAAAATTTAGAATTTTAATTATGTGTTTTATTTGGAAGTTGAATTATGTTCTCTTTATTTCCTATTTGCTATTGTAATGAAATGCAACTGATTTTTTTTTTCTTATTTGTTATAGATGTTTGGTGGAGAAATTATGGTGCAAAACACATCTTTTATGGAAATTTTCTGTTCAGGTGTTGAGCCAAACTTGTGGTGCTTCAGGTTGTGAGCACAATTTGTGTGTATTTAAAATACAAATAGAGGCACAATAGGTTAGAACCAATCAATTACAGTAATTATAATTTATGACCCTCAAGACTCATTAAATTTATTATGACTTGCTTATAGGTTAGAGTTTCAATGCTTGAATGATATGGTTTATGTCCAATCTTTGACCATGGGTGAGGCAGGTTGGGAAATCAATGATGTGGATAGCATTTCATTGAAAAAATAATCCATAATGTCTTAGTGGACAGTTGAGTATGAGATGCCTATTATGGAGAAGGCCCTTGAGTGGTTAGAGGAGCAGCAACAACAATAAGCACAAGGGGCAAGGGAGGATGACCCACAACTGATATGGGAGGAGGATCACTTCGACATCGAGGAGGGTGATGTGGCAGCCTCAACACCACCTTCTACATAGTTTGTTACACATACACTCAACAATCATTGTTAGATGGATGATGTAGGACCTTGTAGTGGAAAATGAGCTATTATCTTTTCCTGTGAAAGGGAAGATGGAATTGATAGCTAGCCGCTAGATTTGTCATTGCAGATGACTCATGATGTTGAGATACATTTATATATATTTGAAGTCATTGTGTATTGTTTGTCCATTTTTGAGTCCTTTGTTGGACAACTATCAGGATTCAGTATTCAATGTCGACTTTGATGTATCATATGATTTGACATCCACTACATCATATATATCAATGTTTTTCCTTATTTATTTGCCAATGTGCTTATTAGATGTTGCTATTGGTTTATATTTTAAAACAATTGAAAAAATGAATTTATTTTGTATTTATTAATGCTTGCCATGGTTTGTTGATTTTTTTGCTGATTGTTCTAATGTCCTGATGTCCAGACCCTTGCAGTTCTTAGTCGATGCTGATATTTTCAACAATGCGAGTCTAAATAATCATTGGAGATCTATGTTATGAATATAATTGAAGTAGGTTGAGTGCTTTCCATTTTGGGAATTTCTTAAAAAGAATATAAATAAAAGATTTCTTCTTTACTCTATGTTACTAGAAACACCACCTTCAAATGCTAGAAATGTCTTTCTTGTTTCAGAAATGGATCCTTGTAGAAAATGCCTTTGAAATACCGCTGAAATGTTTCAACAGCAATTCAAAATTTTGAAACACAATATGGGTTGTTTTCGCTAGTGATTTTGCTATTTTTGTCGGCCTTTCAGTCATTAAAATGAAATAGAAAGTCATAAAAAGATTAAAATAAGAATTTTAACCCTAATTTCTTACAAATAAAGTTACAAATAGAGGGTTTGGGCCAGTCTTGAAAGATTTCGCTGAAAAAATCAGCACCATGCGAAAAATTGTTATTTTACATGGGCGCCAATTTTTCAGCCTGAAAAAATCGCGATGTCATCTCAAACATCGGACATCACAATGTTTAAGAAACATTGTGATGTTTCCTCAAAAAATCACGCGATGACCCCAAACATCGCCCAGGCCGTGGCAAGGAGGTCTTAAAGTGTTTTTGTTTGGGTTTTTAGATGTCATTTTGCTTGACAAGTGTTGGGGTATGAGAGGAAGAGTGTAATATCCCAAACTGCTATTTTTCTTTTTTTCTTGTACTGTAGATGGCTAGTAGGCTTATATCTCAACAGAATATGAAAGTAAACCCTGATCCCTGCATGCATGCAGTTGCATCCAGAATTGTGCCCTAGAAAATATAGGAATGCTAGAAAGTAGGAGGAATTAATGCATGCACATACCAGTATGTAGATCTGCTAGTGTCGATGAGAATGCTTCCCGCATGCAGATAATCTGATGGATGAATAATGAGATAAGGGAAATCGTCCTCCTTGGGATGAGTGCGCCCTCCTCCAAACTCTGAATGCTCCAATATAATAAATACTCCGCTGAAGAAGACCCTGATGAGGTGTACAAGGGTTATAGTGCCCTTCGGAAGATGATAGAGCCTGCATGCAAAGGATCTGATGGCTTCCAAGCCTAAAACGTGAAGATCCCTCCTAAGGAATGTGCCCTCAATGAAGCTCACATCCTCCAATGATCCAGAATGCTGATAACTCCTCCAAGAGTCCGACAAAGAATCCCTTCTTTGAGGGGAAGGGTAATAGGGGTGCTCTGAGAAGAATGGAAGATGCATGCACAAGTTCTGCCCTTTGTATACACTAATGCGAATAGGGGGCTATCTGAAGAATGTGCCCATGCATGGAAGAGCGAGCCCTGAATATGATATAAAATATAACTCTGCTGAATACTGAATGATGATAATACCTGATGAAGAACAATGCTGAACCTAGATGATCCAACCTGAATGATGAACTAGGGCAGATAGCTTTCACTGTTGAAATACACCAGATAGTTGAGTACAAGCCTCAACCCCAACTTAGCTCGCTGAGCTTCTCCAAATCGAGATCACAAATCAATAATCAATAATGGTGTCTTCTCCATTCGCTTTACCTTCTTTTATAACATTCAACTGCTCAAAACCCTAATTTCACCCTAATTAGGTCACTTTATCTTCTAATTTGCAGTTGACTTGCATGCAGGTGCCTAAAGACTCAATAAGGTGCATGCATTGTTAAATAATGCTTATATGTCATGCATGCAGGTGGCTTTGGGCTCAGATGGCCCCTGTCCATCTAATGATGATATAAAATCTATGCCCTAGATATTCTGATATGGCATAAGTCCTCAATTGATCCCCTGACTGTTAGTGCCCGCTCGAACCTATGGGAATCAAATAGGTTAGCGGGATGGTCCTCAATGCCTAAGCAGAAGAGGACATTACAGTTCTCCCCGCTCGAATTTGCTTGTCCTCAAGCAATTGTAAAGCTGGGTGCTGTAATACCTATTCTCCCTCCCAAGTGGCCTCCTCCAAGGGCAAGTCTCTCCACTGAACCAAGTAGTCTCTGATGACTCGGTTTCTAAGTTTTCGCTCTCGCACCTCTAGGATGCGCTCAGGAATCAGAACCAATTGCCCCTCATCATCAAGAGGGGGCAGCTCGGAAGATGTCACAATCTGCTGACCGATTGCCTTCTTGAGGTTGGAAACATGAAATACGTTGTGAATCTTGCTCTCTGGGGGTAGTTCGAGCTCATATGCTACCTCTCCAACCTTCTTGACTATCTTATATGGACCGTAGAAGCGAGGTTTGAGTTTTTCCGCTCCTTTCTTTTTCAGAGACGATTGACGATAAGGTTGGAGGCGCAAATAAACGAAGTTCCCTACCTCAAAACTGTGCTCAACCCTGTGCCTGTCTGCATATATCTTCTGTTGATTCTGAGCCATCTGTATGTTCTCCCTAAGAATCTTGAGGATATCCTGACCCTCCTGAATCCACTCTTTGGCCTTGGGGGCCCTACTATCATCGAACATCCTATCTGCGAAAGTGGAAGCATCATGCCGGTATAAGGCTTTGAAGGGTGTCATCCCAATGATCATATGGTGGGTGGGTGGTGTTGTAACAATGCTCACCCAAGTGCAACCATTTGATCCATGTCCTCTGCTGGCCTGCCACATAATTTCTCAGGTACCCCTCAATCCACTTGTTGACAATCTCTGTCTGTCCATCACTCTGCGGATGATAACTGGTGCTCATAGCCAGCTCAGTCCCTACTAGCCGGAAAAGCTCCTGCCAAAAAGCTCCTGTGAATTTACTATCCCTGTCACTGACAATAGTCTTGGGTAACCCATGGAGTCGGAATACCTCTCTGAAGAATAGCTCTGCCACCTGTGCTGCTGAGTAATATGAGGAAATAGCAAAGAAGTGAGCAAACTTGGTCAGTCTGTCTACCACTACGTACAAGCAGTCTTTGCCCTGAACCTTGGGCAACTCTGTAATGAAATCCATGGAGATGCTCTCCCATTTCTGTTCGGGAATAGGCAATGGTTGTAACAAACCGGCTGGGTGGGTGTGCTCTATTTTGTTCTGCTGGCACAAGCTGCACTCTCTCACATGCTGTATCACATCATTCTTGAGGCCCTTCCATGAGAACCTCTCCCTAATCTGTTTGTAGGTCTTGAGAAACCCCTGATGCCCTGCCAAAGGTGAATCGTGTGATGCCTGTAAAATCTTCTTCTTGAGAAAAGACTCTGGAACCAAGAAGATCCTGTTTTTGTAATATATGATATCATCAATCACTCGGTACCTGTCATCCTGCAACTGTCCATCCAATAGCTCGCAAGCAAACTTGTCTTTGGAGTATTCAACCAAAAGGTGAGATCTCCAATCTGACGAGATGCTCATAAGGGATAATGCAACTGGTCGTCTAGAAAGTGCATCGGCCACTACATTGTTCTTTCCCTTCACATACTCAATCTCGAAATCATAGGCTTGAATTTTGCTTACCCATTTCTGCTGCCTCTCGTTTAGCTCTTTCTGCTCAAGGAAGTATTTCAAACTGTTATGATCTGTCTTAACCTTGAATTTGCCACCTACTAAGTATTGTCGGAACTTTGTTAGCGCATGAAGAATGGCTAACATCTCTTTGTCATAAATCGAGTAGTGGCGCTCATAGTCCTTGAGCTTCCTGCTCTCAGATGCAATGGGTGATTGTTCTGCATCAATACTGCTCCAATCCCCTCTCCGGAGGCATCGCACTCTAACACAAAGGGTAGAGAAAAGTTTGGTAGAGCTAGTACGGGGCACGAACTCATTACCTTTTTCATCTTTTCAAATGTCTGTCGTGCTGTCTCTGACCAACTGAAAGCCCCTTTCTTGGTGAGATCAGTGAGGGGTGTTGTCATCTGTGAAAACCCACTGATGTACCTCCTGTAGTAAGTGCAAAGCCCTAAAAAACCCTTCAGTTCTGTCACATTCTTGGGTGTGGGCCAATCCAGTATGGCTCGAATCTTCTCTAAGTGAACTTGTACCCCGTTGGCACCTATCACATGCCCTAAATACAACATCTCCTGCATGCTGAACTCACACTTGGTCATCCTGGCATAAAGTGACTGCTCTTGTAAAATTCCAAGTACCTCATCCAAATGTTTCAAGTGCTCCTCCCAAGTTTTACTGTATATCAATATGTCATCAAAAAATACTAGAAGATACTTGTGTAACTGACCTTTGAAAATATTATTCATGCAAGACTGGAAGGTAGCTGGTGCATTAGTGAGTCCGAATGGCATCACTAGAAACTCATAGTGTCCATAGTGACAACGAAAGGCGGTCTTTGGAACATCCTGTTCCCTAACCCGAATCTAATGGTAGCCCGAGCGGAGATCAATCTTTGAGAAGTACTTTGCCCCCTGTAGCTCATCCATCAACTCATCAATCCTGGGGATTGGGTACCTGTTCTTCATAGTCTTTTTATTTAGAGCCCTGTAGTCGATACACATGCGTAAGGTACCATCTTTTTTCTTAACCAACACAACTGAAGCTGCAAAAGGACTGGAACTGGGCTGGATGTACCCTAGCTTGAGTAGTTCTTTGATAGTGTTCTCTATCTCTTCCTTGCATCTTTTGGGGTGTTTGTAAGGAGTGGTGATAACTGCTTGAGTCCCCTCCTCTAACTCAATGATGTGCTCAAATCCCCTATCAGGAGGTCGACCTGCTGGAAGGTCTCCGAATACTGCTTTGTGCTTCTGCAGTAAGGCCTCTATATCTACTGGATGTTGTGTGACCTTATCTGGTGGTTTCCTGAAGGTAACCATGCACTCGGTTTCCCACTCGATATCTCCCTCTCGGAGTACTGCCTCCATCCCGTGTGATGATACTGCTGTAGGAGGGTAGGTGTTCATCCCTCTCAGAACTACCTTCTGTCCCTCTGCTCCCATAAACTCCATCTCCATGGTCTAGTAGTTCGTGGAATACTTCCCTATGGAATAAAGCCACTAAACTCCTAATACCACATGCATGTCAGGTACATCTACCACATAGAATGTCTCTATCACTGTATAATTGCCAAGTGTTACCTTGAGTTTTGGAATCCGCTGACTACAGTCCATGGTGTGACCTGCTGCAGCTACTGGAAATCCATCAAAAGTCTCTGTTTGAATGCCTTTCCTTTTAACCCAAGCAGCGTCAATAAAATTGTGGGATGCCCCACCATCTACTAGTACTCCCACTCTGTGGCCCTGTACTGTACCTCTGATCTGGAGGGTGTGAAATCTCGGAACTCCTGTCATGGTAGCAATGGAACCACTCGATGGCTGTCCCTCCTCAGCTGTCTCATGGGTATCCCTCTGTTCCTGCTCCTAATCATCCTCCTCCTCCCCACTGTCGGAATAAGCCTCTATGTAGTAGGCCTTTCCCTTTCCAGAACATCTGTGACCTGGCTCCCATGGGTCTCTACAAGTGAAACATAATTTTTTCCTCCTCAGGTCTTGGCGGACATCATTATCCATCCATTCTTTCTTGGGCCACTCTTTCTGGAAAGGTTTCTTTTCTTTATCTTTAATCGGAAAGTTGGTTCGGGGGGGAAACCTACTCTTGGGTATTGCGTCCTGTAAGTCTCTAGTCCGTTTGATGGCATCAGCTAGGGTGGTGGGTCTATAAGACTTGACCCATCCCCGTAAGGGCTCTGTGAGAGCCTCGGTAAATAGCATAATCAACTTGCTCTCTGAAATATCTGTCACCATGACTGCCACCCTCTGAAACTCTGAAATGAATGCATCTGCACTACCTGTCTGTTTGAGCTGTGCCAGCTCTCTGAAATGCACCTCAGGGTCCTTCCTATCAAATCGCTCAATGAGCCTCTGTGTGAAATCTGAGTAGGAAGTAATGGTATTGTGACCCAACATCACCAATACATGGTACCACCACTCGTGGGCCTCCCCGTCCAAATGTAATGTAGCCAATTTAATGGCATCTGTCTCAAGCATGGGGTTGAGCTGGAAATATGTATCCAACTTCTGCACCCAATTCCGAGCTGGGCCACCTCGAGTTCCCTCAAAGGTAGGAATAGTCAGTTTCCCTATGGTCCTTTGTAACTCAAAGTTCTGGTTGAAGGGTCTATTGTAAGCCTTGGGTTTGTTCTTACTCTTGAAGTGGCAGAAGTCAGTAAAAGACATGGCTGACTGGAAGTCATCTCCCAAGGCTCTATATTCTCTCAGATAGGCAGGCATAGACTCTTCGGGTTCTACTTGTGCTAGAGGCACTGCAGATGGGCTGTCCAAGAACTGAGGCATTGTAGGTCGAAAGGGTTTGCTATATAGATGGGGGTGGCTGTGCATATTGGTATGTAAGTGTTCTCCACTGCTATTGGTGGACACCCTATCACTATGGGGAAATAGAGGGCTATGTGGAGGGGGTACGTTCCTCTCAGTCATCTTTTTGGCCAGTGGTGAGTGCGTTGATTGCTGAAATGAGACTATTGAAAGCTGTCTTATCATCATCTGCCATTGTTTCTTTGCCTTTATTACTGTCAAATTGATACCCTTTATCTCCCAAATCTATATCCTCTAATTCTTCTTCTCTTCTACCACTATCTCTAAACCTCTGTCTCCGGTAAGTAATATTGTGTGGGTCCTTTGACTTCATTGACTGTTTATATTATGCATGCCCCACAGCTGGCAAGGAACATGCTCTGATACCACTGTAATATCCCAAACTGCTATTTTTCTTTTTTTCTTGTACTGTAGATGGCCAGTAGGCTTATATCTCAACAGAATATGAAAGTAAACCCTGATCCCTGCATGCATGCAGTTGCATCCAGAATTGCGCCCTAGAAAATATAGTAATGCTAGAAAGTAGGAGGAATTAATGCATGCACATACCAGTATGTAGATCTGCTAATGTCGATGAGAATGCTTCCCGCATGCAGATAATCTGATGGATGAATAATGAGATAAGGTAAATCGTCCTCCTTGGGATGAGTGCGCCCTCCTCCAAACTCTGAATGCTCCAATATAATAAATACTCCGCTGAAGAAGACCCTGATGAGGTGTACGAGGGTTATAGTGCCCTTCGGAAGATGATAGAGCCTGCATGCAAAGGATCTGATGGCTTCCAAGCCTAAAACGTGAAGATCCCTCCTAAGGAATGCGCCCTCAATGAAGCTCACATCCTCCAATGATCCAGAATGCTGATAACTCCTCCAAGAGTCCGACAAAGAATCCCTTATTCGAGGGGAAGGGTAATAGGGGTGCTCTGAGAAGAATGGAAGATGCATGCACAAGTTCTGCCCTCTGTATACACTAATGCGAATAGGGGGCTATTTGAAGAATGCGCCCATGCATGGAAGAGCGAGCCCTGAATATGATATAAAATATAACTCTGCTGAGTACTGAATGATGATAATACTTGATGAAGAACAATGCTGAACTTGGATGATCCAACCTGAATGATGAACTAGGGCATATAGCTTTCATTGCCGAAATGCACCAGATAGTCGAGTACAAGCCTCAACCCCAACTTAGCTCGCTGAGCTTCTCCAAATCGAGATCACAAATCAATAATCAATAATGGTGTCTTCTCCATTCGCTTTACCTTCTTTTATAACATTCAACTGCTCAAAACCCTAATTTCACCCTAATTAGGTCACTTTATCTTCTAATTTGCAGTTGACTTGCATGCAGGTGCTTGGAGACTCAATAAGGTGCATGCATCATTAAATAATGCTCGGATGTCATGCATGCAGGTGGCTTTGGGCTCAGATGGCCCCTATCCATCTAATGATGATATAAAATCTATGCCCTAGATATTCTGATATGGCATAAGTCCTCAACTGATCCCCTGACTGTCAGTGCCTGGTCCAACCTATGGGAATCAAATAGGTTAGCGGGATGGTCCTCAATGCCTAAGCAGAAGAGGACATTACAAAGAGTGTTTGCAACCATCAACCAACATGTTTAGAAGACCAAATCTGTAATGTCCTCTTTTGCTTAAGCATAGAGGACCATCCCGCTAACTTATCTAATTACCATAGGTTCGAGTGGGTACTGACATTCAGGGAATTGACTGAGGATTGATACCATTCAGAACAAAAAAAGATCTTAATCATGGTTATTAGATCATCAGTAGATAAAAGAGGGCCACAAGAACTAGGGGCCACTTGCATGCATTACATGCAAGCCTTATTTCAGGATACATGCACAGAAACACCTTTATTAGGCCTTCATGCACACAAAATGCAATGCATGCAAGTTAACTGAGGATTATAAGAGAAAAGCGACCCAGGCATGCAAAAGTTAGGGCATGCACTGTCAAAGTTATAAAAGAAGGATAGAGTGAATGATTAGGTCTGCTTATTGATTATTGATTTGAGAATTTGACTTGGAGAGCTCAGAGAGCCAATTTAGGGTTGAGGACACACTACTCAACCATCAAGTGTATTTCGGCAGTGAAATCTATTTGCCCTAGTCACTATCAGGGTTAGATCATACAGATTCAACATTACTTCCATCATATATAGCATTCTTCAACATTCTTCCGGATTCAGAGCTACAAATTGGATAAAGAAGACTCGCCTTCTTGCATGGGCGACTTGGACAAGGAGGATATCTTCATATCTTGACAGACAGTCACTACTTAGTCTGCATGTAGCTTCCATTCTTCCGCGAGCACCACTATTAGCCTAGTTATTGAATACTGTCTTCTTATTCGGCTTCTGGAGCAAGTTATCATCAAATACAGTATTTGAGGGGCGCCCTTTCTTGCATGGGTGACTTTCCTTGAGGATGTCCACGCTTTATGCCTTAGGGTTGTTGCATGGCTTGCATGCAGCTGCCATAATGATTAGAGGGGGATTCTAACCCTAGTACACACATTCTTGGAACTACTTCACCTATCTGGATCACTCATCACTCATTCAGAAGACTAGAGGAGGCACGTTTATTACAAGGGTGAATTAACACACATTCCTGGAACTACTTCACCTATCTGGATCACTCATCACTCATTCAGAAGGCTAGAGGAGGCACATTTATTACAAGGGCGAATTATTGGAGAGAGATCATCTCATATCTCAGTTGATTCTTGGTGCATGGCTTGCATGCTTATCTCATATTGACCTACATACTAGGCACTTGTTATTGGTACGTACATGCATGATTTCTATCCCTATTTTATAGCATATTTGAATATTTGGGTTATTTAGGGTTTTGGAAAATCCATGCACTTGCATGCAATCATAGTACAACACATGCATTCACATTTTACTATAGTATTGAGTTACAAGACTTCACACAAGCAAGAAACTACATAAGAAAGACTATAAAGGCAACAAAAATATCAGTTGGAATATTACAGTGGTATCAGAGCATGTTCCTCGCCAGCTGTGGGAGCATGCAATTGTGAACAATAAATGAATACAGAGGACCCACACAATATTACTTACAGAAGGAACAGGTTCAGGAATAGTGGAAGAAGGGAAGAAGAGGAGGAGTTAGAGGATACAGAACTGGAAGATACAGAGACTCAGTTTGGGAAAGGTAAGGGTAAAGAAACAATGGAAGACGATGATAAAATGGCTTTCACTAGTCTCATTTCTGCTTTGAAGGAACTCACTATAGGACATAAAGAAATGTTGACTGCCATCAACAAATTGGCAGATAAATTAGGGCCCACCCCACACAGTCCTCTGTTCCCCAACAGTGACCGGGTATCCACAAGTAGCAGTGGAGAGAATTTACATAATAATATGCAAAGTCACCCTCATCTCTACAATAGTTTCTCCAGACCTACCATGCCACAGTTCTTGGATAGCCAGACAACAGTGCCAATAGTACAGGTAGAGCCAGAAGAACCAATGGGGGCATATTTACAGGACTACAGAGCATTGGGAGATGACTTCTAGTCAGCCATGTCCTTTATGGATTTTTGTCATTTTAAGAGTAGGAATAGGCCGAGAGTCTATAATAGGGCTTTCAACCAGAACTATGAGTTACAGCGCACAATAGGGAAGCTGACTATTCCTACCTTTGAGGGGACCCGGAGTGGCCCAATGTGGAATTGGGTACAAAAGTTGGACATTTACTTCCAACTTAAGCCCATGACGAGGGCAAATGCCATTAAGTTGGCTACCTTGCATTTGGATGGGGAAGCCCATGAGTGGTGGTACCACGGGCTAGTGACATTGGGTCACAATACCATCACAATACCATTGAGCGCTTTGATAGGAAAGACCCCAAGGTACATTTCAGAGAGCTAGCACAACTCAAGCAGATAGGTAGTCCAGAATCCTTCATATCTGAATTTCAAAGGGTAGCAGTCACGGTGCCAGATATTTCAGAGAGTAGGTTAATTATGTTGTTTACTGAGGATCTCACTGAACCCTTACGTGGATGGGTTAAGGCTTATAGACCCCCCACCTTGTTTGATGCCATCAGTCGTACTAGAGATTTACAGGATTCCATTCCAAAAAATAAATTTCCTCCTAGAACAAATTTGCCTATTAAAGATAAGGAACAAAGACCTTTCCAAAACGAATGGCCCAAAAGAGAGTGGATGAATAATGATCCTCGCTGGGAACTTAGAAGAAAGAAACTATGTTTTAGTTGCCAGGAGCCATGGGTGCCAGGTCATAGGTGTTCTGGGAAGGGAAAGGCTCACTACATAGAGGTATACTCCGACAGTGGAGAGGATGAGGATGGTCAGGATCAGGTATAGGGAGAGGCACTTCACACAACATAGGAGGAGCAGTTTTCAGAGGATATAAAATAAGGTGTCATTGCTACATTATCTGGAGTTCCTACATTCCACACTTTCCAGATAAGAGGGGTCATACAGGATAACATGGTTGGAGTGTTGATTGATGGTGGGGCATCCCACAACTTTATTGATGCTGCATGGATAAAACGGAGAGGTATCCAGACTGAAAAATTTGATGGATTTACAATGGACATAGCAGGCAACCATAGCATGGAGTGCACTCATTGGATTCCAAAATTGAACATGACTCTAGGAAACTACACAATGACAGATTCATTTTATGTGGTTGATGTGTTGGATACGAATGTGGTGTTGGGAGTTCAGTGGCTTTATTCCATTGGAAAGTATTCTACGACCTACCAGGCCATGGAGATGGAATTTCAGGGAACGGATGAACTGAGAGTGGTTTTGAGAGGTATGCATACCTACCCTCCTAGAGCAGTATCATCACACAGGATGGAGGCTGTACTCCGATAGGGGGACATAGAATGGGCAGCTGAGTGCTTGGTTACATTTAGGAAGCCACCGGATAGCACCAAACAACATCCAATAGGCATACAGGCACTATTACAAAAACATGAGAAAGTATTCGGAGATCTTCCATTAGGTAGGCCTCCGGATCGGGGATCTGAGCACATTATTGAGTTGGAGGAGGGGACCCAAGCAGTCATTACTACCCCTTACCAACACCCCAAAAGATATAAAGATGAAATTGAAACTACAATCAAAGAGTTGTTCAAATTGGGCTACATAAGACCTAGCTCCAGTCCATTCGCATCCTTAGTGGTATTAGTAAAAAAGAAGGATGGGACCTTGCGCATGTGCATTGATTACAAGGCTCTTAACAAGAAAACAATTAAGAACAGGTATCCAATCCCAAGGATAGTTGAATTTATGGATGAACTACAGGGGGCAAAATACTTCTCCAAAATTGACCTCCGATCAGGGTGCCATCAGATACGGGTTAGGGAACAGGATGTTCTAAAGATCGCCTTCCGTTGCCACTACGGACGCTATGAGTTTCTGGTGATGCCATTTGGGCTCACTAATGCACCGACTACTTTCCAATCATGTATGAATCACACCTTCAGGGCTCAGTTATGTAAGTATCTTCTAGTATTTTTCGATGATATATTGATTTACAGTAAGATTTGGGAAGATCATTTAAAGCACCTTGATGAAGTAGTTGGAATTCTAAAAGAACAATCACTATATGCAAAGATGTCCAAATGTGAGTTCGGTACGCAAGATATGTTATATTTGGGACATGTGATAGGAGCAAATGGGGTACAGGTAAACTTAGAAAAGATTAAAGCCATATTGGATTGGCCTACACCTAAAAGTGTGACAGCGTTGAAAGGATTTTTGGGCCTTTGCACCTACTGCAGGAGGTATGTCAATGGGTTCTCACAGATGACAGCACCACTTACAGATCTTACAAAGAAAGGGGCATTCAGTTGGTCAGAGACAGCACAATAGACATTTGAGAAAATGAAGAAGGTAATGAGTTCATGCCTCGTACTAGCACTACCAGATTTTACACAGCCATTTGTATTAGAATGTGATGCTTTAGGAGAGGGTATTGGAGCAGTATTGATGCAGAATAATCACCCTATTGCATTCGAGAGCATAAAACTTAAGGACTACGAGCGCCACTACTCAATATATGACAAGGAAATGTTAGCCATCCTCCACGCTCTAACCAAGTTCAGACAATATTTAGTGGGTGGCAGATTTAAGATTAAGACATATCATAACAACTTAAAGTACTTCTTGGAACAGAAAGAATTGAATGAGAGGCAACGAAAATTGGTGAGTAAGATCCAAGCTTATGAATTCGAGATCGAATACATAAAAGGAAAAAACAATGTGGTAGCAGATGCACTTTCTAGATGACCAGCCACTTTATCTCTTATGAGCATTTCCTTGGATTGGAGATCTCATCTTTTGGTTGAATACTCCAAAGATAGGTTTTCTTGCGAAATATTGGATGGACAAATACAAGATGATAGGTACAGAGTGATAGATGACATTATCTACTTGTTATCACATATATAGTAGCCGGGCTACCATACATTATTTTTCCGATTCCAGTACACTATTCAGCCAGTTCCCTTACATTGAGATGCTGAGACGAGCATCTATTATGGATCACTATCAGATTTTGGACAGTAGATTTATTCCCCATGCCATGACTGAGTCTCAGGACACTCAGAGAGATGACCGATGTAGCTATTTAGCCATTTGTACAAGCAGTAGTGCCCAGAGTTATAGCAGCAGTTTTAGAGGTCAGATGATGGTTCAGATGATGAGCATTCAGGTATATGACTCAGAAGGTATATTGTGGTGTTGTGGTTATGTTGCTTTTATTTCCATTTTCTTAGCATGTCTTAGCACTTAGTATCATGATCTGGCGATCATATAGATATGTGGACCTGGTTGTACTTATATATATATATATATATATATATATATTTGTCCCCACTCAGACTTAGAAGTTCTTGGCCTATACTCATTGGTTTTACCCTCCTTAGGGAGAATAGAGGTGATCATTCCCACCATATTTTGGCTTGCTAGTGTTGGTTTCATTATTCACTATCTTCATCCATCCATGACTTACCCAGTTTGTTCATTAACCTGACTTACTACTTGACTAGTGACATGGAGGACCTTCCCCCACTGTAGCCTCTATATTGGATAAGCTTCCCTGTTTATTGTGTCTTGGCTTTGAGTTGGTGACAAAACTTGCCTATGGTGAGTTGGTGTTCCTTGTGAATTCCCCCTAGTCACTAAAGATGTTGTGGGCTAAACCTAAAACTTTTAGTGCTGCCATGAATACAAAATATGGAAATGAAATGGTATATCTTATATGAAAAGAAAGCCAAATGAAAATGGCTATGAAAATATCAAATGCTATATCTATTGTGAAATGTAAATACCTAGGTAAACAAGCTGTCTGTGACACACCTAGAAGTGCTCAGGTAAACAAGTGCCTTAAAAACACACCTGCAGCAAAAAAGCCTAAATTAAATGTAAATCTATGCAATGTGTTTATAAACACACATAGATCAAAGGTTATGGAAACTCTAGGCCCAAAAAGCAATGGAATTTAAACTCTATATCAAAAAGATTGCTGGCCTCATTTGTATTATGGATTGTGCGCATCAGTGTAAGGTGAATAAACACTCTTTGAACAAATTATCCATTTGTGAGACACCACCATTCCCTGTGTTGTTGCTTGTCCACTATATGCTATGGTGTGTATTCTCTTTTCCATTTCCAAAGTGTCACAGTGTTAAGTCAGTAAGTCATCCTTTAACCTAGCCATGTTATTTTTAGCCTTCACCCTTCACTAGCAAACTGATCACAACTATGAAGTGAGTATGACCTTGAAAGTCTCTGAGTAATAAATAATAATTAATGACATATTATATTTGGATTTAGATCGCCAGTAATGATTGCTACTTGTTATAATTGATATGTGAATGAATTGTAAAGCATGTTTTAACCTTTGACACCTTGCAGCAGCTTGATGACAGTTTGAGTCATATTTTGGTCATGTTGACTTGGTCAAACCTCAGTTTGACCAATAGTCAACCACAGGACATGAGGTGGCAGACCTCAGATGTTACAGATAGATGATAAATGGTCTGGTACAAGTCACCATGGTGGGCTTATGCAGTGGTTTCAGGCTTATGATGATGATTTGTGCTTTTCAGCACTTTTACAGATTATTATTATTTGGTCTGCCGGATGTGATGAGTATTTATTTTGGACCATGCAGAGGTTTATATGGTGTATGAGTACACATCTTAGATGGATTTGGACCTTCTGAGTCCAATGAGAGAGTCTGTTTTCAGTTCCGAGCAGTTACAGTGATGATTGAGCCTCAGTTGGCTATCCTAGTGCAGTTTTGGCTTTTCGGAGGCCCTGGTAGAGCAGAGCGGAGGTATGATTGGTTCACCTAGAGCGCTATTTTTGGAGGGGGTGGTCCAACCACTTGTTATTACCATATTACCCCCCTCCCAGACAGTTTGGTGATTTTTATTTTTGGAGCCAGGCACTCTAGGTGGCAGTTTGGGCAGTTTCACACTTCCCAAGGCAGTCCAGAAATGGTAAAAATGGCTACAAAGGAATTCGATTTGGGCTACTGAGGCAATGTTATGGAATGGGATGATCAGTGGGATGTCTCACACACCTTTTTCAGTAGTTTCAGCTTCATCGGGACCCACATCCATCACTTATGGCACTTTCTGATGATTTTTGGAGCCTCCCAAGGCTCACGATTTGTCCATAGAGGCATGATTTGGTACTTCGATGATTATTTTTTTGATATTGTGCTATGGGGATTGACCAAGGGTGTCTAAAATTACCCCTTGGACCCACCATAAGCTAGATCTATTATTTTGTCATCATGATTTGGTGGGATCCCTTCTTCTAGGGTGAGTTTGTCCACTTATTGTTATATTTTATTATTGATCCATGTATTGTATTGTTGAGCTCATCTCAACCATTGATTAGATCTTTTGATCTTTTAATCTTAGCCACTCATTCAAAAAGTGGTTAGGATTGTGGCCTCTCTCCAATCTATTTAAAAGATAGAGCTTCTCATTGTAAAGGGGACTTTTGGCTCTGGATTATTGGAATAGAGAATTATTATTGCATCTATCTGTTGTGTTGTGGTGAATGTTTTTGGAGTTCGTTCGTTGATTCTTCCTTTGCAATGGGTTCTTGGAGATTTTGTCTTGCTATATTTTTGTACCACGTTTTTGCATCTACAGGTGGAGGCCGAATTCATTTAAGGAGGACGTATTGGTAGGGGAGGACCCTCCCTACTTCTTCCTTGGGTTTGTTCGTTGGTAACAGGGAGTATTACTGTCCCAGGACCTTCTATTTCATGTTATCATTGCATTTCGCTTATATTTCCTCCATACTTGATCTGACTGATTGAATCGACTTTCCTTGGTTTGACAAGTAGAGGAGGTCGCACTTGTGGGCTAGGGCATCATTTCGGCAAGCAAATTCAACAAGTTCTCATTTGATCTCTGTGGGAGTCTTCCTCAACAACAAGGCATCTCATTCCAACACTCAGGTATGATCTCAAGGTAATTTCTCTCTCCATGATCTATCCATTTGTCTAAATGCTTCAAACCCTCATAATTTCAAAACCTTGATTTTATATTTTCTTAGATCTAGCAAGATCTACTTGGCTTTTGGGTATAATATTCGAAACCCACCTCTGTAGCATCCACGGCAATTTGGATCTATAGTTTGGTGTGGATTGGCCCTCATTTGTCCCACTTCCCAAGGCAAAGAAGCTTCTCCAAGGGAGGTCGCACTTCCTAGGAGGGGTGATTTTGCTTGATCTAGCAACTGGGTAGGTGAGATCCCACTTGATCCATCATCTCCTCAATCAATAACCTACCCCTAGTGTGTCACTTTAGTGATTTTCACCTTGTGGGCCCCATTCCTCATTTTGAGGGTTGAGCCGCACTTGGGTCACTTTGTGGCACATTTCAATCTTAGATCTACTGAGATCTAGCCATTGGATGACCTTAATTTTCAAGATCCACCTACCTCAATACCTCAACTATCCAGATCTACAATTTGGTGGACATCCGACTCCATTTGGCCCAATTCCCAAGGCACTAATCTTCCCTAAGACAATTCGACTTTCTTGGATTGTGGAGTTATCTTGTGGCTTGATCTTTGTCTTGTTGCTTGAAACACCTTGAAACTGTCATATCCTTTCATCAAGCATAGCTAGAAAGCCCTAACTGTCAGATCTCTGATTTGGGACACTTTCCCTGTTTCAAGGGTCACGTTTCCTAAGGCAGTTGATTTTGACCTTTTGAAACTAGCTTTGAATCCTGGAATCATACTTGATCATTGAATCACTGTGCATTATCTATCATTGTTATACTATACCTTTCCCAAGCCTCCACAGTGGTCTTAATTCCTTATTTCTAGGATTCCATACCTGTCACCTTACGTACCTCATTAGATTGATTTGATCTGGTGATTGGGTTGATCTCTCCTATCGGGAGTAGATCTGGGTCTCCCCCTTGCTATCTTGGATTTGATAGCTAAAGCGAAGAGTGCCTTGGTTGGCGTGACAACCATCCATTTGGGAACCAAGGCCCTCTTGGTTCACCACTTTAGTTGCCTATCCCCTCTACCGTCCACATTGGATCCACCTGTAGGGGCAACTGCAAGATTGGTGATAACACTACTATAAGAAAAGGATCTACTTAGTGGTTGAATCTGCACTTAAGAAAAATATTTTATAGGCTTCTCATGACTCACCTTTAGCAGGACACCAGGCGTTCCTTAAGACTTATAGGAAGATTAAAGAGAGGTTCTCATGGAAGGGCTTCAAAAACGATGTGATGCAGCATATGAGAGAATGCAGTGTGTTCCAATAGAATGAGATAGAGCATACTCATCCAGTAGGTCTACTTCAGCCATTACCCATTCCCGAGCAAAAATGGGAAAGTATTTCAATGGAATTTATTACAGGGTTTCCCAAGGTACAGGGTAGAGGTTGTTTGTACGTGGTGGTTGACAGGTTGACTAAGTTTGCTCATTTCTTTGCCATTCCTTCCGACTATTCAGCCCCACAGGTAGCAGAGTTGTTTTTCAGAGAGGTATTCGGGTTGCATGGGTTACCTAAGACCATTGTCAGTGATAGGGACAACAAGTTCACATGAGCCTTCTGGCAGGAGCTTTTCAAGTTGGTTGGGACAGAATTGGTTATGAGCATGAGTTATCATCCTTCGAGCGACGAGCAGACAAAGATAGTTAACAAGTGGGATACTTGAGGAACTATGTAGTGGGTCAACAAAGGACATGGATTAAATGGCTACACCTAGGAGAGCACTGCTACAATACTACACACCATATGTCCATCAGTATGACTCCTTTTAAAGCATTGTATGGTTATGATGCCTTATCTTTTGCGGACTTGATATTTGGTGACAACAAGGCTCCTAAAGCCAAGGAGTGGATTCAGGAAAGTCAAGATATTCTTAAGATACTCAAAGAAAACATACAGGTTGCCTAGAATCAGCAAAAGATATATGTAGATAGACACAGGATTGAGTGCAGTTTTGAGGTAGGGGATTTGGTATACTTACGTCTACAGCTTTACAGACAATCATCCCTTAAAAAGAAAGGAGCAGAAAAACTTAAGCCTCGCTTTTATGGTCCTTACAAGATAATCCGAAAAGTGGGAGAGGTAGCATATGAGCTTGAGCTACCACAAGAAGGCAAGATTCATAATGTATTCCATGTGTCTAACCTCAAGAAAGCAGTAGGTCAACAGATTGTTACTTCATCAGAGCTACCCCCCTTGATGACGAGGGGCAGCTGATTTTGGTTCTAGAATGAATCCTGGAAGTTCGGGAAAGAAAATTAAGGAACATGATCATTCGAGAATACTTGGTTCAATTGAAAGAATTACGAATAAAAGAGGCTATTTGGGAAGGAGAACATGTACTACAGCACCCAACATTACAGTTGCTTGAGGACAAGCAATTTCGAGCAGGGAGGACTGTAATGTCCTCTTTTTCTTAAGCACAAAAGACCATCCCGCTAACCCATCTAATTCCCATAGGTTCGAGTGGGTACTGACATTCAGGGAATTGATTGAGGATTGATACCATTCAGACCAAAAGAAGATCTTAATCATGGTTCTTAGATCATCAGTAGATAAAAGAGGGCCACAGGAACTAGGGGCCACCTCCATGCATTACATGCGGGGCCACCTCCATGCATTACATGCGGGCCATATTTCAGGATGCATGCACATAAACACCTTTATTAAGCCTTCATGCACACAGAAAGCAATGCATGCAAGTCAATTGAGAATTAGAAGAGAAAAGCAACCTAGTCATGCAAAAGTTAGGGCATGCACTGTCAAAGTTATGAAAGAAGGATAAAGTGAATGATTAGGTCTACTTATTGATTATTGATTTGAGAATTCAACTTGGAGAACTCAGAGAGCCAATTTAGGGTTGAGGACACACTACTCAACCATCAAGTGTATTTCGGCAATGAAATCTATTTTCCCTAGTCAATATCAGGGTTGGATCATACAGATTCAACATTACTTCCATCATATACAACATTCTTCGGCATTCTTCCAAATTCAAAGCCACAAATTGGATAAAGAGGACTCGCCTTCTTGCATGCGCGACTTGGACAAGGAGGATATATTCATATCTTGACAGACAGTCACTATTTAGTCTGCATGCAGCTTCCATTCTTCTGAGAGCACCACTATTAGCCTAGTTATTGAATACGGGCTTCTTATTTGGCTTCTGGAGCAAGTTATCATCAAATACAGTATCTGAGGGGCGCCCTTTCTTGCATGGGCGACTTTCCTTGAGGATCTCCACGCTTTATGCCTTAGGGTTGTTGCATGGCTTGCATGCAACTGCCATAATGATTAGAGGGGGATTCTAACCCTAGTACACACCTTCCTGGAACTACTTCACCTATCTGGATCACTCATCACTCATTCAGAAGACTGGAGGCACATTTATTTACAAGGGCGAATTATTAGAGAGAGATCATCTCATATCTCAGCTGATTCTTGGTGCATGGCTTGCATGCTTATCTCATATTGACCTACATACCGGGCACTTGTTATTGGTACGTACATGCATCATTTCTATCCCTTTTTTAAGCATATTTGAATATTTAAGTTATTTAGGGTTTTGGCAAACCCGCACTTGCATGCATGATCATGCAATAATAGTACAACACATGCATTCACATTTTACTATAGTATTGAGTTACAAGACTTTAGACAAGCAAGAAACTACATCTTAAAGACTATAAAGGCAACAAAATTATCAGTTGGAATATTACAAAATCCTTGCTTTCATCACCATCAAGATTTTTTTAATTGGAGCACAAATCAATTGCTGGTTGTTTACGATGTTGGTCATCTCAAATACCAGGTATTTATTCAAATTCCACTCTCTTACATTGTTTTTTCATAGATAGTTTTGGGGTTTTCAAAATCCATCTTTTCTTTCCTCGTACCATCATTTTGCATGGCTAAAATAACAATTTAAAGGACTGTTTTTCCTTCAAAGGCCCTCTTACCTTGATTTTTTATTAGATTTTTTTGGGGTTTTCAAAATCCATGTTTTCTTGCCTGTTATCATCATTTTCCATTGCTAAAAAAGCAATTTAGATGATTGTTTTTCCTTTAACAACGGGCTGTTTTTTATAGTAATATTTAATGTTAGCTTTTTCCATTTTTTGGCCCCAGGGTTCAAGTTGAAGTTTTAATGTTGCATTGCCAAAATGCCAAAGGTTTTGGATCCGTTGTGGCAATGTGGTGAGCCCAAGGATGGGACAAACTGCCAAAGGTTGTCTTGTAAACTGTGTGGCCAACCTATGACAGGAGGGATTAGTCGGTTGAAATACCACTTGCGTAAAATCCTAGTGCATGATGGATTGATTTGCAATGAATCAACCCCGAAAATAATGCAGATGGCCCATGATGCACTTCATGAGAAGGACAAAAAGAAGGAGGTGGCAGTTGCTAACAGAGTCGAAGTTGCATTCGGTGGAGTGGCTAGTTCCTCAAGAACCACTGATAAATATGGGAGTGGGACACATGGTAGAGAGAGGGACTTCGTAGGGCATAGATTCACTTTCCACAAGGGTGTCACCTTTCTTTGTTCCAAGAAGCGAAGATGGGGCTCAACCTTCCATCCAGTCAATGGTTAAAAAAAGAAGAAAGAAGTAAACAGTTTTATGGGGAGGATGAGTTTTTGGAGTGATTTACTTTTAAGTATCACAAAGACCATTCCATTTTTCCAGCCAGTGTGTGATGCTATTGCTGTTACTGTCCTAGGTTACAAGGTCCCTACCTACAAGGAGTTGTGGGGCCAATTTTACAAGCATAAAAGAGTGACATCAACACTAGATTGGAAGAGCTAAAGAAGTCACGGGAGTATAGTGGATGCACGGTGATGTCTGATGGTTGGACATATGGGAATCGTAGGACCCTTCTAAATTTCTTTGTACATTGTCCTAGGAGTAACATGTTTATTAAATCCATTGATGCATCAACACATGTTAAAGATGCAACGTTATTGTGTGAATTGTTGGATGCATTCATCAGAGATATTTGTTTGGAACATGTCCAAATCATAACAGATAATATGACTAATTATGTGGCTGCTAGCAGGATGTTAATGGAGAGGCATCCCACTTGTTTTGGACTCCATGTGCTTCCCATTGCCTCAATTTGATGCTTGAGGATATGGGAAAAATACCCTTCATCAAGGAGGTTGTTGATCAGGCTAAGACCATCACAAAATTCATATATAACCATGCATTTGTTCTTAGCCTCATGAGGAGATTCACAAGAAACATGGAGTTATTGCATCCTACCATCACACGTTTTGCCAACAACTTCATCTCTCTTGAGTTTATGCACCAATGTAAGTTTGAGTTGAAGCAAATGTTTGTTTGTGATGAGTGGCATCACTGCACATTCAATAGAAGATTGGATGGGACAACCATTGCTAAACTAGTGTACACTGGTTCCTTTTGGGAAGGATTGCTAGAAGTGTGCACAATTAGCGAACCTTTGGTAAAAGTTCTTCGCTTGGTTGATGTGGAGAAGCTCGCAATGGCTACTTGTATGAGGCCATGGATAGGGCCAAAGAGACTATCCGATCTTATTGCAAGGGCAATGACATCCCCAAACATATTAGATACATGATAATCTGGCATTTGATTGATAGTCGATGGGCCGGGATGCTCCTTTAGCCTATTCATGTAGCATCACTTTTCCTCAACCCTACCTATGCTTACTCATGTAGCTTTGATTTTGATGGCGAGGTGATGGAACGACTCTTGACATGTCTCCAGAGGATGGTAACTGATGTTGATACTCGCAGAATAATTAGTCGTGAG
Source organism: Larix kaempferi (assembly GCA_027924585.1). Classification (NCBI taxonomy): domain Eukaryota; kingdom Viridiplantae; phylum Streptophyta; class Pinopsida; order Pinales; family Pinaceae; genus Larix; species Larix kaempferi. The sequence continues at coordinate 8,264,239 of BSBM01001166.1, read as the reverse complement.
ATGGAGATGTATTGAGAGGCTAGCAAACTATTTGGCTTTGTCGATGCTATTGTCAACTTGAGTATTTTGATGCTACATAGGCCACTAGAACTTAAAATTTTAGTTATATATTTTGTTTGAAAGATGGATTATGTTTTGATGAAACGTAGTTTAAGTCTTTTTTTTCTTATTTGTCATTGATCTTTGGTGGTGAAATTATGGTGCAAGAACACCAAATTTATGAAAATTTTCCATTTGAGTCCTTAGACAAACATGCAATGCTTTAGGATGTGAGCGCAATTGGAGTGTGTTTGAAAAAATACATTCATAAAAATGCAATAGGTTAGAACTTCAACTAACCAATTACAATAATATAATTTATTACCCTTTGACATGTTTATGACCCTCAATAGTCAACACTCATTACATTTATTTATGGCCCTCTTACAGGTTGGAGTTCCCATGTCTCAATGATTTGGTATATGTCCACTACAATATTCGACTATGGATGAGGCAGCTAGAGAAGGTACTTGATGTGCAAGCCATTTCCTTGGACAATATTAACATATTGTCTGAGTGGAGGGTGGAGTCTGAGGTCCCTATTATGGAGGAGGCACTTGCATGGTTGGAGAAGGAAGGGTACGAGCAACTAGAGTCGGGTGCAGAGGATCTTGACATCATCGAGGGTGATGTGACAACATCAGCATCGGTACCACCTGTTACACAGGTTGATACATATACACCCTCTAGTTGGCATCAAACAGATGATGTAGGGACTTCTATTGGAAAACGAGCTTATGACCTTTTCCCATAAAAGGGAGAGAAGTCATTGATTCTCCAGGATAGGCTGATAGCTAGCTGCTAGATTTCTCATTGTAGATGACTGATGATGATGAGACACATTTATATATTTGATGTCATTTTTTATTGACTATCCACTTTTGAGTCCTTTATTGGACAACTATCAAGTTTCGGGATTTAGTATTTACTTTGATTTGTCATTTTGATTTGGCTTCCACTACATCATATATTATATATATATTGGAAAAAATGAATTTATTTTATATTTTTTATAGCTTGTCGTGGTTTGTCAATTTTTTCCCTGATGTTGCCAAGAAATTGTATTTCGGATCCCCTGCGATTTTTTGCCATTGCCAATGTTTTCAATGATGGTTTCAATAGCATTTCAAATTTTTGAAACACCATATGGGTCATTTCGCTAGTGTTTTTGTTGGCCTTTCAGTCACTAAAACAATAGAGAAAGTCATAAAAAGATTAAAAAAATAATGCTAACCCTAATTTCTTACAAATCAAGTTACAAATAGAGGGTTTGGGCCTCCCTTAATGATAATGCTCTTTTTGGAACTTGCTATTTTGCATGGAATTCAGTGTTGCATAAAGTTCATCCTATTGGTGATGACTTCTACTCTATGGCCTTAGAAATATTCAACTCCTTCGCCTTTCTAAGTTTCTTAATTAAGGGTTAGCCAAGCTCATTCCCAAGAATTTAGTGAGAATTTCTGATGGAGGTTGGGGCCCTATCACTTTGCTCATAGTTATTTACAAAATCATGGCCAGAAGATTTGGCTATGAGCATTCAATCGATTGTTAGATATGCTCAATCGATTGTTAGATATATGGTGTAGCATGAGCAGATTGGTTTTGTGCAAGGGAGGTTTATTCTTGAAACAATAGTTTTTGCTAGGGAGGCTATGGAGAGGGCTAGAGAGACCGGTCAACAGTGCCTTTTGTAGAAGATTGACTTTGACAAGCCATATGACCGTGTTGATTGGTCTTTGATATCTAAGATGCTGACTTGTTTGGGCTTTGGATCCCATTGTGTGGACATGGTGAACACTCCCTTCACCAATGTATCGACCTTTGTTTCTGTTAGCATGTTTGCCCCCTCGAATAACTCTTTGTTGATCCATTCGATAGGGGAGTCCTGTGGCCCATTGTAGGTTTTGAGAACAGATGCATTGGATTATTTGTTGGAGGCAACTCATATTGTGGGGCAGTTTAGGGGTGTTCTCCCAAATGTCTTAGAGATGGTTAATAATCACTTTGTGGATGATTCCCTTTTCTATGTGCGGGCTGAGCAGGAGTTGGTTGATTGGGCTCCAACTTGTTTGGATACCCTTTGCGCTGCTTTAGGGGTAGTGGTCAGTGCTTGCAAAATTGACTTTTGACTTATTGGGTTGGATTCCCCTCCCAAGTGGATCCTTGGTGCTTGGAATTTTATTTGCCTCAGGGACATAGTCAGGTACTTGAGTTTCTCCTTTGGGTTGGGGTTGTTGTTGGTAGCCACGTGGGATTGGTGTCTTTAGAGGTTGTAGAGCAAATTACATGTTTGGCATCATAAGGACCTCCCCTTTGCAGGAAATTTGATGTATGTTGGATGTATTCTTCAGGCCTTTCATGTGTATTATGTTTTTTGTTGGTACCCCAGCAAAAGCTAGTTTCAATGGCTTGGACAAATTATGAGAATGTATTTGTGGTCTAAGTATGGGGGTGAGTGTGGTATTCCTTTAGTTTCTTGGGATGTATGCACTATGCCCGAGCATGAGTGCTTTGGCCTTGGTTTGATTGGTGTTGCTTTGCTAGGTAGTATGATGGGGGCTATGTGGGTGATGAGATCTCTTGAGGGCTTTGCTCCATGGCAGATTTTGTTTTGGCATTGGATGCTTTTAGCACAACTTATTGATAGACTACGGGGTGTTTTTGGCTTATGTGATATCATTTCCACTTCTCATCTCTTCTAGTTTACGAACTCGCTTGTTTTCAGAAACATTTGGTTAGCTTGGAGAGATCTAGCAAGACTGGTCTATTGTAGTGGGAGGGCAGTCGGGTTGGTTGGGACATCGCTTGCAGTTCAATTTGGAGTTGGAGGGAGCAAGGTGATTGTATTGTGAAGGTGCCGTGCTTCCAGCCTTGTAGATTGAGCTGTAAGGGCATTTTTTTGGCAGGATTTGTGGGATCTAGGTGCCCGTGCCAAGAAAGAGTGATGCCCTCTTGCTCAAGAGTATGTTCTTCTCATCTTTGATCACCCTTGATCATGAAGTCGCAAGCCCTTATTCCAAAGTTCAAGCTGTTCAAGATGAACATTGGTATGCTTGGACTATTTTGGTGGGAGTAGGGGTGGAGCTTTGGCCACTCACTTCTTCATTATGACTCCCATCATATGTATTTAGTGTTCCATTAGGGACATCTTCTTTCCTTGGTTCTTAATGCACATTTGGTATATAAGGATTAGGAGGAATATTGGGTTTGTTGTCTTCAGAGTGCTTGGAGAGTGCGGCTTTGCTATAAGCGATGTGTTTTTGTGAGGTTGGTCATTTATCAGGGGATTCCTTCAAGGGCCAGGTTGGCCAAGAGTGGGCTTTTGGATGCACCTGTCAAGCACATTTTCTGGGAGTGCTGGTTCGCCAAGCGATGTTGGTGATTTTTTAAGGCTTAGAATGACGTGCTACTTCCGGGTAGGGTGCATTGGTGCACTGCTTTGTTTGGTGATAATCATTCTCTTGTCTGCAGTGCCATTTTAGGACTTTGGTATTGCTTGTGGATCTTGGTGTTATTTGTGCTGTGGAAAATCAGGTGTTATTTTGTTTTTAACCAGGAGGATAACTCTCTCTCTGCATTCAGCACATTGTGGAAAGATGAGGTATTCCATCAGCTTTTGATCAAAGATGCCCAATATTTGGATCACATAGAAGCTTCTGCTTTTATTTCTGCTCTACCAGCTCTTAGGAAGAGGAGTTCACCGTATATACCCTTTTGCATTTTGCTTTTTTGGTGGTTGATATTTTTCTGTAAATATAAGACGTATTTAAAAAAAACTCTCTTTTTGGCTTTATTTCTAACTTTGAAATTCATGAATGGTATTCTGATTTTTTTGTCTTGTGGGTTTCTTGTATGTGTATATATGTATGTATTTGCAATTTTGCATATCCTAATTGTATTGTGTCATGATTTTCTACAAATTTGCTGTATGCATCCTGGATATCATATCCATATTTGTGCAACTCAATCTCCACTGTTCCAGTTACACACTATTGTATTACCATAGCAATAATTTCTAATCTGTGTTTTGATCTGTGATCAGACAAGTATTTCAGGGGGTGTACTGTTTGTTGCTTGGTCTAAAAAATAGATTAATTGTTTCTTTGTCCCAGGCTGGACATAAAGACCGCATGTTAACTGCAAAAAGAAGGGTTTACTATCGAATATTGTTTTCTTGTAGGAGGATCTGTGAGGATTGATCATAGGTGTGTGACACCTTTTTAAAGGTCAGGGCATTTTATAATAGCAAAATAAACCAGAGAGAGGTAGATTGTGCATATTTTAAAAGTATGTTGGGACAAGTATTTGCTATATTTGCTGGACGTTGGAGCTCTAATGTTGACAGAGAGTTCTCTGGAATCAGTCTATTTGATCCATTCCTCATAGATCAGAAAGTACTTGCCAATGCTTATTAGGCATTAATGTACTCATTTGTCTCAAATCAGCCTCATCAGGATCTTTGTATGGTATCACAATTTACAATCATTATGCCTCCTTTACTCTTATTTTGTCTTTTACCCATGCATGTTTGTGTTCAAACTAAAAATAGAGAATCAACTGAGGCTGTTTGATTTCTGAATGTTTGAGCTATCATAGAATTAAGCTTGTGAATTCAATGTTTACTGGATATCCCAAGTTATGTGTTATGCTCATTTGCTGGCTAAAATTTGTATAGCAAAGAAGATGACCTGTTACTTGCAAAGTATTTATAATTGTTTTGGTAAAACTGCATAGCATATGCTGCAAAGTTCAACCAAAACAATTGCTTACAAATGTCAATCTGTGAAAATTTACATTCTGTGAAAACCTACACTCTGATTTGTTATTGGTTGAAAGTTCAAACAAAACACTTACTCACAATATGTCAATCTGTGAAAACCTACACTCTGATTTGTTATCGTTAACTCCACTTGATACTTTTCTGTCTAACTTTGGAGGAATGTCCTTTTTAGCATGGAGTCATGGAGAATGAGACAACAGAGACAAGCACATCTGGCTGTGGTAAGGTGACTTATGTATTCCTTTTCCTTTTTTTGAAAAAATGCAATTTATATTTTGTTGAATTTTCAATATGCTTACACCAAGTCATACATCAAGGGGGCCAAAATCCTATTAATGTTGCTCCCTCTTCCTACACAACCAAGAAGGGCTATCACATCAGCCTTAGCCCCAATTTCTAGAGACTCAGCATCTTCCTAAAGATACTTCTCTTAGTTGTGATCCTCATTTGAAATTTAGTGGAGTCCTCATTGAAGGAGGCGATTAATCTCCTTTTCAAGAAAGAGATGCCTTTAAGCTGAATGGTTCTCCAATGTTCTCTACCTTGCTGCCTGATCATTCAAATACCCCCTAACACTCATCTTTCACTAAAATAGACCAACAAAATGCCTTTAGAATATCACTGAAATCAATTCCGAGAAGGACCAGGCCAGCTTTCATCCACATAAAACATTCTTGGCTTTATTTCTAGCAAATGATATATTTAGGTCAATTCTGATGAATGAAAACCTACCATGAATTCAGGAATCACCCACCATGAATTTCTGTCAAGTCTGTCGGCAGGGAGTATTTTGATGGTTGTTCACTGGACATCGTCTTTGTAATTCAGGTTCACTCATACTTGAAATGGGGGCGCTGTCACGATTGACAGGCAATCCTGAGTATGAGGCAGCAGCATTGCGTGCTCTTCGTAAACTGTGGAGCATGCGAAGTTCTTTGGATCTGATGGGAACCACACTGGATGTACTAACTGGGGAATGGATTGAACATTCATCTGGAATTGGTGCCGGTATGCATTTTGAGCTCTTTGATAATATGCTGGCATGTGTTCTTAAGCTCCTCAATATTTTAATATGCCTGTGTGTCTTGTTAATTGCTGTTGTTTTTGGTATGCTGCCACATTCATTATTGTTTTCAATCTGATGCACGAGCTAGTAAAAGTAGGTAGCAAGCCCTTTTTATGTTTTGGGTGATCTTTGGTCTTATAATATTGAGAATTTGAGCCTATCATTTAAGCCTTAGAAACTAAGCTTATCTTTTACTACCAAGTATCATTTACTTTAGCTATTTATCTGATGATGCTACTAAGTACCTGTGGGAAATGGAGTTTTTAGTTTTGGAAGGGCATAAATTGTTTTCAAGTTTATGCAATAATTTTTAAGCCATTTCTTATAACAATTGCATGCTAGGTTTCAGTTAGCTCTCGTATGATATGCAGTTTCATTTACAATAGGCTACTTAATTGAGTAAAAATTCTGTGTGATTGCTTGATCTGATGCACTGGAAACTGGGATACAATGGTAAATGGCATTTTGGTATATTTGGGTTCATGATGGATGGTTGTTGATGACAGGTGTTGATTCGTTCTATGAATACCTCCTAAAGGCTTACATACTTTTTGGAAGGAACGAGTATTGGGATATGTTCCACTCAGCATATGTTGCCGTGCAGAAGCATTTTCGATATGGTCCATGGTGTGTCAAATAATTACTCTCTTCCCTTTCTTCTGCACTGTGTGGATGAAATCATACATATTGCAATTGGTTGTCTTCTGTTATGGCGAAAGTACTTTTAATTCTATTATTGTAAAGCAAGGTTTATCAGATAAGGTAAGATAACTCTATTAATGTCCAACGAATGACCAAAAATAGGGCAATGGTACTGCTCAGTACAACAGTGTTGATACAAAGTGGGAGTGCTATGGTCACTCCTATAAAAGCAAAAGCATAGAGAATCTATAATATTTAAGCTCTAAGAGCTAAATGCAAAAGCAAACTTGAAAGAACATGAGATCTGGAAATGCAAAAAACCAGATGAATAAAGGAAAAATCTTCCAACATTATCCTCTTAATGGTAGAGCCCTTTTTATGATTTTAATAATTGCTGCTGCAATATTCAGTCTAAGTTGCAGGAAATGTGGCATGAGGGTTCATTACTTCATACCACATATTGAAATGGCATGAAACGTGGGAAATGTGTCTGGTATGGCCTGAAATGTGTTTCACTATTTGGAAACATGTATGGAAATGCCATCTTGTGTTTCCGGGCGGTACTATCATCCGTATGATGCATTTCCTCATCCAAATTGGATTATCTTGACTGTGTTTGATCATAAATGCTGGTAATTTTAAATTCTTAAAGTAAAGGGATAGAAAAAGAAAGAATCATTGGACCTTTAGGCATTAATACGAGGTGCTTTTTTCTTTGGGCATTCCTTTGCAAAGTGTTCAGTCATGGAAAGTATTGCACTTGAAATGGATTTCCTCATACTTCGGCTTCTGGACATGAACCCAATCTTTTAATTGAATTTTGATAGCCTGCAACAAGCCTTTTTTGAGGTCAGCTTCCACACTAATTCTGACACACATATATGCCTTGCGTGGCTTCTAATTTGTCAATATATTAACTTAACATGCTTCCTATTTCCTTCAATGTCTCGTTGCCCCATAGAGTTAAAAGTCTAAATGGGATATGGAACCATATTGGATTTGATATTGGTATCTCATCCTCTAGATCAAAGTTTAGAGTCCAAAGACTCAGATATAATCCATTGGAACCCAAGAACCATGGGCATCCTCTAAGAATTTTGTCTGCTTTTTCTTTTGAAATTTTTGTTCAAAGAGGAAGTAGTAGAACCCCTTCCTGTTGGAAATATTGTTGTCATTGATGTCAAAGGCAAGGGGAGACTACAAATGTCCAAGATAAAGATTGCAAGATGGAGATTGTTGGAAATATTGTTTTCGGAATTTTGATGCTCAGTTTGGATACCCTATCTTTGAAGGCCGTTTTGATCTAGACACCTGACTAATATGGAAGTATAGGTTATATGGTTAGAAAGATTATTCTGCGACCTTTCCAACAGTATATGGAACTCCCTTTAACTCCATAGGAATGAGTAGATATGAAAGGATTTGTAAGGTCAGCCAAGCTAGAATTTCAGGTTGGCATTGCTAAGATATTGAACAATGTTAGGTCAGCCTAGAAAGTGATTTAAGAATAGTATAAATAAGAGGAGCACATCCTCATTTGTTCACTCACTCATCCAAGACATGTAGATCTCTCAGGAGAGGCAACAACAGTAGCAGCAATAGGAGATTGGAGTCTCCAGTTGGTTTGTGCCTACATATTACTGAGTCGGTGCTCAGTTGTGGAGATTGATTGATGTCTCCAGTAGGTTGGTGCCTACATATTACTGAGTAAGTACTCAGTTGAAGAGATTGGTGTCTCCAGTAGGTTGGTGCCTATATATTGTTGAGTTGGTGCTCATTTGAGAGGATTGGTGTCTCCAGTAAGTTGGTGCTTACAAACTTTGCATTAGTTGGTTGGTGCTTACAAACTTTGCATTAGTTGGTTGGTGCTTACATGAATATATAAAGATAAGCTTTTGTGGTTTTCTCTCGAAAGGGTTTCCACATTAAATTCTATGTGCTGTGATTTCAGTTTATGTGCATTAATTGTTTCAAAGTGGATGAATGATTGATGAATGTTTAAAGTACGAAAAAGTATCTTATACTGATTCACCCCCTCCTCAGTATAAGCATAAGTTCAACACTTCCCACAATAAAAGTGACTAATGAAGCCCTTGACCATTGATGACTAGTGGATCTTAATCCAGGCCTCCAGGGCTTTTGGGTTCTACCATGTTCCATTGAACTTATTGATGAGAACATTCTTTGCAAACATTAAGGATTCACTTACTAGGATTCCAAACTTCAATACTAGTCGCAAGGCGACTTCCACTCTCCTGACAAAGCAAGGTGGTAGGCCTTAAAATGATATTTTTTGAGAAGCCAAAAGGCTTTAAATTTTTTAGGACAAACCAAAAAGGTAAACCCTATAAAGAGGAATCATCACTCAACATCAGTAATGTAGATAGAGATAGAAGTAGAGATGTCCTTGTCATCATCTATCATTGTGAGTTGCCGATGCAAAGTTTGATAATGTCTGTTGAGGAGTTCCCAAGGCTGAGAGGGCTTGGCTGGGTGTGGAACAGTTTGTTGAAACTCTTGTGACATTTGAGGCTGAAGATAAAAATCTAGTGATGGGTATCTCATTGCTTGATTGGGATGGGGTTCCTCGTGGATGTGAGACGTCTCCCAATTGAGAGGGAGGATACCTATGGTCTACATCTTTCCTATTAGTGTCAATCTTGACAAATATGTGTATAGCTAGATCTTATCTAGAACCTCAAAATTCTCCCAACCCAAACAAAGAAGTTTCTACCCGAATGGTTGCATAATAGCTTTGTTTCCATATGAAGTTTATGCTAATCATTCTAATCATGTTGCATACCCTTTTGCTTGTTTGTCAAATCATCAAGGTTACACGAACCTGTTAAAAATTGAAAAATGATAGCAATAGCAGACTGTAAAATAAAAAATGCAGAGATGGCTAACTGTAAATACACATAAAATAGAACACAGTAGTTTTCACGGGGAAACCTTTCAAGGACAAAAACCCCAAAGCAATATAATAATAATTTATCTCCAAAATGAGATAGTTGAGTTTGTACAATAGCAGGCTAATATCAAGCCTCTTCAACAATTAGAATGTATTTTACTGACCAAGAGAACCCTGTTCTGCTAATCCTGATCTGTCACTGAGTGCAGCTGATACTAGATGCCTGAAGCTGTTTCAAACTCAGCCTGTACAATCCTGTAGATGCCACTGCCCACTGATGTATACCCTACTGAGGGTGCTGTGACCTGTTTGAGCCCTTTTCTAGGGACTGTTATAATCTGCAGGTGTTTTAATGGCTGCCAAAACTGAGGGACAGACCTTATCTATGAAATTGAGTGAACAGAAAGAATGCCCTAGCAGGGCTCGAGTATGCACAGCAATAAGAACTAGTAAGTGTATAAACCAGCAAGTGAGAAGGTCAACCTTAGCAGGGCTCGGGCATGCACAGTAGTAAGAACCAGTAAGTGTATAAACCAGCAAGTAAGAAGGTCACCCACACATTATCTTTTGAATCAGTCAAATGACACCACTGTACTGTCTTCTTAACACCACCGAACTGTCTTATTGGCACCACTGAACTGTTCTCAGAGCTGTCCTCAAAGCACATGAATTGATTTTGAATGATGAGTTTTCTTTCCATATTTATAGTGGAACAATTTCACACAAAAAATAATGAGGCCGACTTGCATTATTTCAGGCATTAATCATTGAGGCCGACTTGCATTATTTAGCCATTAAATTTAATTTAATCATTGAGGCCGACTTGCATTATTTATGGATGTTTATTTCCATTTAGTGAATTAATTGAGGTCAACCCTTCAATAACATATATATTTATTTTCTTCACATCATTCATTATTTTATTTTGTCTTTCCTCCAATAATGAGTTGACCCAAAATAAATAAATAAATACATATATATATATTTTTTTTCTTCTAATTGGTGGGTTGATGGACCAAGCCAAGTGGTGCTTGGGTTCTATGGTTCTTCAATAAATCATCCAGGTGTTCTTCAAGGTCTTCATGTCCACTCCAAGCGCATCATCATAAGGAGATAAATTAATTGCTTTACTTCACCCTCTTGTTGCCACCAAGACCAAGTGGAGGAGTACATCACTCGCCCAGACCCGGTCTAGGGCTTACAGTGAAATCCTGGTAACTGACCAGGTACCTCCATTCTCCCAGAGAATGGCTCTCAGCCCCAGGCTGAGCTTCCAGTCTCAGACTGGATCAAGATCCTGGTAACTAACCAGGTACCTCCATTCTCCCAGAGAATGGCTCTCAGCCCCAGGCTGAGTTCCCAGTCCCAGACTGGGTCAATATCCTGGTAACTGACCAGGTGCCTCCATTCTCCCAGAGAATGGCTCTCAGCCCCAGGCTGAGTTTCCAGTCCCAGACTGGGTCAATATCCTGGTAACTGACCAGGTGCCTCCATTCTCCCAGAGAATGGCACTCGATGCTGCTCAGGAAAAAAAATCAACACTCCCTCTCAGCGAGAGGGTCATTCTCTGCAATACCAAGCTTGTCTCGAAAGTGCACAAGCTTTGTCAACGACAGGGGCTTGGTCAATATGTCAGCAATCTACTCATCTGTACGAATGTACTGGAGCTTCATGGCACCTCGTTGTACCATATCTCTGATGAAGTGGTACTTCATCTCAATGTGTTTTGACCTGTCGTGAAATACAGGGTTCTCTGAAAGCTTAATGCAACTTTGATTATCGCAATGGATAACACTTGGTTCAAGCTTTCCACCAAACAGGTCAGAGAGAAGCTTTCTAAGCCAAACTGCTTCTCTGCAGGCATCACTGGCAGCAATATACTCAGCTTCTGCTGTGCTTTGAGCTATGGAACCTTGTTTTCTGCTGGACCATAAGATCATGGCTGATCCCAAACTGAAACAGTACCCAGATGTGCTTTTCCGGTCCACTACACTGCCAGCCCAATCGGAGTCAGCATATCCAAGTAGCATTACCCCACTGTTGGAGGTATATCTGAGCCCATATGTGATAGTACCTCGCAAATATCTGAGCACATGTTTGGCAGCTATCCAGTGTATGTGCTTTGGCTCGGACATGAACTGACTCAATGCATTCACTGTATAACAGATATCTGGTCTCGTATGCACTAGATACAGCAAAGATCCAATAAGTTGGCGATACTGAGTAGGATCCACTGCCTGTGAAGAAGTAGCTGAGTCACGTAACTTCTTCAGATTTGATGTCATGGGTACACTCATGGGTTTGTAGTCATGCATCCCAAACCTCTGCAAGATATCAACTGTATACTTTCCTTGAGACAGAAAGATCTCATCTGGCTTCTGCCAGACCTCTAAACCAAGGAAATAGTGCATGAGTCCCAGATCCTTCATTTCAAATTCTGAAGTAAGCTCCCTCTTGCACTGAGCTATCAGTTGCTCCTCTCCAGTGAGGAACAGATCATCCACATATAGGACTAGGATCAAGACATGGTTCTGAACAACCTTAAAGTAGAGGTTGGGATCAGCAGTGCTCTTGGAGAATCCCAAACTGTGAAGGTAACCATCAATCCTGGCATACCAGACCCTTGGGGCCTGTTTGAGTCCATACAAAGCTTTCTTTAGTTTGCACACGAGACTGCATTTCATGTGTCACAAAACCTTCAGGTTGCTCAATGTAGACCTCTTCTTCAACTTCTCCATTAAGAAAAGCTGTCTTTACATCCATTTGATGGAGTTTCCATCCAAAGACAGCAGCGAGAGAGATAATAGTTCTGATGGTGGTATACCTGGCAACAGGAGCAAATGTTTCATCATAGTCTATGCCTTCCTTTTGTGAGAAACCACGTGCCACAAATCTTGCTTTATATTTCTCAATGCTGCCGTCAGCAGCATGCTTGATTTTATAGAGCCATTTGGAAGTTACCACAGACTTCCCTTTTGGTCGAGGAACAATTTCCCACACATCATTTTTCATAATGGAATTATATTCTTCTGTCATGGCATCAATCCATACCTGATGAGACTCTGCTTCTTTGAATGTAGAAGGCTCTGCATCAATGAGCTTACTCATAAGACTTGAGTATTTCTGGGGCTTCTTGCTTTCTCTGAATGTCCCAGATGGAGCTTTATGCTTCTCTGCTTCTTGCAATATTTCTCTTGCCCAAGTAGGTCTTCTCTTGGATGGAGGAGCTTCAAGTAGTTCTTCAGTTGGTCTTTCTGGTTCTGAGTAAGCGTGAGGTTCATCTTCTTCCTCCCTCTGATTCTCTGAATGAGGAGAGTCTGGAATGTCAGAAAGAGATCCTTCTGGATCTTTTGGAAGCTCTTTGGTGTGGCAGAAAACAGCTTCCTCATGAAATATCACATCTTTGCTGATTTCAATGTATCTTTGACCAAGAACATAGATACGGTAGGCTTTTGAATTTTCACTGTACCCAACAAATGTGCCTTTCTTTCCGGAAGGCTCCAGCTTTAATCTCTTTTCTTTTGGCACATGGATGTAGACTGGAGTGCCAAAGATCCTCATGTGGTCAACTGCAGGTTTCCTTCCTGTAAAGACTTCTTCTGGAGTCTTTTCTCCCAAAATGGCATGAGGACTTCTGTTTTGAATATAGACAGCTGTACTAGTAGCCTCAGCCCATAGAGACAAGGGAAGATCTAGATCACACAACATGGCCTTAGCAGCCTCACAGACTGTTCTGTTCTTCCTTTCTGCAACCCCGTTCTGTTGGGGGTTGTAAGGTACAGTCAGCTCCCTCTTGATCCTTGCCTCTTGGCAAAAATCATCAAAATCATTTGATTCAAACTCACCTCCATTGTCTGACCTCAAGATGCGAATGTGTCTTCCTGTCTGATTTTCAATCAGCGCCTTGAACTCCTTGAACTTATCAAAAGTTTCACTCTTAGCCTTTAGAAAGTAAATCCAAGATTTACGAGAGTAATCATCAATGAACAGTACATAGTATAAACAACCACTTAAGGAAGGTGAAGACATGGGTCCACAAATGTCAGAGTGAATCAAATCCAAAATCCCTTTTGATCTGCTGTGACTTTTTGAAAAAGACTTCTTGGTATTTTTACCAAGGGCACAACCTTTGCAAGTACCACTATGTTCATTAGAAAACTCAGGCATACCTGTAACCATCTTTTGAAGACCAGGGAGAGCTGCATAATGAAGGTGCCCAAACCTACGGTGCCATAGCTCACAAGGGTTGATAGTGTTGTGAACCAATGCTTGAGTAGAATGCCCAGATGCCTTGTAAAGGCCTCCCTCTCGAACCCCAATCAATTCTGCTGCACTTAACCTTTCATTCTTTGACCAAAGCAAAACCTTTTTGTCCATGAATATAACTCTGTAGCCTTTGTCTTCTAAGCCAGCAACAGAAAGAAGATTTTTCTTCAAACCTGGAACATATAGTATGTCTTCAATGTGCAACATGGTTCCTGAATCAAGTTGAAATGAGACTGAACCCACTCCCTCTATTTTGTAGGTGGAGTCATCTCCAAGTTCTACTTGAGTGGCAAACTTCTTCTTTCTGTAGCTTGTAAGGGCTTCACGGGAACCTGTCATATGTTATGAGGCTCCACTGTCCACCAACCAAGAATTTGAGCTGTTGGTGATGGACCCTGCTAGGGCAGAAATCAAATAGTATTCTTTTCTTGATTCTTCTTGCTTGGAAGACTTTGTATTTTTCTTCTTCTTTGGTTCTTCTTCTTCAGCTATAGATGCTTGGAATTTTCTTTTGGGCCTTCTCTGTGGCTGCCTACAGTCCCTAGCATAATGTCCCATTTTGAAACAATTAAAACATTTAACTTGTGACATATCAAATTGCCTACCTTGTGGCTTGTTCTCTTTCTTCTTGGGATGGAAGGGCTTCTTGAATTGTTTCTTGGTTTTAGCTGCTAGTGCAAGATTCCCTTCTTTAGGACCCTTAGTTCTGCTCTGTACTCTGCCTTCTTCTTCTAAACAGTCATGCCAAAGTCTCTCAAAATCTGGCTGAGTCTCACGCCCACTAACAGAAGCTAAGAAGGTTTCCCAAGAATTTGGAAGGCCATCAAAAACAGTTTGTACAAGATCATCATCATCTACTGTAACCCCAATAGCAGAAAGTTGATCTCTCACCTGAGCAATCTTTGTGAAGAAGGAGGCCACTCCTTCATCTTTTTCCATCTTCAATGTACGAAGTCTATTTTTCAAGACTCTCTTTTGACTGGGTGCTTTCTTCTCGTACAAATTTGTCAAGGTGTCAAAACACTCCTTGGCTGTCTTCAGTGGTGTTATGGCAGGCATTATATTTTCCTTGACTGAGTCATAGATAATCCTCCTAGCCTTGGCTTGCTTCTTTTTGAATGCTGCCCTTCTTGTGTTTGACGTGGGTTCTTCTACAACATTGATGACCAAGTCATCAAGGTCATTTTCTTCCAAGGTGGCCATAAGCCTTGCTTTCCATGAATTAAAGTTTGCTGAGCCCTCAAGCCTGTCCTCTGGTCTGAAAGAGGTAGAAGAAGCCATCTCTAGTCTGTCTGTGCTGTCCCAAGGTCTATGTAAGACACAGTCGATTGCTCAAACACTGTGTGCTTTACAAGCAGAGCTCTGATACCATGTTAAAAATTGAAAAATGATAGCAATAGCAGACTGTAAAATAAAAAATGCAGAGATGGCTAACTGTAAATACACATAAAATAGAACACAGTAGTTTTCACGGGGAAACCTTTCAAGGACAAAAACCCCAAAGCAATATAATAATAATTTATCTCCAAAATGAGATAGCTGAGTTTGTACAATAGCAGGCTAATATCAAGCCTCTTCAACAATTAGAATGTATTTTACTGACCAAGAGAACCCTGTTCTGCTAATCCTGATCTGTCACTGAGTGCAGTTGATACTAGATGCCTAAAGCTGTTTCAAACTCAGCCTGTACAATCCTGTAGATGCCACTGCCCACTGATGTATACCCTATTGAGGGTGCTGTGACCTGTTTGAGCCCTTTTCTAGGGACTGTTATAATCTGCAGGTGTTTTAATGGCTTCCAAAACTGAGGGATAGACCTTATCTATGAAATTGAGTGAACAGAAAGAATGCCCTAGCAGGGCTCGAGTATGCACAACAATAAGAACCAGTAAGTGTATAAACCAGCAAGTGAGAAGGTCACCCTTAGCAGGGCTCGGGCATGCACAGTAGTAAGAACCAGTAAGTGTATAAACCAGCAAGTAAGAAGGTCACCCACACATTATCTTTTGAATCAGTCAAATGACACCACTGTACTGTCTTCTTAACACCACCGAACTGTCTTATTGGCACCACCGAACTGTTCTTAGAGCTGTCCTCAAAGCACACGAATTGATTTTGAATGATGAGTTTTCTTTCCATATTTATAGTGGAATAATTCCACACAAAAAATAATGAGGCCGACTTGCATTATTTCAGGCATTAATCATTGAGGCCGACTTGCATTATTTATGGATGTTTATTTCCATTTAGTGAATTAATTGAGGTCAACCCTTCAATAACGTATATATTTATTTTCTTCACATCATTCATTATTTTATTTTGTCTTTCCTCCAATAATGAGTTGACCCAAAATAAATAAATAAATACATATTTATTTTTTTTTCTTTTTCTAATTGGTGGGTTCATGGACCAAGCCAAGTGGTGCTTGGGTTCTATGGTTCTTCAATAAATCATCCAGGTGTTCTTCAAGGTCTTTATGTCCACTCCAAGCGCATCATCATAAGGAGATAAATTAATTGCTTTACTTCACCCTCCTGTTGCCACCAAGACCAAGTGGAGGAGTACATCACTCGCCCAGACCCGGTCTAGGGCTTACAGTGAAATCCTGGTAACTGACCAGGTACCTCCATTCTCCCAGAGAATGGCTCTCAGCCCCAAGCTGAGCTTCCAGTCCCAGACTGGATCAAGATCCTGGTAACTGACCAGGTACCTCCATTCTCCCAGAGAATGGCTCTCAGCCCCAGGCTGAGTTCCCAGTCCCAGACTGGGTCAATATCCTGGTAACTGACTAGGTGCCTCCATTCTCCCAGAGAATGGCTCTCAGCCTCAGGCTGAGTTCCCAGTCCCATACTGGGTCAATATCCTGGTAACTGACCAGGTGCCTCCATTCTCCCAGAGAATGGCACTCGATGCTGCTCAGGAAAAAAAATCAACAGAACCGTGGGTGCGATCGGATTCGGCTGAAGAATCGGATACGGGATTCGACACTTGTCCAAAATTAGGATTCGGTGATTCAGAACCCTAACCCTAGTTTTTTATAATATATATAATAAAATAATAATAATAATTTAATATATATTTAAAAATTAAAATTATAAATCTACAATTTTATAAAAATCACAAATTTAAAATCATATCAACTTGTGTATGGTCAAATGATAAATTGCAATTGTGTCAAAACTAGATACGAAAAAATAGCAGCATCAATAATCATCCACCAGTGCACACTATTCCTTTCATCTTCCTATTCAATTTCGGGACAGACCAAGAACACAGACAAAAATAATTTCACTTTTATTAAGTTTCTCAATCTTTCTTCTTTCAAACTTTTCAATGTTTGAAAAAATCTAATCTCCAAGCTCCTTTAAAACACTTCCAATCTCCTTCACTCTTATAACTCCCTTTTTCTTATTCATATAACTCCCACTTTCTTGTCCATGTCATAAAGCAATGATCCATTCAAAAGCCTTTCTAAATATCTAAATGAATACTTTTGAAACATTGAATATACTTTATGCATTACTTGATATACCACCCCAAAAGTGATTTCCTTAAAACCTGTGCATATATCACCTCAAAAGTGATTTCTTTAAAACCTGTGCATATATTTTTTTTATATGTAAAACCTTTGACTATGCTTTATGCATTCCTTTATAAGCCACCTAAAATATGACTTCTCCAAAACATTTGCATAAAATTTAATCAAATGTGAAAGATAGCGTATGAACTTAACCTATACAGAGTAAAATAATGTCATGTAATTTGCCAGTTTTTGGGAAGATGAGATTGTGATGGTCCACACGCTACTTGGAATGCATTGGATCGACATTGGCAGACTCTTTCTTACGTTCACAGTGCACTCTTGAATGGAGCTTCACATACCAATTCACGGGTTCTAATGCAGCTTTGCATGATGCCATTGCTCCTCTTATTTTCGCTAGGCGAATGCACGTGGCCTACTCTGCAATGAAGGCATTTGTTGTCTCTTTAGGAATCAATTCCTCCATTAGGAACTGTTTCATTAAATCATGGAAACGAATCTTTAAAACGAAACCGAATCCCCGGTCACAGGAACCGAATCCGAAAAGAGGATCCGTATCCCTGGTGACAGGAACCAAATCTGAAAAGAGGATCCATATCCCTTGAAAAATCCAGAGAATCCTCCTAGAATTGGAATCGAATCTCCGGATCCCCGATTCGTGTGCGATTCGGAGGCTTGGAGGCCGAATCCGGTAACTTAGCAAATCATCTATTTGTCCTCCAAATGGAACGATTTCCATTATAAAAAAGCAACAAAGAGAACATTTTACTTGGTGACGATCCAAACTCAAAATGCTTTGGGAATTTTGCACTTCGATGTAACATGTTTAACTATTTCAAGTTTGCCGCAAATTGCACAACATCGATTTGTAAGGCCAATGTGATGCAATGTATCTTTGACTTTAACCACTAAATTTTATGAGCAACCAACCACCCAAGTACTCTACTTATAAAAGAATAGTGGATTTGCCATATACCTTGACAACTCCCAATCCACCTTGTATTAGCATTCCAAATATTTCACTTCTTGTTAAGGTGATCTACAATTGGATAAGTTTGCTGAATCCAACAATAGAGCTCTTTTGTGATGTAGTCCATAAAAGGCTTCCCATAAGAGCACTTCTAGTTTTTCAAAGTTGGTGCACGAGACTCCAAATTTAGCTTTAGCAAAATGTCATCTAGAATTTTTTGATTAAGTGCAGTGACAGCAGGTTGGTCCAGACGCCACATCCTAGAGTCATTGAGACAAATTAAAAGTTCTCCAAGAAAGCCATTTTACCCGATTCTTTGTACTATAAATCTGCAGTGTTACACAGGTACGCGTCCCCAAGGGTAGGAAATGCTCTTCCACGCCCCCTCACGTATCGAAAACTTGGAAACTCCATTGGAAGCGCCCCCCCCACATTTCCGTTTGAAGGAAACTCAAGGAAACACAGAAGGAAAACGGTCCCCTCCTAAAAATGGCATCCCCACGTTTCCTTTGACTGTTTTTGACCAAAAAATAAAAAAATAATAAAAAATTAAATGACAAAGGGCCACGCCGTCCACTATTTTCCTTCTCTCTAGCCTTGATTTCATTTCGCTGTCCAATATGGTTGTATTTCCGATTTTGTTTTATCAGTTATAGTTTATGTATGGTAACTATTGTTGTATTTCATTTTATTTCACTTGATGTATGCTGTAAACTTGTATTAATATTTGGATTATAAAATTAAAGACTTTAATGACTTGTGCTCCAACTTTCAATTTTTATGTATCTTAATATAAATTTTGTAATATTTCTAGCAGGGTTCCCTTTGTTGAAAACCCCAACGTCCCCTTTGACGTTTCCTAAAATTTGAGGGAGACTTCTATATAGGCCACTCCTGCATTTCCCCGTTCCCACGTCCCTGAAACTTGGTGAACATTGTAAATCTGAGGTTTTTCTATGGTAATTGTCCATATGAATAAGGCCATAAAAAGTACACTATAGCTTCTGAGATTAGATTCTCACTCTATATCATGGTAATTCATACACTAATAAATGTCAGATCACTTGTGTATTTCTGAGTTCATCATAGCTTTGTTGTATCGCTGATAGTAGTTGCATTGCTAATGATTCAATGATTAAAGTTTTTTTTTCAAATTAATTTTTTAGTATATGAAGATAAAATGAAAAAATGATTAGGAGGATACACTAAATGCTTGTAACTGCTTCTAATACTTAGAGGCAACTTGGAATTTTGTCTTTAAAATTTCTCTGAACTTACAGGTATCATGAAGCGGATATGAGGACAGGAAAAGCGACATATTGGCAGCTCACAAGTCTCCAGGCCTTTTGGCCTGGTCTGCAGGTAGCTATTAAAGGAATTTTTGTGTCTATCTTTTAATGGTTACTCTGTATTTGAGATGAATGTGTGGGATTCTAGCATGATAACTGGTTTTTTGGCTAATTCTGGAAACAGATTTTGGTTGGTGATATTTCAGCAGCAAATTTGTCACACCGTGAATTTTTTTATGTTTGGAAGAGATATGGAGTTATGCCAGAAAGGTATTTCAATTTCTTTTCTTCATCTCTCCTAGTAGCGCTTTTGGTATTTTTCTTTAAGCTGTTTTTGGTGACCATCTTTCAAAATTCTGGCTTTTTGTTTAAACAATGCTATTATGCTAACCTACATACACTGTTAAATCAGTTGATTCTCTTTATTCATGAAATTACCTAATTCAAGATTTTCTTGCTCGTCTTTGATAACTTTTGGAGCCATTATGCAGTATTAACCAAGCAACCATATATTATTGCATGTGTTTCTATCTGAAGGACACAATATTCCACAACACACACATGGAATGCAATATCTATCAATAAGGAGATGTTATCCATGTCATAAGGAATGATTTACGTGGATGATCTGAGCGCAAGCTTTGGAAGAAGTCTTCGATCCTCACATCCAACGCCTACAAATCTTTGATTCTACCTCTGTGGATGAAAGTGAAATTGTTGTCTGCTTCTTGTAGGTCAATGAGATTGCCGAATCCAACCTGAATACATATCATCTAGATTTTCTGTTTGATGATCCAGCCCAGTGTGAATCTATGAAACCTGTTAAACTGAAATTTGTTCCTAACAGAGTCTTCCCTGCACATACCTCAATATCCTCTTTGCATTTTTCCACTGCATAACTATTGGCAAAGTCATGTATCTGGAAATAAGGCTTATTAGAAAGCTAATCTCCAGTCTGGTATAAGTTAGATAGATTAGATTTCCTACCAATGTCAGAGGGATCACAAGTCAAAGTTGCCAAACCACTAGTTTGACTTGTATTGGCCAGGAAACTAGGTTTTGTGGGTCCGCCTGAGCCAAACTTGTGGTTGACCGAGTTTGACTAAGTCACTGTGAGTTTCAGTCGTTATTCCCAAGTTTGAGTCACCCATCTAAACTTAAAATCCCTCCTAAACCCCCACTGTTCTCAATTCTTATTCTGTTTGGGTGAATTTCCTCTCTGCTAGAGTGATTGCAAGTGACAAACAGACTGAAGGAGGACAAAGTGATGCATCAAGGCCCCAGGGCACCCACTGACACTTGTTGACCATCTATCAACACATCTGGGCATCTAAGGCACCCATTGACACTTGTTGGTCATCTATCAAAGCAGCTGGGCATCTAGGGCATCAAAACAGAGGGTTTCTTTCGAAGTACTACTCAGCAAGTGGCTGTTACAGGCCTCTTGCAGCTTGTTTTTCACCCTTGGCGGTACCTCTACATGCTATTTTCGTCCTTTATTCATTTCCGTTTGTTATTTAATTTTGCCACAAAAACTAGCACCCTAAATGCAAGGACTCAAAGGGGTTCTAGTCAAGTACAACTATGGAAATAGAGTAGCTGTCACCTACAACTACTTCCCTTCACTTTTAGTGATTTGGAAAAAATCGCTAAGGGGGGATTCCCCAAATGCCACTATGTCAAGAGTTTAGGCAAATTATTGTGGTAGCCAAAAGATTAGATCAAGAAAATGTAAAACAAGAAGTTAAAGATGATCATGGAAGTCCATCTCATTAAACATCATTGATCAAAATAAAATTGTTGTAGAATGACAAGTAAAGTGCTGATTAACCATGAACCCAACTCATTGAATATGCTGATTTAAGTGATTTTGAAAATGGCTCAAAAGAAATGCAACTTGTAAAACCATAAACTCTATTCTATTGCTGGGATTGCCAATAGAATAGAGTGTTCAATTTCAGAAACTCTCCCACAAATTTAAAGATTGTTACAAACCAATTAAAGAGTTATGAACTGAAAATAATATGGTCATTAACAAATGAAAACCTCAGCAACTTAGATGTGTGAACATAAGTGCAGAATTGCTGGGTAATCAGTGTCTTTGTGGCATTAACATTTGACAAGTGGTTAATTTCAGATCTATTAAGTGCTGAGTAATTGATCAAGAATGCTTGAGATAATCAACTGAAAAAACCCTTAAACGATCAAAATTTTAGCCCATTCAAAGATATGTAAAATGATTAAATTCAGAGCTAACTAAATATGAAAATAACATTCACCATAAGCTAATTTTGTTTTGTGGACCAGCAAGCAAAGAATCATAAAAAAAATGTAACCATGAGATTAAAACATGAACTATTGCTTGCATATTATGAACTTAATGAAAGTTAATTTTCCAGATTTAAAATAAAAATTCTTTGAAAGAAAAGAATGATTTTGTTGGAGAGAGAGAGAGAGAGAGAGATGATCTCTATGACTAGTACCTTTAGTCTAATGAAAAGGGCATGGGGTCATTATAGAAGAAAGTGAAACTATTAGGGATCATTATTAATGTCTAACAAATGACCACACAAGTAGGTCAATGGGATTGCTAAGTACCAAGATGCCAATACAAAGAGGGAGCACTAAGGTGGCTCTTATAAATTGAAATGGAGAAAGAAAAGTAAGACCAAAACCTAGATATCCTATTCCACACATGGAGAGCCGATCTAGGAGAAAAATTTACAGATATAGTAGATCTAGGGCCTGTGAAACAAAAGGCATATGTCTGTCATGTTACATCGGAGCCATCTCTCCTAACATCCGAGGCCGACCGGAGGAAGCTCAGAGTAGAAACCTGTCCAGAGGAAGAGCTGGAAGAGGAGGTAGATGCAGAAATGTGTCTCTGCCTGGAGTGACGTGCCCGCCAATGTGCTCTAGAAGAAACTGGCTGACAGCTGGTACGAGATTGAGACTGTCTATGTCGCTGGGGTCAGGCAGAAGAGGAGGAAATCCTTCACACCCTAGTCTTGGTCTTTGATAGCCAAGTAGTGCTTCTTTTGTCCAAGTAAAGGATTTCAAATGCTGAAAATCCCTTAGTAAACCTGCAAAAAGACTACATAATCTACCCAAGAGAGGCAAATATCATGTGCTGAAATGTTGCTTATCTTATTAGTTAAATCATGTAGCATGAATAAAAAATGTTACCTTAATCACCATGCATGCTTGAACAAAAGGAAATAAAACGTGGACATTCTTCACCCCTTGTTTCAAATTGCTTTTAAAAGTAGCCCGACACACTTAAATAAATTGGATTCCTACTAGGTCTATTTGTCAATGTGGCAAATGACTCTTTCCCAAGATGCTGGATCAATTTTATATTTGGAGTTGCAATGCAGGTACCTCTTGGATATACACACGTTGCACCCCACAGAGAAATATTACCCATTGCGTCCTGAACTGGCAGAGTCCACTTTATTTCTATATCAGGCAACCAAAGGTATTCTCTATTAGAACAATTTTACCAACTTACTTGTTATTAGTCTTTTATACTGCATTTGATTCTTTGAGGTTAAATTCTTATTAACACTGAATGCTTCTGTTATTCTTTCACAGATCCCTGGTACCTAGAGGTTGGTGAGACAATTGTTAACTCATTGAATGTTTACACCCGTGTAAATGGTGGTTTTTCCAGTGTGAAAGATGTGACTACAATGGAATTGGAAGATCATCAACACAGCTTCTTTCTTGCTGAAACGTAAGTCTAGTCAGACTTCATAAGATGATTAATGCTACATTATAAGCCAATTCAAATAAACAGTTTTGAGCTGTCTAGAATCTAGAATCTAGATTACAGTTAATTGTAAAATAAAGTTGCCTCTAACTGACTAACATTTTTACAGGTGCAAATATCTATATCTCCTCTTTGATGATACATTTCTAGTGGAACAGAACTATATTTTCAGTACTGAAGGTCATCCTTTTCCAGTACAAAATTCATGGCATGAGTGGGTTCCATCCATCTATAAGGAAGGTGATGCATTTGTAAACAAGGTATGACATCTTTGAATAAGCCTGCATTTATAGTTAGGAATGAATCAATGATTATATTTTCAGTTATGAAACTGTTGATATCCTGTTATTCGTTGAAGTGTCTCGCCTGTAATATTCTAGGGTAATATTGTTCTTTTACACCTTATATTTATAATATCTCCATGTTATATTATTTTGGACACGTTCAGCACAAGTAGAACAGATCCCATAAAGTTAGATATTCTTTCCCCTAATCTAAGTGCAATTTGTAAATTCCAACTAATAGTGGATGAACAGCTAATCTGGGTCATCTGTAATGGGACATGTGGGGTTATGACTGTATATGGGACATAGAAAGAAGTTGGTAAAGGGATTTAGACATCCAGGTTTTTGAAAGGATAATTTGCAAGTGCTCAATATCTGCAGATGTTTGGTGAGGAGGCATTTTAGTCAAGTTTTGGCTCATGAAATGTCATAACTCTTTTTGATGACGTGGTTCCTCTATTCCTATTTTTTCTTTTGGGTATCATATAAATATTGCTTATTCACGACGAATAACTGTAAAAGTGGACACTTTCACATTATGAACTTGTAGAAAAGAGAAGCAAACTGGGTTTTGGTTGATATCAGATCATTGCGAGTGAGAAGTTTTGTATCAAATCAAGATAGCAATTTGTAGCTTGTTCGTCCCTTAATAGTCCAGCACTTGAATTGCTGCAATGTTTCATCTTTCCAGGTTTTATCAATCAAGACTTATGCAAAATAAATTTTTTTGCCTCATGAGCTCAGTCTAAGCTGTACTTGCTAAGCATTACCTTTTTCTCCCTTTGACATTATCTCCCCATTGGTGAATGAAAGATTTCCCAAGCAGTGATCAAAAAATTATCGCATAGAATACAGTATATACAATGTCACACGGTTCGGGTTCGGCAACCTTTAAGTTCGATTCGGGTTCGGATTTTTCGATGAGGTTCGGATGAAGTTCGGCATTAGGTTCGTCTATATACAATTTTTTAATAATAATAATAATAATAATAATAATAATAAAAACATTTAATTATAAATATCAATAAACATATATAAGTAATATAATTAAAAATAATGATTAATAAATACTTATAAATAACTTAACCATAATAAAACGATCATAAATGCTTTCATTAAAATTTAAAAAGCAATAAAATTATCCACATTATCGTATAAACATTTGACCATTATAAACATTATCGTGTAAACATTTAAAATTTAAAAAGCAATAAAATAATTTAAATGCTTTTATCAAAATCTAAAACAATTATCGTATAAACATTTGACCATGTTTATCCACATAAACGTTTACTCTCTAATCGCAAAGTCGCGTTGTTGTTCACAAACCAATTGACAGAGTGATTCGTATTCCTTGGCGGCTTGGGATTTGTTGGTCATCGCTCGACGCTCCAATCAACAAAGGATCTGGCTCAGATGCAAAGGCCCAACGCTCTGCGGATCGAGCTCACTGGGTGTCGCAGGGTGCTCATCGCTTGGGATTTGTTGGTCATCACGGGGGTTGTTGGTCGAAACCCTGTCCGCGGAAAAAGTGAAAACCCTGCCAAAATCGTGCTCGAACTAGTGCCAAACCTAAACGAATTTTTAAAAAAAAATTAGGTTCGCCGAACTTCGAACCTAGAGGTTTAGGTTCGGCGAACCCTGTGACTTAGAGTATATACCCAATTAAATGGGGGCATAATCACATTGGGAGCTCAGGATACCTTAGTTTACTTCTGCTTTGTTGTAACTTTTGAATAGTCAATGCCATCTGACTTCACACATTTGTCTTCTAATACCAGGCTGGCCTCTCTAGGTTATTCTTTTGATTAGTTTTCAAGGTCCAACTTACATTCTCCCTTTCTTTCAACTATTTTATGAGCAGAATATTTTTGGTTGAATGCATGATAATGTTTTGGTAGCATGGCTGTTTTACAGTTTACCATTAAATAATTTGCTATGTACTAGGAACTTCTAACCCAAGTTTTTCATTTATACAGAAAGGAAAGAAAAACTCATTTCAAAGTGCCATGTCATCAATGTTGTGTCCTGCTGTAAGCATCTCAACAGTTCAAGGCAAACTCTGGATTGAGAGTGCATGCCATGTGCTTGACAAGAAATCAAATCACAGATGCCAATCAGATGATGAATGTGGAGTGGATGCAACAACATGCAGGTGGAGAACTTGTAGCATTGCTGGGTATTGTGGATTGTGGCTAATTGGGCACTAACTATAGTAAAAGACACTCTTGCATGTAATCTAATTCAATTATTCCTTTTCTATAAGAGGAAGCAGCTGGATAAAAGACGAGGTGGGACACAATAGTTGCTTGTCCCATTTGTAACTATAGAAGCTAGAACAAATTTATTTCAATCCATTTATTTATGCCCAACTACACATCCTGGCCTATTGTGTACAACCTCCATCACCCTCTGAATGTATCACTAAATTGTGTAGGTTTCCATTTGATGTTCTATGGAATGAATATGCATTTCCAAATGTTGAAGTTTTAATAATTTTTATCACATTTGTCAAAGGTATTTTAGACTATTAAGCTCAAGTTTTACTAAATTATTCTACATTTCTACCTGAACTTGCTTTTCGTTTGGAAACTCTATTCACAGTACAGTAGACTATAGAATGCTAAAAACTGGAATGTGAGCAGAGTGTTGCCCTGAAAGCACAAACTCTGCCTAACTTTCAGAAGACACCTATGTTGTATATTATGAAGCATCCTAGTACACATACATTCACGAAGTAGCATTGGGATTTAAGCATAATCAACAAATGAAGCTCACCAATTTGATGCAGCTTATTATCAGCACCAGATTTCCATGAAAAGATATACAAACTTTTTATTGCAGAAAACTTATTTTTAGAGGACCGTTAAAGAGGTCCAATCAACTAAAAAGTTGAAAATATTTAGCTTACTATAATAATAGTAAATTATAGAGGTCCAATCGACCAACAACTTGAAAAACATTCTAATTTAAGAGAATCAGAGTCTAGATCCATAGGGATAGTATCCAGTTTGGGCCTATAATTAGGAAGCCCATTCTTCTGTGATACCCTATTTTTGTTATGAAGTATATTTACAATCATATGTCGATGTTGTATGTTGTGATTTAAATGAAATTACAATGCCAAGGATAGAAGGTCATATAGGACATTTCATAATGTTCGTTACATTAAGTCACTTGGATATAATAATAAATCAAAAGTTATATTAGAATGTTACTAGATCTGAGGGTATATTAGTCTGTTAATATGTTTTAAGTTACTTGGTTATAACTATAAATCTAAAGTTATATTAAAATGTTAATAAAAATACAAGTGGACACCCCAAGGAAAATAGAGGGGAGGCTATGATATGATGTGGAAAACTAAATCCAAGTATCATAATTTTAGGTGACAATAAATTAAAATGAGAGAGATTGTGTTTTGATAGAAATTGATACATCACCTCCATCCATATATGACTGAATTTTTTTTCTTTTGTTTAGATCTTATATAAAACAGTGTTGTAACTATTGGTATCAACAATATGTCGCAGAGGGTCATGAAATGTAAATATTGAAAACTTGGGGGAAATATTAGCAAATTTGAAAACGTACATTTTTATGTCCATATAACAAAAATTCTAAGCTAACAACATCAAATAATGACATTTCTGTAGGTATTTGGGAAATGAGGCAGGGAAAGAACACGCCTTTAAAATTTCTGGATTATAATGTGATGGATGTCATAGGGAGAGGGAAAACTAGATATGTCCAAAACTGCATCTGAAATAAAACAAAAGACAAAGTTTCCTGCAAACTGACTACAGTTTTAGTCGAGGCACAGAAATAGATAATTCTCCTCCAAAGGTGTTGGGCATTTCTCAGAATTTTGCAATTGAAACATTGACATTGCAAGGTATCTCCCAAATTATATAGGTCAAAATACATTTACATCATTTTTGAATAATGTAATAACATAGATTTTAAAAATAAAGTAACAAGGATGGCCTTCCTTGTGAGAGAGAAGCTGTCAAAACAATCAAATCGCTTGAACCTGGGAAAACTATTAGCAAACTTGAAAACATAAATTTTTATTTTCATTTAAAAAGAATTTAAACTAACAACATCAAATAATGATGTTTTTGTAGGTATTTGGGAAATGGGACACAGAATATGCCTTTCAAATTTCTGGAAAAGAAATGGGATTATAATGTGATGGATGTCAGATGGAGAGGGAAAATTGGATATGTCCAAAACTGCATCCGAAATAAAACAAAAGCTGAAGTTTCCAGTGAATTAGCTATAGATTTAGTCAGGGCATGGAATGAGATAATTCTGCTCCAAAGGTGTAAGACATTTCTCAGAATCTTGCAATTGAAACATTGACATTGCAAGGTACCTCCCAAAACATATAGGTCAAAATACCCTTACATCATTTTTGAATAATGTAACGACGTAGATCATAAACATAAAGTAGACAATGATGGCCTCCCTTGTGAGAGAAGCCTCCAAAACAATCAAATCCCTTGTGGAATATCTTAACTACTGTAAGAAGAAAAAAAGATGATAGATGGAGACATTAAATTGTCCAGTATATTAAATATTTCTATCGGATTTACCATCTGCAAGAATAATTGAACTTGGAAATTTTTATCAATTAATTTGTGTGAAGGAAAACACAATAGGTATGTCTTTTAATTAAATTTGTTTTGTTTTGCGAAAAAAAAATTAAACAAAAAATTAAATTGGGTGAGAGATTGGTATGCGCTATTGTGGTTGAACAAAAAATAAAAACATGAGTACTATGCCCTAAAAGTGCTAATTATTTAATGTGGTTTCTTGTATTTGGTTGATATATGGAGTGTTAGAGCAATATTATATTATTTCTATGTGGCTCACAACCAGCACTAGAATGGATGAAGGGCACCTATGAATTAGATAATGTGAGTAGTGTATGTAGTTTAATTTTCAAGTTGACCAAAGAGATTCTAAAGCGCATGTGGGAAAGAAACCCATACAAGAGACAAAAAACACATTAGATGTTGAGTGAGTACTTGTATATGGTTAAATTGACAAAAAAGTAGTTTAATAAAATATTTATTTGCATGATGAAATGTTTCTTTAACTTAATTGAACAATGCATGTAGGTCATCCATGGATTTTTGAGGCACTTCTAGTCAACACATGCCATATTGATTCAACTTCAGTTGACATATCCACCTATTCAAGTTCCACATCCTGTAGCAATACACAAAAAACATAATAAATAGATACTTGTAGAGTGATATGCCAATTGCAATTGTGAAGATTCAAAAACCTAGATGTCATTTGTCGATTCAAATATTAAAGCCAGAGTTGACTGAATATTTTTAATGTTGACTTTCATATTAATTTGCATTTTTTAGTACTATGGTTATGGCTAGTGATATTTCATTTTAAATATGTTAAGCCCTATATATTGTGACATTACATTTATATTGTTATATTAATATTGTATTTATTGGTTGACTATGACCTTAATTGTAATTGTACCTTTTGTCTCCTACATATATACCAAGGACACCTAGCTTTAGGATCATTTCATTTTGTCTTGTGTATCTGGTACATTGTATAAAGAGGTTGCCCTCTCAAAGAAGCTTTTTATTCATCTTTTTAATTCTTTCTTAAGGTGTTGGATTACTCTTTCTTTCTTATTTTACGCTCTCTTGGGGAATTTGGTGCATAACATTTGGTATCAGAGCTTGGACGCTTCCCAAATGAGTCATCTTGGCATTTTCAATATAACTTTTTCTTGGGACTTTTCAGATAGCAAAACTTGGAGGAGCCTTAGAGGACACAATGAGCTATTTGTGATACGGATTTCAAGTCTTGATTTATTAGAGATTCAAATTTATACCTTGTGGAAGTTTGGATTTTTTATTAGTCCAAAAACTAGTCTCAAACATGTGTTCTCGGTAAAACTGTTATATATGAAACATGAGAAATCCAAATTGAGTGTGACTTGTTGTATTAGAAAGAAGATAAACCATAGTATTTGTGGTACAATTTTCAGAATCAAAGAGAAAATTAGACACGAGACATGTTGTACAAGTTCATTCTCCTGAAAGGTGCAAAAAACAACTAGTTTTGGAAAAGTTATCATAACTTTCTCTAGACAAATCAAGATTGGGCCAAACTTGTGGCATTGAAGAGAAGACATACCAGGCTGCTGCAGGATGAAATTTTAGACTAAGAGGGGCCAGAATGTCAGAGATAATTTAGGAGCAAGGTTAGTTGCCAAGACAACCTACAAATCGGGTTTCACAAGGTATGCTAACTTGAAACTTGCATAACTTTTGATTGGAGTATCTGTTTTGTTTGATCCATAATGTGTGATAAAGAGGAAATATAGTTTATATTTGTGGGCTAAAATTGAAAGAGGTGGAGAAAAATTTTCTGCACCCCTAAAGC
Organism: Larix kaempferi; assembly: GCA_027924585.1. NCBI lineage: Eukaryota > Viridiplantae > Streptophyta > Pinopsida > Pinales > Pinaceae > Larix > Larix kaempferi. Next base: position 8,234,250 of record BSBM01001166.1, on the reverse strand, counting down.
TTCTTGAAGACTCAACCGTGACACAAGACAAGCATGATGAATTGAACTTCGAGATGTCCAAGCTTAGCGAAAAAGTAAAAAAATGGAAGATACAATGTTTAGAAAGGTGGACATCATGGATATGGTAAATAACGATGATTTTCGAGCATTAAAATATGATACATAAGACCTCAAAAAGAACCTTAAAAGCATGATGGAAGAACTTATGAAGGTTAAGTCAACACTTCTAGGAGATGATAAGAGCGACTTGTTCCAGTCATAGCTGAAGGAAATTGAGAAACAATTAGAAAATAAGAGATCCGAGTCCTCGAAAATTGATAATCGACATCAACATGGGTTCGATTTAAGACCAAGGAACTACTTCATTCCAAAGATTGATATGAAAAAGTTTGATGGAAATGATCCAATAACATGGATATTCTAGATGGAACAATTCTTCGATCTACACAAAGTGCCAACTTTACAAAATGTCACTATTGCATCTTTATATTTAGAACTTGATCAATTTGTATGGTACCAATGTCTTTGTGATCATAAAAATGACACTATTATTTCTTGATATGTATTTATGGAAGAATTGATAGCACATTATGGGGATATTAAGAGTATCACGTTTAGCCTATTGATAAATCTCAAGCAAAAAGGTCCAGTTACAAAGCACATTAAGCAGTTTTAGAAGATGAGTCTCATAGTGAAGAGCACTCCAGAGGAAAATTTGTTGGATCTCTTTATGGACACTCTAAAGGAAGGCATTCAACACGAGTCATGTCTATTTGAACCTAAATCATTGGAGAAAGCTTTTATTTTGGCAAGGAAAGTTGAAAGTAAAATTAGAGCTACTAGAAAGGTTGCTACTACCACCTATAGAGAGGGAAATGTTTTCTCCCCCAACCTCAATTAGCCTACAAGGTTGATGCCTCAACAAGTGGAGGAAATAAGAGAAAAGAGATTATGTTTCAATTGTGAAAGCAAATACAATAAATGGAATTAGTGTAGTGAGAAGAAACTATTCTGCATAGATTGTGAAGATGAAGATGATATAGAACTAGAACGATCTCAGGAGGTAGATCTAGAAGATACTACTCCAACTATATATTGCAATGCATTGACAAAAATTAGCATTCCTCAAACTCTTGGGATAGAAGGATATATAAAAAAAAGGTAACAATGTTGATTGATTTTGGTAGTACCCATAACTTCATTAATTGCAACTTCGCCAAACTTCTCAATTGTTTTATATATCCAACTCCAGAATTTCAAGTAATGATTGTAGATAGAGGTACAATAAATTGTTCAAGGAAATTCCATAGTATTAAGCTTACTATGGGGGAGTATTTATTGGAAAGTCTAATGATTGCAATTCAAATGGGTGGTGTTGATGTTGTACTAGGGGTCCAGTGGCTAGAATCATTGGGAACAATGGCTCTTAATTTTCAGGAACTTTTCACGAGATTCTCTTCAGAAGGAAAGGAAATTGAACTGAGAGGTATTCCATGGAAACCCTCTAAAGTGATAAGCTCTAACAACATGACAAAATTGCTAAAAAAAGGACACTATGGAATAATTGCAGAATTGTGCTTGTTAGATGTTCAAGCATCTACACCCTCTATTATAGTGGATCTCCAAGAAATCATTGACAAGCATTCCAAGGTATTTGGAGAAATGTCTAAAGGTCTTCCACCTACTAGAGATCATGACCATGCTATTCACTTGCAACCAGGAAGTGCACCCCCTAACATCAGACCCTACAAGTATCCATGTGCACAAAAGTGTGAAGTTGAAAATATGGTTCAAGAAATGTTAGATGCAAGCATTTCAACCCAACCAAAGTGCTTTCTCTACACCAATGGTGATGGTTCATAAAAAGGAAGATTCACAGCGTATGTGTCCAAACTATATAGAGAGATCAATAAGATGGCCATCAAAGATAAATTTCCTATTCCAGTCATCAATGAACTATTAGATGGATTACATGAAGCAATTTTCTTTATTAAGTTAGATATTTGTTCTGGATATCATCAAATCAGAATGGGGAAATGAGATATTTCAAAAATAACATTTAGAACATATCAAGGTCATTATTAATTTTTGGTGATGCTATTTGATCTTACCAACACACCTTCCACATTTCAAAGCTTGATGAACTCTTTGTTTAAACCCTTTCTTAGAAAATTTGTGTTAGTATTTTTTGATGATATACTAATCTATAGCAAATCTCGGGAAGAACATGCACACCATGTTGACGAGGTCTTAAAACTATTGGAAGAGCACCAACTATATGCCAAGCCTTCTATATGTGCCTTTGGGATTCAAGAAGTGGAATATTTGGGTGAAATCAGACCCTAACAAAATTAAGGCTATCATGGAATGGCCAATTCCCAAAACCTTGAAGAATCGTAGCAGCACCTCGAACCATTAGAGCAAATTTGGGGTCTAAAATGGGCCTCATAAGAAAAAGAGCCAACCATAATTTCTTGATGAGTTGGAATTCAAAAACCAATAGAATTTCCAGAAAGTGTCAACCATAATGGTTGACTTGGCATATTTGTCATAAAAACTATTTTTTTTCTTCGTATTTTCAACATATCTCCTTATGGTTTTACTCAAATTTCGAGTGAGAGAACTCGTTGGATGCATAATTAAATTCCACATCCAATGAGTATTCACACCGCATACTTTTGATGGACCCCACCCAACGAAAAATGATAAATACATAAAAAACATGTTACTTTTTTAAGTGACGTTTTTTTTAATATATGTATTTATCGTTCTCTGTGGGGTGGTGTCGATAAAAAATTTGCAGTGTGGGTACTCGTTGGATGCAAAATTTAATTCTGCATCCAACGAGTGCTCTAGTTCAAAATTTGAGTAAAACCATAGGGAGATATGTTGAAAATATGAAGAAAAATGTAGTTTTTTCTCTCTTCCTCCAAAATTCATAAATATTATTTTAACTATTATTTTATTATTTTCTTTAGGAGGCTCATTTTAGACCCCAAATTTTCTCTAATGAGGGTGATTGGAAAATGAGGCATTCTCTTAGACTCAAGAAACAACCAAAGCTTCTGTAAACTTAAAGTGGATGTGTACAACTCTTGTATTAGTCACGCTTGACTTCACAAAAATCTTCATAGTGGAATGTGATGCCCCAGGGCATGGCATTGGTGCAATTTTAATGCAAGGAAGACCACTTGCTTTTGACAGTTTCCAACTTAAATGAAAAAACTTATTGAAACCAATCTATACAAAATAAATGTTGGCCATACTGCATGTAATTAAGAAATGTCACCCTTTCCTAATAGGAGGACACTTCAAGGTAAGAACAAATTATGACAATTCTTGGAAAAAAAGTTATCTTTAGAAGCGAAACAAAAATGGGTTACAAAGATGCTAGGTTATGACTTTGAAATTATCTACAAAAAAGGAAAACAAAATGTGGTGGCAGATGCACTTTCAAGAAAAGAACATGACATTGAGTGCTTACTTTGTGTTATTTTCATTATGCAATTTGATTAGGTAGAAGAAGAAACAATACAATGGAAGCATGATCATAAGGCATGAAATATAATTCAACAATTACAAGAAGACCATAGTTTACTAGATAAATTCGCGTGGAAGATTGATTTAGGTACCAAGATTGCCTATACTTATGCAAGAATTCTCAACTCAAACAGAGGGTCACTTTGGAATTGCACACTTCTCCTATAGGAGAACATTCAGGTTTTTTGAAAATGTACCATAGGATCAAGAAGGAGTTTTTTTGGGAAGGTCTTCATAATGATGTCCAAAAGTTTGTGGCAGAAAGTTTGTTCTGCCAACAAAACAAAGGAGAGACAATCAAGACACCAAGTTTTCTACAAACATTATCCATGCCAAATCAACATTGGTAAGAGGTCTCAATGGATATTTTCACAAGTCTACCAAATTTAGAAGGAAAGAAAATATGTAAAAATTTTGAGTTTCCCCACATGGTTTCAAGTTTTAGTGTTCATAGTTTAATGCCCTTCCAATGAACATAATAGCTTCAAATGAAATTTATCTCATAAAATAACTGAACATAACATAAACAATTGAGGAAAATTTACTAACTTATATGAGCAGAATTAAAATCACATTCACATCAAGAAATCACAAACTTAGAAATTTTTGACTAACTTCCCACTGCTCAACCTTGAAATCAATGCACCAACGTCTCAAAAATCGTGCCAAACTCTTATACAAGTCAATACGACCTCCCTCGAATTCTGTGCTGCATATTTCACAATCTGCATAGAATTTCGTGCCACTCAATGTCTAGAAATTTGTGCCATAGAGCTGCTGTTTTCTACTTGGGAATACATGTAGTGGTGTGACCCTCATTAATGTTGATATCTACCTTGAAATTCGTGCCAATATTCTATGGATGCATGCAAATGATATTCTCCTCAAACTACGTGCCTGTACTCTTGAATTTTGTGCTGTTGTTATCCCCTGTAGGGTGCCTCGAATTGTGTTGCCTCAGTTATCTTCTCTCTCCGCGCTTTCTCAGCTCTCTTCTTCTCTTCTCAAGAAGGTCGATTCTCTCCCAAAAATCATGGAATGATGAATGAATGCCTTTTCTTGCCTTTTTGTTTGGTTTATGGGGGTAGCTGAGGGGTCACCAAATCCAAGGGCCCACATTGGCTTTGGTGATCTAAGATAAATGGATGAGAATAAAATCACTTTTTCTCTCCATAAAAATAATTTCCCTCAACCATCACTTAAATATATCAAAAAGTCACTTTATTCTCTAAAGTGAATTAAATGCTTATCTCAAGTCATTTAATGCTAAGGTCATGTCACTTTTCCCCTTTAAGCGACTTAGGCACAAAGTCACTTGGGGAACACTTTCCTGGGTACAAAAATCAACACTCCCTCTTACCAAGGAAGGTGTTCCCCACCACTCCCAACTTGTCCCTGAAGAAGACAAACTTGCCCCTCCCTAAGGATTTCGTCAGAATGTCTGCCACCTGCTCATCAGTGGAAATGTACTATAACTCCACAACTCCTCTCTGAACATAGTCATGGATGAAGTGGTACTTGATATCTATGTGCTTTGACCTATCATGGAATACTAGATTCTCAGAAAGCTGGATGCAACTCTGATTGTCACAGTAAATAACGGTAGGCCTCAACTCCTAAACAAAAAAATCTGCCAACAACTTGCGAAGTCACAAGGACTCACAACTAGCCTGACTGGTTTCCATGTACTCAGCCTCTATAGAACTCAAAGCAACAGACTTTTGCTTTCGATTGAACCACGACACTACTTCCAATCCCAAATTGAAACAACAACTGGAAGTACACTTCCTTTCCATCACACTACCTCCAATTTGAATCCGTGAAGCCAATTAAACTAACACCGTATGTCCTCCTATAGTCCATACCATAATCCATTGTCCCATCAAGATATCTCAACAGATGTTTCGCGGATACCCAATGCACTTTCCTAGGCTCCACTATAAACTGACTGGGAGTGTTCACCGCAAAACACAAATTTGGCATGGTGTTGACCAGATACATCAAAGAACCAATGAGCTAACGATATAAGGTCAAATCCACCAACTCTCCCTCAGAAGCATGAAGCTTCTTCCAGTTGGTGATCATCGGAGTGGCCATCGGCCTACAGTCCTCCATCCGAAATCTCCTCAGAATATCAATTGCACTGTCCTAGGAAAATATTTCCAGGCTCCTTCCAAACCTCTAATCCCAGAAAATAATGCATGAACCTAATGTTGGTCATCTCACACTTTGAAGCAAGATCTCTCTTGCATGCTATAATGATCCTCTCCTCACTTGTAATGAACAAGTCATCCATATATAGTAGAAGAATGAGTGGATCATCACCAACCATGATGTAGTAAAGGTTCGGATCTACCTTACTCTTCTGAAAACCCATCAACAACAAATAAGAGTCTATCCTAGAGTACCAAGCTCGAGGAGCTTGCTTCATCCCATACAAGGCCTTCTTCAGCCTGCAAACATGAGACTCTCTCCCATGGATCTCAAATCCCCGTGGCTGCTCAAGATAGACCTCCTCCCGTAGAATCCCATTGAGAAATGTGGTCTTCCCATCCATCTGGTGAATCTTCCAACCCATCTCCGCTGCAATGGAGATCACTGCCCCGATCGAAGAGAAATGAGAAACCGGTGCAAAGGTCTCGTCATAATCAATTCCCTCTACCTATGAGAACCCCCACGCCACAAACCGAGCTTTGTACTTCTCCACAATTCCATCCGCAACATGCTTGATCTTGTAAATCCATCAAGAGGTCACCATTGACTTCCCCTCAGGTCTTGATACAATCTCCCAAACATCATTCTTCATGATGGAATGGTACTCTTCCATCATGGCATCTCTCTACACGTGATGCTGGGATGCCTCATCAAAAGTGGGATGCCTCATCAGACCTTCCCACCACTGCTGAGCCAACCATTTCCTATGCCCATCCACAGGAGGCACTTCCCAGTAATGGCATACTTTGAATTTACCTTCTTCCATCCCTCTGGATCTGATATTTTGCCATCTGGGATCGTCCCCTAATTTTGGAAGTTGATTCCAAGAGTCATCCTCGAAGTTAGCTAGTTCACCATCACAAATTTCCCAAAAACTATGATCTTGAACGAGCTTTCAGCCTGATTGGTATTTCATCCAAATATGGGATCCCATCCTCTCCTCATTATATCTAATCAGCTTTCCCATTATTCTATCCCTGGCATATTTTGCATGCCACAATTTCACCCAAGGTTCCATCTTGTAGTTGCACCACGTTGACCAGAATTTTAGAGCCATAAATTTCACTCATAACCTCTAGATATCTGATGCCCAAACCGCCTTTGTCCTTTGGGCGACATATTTTATCCCAACCAACTAGGGAAAATTTGGTCTTCTTCTCCCTTCCACCCCAAAGAAAATTTCTCTGGATACCCCGAATTTCCTTTAAAATAGCCTTTGGCGCTGAAAGCATGGAGAAACAATAGACCGACATTGCTTGGAGAACATATTTAACCAGAATTAGACGACTCAAGAGATTTAGGGATCGCAGAATCCAACTTGCCAGCTTGCTATGGAGTCTGTCGAGAAGGTATTTCCAAGAAATATTATGAATAGTGCCTTCCGTGAGTAGGACTCCCGAATACTTAGAGGGGAGAGATCCTTTAGAGAATCCAAGGATCCCAAGTTCGTTGAGTATTGTCAGTAGTGTTGAAGAAAAACATCTGTGATTTATCATAATTAAATTCAAGTCTTGAAGCCTTTGCAAAAAGCACTAAACTTTTCTTAAAGGCTTGAGCTTTTTAGACTAAAGGGTGCCCCATTAACATTGTGTCATCCACAAATTGTTGATGCATTTGCTTATCCATTCCCTCGTGGAGTTGTAGCCCCTGAATCCCACCTTCAACAGATTGATTCTGAATAAGCTTACTCAGCCCTTCAACCATTAAAATGAAGAGAAATGGGGACAGGGGGTCCCCTTGTTAGATTCCCATGGAAGGCTGTAAAATCCTAGTCGACGATCCATTCAGAAGAATAGAAAAGAAGGGAGTGGATACCAGGTTCATAATCCACTCAACCCATTCCCTTCCAAAACCACAGGCTTCCAGAATACTGTGCATATAATGCCAACTAAGTTTATCATAGGATTTAGCTATGTCCAATTTAACCAACATACCTGGTTTCCTGGTTATCTTCAAGGAGTGAATGGTTTCTTGGACCAAAATGATCCCATCCACAATTTTCCTTCCTTCGACAAACCCCGATTGCTCTGGTCTAATCAGGCTGGGGAGGAGCGGATTTAGCCTATTTTCTATCACTTTAGTGATGATCTTGTATATTATATTACAAAGGGATATGGGTCTAAAATTTTCGGGGGTATCAGCGCCTTCCTCTTTCGGAATAAGGGATAAGAAGGTCGCATTAAAAGCCTTTAAGACCCCATGACTGCTGCGCGATTCCTCCACAATTTCCAGAACCTCCTGCTTAATCATATCCCAAAAGAAGTGGAAGAAATTGGTGGTAAACCCATCTTGTCCAGGAGCTTTCCCCAGGGCCATCTGGTTCATAGCTTCCTCAACCTCCTGCATAGAGATTGGTTTACTCAACATCTCATTTTGCTCATGGGTAACTAAACTGGGAATGAGACCAATGATCCTATCAATGTTGTGGCTCCTGTCGCCACATTCCTTCTTCAAGATATTTTCAAAGTGGTTGACCAATTCATCCCGAATTTCTCTTCTGGACTCCACCCAGCCTCCATCAGTTTTTCGAAGTTTATAAATCTTCGACCTGTGTCGATTTTGGATAACTGTGTTATGGAAGAATTTGGGGTTCTTCTCCCCTTCTTGAAGCCATTGGTTCCTGTTGAGATATTGTAACTTCTAAGAATATTATATTTGTACTTTATTATTCCAGAGATATTTCATTCCTCCGTGAAGATCTTATTGTATATCCAGAGATGTTTATTCCTCCGTCAGATTGTGGTAACTTGGGTTATTAGAATTCCCTAGTGGGGTTGGCCCAGTCAATTGTAATGGGGTGTTTAACCCAGTGGTAAAGTTGGGGCCGACCTAGTTAATATAAAGTGCAAGTCGGAGATGTGTATATATAGAGGAGGCGTGTTCCTCATTTGACACACTTCCCTCACTTGGAATGTAGCGCACTTGTGAAAGAGAGGTCTGCTATGGAGAAGGAGGAGATCATGTCTTTGGTTTTCATCTTTGTATATTGCTGGTCATCTATATTGAGGCAGCTTTGTTGGGTTTTCTACCCCATGAGGGTTTCCCAGGATAAATCTGTGTCTCTTGTGTTTATGCTGTGCTTGTTGTTTCTTTAGTGATCTTGTATATGCTATTGTTGTGAAATGAAATGAAATGCTGATATTTTCTATCTTAGCATATTGAATCTTAACATGGTATTAGAGCTAACCTGAAGGAAGGCAATGTATGGCACTTACGACACTTGCTTCACTTGCGACAATTTGAAGGTTAGGGTTTTATATAGAAAAAACCAGTCATTGTGGAACTTACGCTATAAATCCATTTTGGCGAAGTTTCAGGATATGAAAAGTTTATAGGTCGTAGATAACATCCTCATATACCTTGTATCCAAAGGACACCCTCATATTCGTTGTAATTTGTGAGTTATGATCAATAAAACTTAGGGTTTCAGCCTCTTCCAGATCTCAGTCATAATAAGGTGACCTAGGAAAAAAGGTCATAACTTGGTCTAGGAAGCTCCAAATGAAATTTAGTAAAAAGTGATAGGTATTACATAGACTATACTATCTCATGAAACTTTTTCAGAGGCCGAAGTTGAACCAGTGACACGTGGCATGCCGTACAAGTTCTCTCTCCTGTTTTATCCCATAAAGAGGTCACGTTGCGACACTTGGTATAATTCTCTCTCAGCAAATCCAATTGAGGTCAGACCTATCAGGATGGAAATATGACAGGTCAGGCTACCACATAAAAAGTTTTCAGACCCTGTGGATTGAAAAGTTTGGAGTTACAACAGAAACAATCAGGTACATATTTCTGTCAAAACAAAATTATTTTTGGAGCACCTTCATTCATGGCTTCTGGAATTTAGGGTTTCGGAGAAAGTTAGACTTTTTGGAATCAGAGTCCATGGCTGAATTCTGTACAGACAGATTATTGGGTCATTGATGTATCTGACGAATACTAGGTTAGATATATGCTTTGCTGTGAACACATTTAGGCAGTATCCAGTGGAACCTAGACGTGCTCACTTAATAATTGCAAAGCATGTGATGAGGTACCTAAAGGGTATGATAGACTTTGATCTATGTTATCTTGGAGATCATGACTTCATATGGATACACAGATGCTAATTGGGTAGGAAGTGTATCAAACAAGAAGAGCACATCAAGAGGATGTTATTGTTTGGGATCGGCCATGATCTTGTGGTTTAGCAGGAAGCAGTCCAGTATGGCTCTCAGCACAATCGAAGCAGAATATGTGGCTGATTGCTCTGCTAGTTGTGAAGCGGTATGGATTCAGGATTATTTGACTTAGAGATAGACCCAACTGTGATCCTGTGTGACAAACAGAGTTGTATCAAGATGGCAGAGAATCCAATGTTCCATGATAAGTCAAAGCACATAGAGATCTGATATTTTGATATACGAGATATGGTGCAGAAAGGAATTATAAAGATCGAATTTGTGGGCACTAGTGAACAAGTTACCGATGCACTTACCAAACCTCTACCTCAAGTGAACAAATTACCGATGTACTAACCAAACCTCTACTTTGAGTAAAGTTTGAGTATTTCCAAGACAAGTTTGGTGTAGTTCAGAAGGACCCTCCTCGAAAGGGGGAGTGATGTGGTCACTCATGATGAGATTGCCTGCATCGACAGTGAGGTCGATGATGTGGATACCTATATTGGTGATGCCGACAGAGAGGTTGGTGGATGGTCCTTAGATAGGGTCTAAGTTGACAAGGGGATTGCATCATCCTTGAACACATGTTCTAAATTGATCCGTAGATAGATGTCTTCGAGAATGAAGTCCTTAGTGGACAAGTGGGGATTGGATCATCCCTGGACTTTAGTCCTAAAGTGAGCTGTAGACATGATGTCTCTGAGAATGAAGTCCTTGGTGGACATGTGGGCATTGTATCTTCCTCGGACTTCGGTCCCAGAATTGATCCATAGATAGATGTCTCCGAAAATGAAGTCCTGAGTGGACAGGTGGGGATTGTATCTTCCCCAGACTTTGGTCCCAGAATTGATCCATAGACAGATGTCTCCGAAAATGAAGTCCTGAATGGACAAGTGGGGATTGTATCTTCCCCGGACTTCGGTCCCAGAATTGATCCGTAAACAGATGTCTCCGAAAATGAAGTCCTGAGTGGACAAGTGGGGATTGTATCTTCCCTGGACTTCGGTCCCAGAATTGATCCGTAGAAAAGATGTCTCCGAGAATGAAGTCCTGAATGAACAGGGTGGGGATTGTATCTTCCCCGGAATTCGGTCCCAGAATTGAGCCGTAGAATGGGTCTCCGAGAATGAAGTCCTGAATGAACAGGTAGGGGATTGTATCTTCCCCGAACTTCGATCCCAGAATTGAGCCGTAGACTGGGTCTCCGAGATTGAAGTCCTGAATGAACAGGTAGGGGATTGTATCTTCCCCGGACTTCGGTCCCAGAATTGAGCCGTAGACTGGGTCTCCGAGAATGAAGTCCTGAATGAATAGGTAGGGGATTGTATCTTCCCCGGAATTTGATCCCAGAATTGAGCCGTAGACTAGGTCTCCGAGAATGAAGTCCTGAATGAACAGTTAGGGGATTGCATCTTCCCCGGACTTCGGTCCCAGAATTGAGCCATAGACTGGGTCTTCGAGAATGAAGTCCTGAATGAATAGGTAGGGGATTGTATCTTCCTCGGACATTGGTCCCAGTATTGATCCGTAGACATTTGTCTCCGGGAATTGATGATAGGACTATATCGTCCCTGGACCTCGGTTCAAAATGTACACGAGAGGACTGTATCGTCTATGAACTAGGTTCAAAATGTACAAGTACTGTATCGTCCATGAACTGGGTTCAAAACGTACATGAGAGGACTGCATCGTCCATGAACTGGGTTCAAAATGTACGTGATGGCATTGCATCATCCCTAGACATGAGACTTGTCTTAAAGAGATAAGGATTGATCATCCTAGAACTTAATCTGGATTGTATCATCCATGGACCTATGTCCTAAAGAGAGCGGGATTGATCATCCTGTAATACGATCATGTGTATTGCAGAGTATGCTACGCAGATGATCCAGATGTTGTAGATTGAAATGATGATCCAGATGCTGTAGATCGAGATGATCCAGATGCTGTAGATCGAGATGATCCAGATGCTGTAGATCGAGATGATCCAGATGCTATAGATCGAGATGATCCAGATGATGATCATATGATGACGATGTTGATGATCGTGTGATGACGATGTTGATGATCGTATGATGACGATGCTGATGACCGTCTGATGACGATGCTGATGATTGTGTGATGACGATGCTAATGATTGTGTGATGGCGATGCTGATGATCGTGAGGATCTAGATGATGATGTTGATATTGCTATCGCTATTCAAGTGCTGCAGAAGATGAAGATTCAGTACTGAAGATGTTGATGTTCCAATATTGAAGATCTTGAAGATATTCCAGTAACTGGTTGAGTTATTGATGATGTTGAGAAAGCTCCAATGATTTATAGATGTATCATGTACGATGTTGATGACTCCTTGCTCCTGCAGATGTTGTTATAATATCCTTCTCATTAAGGGGGAGTGTTGAGATATTGTAACTTCTAAGAATATTATATTTGTACTTTATTATTCCGAAGATGTTTCATTCCTCCGTGAAGATCTTATTGTATATCCAGAGATGTTTATTCCTCCGTCGGATTGTGGTAACTTGGGTTATTAGACTTCCCTAGTGGGGTCGGCCCAATCAGTTGTAATGGGGTGTTTAACCCAGTGGTAAAGTTGGGGCCGACCCAGTTAATATAAAGTGCAAGTCGGAGATGTGTATATATAGAGGAGGCGTGTTCCTCATTTGACACACTTCCCTCACTTGGAATGTAGCGCACTTGTGAGAGAGAGGTTTGCTATGGAGAAGGAGGAGATCATGTCTTTGGTTTGCATCTTTGTATATTGCTGGTCATCTATATTGAGGAAGCTTTGCTGGGTTTTCTACCCCATGAGGGTTTCCCAGGATAAATCTGTGTCTCTTGTGTTTATGCTGTGCTTGTTGTTTCTTCAATGATCCTGTATATGCTATTGTTGTGAAATGAAATGAAATGCTGATATTTTCTATCTTAGCATATTGAATCTTAACAGTTCCTTGAATTTTGCTTCCAATAAATCTCCCCTTGTCTTTCCCTAGCCTCAAGATGATCTGACAAATATTTCTCCCGGTGTCTCAGATCATTATCCCAACCTTCGTCCATTCCTTTCCTATGGATATGCTCAATGTCCTCCAATAAGTTTTTCTTGTCCTGAAAGATGTTTCCAAAGTATTCCCTGTTCCATGTGCGAATCTTGGATTTAAGAGCCTTTAATTTTTGCTGAAATTGGTACATTCCAGTTCCCGCAGGGGGAACCAATTCCTGCCACCATTGTCCTACAAGATCTTTGAAGCCTTTATGCTCCAACCAGAATTGTTCAAATCTGAACGACTTATATACAAATGCATTCGACCAATCCCATTGAATACATATGGGCCAGTGGTCAGATCCTACCGCCGGAAGGACACTAGCACTAACCTCCCCTGTGCCTCTTGTAATGTCCTCTGCGACCATAAATCTGTCAATTATAGAGGCGACAAGGTGATTACCACCACGTCTGTTATTCCAAGTGTACCACCCATTACCCGTCTCGATATCTATAAAGGGGCTTTCGATCATAAAATCCCTAAAAGCTTCTTGGAATCTATCCATAACCCTCCTTCCCCCCTTCTTTTCATTGAGAGAGGTTATTAGGTTGAAACCCCACCAATAATCCATGAACCATTACCTGCTTGATCCTTCAGCGAGGACAATAAGTTTAAAAAAGCTGGTTTTTGAGGAAAGGCACAAGGCCCATAGACATTAACCAGGGTACCCTTAGACCCCACCCCATCTCAAGGAAGGTGAAGTCTGTGATTAATGAAAAATGATTGGTCCTCCATTCAGATAAGCATATGGAGTTTGGCTGCCAAAGAACGACCAAACCTCCTTCCATTCCCGATGCATCTATCGCCATAACCTTACCCCCCCTTCAAATCTTTTGTCCCATTTTATCCATTACCTCTGAATTGCACTTTGTTTCCTGCAAAAAGAGAACATCTGGATTTTCCTGCTTGACCTTTCTAGTTAAGGTCTTTAGTTTCCTGCGATGTTTACATCCCCAGATGTTCCATGACACAATATTCATTGGCTAACCTTGTTAACTTTAGATAATGCCGCCATTATCGTTGGATACTGGCCTAATTCTATAAGTTTGACTCAAACCTTGGATATCCTTTGTTTGTTCGTCTTTCCTCCTCTTTTCAAATCTTCCTCTGGAGACTTCCTTTTATTCCTTTTTTGAGGGTTAGTTGCTAACCCCAGTTGTTGATGGGATTTGGTTTTGATAATTTCCTCTTGGAGTAGTTCCAATTGTCACCTAGAGAGATATCCCTTCCCCTTCTTATCACATTCTTTCTCAATATCATCCAAATCCAGCTCCCCCAGGTCCATTTCCTCCTCACCATCTTCCTCCATTGCCTCAGTTTGGTCCTTAGGATCCTTGCCACGATCTGATTCTTCTGCAGAACCCTTTGCTTGCTTCTCCTGAGGTCCCACCTTATTCCTTCCTGCCTCGCCAGATTCTCCAGTTTCCTCCAAGATTTGGAAAGGGTTTTTGCTAGCAATCCCTTTTCCCAGAATCTCCTTCACCGTCTTTTGTTGCTCCCCCATTCTGCCCTTTTTTTTATTCCGGACTTGAACAAACCCTTCCTTATCCTTCTCTCCCCCTTGGGTTTGCTTGGTTATCGATGGCGATTGTAGCGACTGTGGGAAATTCCTACCTAAGTGTCCATATTCATGACAGTGTCTGCATCTAAACGGGAGCTGCTCATAGTTGATCGGCTGGATCCATTCCTCATCATCCCAATTCAGGTTGATGGCTTCCGGTAGGTCTTTCGAAAGATCCATATAAACGCAGATGGGAGCAAAGGCAATATACCTTTGTTGTTTGGTCTGCTCCGCGACTTTGACAAATTCCCCAATTGTGTTACCAATATCTTGTAGGATTTCCAGATCCCAATATTCCCAGGGGAGGGAAAACAACCCGATCCAAACTGAGGAATATTTCATGTCCTCCGTCTCCGGGTTGAACCTTTCTTTCCATGGACGGAGACAAAGACCTACCGAAAAGAAAAAATAGGGCCCTCCCTCCAAAACCCTATCTCTATCTTCCTGGTTAAAGAAGATAATAGTAAAGAAACCCTTGGACCCCGAATGGAGATCATAATGTCCTTTAGGGTTCTAATTACTCTTGATCCATTAGACTAGATCTCTCTCACGTGGCCAGATCCCCACAAATTTTTCGATTAGGGCTTTCTCCTTCCAAAGCTCTACCTTCTCTCTGATTTTATCAGATCGGATTTGAATGGCCGGAATAGTTTGGGTTTTCGGGAGGAAACCCCCCGGACATGTCCTTTTTTTTAATCCTTTCTCTGCCCCGCTCGTCTCTCCCATCTTAGAGTCACCAGCCAAACCCTCTGGCATCTGATGCTTAGGAGACATCGGCTTCACGTGATGCAACGGGGGGATACAACCCCCACCAGAAGAGCTCAAGCCATAAGCCCCAACCAACCTGCAGCTACGCGGCTCTTCCTCGTTCGTCCGTCCAGTTTTTCCCTAGTTTTTCCTCTGCCTCAAACCCTCACTTCCATTGTAGGGAAGTGTAAGTGTTATAAATATAAAAGTTGCATTAACTTTTAAGGTTAATATGATTTTTTTACATCAAAATAATACTATACTTTATATAAAAAATATAAAATATGCACATGAACTCATATATATTCAGAAGTCATATATTTGCCTTAGTATTGTGAAAATGACTATTTTTTCCCTAGGAATACTTTGTAGGGAAACTTTGAATACTTCGAACTTATGCTCTCAACCACTTGAACTAACCTACCGAACTTAAAGCGTTATGACTATTATGTATTAAATCTATTATTTTAACAAAAATTGATTAATAAATTTGTTTGTTTTATCATTTAAATTTTAAAATTAATAAAATATTTTATAATTATGTGATGAGAATTATTTTATAATTTAAAAAACATAATAGAATAAAACTGTATTGAAATCAAGATTCATAACTCCATGTAAATACAACGTGAATATATATTTGAAATGAAGAAAATATGTTTTTCCATTAAAGAGATTTCAATACATAAAACAAATATTTATTCCACCTTGACCACATTAGCGACGTCTACAATTATTGTAAGTAATAGCGTGCCTAAGTCTCCGGCACATGGGCGAACCTGATACTTATTTCTTGTAAGTAATAGAGTGGCTATGAGGGTGATAACGAGCTCAACAATCAACAAAGGTGTATGTAGTAGAGAGATGCCCAACTTGATATATGGCTCTGTTGCTATCAATTGCATTAAAAGCAACGGTTTCAATCCATCCCTCCATTTGAGCACTTGTCCAATATACATACCATCATGCTTTGTTATGTAGAAGGATTTTCAAATTTCCATATTTACAATCAATTGTTTCAACAGGAAAATACAAATCTCCAAAATAATAACTAACTCGGTATCTTACACTTAAGCACCTCCCACACAAGGAAGGACCCATGGGACTACCAACTTGGGCATAGAAGGAAGTCCATTTGTATTGTCTGTGCCACTCCAGGGACTCATCAGAGTCATATGTTTCATAGTATAGGTTGTTCAGAGCGTAATTCTTGGCTGATGGGTTGTAGATATGGTACAATGTGTACATATTGCTTTGTGTTTGTGCTGAAATGCCTGCCACCTAAAATACAACAACAAGCACATTGCATAGTGCTAAAACTCTTATCCATCCTGCAACTTTGGAAGCCATGGATATAATATGAAGTTATACAAGAGAAATTATAACGCCAATTTACAACTTACAAACGCAACAGAGAGTTTCGCCTTTACTGTTGGTTGAATGTATGAGTACATGCAGGACAAACACGATCAAAGAAAACACTATCTGGGCCTTTTCGACAGCAGTCTAGGGCATCGTCGGATCAAAGTTGTCGAGTATCAATTTCCCAATCTTCCAAGTGGATTTTGTGGAAGGCGATGGGATGAGAATCATGTCCAAGTGCAATCACTGATTCCACATGCACTACGGATCTAATGAACCTTCTTTACAAGATACACTCAGTTGCTACATAGTTGAAACACGAAAACGTGTAAGGTTGTTCCATTATTTATTAGACTACACTAAATTAAAATAAAATAAAAAAAGAACCAAAGCCATAAGACAATAGCCATAGCTAAAAGCTGATAAAAGCTGATACTGCTATTTATTAGACTGCACTAAATAAAAATAAAAATACAAGAACCAAATCCAGAATACAACTACCACAACTAAAAGACGATACTGCAGTGCCTCCCTTCACTTGGTATAACATAGAAAAGAACAAGAACAACCATAAGATAAGTTTGGAACTTGTACTTTGGAAAATACAACATTAATGGTAACTTTAAGAGTGAAAGGGTGGCTTATCGGGACATTCCCCTACAAAATAAATAAATAAAGAGGAGAGATTTAACGAACCAAATTTCTCTGTGATTTATTCGGTCCGGTAGATTCAATTCCTTCCTCAATCCCTCCCTCCTAAGAATAATTCAGGTAAGTGCGCATTTCCTAGTAGTCATAAGCCTGTGCATCCAAGGAGGCTACTCTGATGGAATCATGGGATGGGATGGGATACTCTAATTGGATGGAGACACTCATAGCTGGAATCAAATGGGCTAATCAGCTTGGTTCATTGGTTAGGTTGGGCTACTCATCTTGGGCTTACGGGCTTAGCTCCTATAATCAACTTGGTGTGATTAGCTCCCAGGTTGGACTGGAAAAAAAGTAATTGCATAAAACTCTTATACAACTACAAAGAAGCTTTTGGAAACAACCGACCGATATTATGACACCTCAGTTAATGTAACTTAGAATGAAATTAAATTTACTACAATGCCAAAAGCTTCAAGAAACTAAAAACTTGGATAAATACTTTGGCAAATATTCAAGGCCATATTTATCTATTTAGAGATGGAGTAAGTGTTCTAATAAATAACTCTTGTAATATCCCTCCTTTATGTTTTATTATTTTGTAGATATATTTGATTATTGTACTGGTTTCTAGTGAGGAGCTCAAGGCCAAGGCCCCACCAATAAAACTTTGTAAGTTATGTGGTTAGTTCCTAAGTTGTAAATTGTTAACTTATGATACTAAAGACGATGACGCAACTAAACGATGGGCCAGCAAAACCACTAGGGGGAGGTGAATGATGACGGAAGGTCATCCTAATTCTATGAGCATTGGAGAAATAACAAAGCGACTTATATTAGTTACCTTAAGTGATAAGGTCATCATCCTAGGTTGAGGATGACGACTATTCGCCATATGCTAATATTAACTCCGACGACATTTCTATGAGCATTAATCTATACCTATGGTCGTAAAACTAACTAATATCAATAGATATTATTACTGTCATAACTCTAAGAAGAGTGTCAGAAGAATACCCTTAATATCCTAAATGATAAGAAACTAAACTTTCTTATTCTAAGAGACAATTACAGTCACCATATTTTTAAGATAGGAAAGATATATTTTGGTATAGAAATTACCCTAAACCTATGCCTTTGTAATATATATATATATATAGTAGGGTAGATGAAAATATGTGCATTAACCTAAAGGATAAAGTCATATTGGATTTTTTATATATATATATTATTTGGATTTTGGTTGAGAAAATTATACTTATGAAGACTCTCGATATCCATGTATACAAGGACCATGATTTAGTGAGTAAAGTGAAGGGTAAGTTCATGGTACATAATACCGTATATTTAGTTATTAAGTCATTTAAGTGGACCAAGAGGAGTTTTACACAAAATATATATATAATGAAAGAAGTTTTGGGTTCTTGTTTAACCGTTATGGCTTACCACGTAATTCCTCAAGAATAGAGGAAAAACGATTTTGTTGTCTTGGGTGCATGAGTGATGGAAGACAGTTATGTTAAAGTCTTGTCCATTACTCTTCGTGAGAGTTATGTTATGGGACATTTTTCTTTAAGAAACGGGACAACCGAGCTTGGCTGAAGGAATCTTTGCCGGGTGGAATGGTCATTTTTCTTTAAAGAGCACCGAGCTCATGAGAGGAGGGAGAAAAAAACAACCTTCTGGGGATTTACTGAGATACACTACTGGGTAAACACGACGGGGAATATATTCTGGTTTGGGGAGAAGACGGTGCAGAAGCCCGATCCCATGATAGCTGATAGATTTTTGTATCTTTACATTAGCGCATGAGAGGTTCACGACTTGAGAGGGCCACTTTATGTTTGATTTTTGGATAGGAGAGCTTCATGAGTCCAATTCCTTCATGAGTCCAATTCCATGATCATCTCCGCGAAAGTTAAGCATTGAGCTAAAGAGCATTAAATGTCGCAGTTCAGTGTTTAGGGTCAGTTCCAAATCCAGTGTTTAGGGTCAGTTCCAAATCCAACAAACCGGACCCTAAGCTCTGGAGAATCCATGATAACCTGCTGGTTAATACAAAATAAATGTGTTGTACTCTGTAGACCGGATCTACGCACGGTGGGTTCCAAGAGATAGTAAATATCTATGCTTTCTTTTTGGTTATGATAGGGTTTTATCTGGGTAAATGTATGCGTTTTATCTGGGATCAGTACCCTGGCGAGTATTTTCGGGTGAAAGATTTGTTTCTTGTACAGTAGTGCGATCGAGTGGATCCCTACACTCTAGGGTAGCATTCAAACCATGCCCTAGGATGTCTTTGATTGCTGTCTTGACTTCTAATTCCCGAGTGATGCATTTTACATCTTTGATTCATAGGTAGTCGCTTGGATTCATGTTATAAACTCTTTATAATGTTTATATGATAATCGTGTGGATGATTTGCGCCGATACCGTGGGAAGGGAAGGCTGGAAATGCCTGATCCCTAAGTTATAACCTCTGTGTTATAACTTGTTAAACTCTGTTTATAATTTATGATGTGGTAAACTCTGTATAATGTTTATATGATAATCGTGTGGATGATTGCGCCGACATCGTGGGAAGGGAAGGCTGGAAATGCCTGATCCCTAAGTTGTTAACCTCTGTGTTATAACTGGTGAATTTTCTCTGGTTATATATATGTATGCGGTATTTGAACACTGTGTAGCAGCTGTGAGAGGGGACTCTCCGTATAATCTTTAGTTTATATATATATATATATAGGTTACATACATTTTTCTGTTGGACAATACGTCTAGGTTATTTGTAGATATCATAGAGATTGAAAAGGAGTATATTTTAGATATATAAAGGTTAGATCATATCTTCAGGCTATTTTGTTATAGCGCAAGAGCTTTATATATATCCAGGTTCTTTTGTTATTGTGCAGAGCTGGAGTAAGATCCCCATATATTTTCCTTTCTATATTATATGTTATATATATGTACGTTGGTTTATTGCGAGATTTTTGTACATATTATTGTGCATAAAATTGGAATTGCTCTCTGTAAGATTCTAGGTTGATGTATATGAGCTGTCTGTAATCAGCGTGGGAGACTGCAACGCCTCCGGGATAGACCTTTGGATGTGGAATAGGCTCTCTCTACAAGAGGGACTTGATAAAATGGAAAGTAATTATTGTAACAATGGTGTTGCCCAATGCCTATGGATAAATAATAAAATGACATTTTTTTTGTGGACTCAGGTCATAGGTTTGGGTGAACCACTTATATTGGACTCTCTTATATTTGTATTTTATGTGTTTTCCATGGAAGTTGTGATCTAAATGGTGAGTTGCAAGAAATTATTTAGATGTTATTTAACATTGTAGATGAAATATCAAGTGTTGGAATTATTGACTACTACCTTTGCACAAGTAAGTAAGGTAGGAATGATTATGTATGTTTAGTATTTCTTATGTATAATTAATTGTCATTATTGCTTAAGAATAAAATAGTGGCTTTTATATCTTATCTATGTGAAGGGTCAGTGCAAGCTAATGAGGGTCACTTTTGGCACGTTAGATGCAATAGAAAACTGAAAAAGCAGGCATCCCTCAACTTACTTGGATTTTTTGATTTACTTACGGAAAATATCTTGCATTGAGTAAAAAAGATGAAATGTAGGAAATTGAATCACGTTTCTGAATATATAACTTTTATGTATTGAAAATTTGCATAGCTATGTCAAGTTTCATTTTTCCTAACAGACACTTTTTATTTTTCAGGCAAATGATAAGGTATATGTTTTTGTGGGTAGAGCTTTTGAGGGCCTAAATGATGGAATCAAGCTACAAAAATCGGCATGCATGTAGAGAACACATAGCACTTGTGCGCCATTATTTTTCGAAAATTAAATTAGTAATTTTATAATTTTTTTATAATTGTCTAAGTGATCAAACCTCAAAAATAGTAACTCTTTTGTGGGTAGAGCCTTTGAAGGTCTTAATGCAAAAATCTTGAAATGAGTTTTTCATAGAACGTGGAGGTTAGTGTCCTCTTGTGCACCATACAATTTTTTTTTGAAATGATTGAGAATTGAAAAAGTTATGGAAGAAACACTAACAATGTGTTTCACGAGTTAAGGAGGTAGGACAGAAAAGAAATTGAAAGAAAATAGGAAAAATTAATATTTCAAAATAAAAGTTACATATTTGAAATCTGCAGAAAAAATGCTATTTGTGTCTAAGATTTCGTCAAAAATGACTCTGTGTAGCATATTGTAATGACTGGCTAAGCACAGGCTTCTCCAGAAACTGGAAGAAATACCCAATTAGCTTTGGTTTTTCATTAACATAGCACAGGTTTGGAATTACCGAAGCAAACTCCAAAGCATACACATAGGATTATTGTTGACATGTGAGCATGTGACTCGGCCTGTTTAAATTCAAAAATATTGCCGCGCTTTTAGATTTAAATAACGCGTACGCGTTATATAACTAAATAACACGTGCGTGTTATATCAATACTTAACGCGTACGCGTTATATAACTACATAACATGTACGCGTTATATAGTTATAAAACGCACTCGCGTTATTCAAATCATAAAATACATGTTTAATACTTGAGAAAGAGGGGGTGTGGAAGTCAAGGAAATTTTTGTTTAATATTTGAGAAGGGGTGGGGAAGGGTCAAGGGAATCTATGGTTAATATTTAATAGGGGTGGGAAAGGGTCAAGGGCTTAGAAGGATGTTGGAAGCTTGAGTGGGGAGAGATGAAGGGAATGAGAACATGATGGGCTACAGGGGGTGAAGGGAAGTGGAGCTTGAGAGCACTATTAGGAGTAGAATAGGTTCTGAAGAGGTATAGGGTTAGAAGTTGAAAGTGAGACTTGAGTGACAAGGGGGAATGGATGGAGGCAAGGGGGATGTGAGAGAGAAATAAAGAATACAAGGGGGGGAGAGACATAGAGCGAGGGAGGGAGAGGGACAATGGGGAGGAATGGATTTGGAGGGAGTGAGAGATAGATGGGGATAGAACGAAATAAGAGATAGGAAGGGAGGGACAGAAAGTGTTGGTGGGAGACATGCAGAGAGTGGTGGCGATGGAGAGAGAGGGAGTGATGGAGAGATTGGGATAGGTTGAGGGAAAGATGAGGGAGGGATAGAAGGTGAGAGACAGGCGATGAGAGAGGGAGGGATAGAAGGTAGGGTGAGGGATGGAGGGAGAAAGTTGGAGATAGATATGGATGGAGGGGGGATGGGTTTGAGAATGGAAAGTGACATAATGTGTGTGTGTTTGAGTGAGAGAGAGAGAGAGAGAGAGAGAGAGAGAGAGAGAGATTGATGGTTGGGGAGAGAGAGACTAGAGGGAGTTGTGAGCATCATATTCTCCATCAGCATCATATTCTTCATCATCATCATCTTCATGACCATCATCGTCATCATCAACATCTTCATCATCATCACCATCATCATCATCATCATCATATTCCTCATCAAATCAACATCTCCATCATCATTATCATCATCATGATCATCATCTAAACATCACCATCACCATCATCATCAACATCTTCATCATCATCACCATCACCATCATCATCAAAATCTTCATCGTCATCACCATCACCATCACCATATTCATCATCATTGTCATCTCTAGGTTCCCCATCAACATCAACATCTCCATCATCATCATCTTCATCACCATCATCATCATCATCAACATCTTCATCATCATCACCATCATCATCATCATCATCATCTTCCTTGAATCAGATCAACATATCCATCATGTCACCATCATCTTCTTCATCATCATCTAAACATCACCATCACCATCACCATCATCATCATCATCTTCATCATCATTACCATCACCATCATCATCAACATCTTCATTGTCATCACCATCATCATCATCATCATTGGCATTTGTAGGTTCCTCATCAACATCTCCATCATTATCATCTTCTCCATCATCATCATCTTCATCACCATCATCATCAGCATCAACATCTTCATCATCATCACCATAATCATCATCTTCATCGTCATCAGGTCAACATCTCCATCATCATCATCTTCTTCATCATCTTCACCATCATCATCATCATCATCATCTTCATCGCCATCTCCATCATCTCCATCATCTCCATCATCATCACCATCACCATTATCATCATCTTCATGACCATAAACATCTTCATCATCATTGTCATCTCCCCCTTCCTCATCAACATCTCCATCATCATCATCATCATCATCATCATCACCATCTGAACATCACCATCACCATCATCGTCAACATCTTCATCATCATCATCATCATCATCATCATCATCATCAGCATCATCATCAAAATCTTCATCGTCATCACCATCACCATCTTCATCATCATTGTCATCTCTAGGTTCCCCATCAACACATCTCCATCATCGTCATCTTCTTCATCATCATCATCTTCATCACCATCATCATCGTCATCTTCTTCATCATCATCATCTTCATCACCATCCTCATTGTCATCAACATCTTCATCATCATCACCATCATCATCATCATCATCTTCCTCATCAGATCAACATCTCCATCATGTCACCATCATCTTCATCTTCATCATCATCATCATCATCATCATCATCATTACCAACACCATCATCATCAACATCTTCATCGTCATCACCATCATCATTGGCATCTGTAGGTTCCTCATCAACATCTCCATCATCGTCATCATTGGCATCTGCAGGTTCCTCATCAACATATCCATCATCGTCATTTTCTCCATCATCATCACCATCATCACCATCATGATCTTCTGAACATCATCATGATCATCATCTAAACATCACCATCACCATCATCGTCAACATCTTCATCATCATCGCCATCAGCATCATCATCAAAATCTTCATCGTCATCACCGTCACCATCTTCATCATCATTGTCATCTCTAGGTTCCCCATCAACACATCTCCATCATCATCATCTTCTTCATCATCATCATCTTCATCACCATCATCATCGTCATCAACATCTTCATCATCATCACCATCATCATCATCATCATCTTCCTCATCAGATCAACATCTCCATCATGTCACCATCATCTTCGTCATCATCATCATCATCATCATTACCAGCACCATCATCATCAACATCTTCATCATCATCACCATCATCATTGGCATTTGTAGGTTCCTCATCAACATCTCCATCATCATCATCATTGGCATCTGCAGGTTCCTCATCAACATATCTATCATTGTCATTTTCTCCATCATCATCACCATCATCACCATCATGATCTTCTGAACATCATCATGATCATCATCTAAACATCACCATCACCATCATCGTCAACATCTTCATCATCATCGCCATCGGCATCATCATCAAAATCTTCATCGTCATCACCATCACCATCACCATCACCATCTTCATCATCATTGTCATCTCTAGGTTCCCCATCAACACAACATCTCCATCATCATCATCTTCTTCATCATCATCATCTTCATCTCCATCATCGTCCTCATCAACATCTTCATCATCATCACCATCATCACCATCATCACCATCATCATCATCATCTTCCTCATCAGATCAACATCTCCATCATGTCACCATCATCTTCATCACCATCATCATCACCATCTTCATCAACATCTTCATCATCATCACCATCATCTTCATCAACATTATCATCTTTATCATCTTCATCTGCATCATGATCATCTTCATTGTCATCACCCTCCTCCTCCTCATCATCTTTATCATCTTCATCTACATCATGATCATCTTCATTGTCATCACCCTCCTCCTCCTCATCATCTTGTGCACTTATGCACTTAGGGATTAATGTTTAGAAGAGGGTCTAAAGGCCTTTATGGGGGAGGGGCTTTAGGAACAAGGTAAGACAGAGAGGGCAGGGGGGAGGGATAAAGGCGTAGAGGGTTAGTGATTAAGGGAGAAGAAGGGAGAGAGTGCTATAGGGAGGGATAATGACGAAGATAAAGAGAAGGTGGAGAGATGGAGAGTGGGGTGGTAGAGACATGGCTGAAGGGAGAGAAAGAAACATGTAGGGAGAATGAGGGACAGATATTTAGAAAGAGATAGGGGGTATCTAGGGATTATTGGGAGAGAGCTAGGGGGTATTAAACCATACAAAACATTTGTTTTGTATGCAATCATATAAATTATTAGTTTTCTTTGATTTTGTTCGTTGCCCTAGCCGTGCACCTAACCTATTTATTGTGCTTGACTATATCGCGTTCGCGTTTTTTCACTACATATCGCGCACGCGTTTTGGAACTCCAGAAATAATGGACTGTTGCTGTCCGAGAGCAACTTCACTCTGTCCGAACGAAAGCAACAATCCCACGATTTTTCGAACAGCACGAGCCCGCGTCTGAAAATTTTCACATTCTACACCAACTCCATCATTTTTTTTTATGCAGGTGCAGCATTGAGGACATCTTTCATGGTTGCTCACTGTGGTGTTGGGTTATATGGCCATATTTGAAGAAAATAATTAGCAAGCTTGAAGAATCTCCAATTGAAGAACACCAAAGATAAGGCCTTTGAAAGATTCATTTTGCCTATATTTGAGGAGCACACAAGATAAGATATCAAGCTTCAAGACCAACAAGGAAGGACTTCCATTTGCTTATTATTGAAGAGCTTGTAATTGAGGAGCAACAAAAACAAAGTATATTGAACTGATCATTGTGGTGATGGGGAATGCACGTAACCGAGTAAACAAATCAACAAGGAAGAAGAGATCTCAAGAAGTCATTGAAGAAGAGAAAGAAAAGAAAAGAATATACATGATGAATCGGAGGCTTTCTTTGGAAACTAATCCAAATCCAATTGTAGAGGATACCATGGTTCATCCTATTAATCCACGACAAGAGGGACCTTCAATTTCCACAATAGTTGTTGAACAAGCACCCCATGGAAGTAATCAAGAAGCAAAACGTAGGTGCTCATTAGGGGATGTTTCAATTCCCACTTCAAGTCAAAGTGATAAGTTACCATCTCAAGATGAAGCTCACGAAGAAACACCCAATTTGCTATCCGGATGTGGTTATACAAGCGATGAAGTCAGAGAGGCATTGGACATTTTGCCTACTGTTGAAGAAGAGAATGTTATCCACACCATCAATGAGGATGTTGGACTTCCACAAGGGGATGTTGGACTTCCACAGACCATGGATGAGGATGTTGGACTTCCACCATCCAACTACCAGGAAGAGAATGAAGGACACCAAGCTACTACTGAAACGCCAGAGTGTCTTGGTGATGCGCTACATGGTACAATTCCAACCCCCTTACCTCCATTAGCAAGCACACGTCGAAGAACTCCGAAGCGTATACAAGTTGATGAAAGACTTATGAATTCCATTGAAGGTACGCTATCTAAACGTAGTATTGCTTATCAAACTCAACAGATACTTGATAAATATTTTGTTTCTAAATGTGATGGAGATAAATGTAGATTATTTTTATCATTGTTAAAATCTAGGAGCATGAATGTTGTTAGGAAAAAGTTAGGGATAAAGATGATAAAGAATTCTGAACCAAGTTCTCATATAGTTAAAAGCCTAGTAGATGCATTTGGTAAAATTGGTAAGAACACACGTTCAAAGGACCGCAATGCTGCTCGTCGTGTGTTGTCACAATCAATTGCAGTTAAGAACACCAGGGCCCTTTGTATTCTCAGGCCTACATCCGAACTAGTTAATTTGAACGTAAAAACCCTCCGTAGGTATTCTATTAGAAGAGAACATCTTGACACAACCGATCAGACAGATTTTTGGGCCTTTGTTGGTCGGTTGCCACGTCGTGACATGAAGCTAGTTGATGCAGTAAAGGGACTAGTGCACAGTTTTTGGCATGATCACACAAGGCCTTCTTCAAACCGAAAGGATGTACTAAAACTAAGAAGGGGTTCAAAGGATCGTGAACCACATACTAAGCATCTTCTTGATATAACACAGACAGAGCTTTACGAGAAATTTAAGATTGAGCATAGACAATTGAACTTGGGGAAAAGATCTTTTGAGAAATGTAAGCCATGGTATGTTAGAATAAATACTCTTCGTAACACTTGTTGTTGTAGATACCATGTAGAATATGAATATTACTATGAAACATTTTTGTACATTCGTCGTGTGTTGCATACTAACATTGTGCAGGATTGCTCCATGACAATACCACCGACTTCATCAAGAGAATTCATTCATAGCATCATGTGCAATAGGCCCGAGGGGCAAACATACTATGCAAAATCTTGTTTGGATGGAACATGCTCCAACTGTGCTGGAATGGCATTATTGAGCCAATGTATGCACGAGAATGGAGACAGTGAATTTGGGAAAATGGTTACAGACATGAAAAGTTTCAAATATATCAACTATGAAATAGTCCCAGGGAAAGAAAGCAAAAAAATACAATTGGTGACATCTCAGGTATGCATTTATATCTATAAAATTATGTTGTAAGGGTTACATTTCAATCCTTACTTACAACAAAAAACTGACATTGAGATCATTTTGTGTCACCAGGTACAAGTTAGTGACTTCATCAAGGAATTTATTGAAAAGACACATCAATATGTTCAGCATGTCCACGTGGCACGATGGCAGGATGAGAAGTTTAGAATATGCAGAGATACATTTCCCCTTGGTACTATACTTTCAGTTGTTGATTTTGCCGAGAACTACACTCTGCAACCTCAAAATGAGATCCAAAGTCAGTATTATCACTCTGAGCAGGTTTCCTTGATGGTCCATATCACATATAGGCATGGCCCAAATAGCACTGAAGAGCAAAGAGAAATTCTAAAGGAATATCACTTCTACATAAGTGATGATATGTGCCACGACTTCCACTATGTACGTCATTGCTTCATCATGTTCTATGATCACTTGAAGGGAAGGAACATACAGATGGACCGACACTGGATTTGGTCTGATGGGTGTGCTGGTCAGTTCAAAAATGCACACATATTTCAGTGGTTGTGTTCATTGCATAAAAACTACAAAGTGCCACATATGTGGAACTATTTTGAGACTGGGCATGGTAAAGGAGAGCATGATGGAGCCGGAGCATGTGTCAAAACAACCCTACGAAGAGAGGAATTGAAAGTATCTACAGAATCTACTATTCTAAATGCTCAATCTATAGTCAGGTGGTGCACGTCAGTAATGGGAGAGGAATCAACTATGCGAGTAGAATCCACAAGAAAGAGACATGTGGAGAGATTTTTTTGGGAGGTGGTAGACATAGATCGTTCACATGCATGGGAATGCAAGACTGTGCCTGGGACTCGTGGCTTTCATTCGGTTCGAAGCTCTGATAACCCAGTATTTGAAATTTGGACCAGAAAACTCGCTTGTTTTTGCTCGCCTTGTTGTGATGGTGACTGGGATGGGTGTGAATCATTGGATTGGGTTGATGGATGGGATCGCATATCACTTCCACTTGATCAGCGTGCAATTGTTGAGTTAACTCCGTTGGAAGAAGACCAATCATCTATTTCTGCAGATTTTGATCATGTCTCAGACCTTGGACAACCCGGTATGATGCATTTCCTTAACATTTTTTGTTTGTTTACGTAGTCTTCAAATGCACATTAATGGCCTTGTATCGCACGAAAAATATTTTGATCATATACATACAATCATATAATGCAGGGCACATATACGCAGTGGTTGCCTCAAAAGATACTGAATGGGGTGATGAATACTGGTCGGCACGCTGTATAGATGGAAAGCAAACCCTCATTGT
Source organism: Larix kaempferi (assembly GCA_027924585.1). NCBI lineage: Eukaryota > Viridiplantae > Streptophyta > Pinopsida > Pinales > Pinaceae > Larix > Larix kaempferi. The sequence continues at coordinate 8,205,206 of BSBM01001166.1, read as the reverse complement.
GTCCATGACTGACGATGAAAACAACCACTTTCCAACTGGGTCTATGGTTGTTAAAGGTGAATACTTGACATGGGACAGCAATGGAAGAAAGAAGGGTGGATATGTTTACAGGGATTACAAACCAGGTGCAAGTGTGTATCACTTTACCAACTTAATCATTGGCACAAACCTTCAGGTACGAACAATGCCTAGTCAAAATACATCGAAGGTACGCTACTTCTTACCGGATACAGAGCATGAGAGACTAATGGAGACCATCAGGATAAGAGATGATCCGGAGGGCTTGGTTGTATGATAATAGGTGGGATCTAGCATGATGAGGTACGTTACATACTTTTAATACTATACTATTTATACTATTTGTAATTGAATATTGATATATGCTCAATTTTCACATGTATGTTTCATATGAATATGTCAATTTTGCGTTCTTGATATGCCAAATTTACGTTTACGTTGTTTATAAATATGCCAAAAGTTCTATTGTATGTCAAGTTTATGAATATGCCATTTTTTACATATGATCAGTAAACCCTAAAATTATATTATGTTCATCATGTTGGTTATTGGCTTCACCCAACAAAATTAATTCAATTCATGCTCACTATATTAAACAATACACTTATATTAAATTTAATTCATGTCTTGTTAAATATTTCATAATGAATTAGCTAGTTGAGAGCACCACCTTAGACCAAGCCATCATCATCAACATCTTCATCATCATCATCATCATCATCATCATGGACCTGCAAAACCCTAGTTTCCAAAGTGTCTAGGCAGGTTCGGGTTAGGAACACTAGCCATACCCTCCCGGTGGATGATTTTCCAAAGTTGACCCCCGTGTGCAAAAATTGCACACACCCACATTGAGCAAAACCCTAGTTTCCAAGATGGACCTGCAAGGTGACACATGGGCCACCGGGTAGGAGGGGAGGGGCACCCCTGGCACTATCCTGGTGTGCTGAATCCAACGGAGTCGATGGTTCGTCGATCTGAGCCACGGTCTTCATTCTATGGCTCGTCCCGTCTCACTACCAGAAGGCCTTCAGGGACACCTGCTGGATACCTACCGGGGGCATAGAACTCCAACCATGCAACAAAACCGGGTTCCGGGGAGACCTGCAGGTGTGTCTAGACAGGTTCGGGCTAGGAACACTAGCCATACTTTCCCAGTGGATGATTTTCCAAAGTTGACCCCCGTGTGCAAAAATTGCACACTCCCACATTGAGCAAAACCCTAGTTTCCAAGATGGATCTGCAAGGTGACACATGGGCCACCGGGTAGGAGGGGAGGGGCACCCCTAGCACTATCCCGGTGTGCTGAATCCAACGGAGTCGACGGTTCGTCGATCCGAGCCACGGTCTTCATTCTATGGCTCATCCCGTCTCACTACCAGAAGGCCTTCAGGGACACCTGCTGGATACCTACCGGGGGCATAGAACTCCAACCATGCAACAAAATCGGGTTCCGGGGAGTCCTGCAGGTGTGTCTAGACAGGTTCGGGCTAGGAACACTAGCCATACTTGCCCAGTGGATGATTTTCCAAAGTTGACCCCTGTGTGCAAAAATTGCACACTCCCACACTGAGCAAAACCCTAGTTTACGAAATGAATGCACAATGAAGCCACTGGGCCATGGGGAGACGAGGGAGAGGGCCCCCTAGAGGTAATCGCACGCCAGGAGACCAACGGAGTCGATGGTTCGTCGATCCGACGTCCGGTTTCCGAGTTATGTCGAGTTGCAAGTCGCATGAAAATGCCGTTCAGGGACACTTGGTGAATTTCCGTCCGGGAGCCAAAAAGCAAACGAAGCAGGAAGATTGCGTGCCGTTGGACCCTGCAAGTGTGTGTGGGCAATGCCGACGTGGGAACACTGCCGGGAGCCATAAATCCATGATAGTAAATTAATTCATGACAAAAAAAACTGAATTATTCCTTTCAATGGATGTGGTTTTCAATTTCCTATGTTGTTAGGTCAATTTGGCACATTCATTGAAAGAAATTGTAGACTTTAATGATGATCACAACAAGTGTGTTTGTTAAAACCTTGTGAAATAGAGCATCAAAAGACCTACATTGTAGGCCATATAATTGTGTTTGTTTACCTTTTGTTTGATGGACCATGTACAATAAGTAATAAAATAATTTTTGAAGTAGGTCATTTCATTTTTCTGATTTTTTCTTTGGTGGTGTTGAAAAAGACCATTGTTCTTATTGATGGGATTTCATGTGCTTATGATTATTTGGATAATCTGGACACATACAAGGACACCATTATTAGACTAATTCATTATGAACAATTTAATATGAGTAATCTACATAAATGAATTGAAAAATTAACAAAAATAACAAACAACCCATATACCTTGGAATATAACACAAGAGTGACCATGTTAGGCAATCTTACTTATCTACTTACCTATGGTCATTTAAGTAGACCATTTGGATCATGTCTATTACTAATGATCTCCATTAACTTTTCATGTTCACAATGAGGCTTGAAGTATCATACCTTTGATGGGTGCTTCCTTGGCATTGTTTGTAGTTTGAGGTTTGTACCGAAAACTAAGTTTGTAAAGTGGTATATAGATTCACCTAGTCTAATCTTGAAATACATAACCAACCTTCTTCCATGTTTGGTCATCTAGTGTTAGATATTATCCTTTAATAACCATCAAACTGATTACAAGTTGATCACCATTGTCATCTATTAGTGAGACATGAGGGTTTGGTTCGCCTTTAAGGAACATGCCAACAAATAGTGATTGCCCCATTCATTATCTTTCAGGGAAACCATTGCATATATGTTCATTTTAAAAAACATCAGTTCCAATGTGTGAGTCCACTAAATAGACAAAATGTAATGTATTCATGCTAGTTGATAAGATTTAATCTCATATTCCCTAAACTTGGTTGTACAAGATTTGAGACATGATCATAATGTGGTGAAATGGTTGATTAGTCCTCATCCAACTAGGATAATTCAATATTTATACCTAGAATAATGGGGAGTGATAGAATTTTCTTGTCCATATTTCTACTATAACATTGTTTGAGTTTCAAACTAAATGAAATCCACAAATTCCATGCATTATTCTATGTGATTGATCTACATCAACCACCTCCCAAAAATATCTTTGCACATGTCCTTTCCTTATTGAGTCCTCTTCTCGTCTTCTTGTTCCATCTACAATTATTGAAGAACACCATTCAACAATAGATTTTGTGTAACTAATGAGAGAATTTCTCGTAAACTTCCATTTTTACCTGCAGAATGTAATTTTTATGCACACAACATCTCGATCATGATCCCATTTCCCACACTCAGTTTCAAAAGTCCTGTAAAGGCAACCTTTACATTAACATGACAACCAAGTCTCAAAAATGAGATTGATGGTGTTTATTCTCATGCAATGTATACAGTTAGGATTAAGACAACTGTATAAATCTATGGAATTATAAATGGAGATATTAATCCAAAAGGAAGCCAATGTTGGCCTTGCCAATCTTTTCTTCCCAATGCAAACGAAATATTAGATTCCATTTTGCTATGTTTCCATGTAAAATATATTTGAAAAAAAACATATATTTGGATTATATGGAAATCCTTCTTACCTTTGACATTGTTTGGGATCTGCAGGATGGGAATGAAGTATTTTTTAGGGATTAAGAGGAGTATTCAATTACGCAAACTTATGAATACCTATTGTGACAAGAAATCCATTGATTTCAACTCCATCACATTTCTGTTTGATGGATGATGTTTGCAAGGTGAGCAAGTTTAACCCACCAATGCGAGATTGCATGCAATTACACTGAGCAAAACCCTAGTTTACGAAATGAATGCACAATGAAGCCACTGGGCCATGGGGAGACGAGGGAGAGGGCCCCCTAGAGGTAATCGCACGCCAGGAGACCAATGGAGTCGACGGTTCATCGGTCCGACGTCCGGTTTCTGAGTTATGTCGAGTTGCAAGTCGCATGAAAATGCCGTTCAGGGACACTTGGTGAATTTCTGCCCATTTTATAATTTAAGCCACTTTTAAATATTTGAACTTCCATATTATTTTGGAAAGAGTATAATATTTCAAAACTCCTAAAGAGACAAAAACACATGATCAAAACTCCTAAGGTTGCAATTTAGAGTAGCAATAATGGGGGTGATCGAGTTGAATTTGATCCTATGGAAGATAATAATACTAATATTATTGAGAATAAAGGGATAATAGGTTGATCCATGACACCTTTGTTTTCATGGATGAGGATGCACCTATGTATGAGACCTATGATAATATTCATGATGTACATCTTATTGATAAGGCACACAAAGGCCTATACAAGAGATCAAAGATGAGTCACTTTGTCTACTAATTTGATGTTGATAAAATTGAAGGTATTGAATGACATTTCAAACAATGGTATGACAAAGATCCTAATGTATACACAAGGTTAATATATAAGGTGCCCCATAAGGTTCTTTGTCATATCCCTATAATTCTAGGTTTTTGATGATTGTTTAGGTTAAAAAACATAGCACATTATATGGATTATCATGTACAAAGATAAGTGAAGATGGTATTATATGAGTGGCTACAAATGGTTCTCAATTTACGATCATCAAGGAAATATTACCCATTTTTAAAGAAGAACCTCATAATGTTAGACTTTCATTGGTAGTTGATGGCAATGGGTGTGCATGAGTGAGTTCGTTGAAACCTTGAAAACATTGTATTGCATTTAGTTTGATTAAATTACACGAGCAAGAACTTTGACATAACTTGTAATGATCATCCAAAATCACAAATTTTAATTAGATACCAATTAGTGTATGCATGTAGTGAATTCGTTGAAACCTTTGAATATAATAGTTTGTTCTTTTGACATAGTGCATTCATGAGTAATAGATAATCCACACAAATCAACACATTAGATTGACACAAGTACATGTATCCAAAAGTACATATATATCCAAAAGTATCCAAAAGTGCATGTCTCCAAAAGTACATGTATATCCAAAAGTCTCCAAAAGTGCATGCCTCCAAAAGTGCATGTCTCCAAAAGTACATGTATATCCAAAAGTATCGAAAAGTACATGTATCCAATGAAGTCAATGTACATGTCTCCAACAGTACATGCACAATAAAGTCAATGTACATGTCTCCAAAACTGAATGTATCGAAAAGTACATATATATACAAAAGTATCCAAAAGCACATGTGTCCAAAACTATCCAAAACTATCAAAACTCAAGCTTTCTCTTGTTCTTTCCCGACGTTGATCCTCTAGGCACATCCCTAGGATCAATGTGCATCCCTGGATCCTGCAAATTAAATATCAATTGTTAAATTCAACTAACTATGTACACTAATACATTAGCTCAACAATTATCAACTGGTGCATGGAAAGTGCATGAAACATTTGGTCACTGAAGGACATCTCACCTCAACTGACAAAGGAGATTGCGTTGCTTGTGTAGCAGATGGAGCCGTCGGTTGAACATCCAGGATGGTCGAACTAGGGGGGCCAGGCACTGCTCCTGCTGGTGGTGGCTACAATGAAAAAATGTTGAAATAGTTAGAAATGCATGAATAAACAATAGGTCCAACAATAATAAACTATGTAAAGATAATGTTGAAATAGTTACATACCTGTGTGTGATCAGTCGCCACTGCAGATGCGGCACTAACTACTGCATCAACCATCGATGCGAGGTTCTCAGTAGACAACTCGGGTTCCTGATGCAGTAAACATGCAATTCAAACATTAACAAAAACGATTTATGCACTGGATTTCAAGTTAAACAACAAATATCATCGAAGGATATACATTACCGTGGTGTGAGTAAGCCCATGGTCGTGGGCAGCTGGAGTCTTTCTAGGAGTAGAACGCCTCACATACACACGACCCTTGTTCACGAATGGCCTGGAGGGAGATACAAATCCAGGCAATGGGCCAGATGTCTCGAATGGTGCCTACAGTCAGCAAGTGTTCATGTAGTTAGACATGCATGATTCAACAAACAAACATGTATTTAAAAAATGTCATTTTTAATTGTTTACCTGGAGCCCAGACGTTTCAGGGGACGGTATGACCATGGGTACTACCTCCACATTACCTTGCCCCAGTGAAGGATCTGCCATCTGCAAGTTTAATAATTGTAAATATTTGACCGTAGATAGCATTAATGAACTAAAATGTAAAGTATGTGGAAATTAGCAAATTAACAAGTATTAAAAAACTGAAATTTTAAAATGTTTACCTCGGTGTGAGATACGGCAATAGGTGGTATATAAGATGGGCCTACCGAATGGGTAGCATTATGCCCCCCTGTAGAGTTTGGAACATCCGACTCTGGGGCGTCACTGCCAGCATAAAGCATCAACTGCAAGTTCACAAACATAATATATTAGCTCAAACTATATATATGTGTACAAAAACGAAAATAAATGAAGAATTTATTACAATTAACCATCAACATACCTCTCTCAAAAACCCACTGAAGGCAACATCTGAGGAAATACCATAGCAGGGACGACCACATGATGTGCACTCGTGAGGATCAGTACTAGGATGGGGAATAGTCGATGGTCCTGCACTAGTGGATGGTCCTGATGGTCCTGCACTAGTGGATGGTCCTGATGGTCCTGCACTAGCTGATGGTCCTGCATGGTGACGAGCTGGTGTATGTACCACACCAGGGACAGATGTCCCTTCCTCACCCATATGTTGAACCATCCTGCCATGGCGAACAACCACCCGTGCCAAACTCAAAAATGCATCTCGTGTCTGCGGAATAATGTGATGTGCTGGTGGGACATCTGGCCCAGGCAACTGCCTGCGAGGTGCAGGGATAGGGCGATCCTGGTCTCGAAGCCTAGCATTGGGTCGATTTTGGGGCATCCCCCCACCGATCCCCTGAAACTGTAAGATGTCAAAATAGTTAACGTGTTTATGTAACACGAACTCTGCGTACATCTTTCGAAGGAAATATAAGGGAATTTCCCTGTTGTTGTGTGGTGGCATATCAAAAACCATGTACCATCTGTCCATCCAGTTATCAACAAATGGTTGAAACGTGCACCACTCAATGGAGATATGCGGCCTGCTTGCATTTGGGATTTCCCCCGTCCGAGGGTCCCTAAAAAATGCAAATATAAGCTCTTTGGATATTTTCAACTTTTTTACTGCATTGTAATCTAGTCCATCAGCATATTGTTGTCTTTTTCTTTCTCTGTAAGATGCAATATCATATAGGAAATTCGTAGATTGTGAAATGGTGTCCACAATTGCATCCAAGGTTGATGCAAGTGAACGGCGAATCCTGTCGCCACCACTAAAAGCTGCACTTATGCCCCTCAATTGGGCAAGCTCAATCAATATTTCGGCATTGGTATCCATAGCCGCAACTGCAATAAAGACATTAATACGAAAATCATTAGAAACATATACATGGTATATAATGATGTCTCTTCAAAATTGAACATGTATTAAATCAAACTCACATAAGCAATTTAATGGCATTCACTTACATACATTTAAAACTTAAAATTAAACATTTGACAATTAAAAAGTAAGTTAGTCAGATTGGTAGAGAGGAGGAGGAGGAGGATCAAGGCAGTGATGAGTTTGTTGATTCAGGCATGGAGGAGGAGGATCAGGGCAGTGATGAGTTTGCATCTATGTGTCTCAATGTCTCATTGTGTCTTGTGATTGTGAATGACAAATGTGTTGTGATTTGTGAATGATCTAATTTCTATTGAATATTTCATATTTGTAATTGTAAATGTAATTTCTATTGAATATTTGTAATTGTAAATGTTAAATTTTATTGGATGATCTATATGTCTATATTTTTAAATTTTAATATATTTTAAAAATATATTAATTCCGGGGGTCACCGTGTCCTACGTGTCATAATTCCGGGGGTCACCGTGTCTAGTGGGGACCAGGGATCAAATTTGAAGGGTGGGGTCCCATTTCACTATGAAGGGCTATGAGATATTGAACACTATTGAAGGGCTATGATAAATTTATTAATATTTATTCTATGTGTATATATGGATGTGTTCATGTTGCATGGATTGGATTCTAGGTTAACCGAGGCCTTTTTAGAGCAAAGAATGGGGTAATTACTATTTGGAAACAAGTTTTTTATCAAATGTAAATTGCGGTGATGGAAGATATTGAGGGTGCCACATGTTGTGGAGAAAGTAGTATTGATTCCTATGACGTAATAGGGAGTTCAAAAAGTCTGGTTTCAAGTATTGTCATGCGTAGCTCGATTGATTTTTCTCGCGCTAGGGTTGTAGCAACTGTTATGGCCATTACTGTTAAAAGGATTGATGGGGTGGAATCCCGTGAAACGATGAGTTCTTTTGTTAAGACGTAGATTCAGTGAAATTTGGTGGGAGTCTTATGTTCATTTTATGCACAAAAATCGATTACTTGATTTTGTTGCATTGTTAACTCTCCCCCTAGTCATAGCTACAATCTCTTATATAATTGTGAAGGTTATCAATCCACTCAATATATTAAAGTTGTAGTAGGCCAAAATCATCCACATATTTATTGTACTCACAAATGTTGACATTCCAATTTCTATGTAGAGCGCCCATTAACATTAGATTGTATGGGACATGTTTTTGAGGCATGATGTCATTATCTCATAACAAAAAGCTTTTTATCCATAAATATGTCATCTACAAGCCAACGGAATTGTTCCTAATCCTTTATAAAACTTTGTCATAATTATATCAATACCAACATCCCTACCTATTGACTTAGCTTAGAAGATATTACACCTTCGGATAACCAAACCTGATTCCAAGGTTGGTAATCATAAACGTAAAAGCATCATCATAAGGAAATAGCATGTTGTGTTGAGGAAATTCCTTTTTTTCCATTTCCTTCTAAGGATAATATTTGGTTGTGGATCATTTAAAATGTATAATTTATTTTAATATTGGGAAGCTAAATTCAAATTCATTAATATATTAATATGATTTGATTTTTTTATTAATAATAAGTTATTCTTTTCATTTGAAAATGTAATAGTACATCAAAATTTCAATGTTTACTAACGTAGTAAAGTTGAGAGGCTTTATTTTTCAGTGGATATAGCAGACCTGTAAATTCATAGGATGTCAAAAATCTAGTCAGCCTTGAAGTTGAGCTCCTCAAAGAAAACGAATTTCTTTAAATATGTTTATGGCGGGCTGGCATTGCCAGCTTCGCTCCGCAAACTATCCTGGAGGACTGGAGGAGATAGGGTAGGTGGAACTTGGAAGTAGCTCAACCACAGTGGAATAGGGGTATAAGAAAAAGCTTGTTTCTATTCATGCAATATTATATATTGATGGTTGGAGCCATGGAAGCATGGAATTCCAGCATTGACTTGATACAACAAAGAAAACAAAAGGTGGAACTCGGGAGTTGAAGGATTGACTTGATACAACAAAGAAAACACAGGGTGTGAGGCTGGGAGCCGTAGATGGTAGGATTAACTTGATACAACAAAGAAAACACAGGTCTATAGGTAGGGGCCACGGGCAGGAGCAACAACCTGCAACATTACAAGAAGTTTATGGATTGTGGATTTTGTCTGAAATGCCAAATTCGCGGGGGCACATTAACATAATATATTATACATTGAATACTCAATTAACTCACGGAGTCAACATTCACGAATTGGTATGTGATAACTTGTAACTTGGTAAGCCCGCTAGCAAAAACACGTATGAGCCACCTTCCAGGTTTAATAATTTTGTTGATGCCATTAAATGTGTTAAACACGTAAGCGCTCGCTACAAACACGAGAACTTCGAAGCGTTCAAGCCATGGGCTACTCAGTGTAAGCCCGTCCACGTAAGTTGCTCAATGATATTATTAGAGGCCCAATGGTCCATGATCCATGGATGATCGAACACGTGGATATTGGAGAGTAACCGAGTCCCACTCCCAAGTCACCTAGCTAGTAGCCGCATTCCCAATTTCCCACTAAAAATTGTTGATGGGTGAAATTTGAAGCTACCCTTCTGTTGCAATTTTAAACAGTAGTGGTTAATTTAATTATTGAAGGGCTTACCATGAAATTAAATTTTTTTTGCATGGTAAAATTTGAAGTGGCCTTCTATGACGTGTGGGTAAAATTTGAAGTGGCCTGAAGGCTTCAAATTTGAAGCCTGGTGGGGACACTCGTGTCCCGTGTCCTCGTGTCGGGTGACTTAGATGAATACATTGTAGAAAGGGGGGAGTTTTATTTTTTTCAATTTTTGGTTTGATTATGAAGTTTTGAGTTTTTGAAAAGGGTTTCATTTTGAGGTGTGAATTTAATTAGAAATTGGGTTATTCCCAATTTTATCAATATTACAAAACTAGGTTAAACAATAAAAAAATAGTAATTTGGATTAAAAAATCACAAAAAAATGGTATGGGTGAATGAATTACCTGACTAGATGAGAATGCACCGGTGAATTTGTCTCCCCTCCAGCTAAATCGAGCAACACGGATAGTTGAGTGGGCCACAAACCGTCCTCGACCAGGGTCAATTTCGCCTCTATTCGCGTTTCTGATGCGTGAGTGTCGCGGGTGGTCGGCAATCGTCGGGACTGTGTTTTTAAATTCATTTTTAGTTTTACATATCGCGTACGCGATTTTTAACTACATAACGCGTACACGTTTTGTAACAACAAAACACGTACGCGTTATGGTTACCTAGCCTACATGTCCAATGACATGTTAGGCTCGGGTCTTACCATGGCAGGTGGTAAATATCAGAAACGCGTTATGTTTTAGGTATCAGGAACGAGATTTGAAAAAAGTAGCATTGCATCTAAAGTGACCCTCATCTTCTTGCACACACCCTGAAGTCCTTGGAGTTTTAAATAATTATTGTGGAAAGATTGTGAAACTTCATGAAAATACTAATTAGGAGTACTGGGTTTGTTACAACTCTCAACTAGTTTAAAAAGTGGTTTGAGAATTAGATACACAAAAAAATTATTCACCCACTATATAAAAGAGACTCCACTTAGAATCCTCAATATAAAATAGACTCCACCCACAATAATCTAATCGCATAAACTATAATATTAAACATAAGCTATATAACTCGCTACAAAGAAAATATATTTTAGGCTTTCCTGTACCTAAAATAAATACCATACCTTTTACTGCCATGGAAGTGATTAACTAATTGATTAAAGAGTTCACAAAATGACTAGAACAATGCTACAAGTTACCAAACTGAGATAGCAAGAAACTTTGGGAACCCCAAATACATCAATCTCCTTAAGGAAACACGAGGCTTACAGTTTCAAAACCAAGGAACAATTATAAAACCTGAACTCACCGGTGCATTGATTGACGGACAAAGTTTTGACATTGTAGGCTCAAGGAAGGGCCAAGGCTTGACTACGGTTGATATGCAACCCTAGGTTTTCATTACCATGCAGAACTTGGCACAGACAGAGAACCTTCATAGAAACAACTATAGAGACCAACTTAGTTTCATAGATTTGCTTGGTTTCATGGTGCCTATCATACCAAACAGCTATGGGCATGTCCACCTTTGCCACCTGGGGATAGAATAAATTTACATATCCATTACTTATGTGTCACTCAAGACAAATGCAGATGAACAAAATACAACTTGTCACAGACACTCAAAACATTTATTACATGCATTGCCAAATCACACTTTACAAATGTTTGATCTATTTATAATTTATTGTATATTTTTAATTAATTAGAACAATGATAAAAACTATCACATCACATCTATGTTTTTAGTTAAAAATGGTTCAACATTTATTAATATTTTTATTAAATAATTATAATTTAATAAAAAAAATTCTACACATTATAAAACTTTAGTAACACAATTTTAATTTTTATGACCTAAAATAATATAAAAAATTAAAACCCACATAAAAACAACATTTAATTTGAGTTTATATAGAAAAAAAAATCTATAAAATAGAAAAATAATTTACTTCTTAATATTAGAGTTAATTTTAATTTTTAGAATACAAAATATATATTCTAAAATAAATAAACATATACCATTTAATTAAAAAAACAATTAAAAAGCATTGCATACCAATGTATTAATGAAGTTTACAGAACTTGTTGAAATTATTTTATTTATAACTTTGTTTTAGACATTCAATATAATTTAAAAAAGAAATAGCACTTGGTTTTCTTTATAACTTTGTTTTAGATCTTCAATTGCAATGAAAATAAATACCACTTGGTTGTTATGGAAAATAAAACTTTAAAAATAAATTAAAGTTATAGAAATATATAGATGCACCCCATTATTATATATCAAGATTTTTTTCTCATTATTTAAGAAGTTTTTATTTTTTATTATATGTTTGTACTTCGATTTGTAAGTTAAAAAAATCTTCTTTCTTATTATTTAAAAAAACATTTTATAATTACAATTATTCTGCATTGCTCAATACTATTATGCCATTATTAGAAAGAAGGTAAGTCTGCTCAATATCACTATTACAAGGTAAATTCTTTTCAATCATTGTAAATAATTTACATTAATGTAAATTACATTTGGTTATCATTATTTTACTCATAAAATTATTTATTCTAAATTTATTTGATATAAATAACATTGAACTATTATTGTTTCATTCTCAAGAATTGGATTTGTGAGAAATAAACCTCCAATTTTAATATCAAATAATTTATTATAATATTATAATTTAATATGAATTAATCAATAAACATTCATTAACTCAAACTCAAACATAAAAATTAAATTGACTTCATAAATATTTTATACATTGCATACTGAAAACACAATGAAACAAAATAGTAAATAACATTCACAAGATAAAACTATTGCATGAAATTAATTTAAATATCTATGAAATATCAAATTAAAGATGCATTTACTATGTAAATGAGTACTGATGTTTTGAATTATAACATTTTTGGAGCAAGAGTACTTGAAGGTTTGCACATTTAATGTTTTTTTTGACGGAATGAAGTGTGAATCTTTCAATAAACATTATCAAGCAGGAACATAATTTAAAGTAAGAAGAAGTAAAAACAAAATAATTACAACATAATTTAAATAAAAAGTAAAAACAAAATAATTACATTATGAATAATGTATCTTTCAACTGTATTATAAAGTTATTTGTAATTCATTCAAGGATAGTCCATGAATAATTCCTTGGACTCCCAAAAGTGTTAGCATTATTTCTTATATCCCATCATTTTCTTTTTATAATGTCAATCAATGCAAAAGAGCCGACACGTTTTTAACTTGAATAGTTTTACACGTTTTCATCATGAATAGTTTTAATTCTCACTTTTTCTTTTTAATGTAAACCAATAATGCAAAGAAGATTCTTTCTTTCGTTTTTTAACTTGAATAGTTTTATTTTTAAAACCAATAATGCACAAAAGGCCGGAAATACAATAAATATAATAAACCATTAACAAAATAAATCAAATAATTTTAGTATTAAAAAATACTTAAATGTTTTGAGCCATATGCGTCGAGCCATCACGATTCTTTGTTTTTAACTTGAACAGTTTTAATCTGTAAACCAATAATGTAGGGAAGAAAGACGAGATGAAAAATAATTAAATTCATGGAAGAAAGTCTAGAAATATAATAAACAATGAACAGAATAAATCAAATAATTTTAGTATTAAAAAATATTTAAATTCTTGGAACCATATGCACCGATCACAATTCTTCTATTTTAACTTTAATTTTAATCTTATTTTTTTTTTAATGTATCGACCATTTTTTTATGTAAAGAGTTTCAGTCCAGATTTGAAAATTCGAAAATTGGTTTAGGCATCTATATATATAAAAGCCTAATTTTATATTTGGTAGTTGAGATTAAAGAATTTAGATTTAGATGAGTTAAAGTATCAATTAAATTTTTTATTATAATGACTTTTTTTCTGTAAAAAGAGACTTAATCCAAATTTGAAAATTTTTCTCAACATTTATATATATAATAAAAATCTAATTTTATATTTAATAGTATCTAGGTGTCAGCTAGGTCATTATATATCCGTGTTTTCCCTTTCACATTCGTCTAACCATTCTGCATACCTGCAAAATTAGACACAATTACCAGAAATACATGAGCACTACAAATATTTGAATATATATATATATATATAAGATTTGCAATTTCAATATTCATGATTTATGAATTGCCGTGTTTGATATTTCAAGAATAATGAATAAAAAGCTTATAAAATCAATACATGTCATGAAATTTTGACATTTTAAGAATAATGAATAAAAAGTTTATAACATCAATTTAATATAATGATCTCGCAGGTCATTTGAGAAAACAATGTTGCTGCAAAGAAGTTTCAATGCTTTCTCATGTCTTCAACTTGAGACATCTCGACATATTTTATATTTAGAAAAATATAATCAACTTTTCTTTACATTTCCTCGAACCAAATAAAATGAAGTTTCATTAATAAAAGATGCTTTTGGAATGCCACGTAATGCAGTTCCGCATTGCCCTTTCAGCAGTTTGCAATACCATTTTTCCACATACGGATGTATCAAAAAATGAGGCATGTAACATTGGTTTCAAACCGCAACCACCCATCGTCCTTATCTTTAGTGCATGTAGACGATGCCGGATGAATCGAGAACCATCGATTCACCGGGTTAAATGCTGAAAAATCACCTGGAAACGTTTCGCCACCTGTCGACCATCCTGGAGATGAGTTTCAATTGCTCCCTTCTGAATACAAGTAAGTGGGCAGTCACTTGTTTATCAGCACCATCATCTTCATCATCAGATTCACACCCTTCCTCAACAATTCCTGCAAACACCCTAAACAACGCATCCTGAGCAGTACAAAGAGGATCTTTCCATCCACTAATACATTATCGTTGTCTTCATTATGCCAGTCATTTTTCTGTTATTTGTTGCTGAATGCGTCCATGTTCTCGCTTCTGATCAGTCACCATTTGTATTTGGTCTTCACTCCCTAATAGCCTCTGCATAACTTTTATTTATGATATTAAGCTCTTTCTCACATATGCCGCCATTCTGCCGAATTTTATCAACTTATAACTCAAATAATATATCTTCACCCATTTGTTTTTCGGCATCCTGAGAAGTCATATTCTCATTTGTAATTAATGTTTGTTTCGCTTGTCCAAACAAAACCCAAATATGAACTTATTCAAAGTCGAAATTGCAAATTTCGCCTGCTCTCCTGTAAAGCTTTCCTTTTATCAATGTAAGGAAACATAAAAGAAAAATACATGCCTTTGGATATTGGAATCATAAAAGACAAAACAACATGTCATAACGAATTTTGAAAGGTAGGGATATAGATTTAAAATGTTAAAGTATCCGTGGTCTGCCACTATGTTCTAAAGATTACTCCAGGTTATAACTGCGCTCTTTATGCTATATGTGTTTATATAAGCAGAGTTATTATATATAGCACTTGATCTAACAGTAAAACTCGTTTTCATATAATCCATGACATAGCCATAAATACAGAAACGGGATAAAAAACAAGGAAACCATATCGTCTAACCATTCACTAACATCGCAGTATAAAAGTAGCTCTAGAAAACATAATGCAATAGATAAGTTTACAATATTAGATGCACGAAGGAGCTAAAGTGAAGGAGCTCCTACAAAGCCATGAAAATAGTAAATACCTATCTATATAATGCCATTAGAGATCTTGGTTTATATCTACTGTAATACTAATAATGCATATCCATATATAAACGTTTACAAAATGGCGCACGTTCCTGGTTTGCCATATCTAATCTCTGGAGAATAATTAGGTTGAGACATTGCATGTAGCTGAGTGCCTGGAGGACGCATCTTGGAGAAGGGCTTAGAGGAAATCGTTGCTCGAATGCTGGCCACCCCAGCCCTT
Source organism: Larix kaempferi (assembly GCA_027924585.1). NCBI lineage: Eukaryota > Viridiplantae > Streptophyta > Pinopsida > Pinales > Pinaceae > Larix > Larix kaempferi. The sequence goes on along the minus strand of BSBM01001166.1, from coordinate 8,189,285 downwards.
CAAAACAACCACAATCTTTTGTTGTTCATGGACCATAATATTGCCTTTTCATCTCGGTACACTACGATGGGAGGAAAGTCGGAATGCTTCATCGATCCTTTGTTAATTTCAGTTACCGCATCGCTCAGAGAAAAGTCACAGTCTGAATGCTGGGCTTTGAGGAAATCCTTGCTCGAATGTTGATCATATCTGAATACCCTCACAGTCTGAAATTGAAGCCTAACGAGGGTATTGAAGGACTCTAGTCTACATTGCTAGGATCTGAACAATAATAGGATCTGAACAATAATATAATCACAAAGAAAAAAACAATCAGTAAATGGGTCGGTACATGAAACTTCCCACAAAGGCAATTTAATAATGCATTCACACATAACCTAACCTAGTTGACAACTTGTAATGACCCAGGGACATTCTCCTAAACTATCCTTCATGAGCCATGATACTACAATATTCAAGTCTATTGAGTTGAAGAAAAGTACCTTGGTAGGATTATCAACAGTGACATGTATGGTGTCGCCTCAGACCTGCACATATATATTATTTTAGGGCCAACTGTCCACTTGGGGATGTTCTGAATCTTCCCAACCATCGGTAAGGATCATGCACAAGAAGGTCGTGATAATTATCTAAGATAGATCGTCTCTCCTCACTTCTGCGTACTCCATTTGGTTTCTCGAACTGACGATTTAAACAACAAAAAACCCTACAATAAGCACAACTTGTCCAAGGTTGCTCCCAGCATTTTCTCTCTGAGCATTTAAATAATGTCGAGAAGCTAAACATATATATTTTCCGGATTAGCCATGACGTTGGAGTTAAATGAAGAAAAAACCTTTTGAAAAATCACTCTAAATCAACTTTTTAATCTTTTAATATTTCAAAGAGGGTGGTTCCGCATGGCTTTTGGAGTGGTTTGCAATACAATTTTTTACATATGCGAACGTATAAAAAATGGACACGTTGGATGGTAGTTTTCCCATCGCACCGGCCTTTGCCTTATCTCTTATCCAGGCACTTTTGCAATGCGGTGTCAACGTGGACCGTTGGTCTTCAATTTCATGCTTAACCTCTTAAACAATACAATCTTGACGGCTTCGTCACAATTGTAAACCAATGTCCACGTCCTTCACCGTCCTTGACATGAAAAAGTTTATTTCCTGCACATAACCCTATTGCATCAAGAAAAGCGATTAGAAAGATTAATTTAACAAACAAAAACGGGCTAAACGTCAATGCTTTAATAGACCATGGAGGCCTGCACGCATTCTGTGTGAGCCCAGTACCTGGGCTGGTGTGCTGCGGTCCATCTATCGCCAATGCAATGGAAGTGAACTTCTGAGGACTCCACGGATTCTGCACTTAAAAAAGTGTTTTTAGTTGCCTAATACGAGGGAAAACGCAGCCCCTGTGACCCCAGGAGGCGGAACGTTTGGCAAATTAGAGCAACCTTTTGGATTCTTGTTGTTGCATGGCTCTGATAACCAGAATCTGCCCAGGATCGATGGCAAACTTATCTACTGGTCGATCAACCAATGGATCCACAACCATGATGTTTGGGCATACAGATATAGATTGTAACATGGCTGCCTATATATGGTATTTTCTCAACAGCTTTACTGTGTGTAAATGTCATTGTTGGGACCATTATAATCAATGAAGTAATCTATTTCCTCTTTCACTGGGATTTGGTAATCTAAGAAGTTTTATGGTAAAGTGGACAGACACTATCTACGGAGCAATGCAACAATAAAAATGCAATATCTGCTGGAATATAGCTAAACATTTTAGATCCTATTTACCATATCTCAGCATTGTTGAGTTCCACATTTAACACTTCTGCAATTTTCGACGGATTCCATGTGGAAAACTTGACTCAGGAAATGTTGTTATAGTACAATCGTTATAGTACAATCAGATTCATGAAAATACTGGTAGAACAGAAGAGATCTTCAGGCATCGGGCGAAGTAAAATGCACAACATGAATCTGTGTTACAATGTGATGAAAACATTTGAAATCAGATAATCATAACATTATATTTTGACATTTTGATATACAAAATATATTTACAGAATGAATTTATTTTGCAGATCTATGAAGGTTCAAGTGAATACGCCAGGTCAATTGCAACAAAATTGATGGATGCCGTAGACAAGCAACTAACTTTCTCTATTCCTATTCCTAATTTTTAAGTTCCTAATAACTCATACGATTCATACAATTCTACAGGAATTTTGTAGCAATGAGAATAATAAATGGGAAGCTCATTTGCTTTAAGAAAGGATTACCATAATGTAGTATATTAAGTAGTTAATCTAAGTAGTTATTAACAAGATTTTTAAGTAGATTATAACGAGTATCATTTATTATTATTATTTTTTAAGTAGATTAAATATTATAAGTGATATTTTAATCGTAGTTTTATTGTTTAAATTATATTATTGAATGCATAATTGAATTTAACTGTCTCAAATACCCTTATTATATTTAGATTATGAAATTTTAATAATTGAAAGAGTCTATAATGTAGTCATAGATAATCATAAAATCTATTATTATACTGTGTAATTTTTGGGGTAATTTTTGGGGTAGATGAACAAAAGAGGTGATTGTAATCAAGAAATTGGATGTGGAGCTATGTATATACAAATAGAAACTCAAGAAAAGAAAGCTTTACAGCATCGCCCTCCATTTGTGATCCCTATGGGCGTTTTAACTGTAAAATTATATTTAAAACCAAATTACCTTACAGGATCATTTGGCTCATAGTCGATCATACTGGATCATTTGGCAGACTCCAGGGCGCATACTGGATCATTTGGCTCATTTGGCACATTCCAAATGAATTGGATTCCTACACAACCAGCCCGCACCCACGCCATCCTGCACAGCCAGCCTGCACCCACGCCATCCTGCACCCACGCCATCCTGCACAAAACTCACTACATTCAAACAAACAATTATGGCTGGATCATTCCAGACGGCGCATACTGGATCATTTGACTCTATTATACAAATATAAATCGATTTTTAACTCATTCCTATCGGGAATTAAACCAAGTTTCAAGACGGAGTTCTGTAATTAAGTACACAGAGTCAGTCTACCCGCCAGATCGAGCGATCTATCTTAAACATGCAAACCCAAGCATAATAAGTTCACAATCGATTTGAGTCAATTCCAGATTTATTAACACTCTGAATATAATCTAAAATACGTTTGGAGAATTCTCAGGTTTGAAATAAATTATTATATAATAACCTAATCTCGATCAAACCGAGTAATACGGTTTCTCCTGCGACTTGGAAGTTAGGGGATGAGTACTGTGATTAAGACACAGTCTCGATCTGCACCCATTCCTGAAATTTTAAAGCATTTAAATCGATCCGCACACATACAGGACCGATCTTTGTATTAGGAGCCATATACTAAGAATTTAAAGTAAAACACCAGTCGGCTGAGATCCTTCTGCGTTTGCTTTAAACTTTAAAGAAACAGCCGCGGCAGAAAAGAAGTTAGCATCAAATGCAAATACAAATACAGTAAAAAAGACATAAATTGCAGATACCTGATCTCTGGTGACTCTCGTTCAATATTTCCCTCGCCTGTAATGGAAGGACTCTTCATCGCTTCCACGGCCGGGTGCACATGGATCTCGACCTCATGGATGAAACGGTTTCTTGATATAATCTGAGGACTCTTCATAGCAACACCGATCAAAGAAAAAACGGGCGATTCAGAAATGATTCGCCCTTTCATTTAAACAAACGGAATTCCGTGTTGCAGGATCAACCTTTAGTTCTACCATTCGATTAAACAAATGAAACTGCTAATTATTGCTAATCCGAGAAAACCTTTAGGTAACCTTTCAGCAAACTGCAAATCTGTGTCGTTGGATACATGTGCTGTTGGATGGATACATATGCTCGAGGAAGAATATCCTTAGATTTCCCATCTTAGCCTTCCATCCTTAATCTCTACTAAAAAGCTACGATCGCCCTCCATATTATACACAGAAAAGCTTATTGAAGCGCCTCCGACGAATAAACCATTAACATAATAAATCAAATAATTTTAGTATTAAAAAATACTTAAATTTTTGGATCCATATGCTTCGAGCCATCACTATTGTTTGGTTTTAATATGTAAACCAATAATGTAGGGAAGAAAGACGAGATGAAAAATAATTAAATTCATGGAAGAAAGTCTAGAAATACAATTAATATAATAAACAATAAACAGAATAAATCAAATAATTTTTAGTATTAAAAAATATTTAAATTCTTGGAACCATATGCACCGATCACAATTCTTCTATTTTAAGTTTAGTTTTAATCTTATTTTTTTTAATGTAAACCAATAATGCAATGAGGAAAGAGTAGATAAAAAATAATTATATGCTTGGAACCATAAGCACTTATATTCACTCATAGAGTCTTTTCCATTAATGCCAACCCTATTCAATTGAGATAATAACTAAATTCCGAAAAAGGAAAACGGTTTCAAATAATATTTTAATAAAATAAAGAGTTCTTGTGTCCCTTTAACATCTCGACATAATGTCGCACTTCACCAAATGTCATTAGAGTTTAGTGGTGCGCTTAAAAGCTCGTGGGATGCCCAACATAGAAACATAACCATTATGGAAAATTTAGATACAAACAGGTAGAATAATTATGGAGGATCTTACTCGACTTCAAAATCCACAAGAAGTTGTAAGGATAATTCTCTGCAGAATTCAAAGGAACTTGCTCTACAAAAGGCCGAGGGAAACTAGATAAAAGCGAAAGCTCTCACTCGAGAAGTAAAACATATCAGAGAATAAATCCAAATCACGGGAGTTTTAATATAAGCAGGCCCAAATTTTAAATTCAATTTAAGTATGATAATTTTTATAAATGTCATCTCTTTAAGGGATACACCTATTATTCTTTGTTGAATTAACTTTGGCTAGGAAATTTTAAAATAAATCCAGATCTAAGGTTGCCGTAGGATGCCCATAAATGATTTTAATTAACCTCAAAAAATAAATGTATACATAGCAGAAAAATCCAGTGATCGACATATTTCGAGCAGGAGGAGATCTTGGAAAACGAGTTGGACTTGTAACATCCGCAATTACAATGCATTCAAGGCCTTAAAACAAAGACACACGCAGTACGTTTGGGAGTGGAAAAAACCAGAATCCTAGGAGACATTGTCTACAGTTGTGGAGGCCATGGCTATAATTCACTAGATTTAAACAATTTGTAGGAGCTTCAAGGATTACACACACGATAGCACAGACACAAAATGAACTGAATACCTCATTTAGACACAGGTTTCATTTCTACTCGGCCGGCCTCAACTCAACAATATCACAACACAAATCCAATTGTAAACATGGTTTTCATGCTATTAGTAGGTCACGTCCCTCACTTGAAACCCCAACAACCAGAGCTTGAACAACTAAATGTGAGACACCCTTGGATTTTGCTTACCATCGTGTTGTTTCCCGCAAGTGAGGTACCCCCCACGGTGAAAGGGTTAGAATAAAACGGAAAACTGAGCAGAGGCGTGTAAAGACACGAGCTACAAATTTGAAATAACTGAAAGATACTTGGTCGTGCGGGCACTAAGATCTGCTACACTGGTAAAAATAAACATTGATCTCTTATGGAGACTAGCCCGTAGGGAGAGAGAAGAATTCAATTGCGTCGGAAGAGAAAGCTGGAACTCGAGCAGGTTTTGAGTGGTGTAAAAGGAATGTACTTGTTCACAGGTTTTAGGCCTTCTTACTCCACCCACGAGAGATCTCAATATGTAGGATGCAGGCATCTCATACTGAATAAATTGCTGGTTTTGGTTTCAGTGACCTTGCCAACTGAAACATCAATGTATCGAAGGAATCTGGGAGCTTTCTCAGAGGAAGACTATATCATAACCCACTTCTCAAATGGAAGAGGAAAATAAAAAACAGAAGACCGCTGGAGCCTCTGTAGGTGCCACATTATAGCCACAGTGTGTCATGACAATGACCATGAGCTTCTGGCACTTCTAGTAGTGGCCCTATGCGTTGCTAATAAGTAATAAGAGCCAAGTCGAAGGAACTGGAAACCCGTGTTTCAATCATTGTAAGACCCAACGAGGTACATCCGGTTGAAGCTGTGAAAGGCCTCTCCAGTAACGAAGAGCGAGTCCAGTTTTTCGTATATCAAAACACTTCATACACAACACACAAAACCAATCAATAAACATTAAAAAGGAAAAGGAAAACAAGAACAACATACATACTTTTTCTAACAGAAATGGAAGGAGCAAGAGTATAAATACCTAAAAATAACAAATAAAACAAATGATGCACCTCTCCATTCTACATATTTATAGGTAAGATCCTTTAGAAAACTGAAACAGACAAGGAACATAGAAGGTTTCATCTTTATCCAGCCTTATTTTCAACGGTGTTAACTAGAGGCTCCCATTTTAGGGTCCTCTCCAGGATGCATTCTGCTCCACAATCTCCATCAATTTGTGTGACTGCCTGTAACAATCACCCATTGGAATAGTCCAAAACATGGGCATTAGACTAATTCCAGAAACCTTGCACATTAGAATAATCCAAAAACCTTGCATGAATCCGAGTGAATCGATCGATTAATATGACAATAACTATGGTAAGCAATGTGGACAGGCCTATTGCTTGCATGGCAAATAATATTAAATTGTTGTCAGGTAAGGTGGGTAGGATTAGTTTTTGGTTTTTTTCTTAATTTCTTTAATACGGGACAATGATAAAAATGGTCAATTCAAGACCTCTTATTCAATAACATGTAAATACGATTTTTCAAAAAAATAGTTATAAATAGGAATTTTAATGGAACTTTCACTTAATTTTATAAAAACTTAAGTATTGATATCAACTAATAGATATAAGTAGAACATATAATCTCTCCCTACTACAGGAACTAATAAAACCAAAAACAAAGTTTCTTGCAACACGTCTCTAGATTTAGTTAAGGCACATACTGAGGCATTGCGGATGAAATGATGACATTGCAAGGTACCTCCTAAAACATATATGCCGATGTACCTTTACATCATTTCGAAACTATGTAACGACATAGATATTAAACATAAAGAAAACACCAATGACCTCCCTTTTTGAGAGAGAAGGCACCAAAATAATCAAAGGCTAAATACTTAAAGTGGTTTCTCATATTTGATCGATATATGGAGAGCTGGAGAAACATTACATTATTTTCTTTGTGGCTCGCCACAAAATTGAAATGGGTGAAGAGTGCCAACAAATTAGATGTTACAAGTGGTCTATAGAGTTTAGTTTTGAAGTAGACCAAATAGATTCGATAGCGCATTTTGGAAAGAAACCCCTAATAACAGAGATAAAGCATATTAGATAATAAGTGAATACTTTTATAGGGTTCGATTGATTTTTTATTTGAATAAATTGCTTATTTGCATGATCAAATGTATAATTAACTTTTATTGATCAATTCATGTAGGCCATCCATAGATTATTGAGGTAGTGGTAACCAACACATCCCATATTGATTCGAATTTGATTGACACATTCACCTATTCAAGTTCCACATCTAATAGTGATATAGAGGAAACAAAATACGTAGTAATGATACCTCACACTTGCAGAGTGAGATGCCATTTACAAAATTGCAAGGATTCAAAAGGACATATACCATTTGCAAAATCGTGAGGATTCAAAACATCAAATACCGTTTGCAAGGATTCAAATGTTAAAGTCCATGATTGAATATTTTTAATGTTGTTTGTCATACATATTTGCATTTTCATAGTATTATGCTTATGGTTGGTGTTTTATTTTAAATATTTGATGGAGGAAGAAATGAAGAAAGCGAAAAGGAAATTGTCATGTATAAACAAGTGCTACATAGTAGCTAGTCCTTGTCGTTTAGTTTAGGGTTAGTTAAATTACATTTTAAGAAAGAAATTGTATTTCTAAATTTTTAAAGAAGAGAAGTTGATGTGAATGGAACAAAGTCGTGGAAACAAAAATATGAGGAATTTTAGAGTTAGTCAATTTGTATTTCAAGAAAGAAATTGTATTCAGAATTGTATTAAGAGATTTGTTTCATAATGTTGTTGTCACTATGAGTTTGATCGTTTGCGTGTTAAGCTATAGTTGGAATTTCCTTGCATGTTTCGTCTTTGTTTTGGAGCCAAAGATTGCCATGCCCATAACCCAAAGGATATGAATGATGAAATTGCAATGATGAAGACCACAACACAACTGGACTATGATGCTTTGAAAGGCTTTGAAAGACAAGCAACATATCCTACTTTGTCCATCTTATCATGAATATTTGCCAACATGAATATCTTTAGATTTTTTCCACGTTTTTCATATCCAAATAATTGAAATCATTTTTGAAAAATAGGAATGATACTTTCCACACTTATTTTTATGTCCCTATTTATTTTTTATTATAAAATTTCATAAAAAAAAAATTAAAACAAAGTTTTTAAATTTATCTTAAATAAAAAATATATAAACAAAATTAAAAATTTAAATTAATTCAAAAAATTTAAACTTAACAAAAGTGTACCAAGTTGTTAAGATCTCTATATACTCGATTGATGCAGTTGTTAAGACATTTATATGTTCCATTGATGCAACCGTACTACTTAGACTTAAAAGTCAAATGTATTTGAACTTCCACTTAAAGAATATGTATCCCTATCAATTAGAAATTTTAACTTCAACAAAATTAGAAAAGGAAATCTATATATTAACCATATTAATTTATTATATGGAAAACAAATTAATTTCAAAATTTACATGATAATATAATATATTTGTCTTTAATCCTATTAAACGTTTTTTAAGGATGCTTTTAACTATTTCGTTGTCGTTGTGAAATGGTAGGTTTAACTCCATGTACGAATGATCAATAAAGTTAATAAGACACGGTGATGATCTTGGCCAGCCTGTCATTGCTTGAGAGACAAGGCCCACCACTACCAAGAACACACAATGCAATACAACTCCCAACACTTTCCCTACCGATCGACAATAACCAAAGGTTTTCTTTTTCAATTAGTGACGAGCTATAACCAAAGGTTTGCTTTTTCAATTAGCGACGAGCTATCATCGAATTCTAGAATTTTCCATCAAGGAAGTTGAGACTTCAGGCTTACCATTATCCTATCTTATGCCATCTTTAAGTAGGGCACATGTAAGAAGTAGTACAAATAAATAATGATTAATGTAGTTTTTTATTAATATAGTATTAGTGATTTAATGGTGAAGTACTACAAAGTTATCATTACAAAATAAGATTTTTAAATTTTTAACCAATGAATGAAAATATAAATCAATTATAATATTTTTAAAAATATATATATTTATATTTGTAATGTTAAATTTAGATAAATTGATTTTTTTTATAATCAAACCAAAACTATTAGAGAGTCAAAAGATTATTCATTACAATATCACCTTAAAACTAACAACTTGCACACCATTGTTGTACTTTACAATGTTGTGAAATTCAAGTTTCATTTCCATTCAAACTCTCCGTATCTACCGTCGCATGTACCCAATTTCATATGAAGTTTAAAGGTTAAAGGATATGGTGATTATGTTTCCATGAACATATAATTTTTTTAGATTGCATATTTAACACTTATTCTAATTCACAGGTATGTGGGAAATGGGGTAGGGAGAGGACATGCTTTTCAAAAGTCTTGTAAAGAAATGGGATTACAATGTGATGGATGTCATAGGGAGATGAAATTGGGTATGTCCAAAGTTGGATTCAAAATAAATAAATAAAAAGCTAAATGTTTCCTCTAAATTGACTACATATTTAATCATGGTCATGGCTGGAACGAGATAGTTTTTTTCTACATATATAAATTTCTTAGAAAGTGACAATCTTAGAAACTGACAATCATAATATTGGTATTAAAAAATACTTCTCAAAACATATAGGCTGAAGTACATTTACACCATTTTGAATTATGCAACAACATAGATCTTAAATATGAAATATATAAGAATGGCCTCCCTGATGAGAGACAAGCTATGAAAATAATCAAATATATTGTGGAATTTATATACTATTCCAAGAATAAATTTTTTGAGACATGGAGACATAAAATTGTTGAGTATATTTATATCATATTCACTATCTGGGAGCATCATTAAACTTTGAAATTTTGATTGATTGATTTATGTTTATGTAAAGGTAGGCATAGTGGGTACATATTTAAATTAAACTTGAGTTGTTTTGCAATAAAATTTGGAAAAAAAAATTAAATTAAGGCGAGAGTGGCATGCACTATTGTTTTTGAATAAAATAAAAACATGTGAGTATTGTGCCCCATAAAGGCTAATCATTGAAAGTGGTTTCTTGTTTTCAATCAATATATTTAGCATTTAAGCAATATTGCCCCAAAATTGGAATGGGTGAAGGGCACCAATAAATTAGATGTTACAAGTGCACGGAGTTTATTTTCCGAGTTGACCAAAGTAATTCTAAAACACATGGAAAGAAACCCCAAATATGACACTGAAAACATATTAGATACTGAGCGAATTTTAAGGTTTAATTAACAAATTTTATTTTAATAATTTATTTATTTGCATTATGAAATGTGTGATTAAGTTAACTAGGCAATGCATGTAAGCCACCAATCGATTATTGAGGCAGTTTGAATGAACACATCCCATATGATTCGGCTTTAGTGAACACCACAACCTATTCAAGTTCCACATCCATAGTGATATAGAGTAAACATAATACACATGGACTTGTAGAGTGAGATGCCATTTGCAATTTTGTGAGGATTCAAAAATCTAGATGCCATTTGCAAGGTTTCAAATGTTAAAGCCTACCATTGATTGGAATTTTTTAGTGTTCATTGTCATCTAAATTTGAATTTTTTTAGTATTATGGTTATTGTTAATGTTTCTCATTTTAAATATCCATTGGAAGAAGAAACAAATAAAATAAAATGGTAGTGTCTACGTACATAATAGAATTGCCCACTAGTGCATCATTGTTGCACTTGACTCCACAATGTTATGAAATTCAAGTTTGATTTTTGCTCAAACTCTCCATTGCTTTATTTGCCCCTACCCATTTTCCTATCAAATGTAAATGCTATGGTGATAAATAATTTTCCTTTATGTAATTATGTTTCTATTAACATAACTTATTAATGCAGATTGCATATTCAACACTCTTGTTCTTATTATGGTTTTGCCGGTATTTGGGAAATGGGGCATGAAATAACACACCTTTCAAATTTCTTGAAAATATCTGGTAGTACAATTTGTGGATGTCATGGGAGAGGGAAAACTAGTTATGTTAAAACTACATATAAAAAAAAAACAAAATTTGAATTTTCCTGCGAATTGACTACAAATTTAGCGAAGACACAAAATAGGATAATTCTACTCCATAAGTGCAAGAAATTTCTCAAAATATTGCAATAGGAATGTTGGCATTACAAAGTACTTCCAAGAACATATAGGTCAAAGTACATTTACATCATTTCTGAATTATGTATTGACATAGATCTTAAACATAAAGTAGACAAGGATGTGCCTCCTTATGAGAGAGGAGCCACCAAAATAATCAAATCCCTTGTGGAATCTCTCAATCATTGCTAGAGGAAAAAGATAATGCATGGAGACATAAAACTATTGAGTATATTTATATTAGATACACAATCTATAAGCATCATTAAACTTGAAAATTTTGATGGATCGATTTGTGTGAAGGCAGGCACAACACACACTTTTTAAACTAAATTTGTTTTGTTTTGCAAGAAAATTTTAAATGAAAAATTAAATTGGGGTGCGAGATTGGAAAAGACTATTGTGGTTGAACAAAACTAGAAACATTAGTGATCCAAAATGGATATGCACAAGACAATTGGCTTCAGCATAAGCTTAATGAGGATTGGCACCAAGCACCAGGCAATGAAAGAATTGTGGAGACTACATGTTGTCGTGAAGGGCCCCATGCCAACATGAAGGTATTTCCACCATGTATCTAAGTTGAAAATAAAGAGGCAAAGGGGAGGGAGGAGGGGGAAGGGTGGGGGCGCGGGGAGGAGGGAGGGGGGGGGAAGGGTGGGGGCGCGGGGAGGAGGGAGGGGGGGGGAAGGGTGGGGGCGCGGGGAGGGGGGGGGGTTAGTTTAATTTTTAATTTTTTTTTTTATTATATTGTTTAGGGGGGGTTAGTTTAAATATTTTTATTGTATTGTTAGAGAGGGGGTTAGTTTTATTTTTAATTTTTTTTTTTTTTATTATATTGTTAGGGGGGGTTAGTTTTTTTTTTTTTATTTATAAATTTTTTATTATATTGTTAAGGGGGGTTAGGGGGTAGGGGGTTAGTTTTAAATTTGTTTTTTTTTTTAATTTTTATTATATAGTTAGGGGGTAGGGGTAGGGGTAGGAGTAGGGGTAGGTTTAATTTTTTTTTTAAAATTAATTATTATATAGGGGGTAGGTTTACATTTTTTTAAATATTTTTCAAAACCTAAAAAACGATGATTATGAATGTAAATGTTTTTTAAAATTTTTTAAAACGTTTTTCAAATACAGTTTATAGTGAATATTGATGTTGATTTTGTTTATATTATGAATGTTTGTTGATTTATTTTAAAATTCTACATTTTGGATATAGGGACAATGGCATCAAGAAAGATATCTGTAAACGTTTCAAGATCAAGAGCGGCGATGATTGCATCGAAAAAAAATAGTTGAGGCATCTGAGAATGTTGAGCCTCAAGACAGAGTTCTTAGCTTTGGAGAATTAAAAATGAAGGATGCTAGAGAATGGAAACATGCAGCAGAAGAAGACAGAACATAGTATCATTGGCATCTGAAGGAAAAATATCAAGGAAAACCAGAAAGCATTCTCTTATATTCTTTTGCATTTCCATATATTCAATCAGATTACCATCTATTGGGATTGCTGAGAGATATAAGTGTGATGACGGGTACAAATATTGTTTATGCACAAGTGAAAAAAGCCAGGACCTTTTCCAAAATCTGATATTCTTTGAACATTTCAAAATATAATGTTTTAGAAAATTTCACAGATTTTTGTCAAGGGGCCATGCATGAAATTAACATCGGGAGAGTAATTTTGAATATTGATATTATTCTTAAATTGGTTTTGAAATAAATTGGATACAACAATGTAATAGATTTAATACGATAATGTTTTTATTTTGCAGGATTTTTCCTTTTCGATTTCAAAAATGTTGAATGGAATTTATTATACAGAGGCCAATCCAATGGATGTCATTAATTCCGCTATTCAAAAGGGACCATAAGCAAGGAAGAATAAATAAGTGTCAAATGTTCAAACTGAAGAAGTACAAGCATAAAGAGGAAAGAGCATATGACAATCAAATCAGGTACCTAGAAGGGTTATATTTAAATCTTCATCTCGCCCAACTGAACATGATGAAATTGTTGCAAATGAGCTTGCTACTCCTTCTAGTAAGAGTAACAAACAATCCAATAAAAGAAATATGGTTGAGAGTTCCTTGATTCATGTTGAAGGCATTGTTGATTTAGAAGGAACCCCTTCAAATCAGAAAAAAGAGGAGACCTGTTGTTACTGAAACCAATGTTATTCCTGAATATGAGAGTGAAAATTCTGGTGGCAGTAGGGAAATCATTACTCTAGGTGCTGATCTAGAGGATGTCATTGTCAAGACAACACAAAATTCCATTCGAGATCGATTGCAGAGAGATAATTTGGTTAACAATAGACATACATTTGAGTTGAATGTGAATCAACTTTATAGACCCATAGAAGGGAAAGATCAATTTAGAATTAGAAAACCATATCACTTGCATATTCACAACTTGAAAGCATTGATGAGGCACAATCCCTATGCACATGTGGTTGACTACCTAGTCCTTGTTGACCCAGAAGATGTTCCTGTTAGAGATGAATTTGATCAAACAAGATGTTTTCATTACAAGTATTATGTTCTTGGGGGGAATCATTCTGCAGAGGCAAGAAGAGAGTTGATGCAAGAATATCCCAATAACCCTATTTTTGAAAAAGTTAAATGCATCATTTATGCTGGTTTAACAGATGTAGAAGCAAATTTGTTGGTATGGGATCATAACATAGATAGTGAATATAGGTTGACAATGACATTTATTCAAAGGGTGAGATTTATCCATAGTGAATTTGTGCAAATATGTGGTGGGGAAAAATCTAGAGTTAATGCAAGTTTTCAGAGACAATGTTGTCTAGAAATATGTCTCCCTATTAAAGAGGATGATGTGAAACAAAAAAATGCCAAAGGAAGTGATGCATTCAGAGTTGTAGATGCCTATTTCTAGTTGGCATTCAGAGTTGGGAAATCATGGGATTTGATTGACGACATATTTATCTTGTGGGAGAATATTGGCATAAAAAACCAGAAAGTGAAAAAGGTAGAGTTGTTCCATGGAGCAGTGGTAAGGGAGGTCCCGACGTCAATTATCTACCAGAAGACATGACTATTACACCTTGGAGAACAATACAAGGTGTGGAGGATGAAACATTAATAGCTACAATACTATCACGGGTAAAGTCAGGTGAATTATCCATGGAGGAAATGTGCAACGAATTTGACAAGTAAGTTGATGTTTTTTTTATGGTACGATGTTTTGTTCTTGAGTTTAACATTTTTGTTATGTTCTAAGTATTCTGTTATATTATTATATATGATTGTAAACATAATTTATTGTTTCATTGTCTAGTCACAAAATCTACATGAAAATACAAGAGGAGATGGTTATAATGTTGAATGAGAAGAGTTGGGATGATGTCAAATGCAATTATCCAGGCTCAAGCTCGATAGAAACTTTAAAACATTTTTTGTTGCATTCAAGAAGGTATGTTGATCTATGATACATCCTATTTTATTTATTTTCTAATTCAATTCATTTCTATTTGAGTACTTATTCGTGTAATTTTCATTTGAAGATGCCAAAGAGGGGTACAGATGGAGTAACATAGTCCTTCAAAATTCATATCCAAAGAGCCAAAATAGAATGACAAAGGAGACAACGTCTTGCAAACATTGAACTTGATGATACACTTGATCATTATATTTGGAATGGGCTTGACACTGTGCAATATAAAGTCATTTTAGGTGACTGTGCAGACATTGCAAATCTTGTTCCTAAAAAGGAGTACGCACTAGTGATTGTAGATATCCTTCATGGATACAATATCCGAACCACTACTTATGATTGTGAGCCTTATACTTACCAATCATTCAATAAAGTGGTTTCGGGATTTGTAGATGTCACAACATCACCACTATGGAGATTTGTTGTTTTCCATTCAAACATACAATTAGGGGGTTTGTTGACATTCATCAAGAGTAAAGGAAAAAAAAGGAAGCAACTTTATTGGTAATATATTTGCACTATATTATCAAATTTTTGAATTTGTAAATCAATTATATTTATTGATAAGTTAATTAATTTTGTTATATTTTTGTTATAGGCAAAATCCTAATGTTCGTATCTCCAACATCGATCCATTCCTGAGTGATATTGAAAGCATACATCTTGCAACTTGGGACAAAGGATGAGACTTATGAATCTCTTTTAATCAATGAAAAGAGTGGAGGAAAACATAGTCAGATGTTGAGTTATAATGCTGTGGTAAAAAAATTAAATATGAAGAATGAGATTTGAAAGGAGTGACTGTAAACATCTATCAAAAGCCACAAGCATTGATTAATTATTTCATAGATACATTTTCAAGAGAAGGAGATTGGGTCTTAGATTTGTTCTCAAGTTTAGGTAAACTTTCTCATATTACATATGAAAGCATATATCAAGTTTTATTGTATGTTTTATTCTTCATTATTTTATTGTTTTAAAGTATGCTTCTTTATGCTATTTGACTTAACTTTATTTTTGTTTTTGGTGATTAGGTACAACAATAGCATGCTCCTTACATAAAGGAAGAAATTGCATATCCATTGATAATGATCCACTGCAATGCAATTAAATAAAGCAAAGAATTAATGCTATTCAAGTTCTTCTAGATGAATTGCAAGAAGTTGGTTTGAAGAAAGGAGAGTTTAGTGAAACACTTGTGGAAAAGATGTCAAAAGAGCCTCAACCGCCATTAGGAGGGGTGTTTGGAAATGAGCACTTTGGGGATCTTGCAGACATAGAAGACCCAATGCAAGAGGACATTGATGTCCCTAAGGAAACCCAAGCTCCAGAAAATTCCAATATCGATGAAGGGTTTGGCCTGCATGATATTGTTGATTAGTTTCATGTTTTGAAGAAAATGTTAATTTTGACAATTTTTTGATAAGAAATATTAGTAATGTTTTGACTTTCAGACTTTATTTTAGAAATAAAATTTCTACATATAATGTTTTTAATATGTTTTTTACAAATAAATTGTATAGTTTTTCTTGAATTTATGTGAATCGTCACTTTTCGGAAACTAATATGAAATAGTATCATTTTTATACAAAAAACTCTGAAAATTCATTGAAAATGGTTTTAAATGTTTTTATTTTATGGAATTGTTTACAATTTTGTCAATAAAAATGCCTTATTTTGTCCATAAAAATGCCTTATTTTGTCCATAAAAATGTCTTATTTTATAGAAAAAAAATTGGAAAATGTATATGTTTTTCATTATAAATTGCTTAAACATATATGTTATTTTGTTAAATTTCTAAAAACACACTTGAAAATAGAAATTAAAAATATTTTACGACAAAGATAATTCAAAGGCCCCAAAAAATGCTTCAAAATGAAAATGTGTGGTATTGGTATCAACCCTTTTTGAAACGGAGGTAAAAATAGCTACTAAAATTAGGAGAGAGAAAAACGAGAACCGTGTCGAGCTCTTGTTTCATAGTATAAGTGGTTAACTGTCTTTTGATCTTGTGTTTAACACAAAAATTACTGAATTATTTGGAGCTTATTTCTCCACCATTATTAAACTTAAGAGTAGTAATGTCACAGCCTAATCTTTTTCTACTAATGTTTGAAATTTTTGAAATTAATTAAAAGGAAATACACCCACATTTTTTTCTATAGTCATAAAAAAGATGGAAATACCTGTTATTGGTGATGGATGTCATTTTTAGTGGTCCACAAATGTATGCATGAACCAACTGAAGGAACTGTTTTCTATCCAAGCGTGTCCTTCCTCAAATGACACTCTATGCTACTTCCCTATTTGGCAAGCTCCACACACACCCTATATTTGTTGCTAGATGTCAAGAAGTCCATTTACCATATTTACTCGAGCCAACTAAGAGAGGTAGGTCAAGTCGAGGTTCCCATACAATGCTAAAGTGTAATAATATATGATGCACTCTTCGTTTCCATTGCATGCTTCCTGACTTGTCCAACGTCGACCAGTCGGAATAGTCCATGATCCTCCACACCAAGAGAAATAGTATTCTTGGTCTCGTTGTAAATTATGCAGCATTTGTGATTTCTAAATTTAACATATAGCTACGGGAAATATCTCTTAGTCTTATTAACTAATAGTAGATTAAGATCCATGCTTGACACATAGCACACATTAAGAAAAAATCAACATTGTCCTTCCAAAGAAAATATGCACATTCCCTTTTCCAACTACTAGTTACTCTTCCCCACCCACCACCAAATATCAATAAATCCTTGGTGGAACAAGTAGTGTACTTTGTGAACCATTGTGAGGAACCTGCAACAATTAATTGATAAAATGCACAATATATGAGATCACAGAATATTTTTATTAATCGCAGGACACTTCGAGGGGGAAACCTCCTTTGAGCAAGCTCAATACAAATAACTTCACGGTGCCTTCATTGGCCTCAACACACACTTATATACTAAGTCTATTCCCAATACTATGGGTCAATACCATGGAACATATAATACTACGGGATGACTTACAAAGCATATGCGTCCAATAGTATGGGTCAATACCATGGGCTAATACAAACTATGGATCAACAAATACTACGAGACGACTTACAAATCATATGCGTACAACAACAATATAATAACAAAGTAAAGAGAAGGGTTGACATGGGTTTCTAACATCCCCTCTCCTTTAGAAAAAGTTTTGTCCTCAAAGCTTTAGATGTGGAAATTGTGCAGAATTTTAAGGAGTGGTCCCCCTGTAGCATCCTCGGGTTGCATTCCGTGCCACTGAATTAAGACCTATGTGATAGATTGAGAGATAAGCTGTTGCCTTTTGAGTTTCAGGGAGGATTGCTTGGAAGGCTGTAGACGAAGAAGAACCATATCACCTACTTGAAAAGTGCACTTAGAACGGTGTTGATCGGCTTGTTGTTTCATGTGAATTCTTTCCATGTGAAGAGTGTCCTGCAAAATGAGAAGAATCTGATCACGGCTTCAAAGAATCGAGTCAATTTCCTAGACTGGGGAACTGCTGAGGGTGTATGGAAGAAGAATTGGTGGTTCCTGCCTATAGATTGCTTCATATGGTGTCATTTTAGATGGGGTATTGTACCACTAGAGCGCTTCAAGGAAATCCATATGAAGAATGAAGTAGCTGGTCCTCTCAATGGGCCAACTACTTTGAGGTTCCCATGGTACTCCTCACAATGCGTTTTAGGACTTATGCCCAAGTACTTCCCACAGTTAAGTGGATAGGGATTATTCCCATATCCGAACCTGCAACATATGCGAAATTTTTTTTGGCAGAAATTCCACCCAACGAGCCCAAGAAAGTGCTCTGATACCAGATGTGAGGAACCTGCAACAATTAATTGATAAAATTCACAATATATGAGATCACATAATATTTTTATTGATCACAGGCCACTTCAAGGGGGAAACCTCCTTTGAGAAAGCTCAATACAAATAACTTCACGATGCCTTCATTGGCCTCAACACACACTTATATACTAAGTCTATGCCCAATAGTATGGGTCAATACCATGGGCTAATACAAACTATGGATCAACAAATACTACGGGACGACTTACAAAGCATATGCGTCCAACAAAAATATACTAACAAAGTAAAGAGAAGGGTTGACACGGGTTCCTAACAACCATTCCTACCTATTGGTGAAGTGTTGTGATGTATTTGAGTCAATGTACCAAGCATATGACCTAAGTTGAACTGTTTCCCATTTGACCATGAATTCATAAAAGGATGATTCCTCCATGTATTCTCTATGACATGAGGCTTCTACTAAGACCCTCCATGGTTAGTTTTATAATCAACCAATCTCTTTCTACAATGCTTCCTTATATGGCCCACCTTGCCATAGTAGTGACATGATGTTCTTCTTACTCTTGGTTACATATTCACATATTATACAACTTGATGAGAACCCTCAAAAGTTTTCATTTCTTTTATAAGATGAATTTAGTCTCTACTTTTACCTCCAAATCGAAAGTGGTGCTACCGGTAGCACCCTTTTTTTTTAAGGCTAAATTACAACTTTTTTTGAAATGTTGGCTATTGTTATTGCAATCAAACTAGTAAATCGACCTCGAATTGAAAAGTGGCTCTCCTAGAATCATCCTCATTTTTATTCGAGGTTAAAATTACATCTTGTTTGAAACCTCGTCTTTAACAATTGGTGTTGTAGAAATCAAAACTTTAAAATTACGACTTGTTTGAAGCCATGGCTTTAAAAGATGGCGACATTGCAACAAAAAATGCTAAACTCAACCCTTAAATCGAAAAGAGGCATTGTTAGTAACACCCCTTTCTTCTTTAAGTTACAATTCTAGGCATTTTGAATCACAACCTAAAAAAAATTAATTTAAAGAAAAAATCACAACGAAAATAGCTAAACAAAAGACAAATTTGAGAAAAAAATAATTTACAAATTAAAAAATAAAAAATAAAAAATAAAAAATAAAGAAAAAACATGAAAATAAAATACTATAAGATGAAATTAAAAAATCCATTAAAAAAAATGAACTCCTTACCCCTTTACCACCATACCCTCATATCCCCGTGGTTATAAGCCATGGCCTATGGTTTTAAAAACCGTGGGAGTGGGTTATGATGAGTAGGGTGATAAATGGAGTTTTTATTTTTTGTTTAAATTAATTTTTGCGTTTTAATGATTTTTTAATAATTTTTAAATTTCATTTTTATATTTTCAATGTTTTTTTAATATTTGTTTTATTTTTGAATTTTTAAATCGTTTCTCCCTTTAATTTGTTTTTTTCATTGTGATTTGAAAAAATATATTAAATACTTTTTTTAGGTCGTGGTTTGAAATGCCTGGAATTGTAACCAAAGAAGAAAATGGTATTATTAATAGCATTTCTTTTTATTCGAGGGTTGATTTTGACATTTTTGTTGCAATGCCACCAATTTTTAAAGTCATGGTTTCAAATAAATCGTAATTTTAAGGTTCTGATTACAACAACACAAGTTGTTAAGACTCAAGTTTCAAACAAGAAGTAATTTTAACTTTGAATGAAAACAAGAGTGATTTTAGGAAAACCACTTTTTGTTTTCGGTGTCGATTTATGGTTTTGATTGCAATGACATCTGTAAGTGCTCTTTCGATTTTGGGGTTTGTTTTTTATGCAAAATTATGAGTTTTTATGGCTAGAGTTGTCATTTTGAGTATGTAGTTTTTGTGAAGTTGTATAATGGGTTTGTTGCCTTGAAATTTCATCTTTTACCATTTGGATTTTCCCTTGCAATTGGTTGCAAAGATATGTTCTAAATCCTTTTCTTTCACTGCTACTAACAGATTGTTTTTATTATCCATGTTTTTGTAAGGGCTTATTGCATAACTCACCAAACTTTAGGTCGTATAGGTGATGTTCAAGGTCTCAATAAAGTGTTTATAAGCACATGGTAAGCATTTTAGTGTAATGACGGCCATATCCTCCTCTTCCATATTTTGGCCAATGGCTACCAACTATTCTCTCATATCCTTTATTTTTATGAAGTGCTCCTATAATGATGCAATCTCATGCATCGTGATAAAAAATGATTTGTTTTCCAGAAAGAAGGCTCTAAACTTGTTTGATGTCTCATGCAGCTCTTTCAAATGCTTCCAAATCCTTGTTGAAGTCTTCATTGTTCGGACCTCGGGAGGCATTTCATATGTCATGGACAACTTAGGTAGCATTACTACTTCTCTTTCTCTCTCATCAAACTTGTCCCGGTCACTACCTATGACTATTGGTGAATATCTTTACCTAGGATGATAGAAACCAAGCACTTGTAATCAAATATGACCAACATACATTGCTTCCACATACTTGAGAGAAATTTTGGCTCCCTACTAGCATGATGTTGAGTAAAGAGTCCATTGCTATAGATCAAATTTGCAAAAATACATATATCGAAACATAGTATAATTCTGAAAATACTTGTTTATGCCTCCCTTGATCTGCAATCTTAGAGTAAGAACAACTAGATAGTAGCCCTAAAAATTGTAGTAGCCATGTATGGCTAAAAAAAGGGTATATTTCTAATGAATTTTCCTAAGAAAAGTGGTGCTACTTGATCTAGATGGATATCGATGGCCACCCACCTATTCCATTGGCTCAAAATAGTTTTCCATTTCGACTATTTTCTAATAGTTTTTCTACAGTTTTTCGAGTCCTAAACTTCTTGGTTCGTTTTGAGGCCCTAAACAAATTTTTTTGGGGCCTGATCCACAATTGTACTCCTTGGCTAGATATTTCCAACAGTATATCAAGATCCCCAAACATAGATTGTACGTAAAATTTATGACCCTGGGAAGTTGATTGCTCAACTAACCACCTTGGGGCCGCAAACTTTGTTATGGTTCATCTCCTATGGCTAGGTTTTTGGATGTTTAGGGTTCTTGCCATCATGCCTATGATAAATAGGCCATTTTGGCCTCTTTTTGTATTCAGCTTGTCATGAACGAGCATAGTCATCACATCTATTCTCAGAGATAAGCTACCACCATTCTAGTTGCTTTATTTTACAGTATGTTATACTTCCGCCATTTAATAGGATTTGTGTTTATTGTATTACTGTGTTCCTTGCAATATATCTGTGTATGTGGTTCTATATTTGTTCTTTCATTTCATTCTCACATAAATTTGTATCCGTGGTATCAAATCAGTATGCTCTTTTATTATTTATCCATGCATGTCCCCGATGAGGTCGGGATATAAACAATTGGGTCTTGAACTAGTTCAGCTTGAGGAATACTGCCCTCGGTGGCCCTGACTGCCCCCCATGGCCGAGGGAAAGGGAGATGACGGAGTAGGAAATCTTATCAAGATGTTGCCCAAGGAATCCCTTGCACGACAGAGGAACAAGATGATGGATCATTTTTCCTAAATCCTTCGACATATGCCGACAGCATTAGAGGGATTATTAAGCAAAAGCAACCACTTTGAAGGATCCACACCCTTCAAGGTACAAGTTAACTTTGATATTCCCTTATTTGAAGGTCAAATAGATACTGATGCCCTAGATAAATGGTTGAGTTTGCTAGGGGGCTATTTATCTGTCCACAATTTCTCTAATATGAAAAATATCATCTCTGCGCTCCTTAAGGCGGTACCCCATGTGAAAAATTGGCGGGACACTTATTGTGAGAAAAACACCACATATGGGATTGACATTTTTCGGGGAAATCCCACATGGGCATATTTTATGGAATCCCTCAAGAAGCAATACTATCACGTTGGAAGCTATGACAACCAATACACAAAATGGACCACTTTGCGGAAGGAGAAGGACCAAATGGTGCCAGAGTACACTAACAGCTTCCATACCTTGTGCACAAATCTCGGTATTAAGGACTCTTGGTGGCACTTGGTTTTGAAATATTACAGTGGCCTGCATAGGTACATCCGAATCAAAATGGATTTACGGGACATCTATTCATTAGGTGCTGGTTATCGATATGTTGTCAAAATCAAGCAAAAATTTAAGTTGAAGAATAAGCGAGAGTTTGGGTCTGCAAATCTGTCGCAGAAGCAAGGAAAGGGAAACCATGGGCTACATAACAAAGTATAGAATAAGGACAACCAGCCCCAGGAAAACTAGTCCAAATCACAAGCAAAGAAGAGTAACAGGAAGACAAAGAAAGACACTAGGAAATGGTGCCAATTCCATAAGAGCCCCTGGCACAACACTAATGAATGTCGCTCAAAGCAGTCATTAATGGTCGATATCAAGGCTTTAGAGTCAGATCTCGATTCCGACTATGATGTTGAACCCAATGTCCCAGTCGCAGAAAGGGGAAAGAGGATCATCGATGTAGAAACCAGTGTTACGATCACTACCACAAAGGTCCAACCCGATGATCTAGAGGAGTCAAAGGAAGAAGAACGGATTTTCCACTCACAGATGTGGGTCAAGGGAACCGCACTACATTTCATTATTGATAGTGGAAGCCAAAAGAACTTCATTTCAACAGAGGTTGTCAAATGGTTTAAGTTTCCAATGACACCACACCCACAAACCAACAACATTGGGTGGCTCATCCAGGGATCGGACATCTGCGTCAATCAACAATGGCGCATACCCTATGGCATCAAGCCTTTCAAAGATGAGGTAATGTGTGATGTTTCCCCACTTGAAGTTTGTGATGTTCTTTTAGGACAACCATATATGTGGAAACGTCATGTTGTGTATGAATATAGGACTCGTAGTGTCATTGTTACTTTGGGAAAGCAACTCTATAGGATACTAGAGGCAATTCCCGCCACTGCAGTGTCCCTCATTATAGCTAAGTAGTGTAGGAAGATAATCTCTAAGATTGGGAAATTTTTCCTCTTCATGATTTGTTATGAGGGTGAGAGAAAGACCACAATAAATAACACTGCCTCTACATGGGATCCCTCTACACAACAAAAATAGGTGGACAAGATCATGGAAGCATATAGGGTCATCTTCACCACACCTGTCGGGGTGCCAATACATTTCCAGGTCAAGCATTCCATTAATTTGATACATGGGGTGCCTTTATCTAATGAGTAAGTATACATGTGTTCCATCATGGAAAATGAAGAAATAAAACATCAGATTCAAGAATTAATCTAGAAAGGGCATATTCGACCCAACTCCTCACCTTGTGGTGTTAAATTTTTAGAATTTACTTCAATCTGATCTAGGATCTTAACTAAGAGAACAACATGTATAGAAAATCTACAGCATATCAATCATGGACACAATAATGCAAGCACACAAGAGACACAGAGTTTACTTGGGGAAAACCATAAAGGTGAAAAACCCCAATAACTTCCTCAGAGATAGATAGAGCAATGATACAACCAGAATACAAGAGATAGTCTTCTCCTAGCAGCAGAGCCTCCTCCTCCACAAGTGCGCCACTCTCCCAAGTGTGAGTGAGAGAATAGAATGTGTAAAATGAGAGAGACACACTCTCTATTTATACACTAACTTGACTTGACCTTTACTCAACTAGGCCGGCCTCAACTTAACCACTTAACATAATGTTGACTGGGCCGACACCCAATGGGGTGGTCTAATAACCCTTTGACCCACATGGCCGACCCCCAATAGGGTGGTCTAATAACCCTTCGACCCACATGACTTATACAGGGATGACCCTAACAAGGTAGTCTAATAACCCATCAAGTATAAGTTACAACACTTACAATATAAATGATGACACTTCCATATAGAGGAATAATAACATCTCTATAGGAATACAAACACTTCTGTATAAAGGAATAATAACGTCTCTATAGGAATACAATATACATATATGTGAAATACATTCCGAAGTTACATATACATCAACACTCCCTCTTAACTAGGAAGGTATTTCTCGACACAGGTCTTCTAGCACAACTCTTCTTCTCTGGATCATCATCACTGGATAATCGTCATCGTCACTGCTGCTGCTATCTCAATCAATCTCTGAATCTACTCATCATAGGAATTTCTATAGAGCCAGTCCTTTTTCATACTAGATGTAGGTTTACCACCTGTAGGTCTTCGTCATCACTGGCCATACTGTGGAATCCTCAGGACTTATTACGTGCGTCACAAAACCTGGCTGCAGCATCCCAGGCTATTACGAGCACACAGCTCTACCTGTCGGATCTCCCAGGAGCACATTACATGTGACCCATCACAAAACCTGGCTAAAGCATCCTAGGCTGTTACAAGCACACAGCTCTACCTGTCGAATCTCCCAGGAGCACATTACATGTGATCTCACCACAAAACCTGGCTGAAGCATCCCAGGTTGTTATGAGCACACAACTCTACTTGTCGGATCTCCCAAGAGCACATTAAATGTGGTCCACCACAAAACCTGGTTGAAGCATCTGAGGCCTTTTTCATCCTGTCCAGATCTCCCAGGAGAAAATTACATGTGGTCATAGCAAAACCTGGTTGAAGCATCTGAGGCGTTTTTCATCCTCTCCAGATCTCCCAGGATCAAATTACATTCCATAGGAGAAAACCTCACAAGAGAATCTCAGGATGTTACGGGTACACAACTCTGACATGAAGATCTCCCAGGGCACAAATTACATGTCCTCCCAGAGCAATGTCTCGAAAGAGCATCCCAGGCTGTTACGGGTACACAACTCCAACCTATAGGATCTCCCAGACATGCTCATCTGCACAAACTAATCCACGGCCACAAAGTATCATCCTGATACTCACAATACATCATCCTGATGTACACATGATCATCCTGATCATCATCACTGCATCGTCTTGATGCATGTCATCTGGAGAAGCTCGTCATCCACGATCATCCTGATCATACAATGCATCCACCTTATGCATACCAAGTATCTACCTGATACACATCACCATACACGGTGTATCCACATGATACATAGATACATGATCCACACAATGTATCCATCAACATACATGATCTACCTGATCATACCTGATATATATCAACATACATGATCTACCTGATCATACAATGTATCCACCTGATACATATATAGATACATGGTCCAAGAATCCAACATGATGCATATACAAAATACATACAAATGATCCAACCGATCATATCCAGCATCCAACATGATGCGTACATACATATACATGTAAATGATCCAACGGATCATACAAATCAGAAACTAGAACATCATCTTGATGCTCATCATCCAGCGCTTACATCCACAGCCATGTGAAGGATCCTCCTTCCAACATGCTTGGAATGGCTTCAGCAAATGTGTCCATCACTTCTTCCTCGAAGTGTCGTCGATCTGAAGAACACCAAGCCTCTCTTTGAAGTACTCGAACTTCACCCTGGATAGTGGCTTCGTCAGTACATCTGCAATCTGCTCGTCCGTCACAACATACAGGAGCTTCATAACTCCTCTATGCACCATATCCCTGATATAGTGATATTTTATCTCTATGTGTTTCGACCTGTCATGAAACACTGGGTTCTCAGACAGCTTCACACAACTCTGGTTATCGCAGAAGATACCAGTAGCATCCAATGGGAGATCAAATAACTCAGATAGTAGCTTCCGTAGCCATACTGCCTCACAACTAGCTGAACAAGATACAACATACTCTGCCTTAGCTGTACTCAGTGCTACGCAGGACTGCTTCCTGCTAAACCAAGATATCACACCTGATCCCATACTGAAGCAGCATCCAGATGTGCTCTTCCTATCTGCAGCGCTGCCAGCCCAATCTGAATCAACATAACCCTGCAGGTTAAAATTTTGATTAGCTTCATACTTGACCCCATAATCAACTGTACCCTTCAGGTACCTCAGAATATGCTTTACAGCAACCAGGTGAACACCTCTGGGATCCGTCAGGAACTGGCTCAATGTGTTCACCACAAAGAAAATATCTGGTCTCGTGTTTGTCAGGTACATTAAGGACCCAATCATCTGACGATACATAGTGATATTAACCAGCTCAGATGAAGCATCACATAGAAGCTTCAGGTTTGATGCCATAGGTGTGGCCATGGCCTTGCAATCCATCATCCCGAACCTCTTCAGGATATCTACTGCATACTTCCCTTGTCCAAGGAAGATTCCATCTGCACTTTGCCACACCTCCATGCCAAAAACAAATAGTGCATCATCCCCAAGTTCTTCATCTTGAACTCGGCATCAAGCTTCCGTTGCACGTCGACAATCAATCTATCCTCACCTGTTACAAACATGTCATCCACATACAATAGTAGTATCACTGGATTGTCTTCCTCAACCTTGTAGTAAAGGTTGGAATCTACTTTACTCTTGGTAAAGCCCAAACTGGATAGAAAGTTGTCTATCCTACCATACCAAGTT
This sequence comes from Larix kaempferi, assembly GCA_027924585.1. NCBI lineage: Eukaryota > Viridiplantae > Streptophyta > Pinopsida > Pinales > Pinaceae > Larix > Larix kaempferi. The sequence goes on along the minus strand of BSBM01001166.1, from coordinate 8,162,042 downwards.
CTGCACATATATGACTCCCTGTCATGTGTCTCAGAACCAAGTGGCTTCTCCACATACACTTCTTCTACTACACCATTCAAGAAGGATGTCTTGAAATCCATATGGTGTATCTTCCACTTCATCACTCGCTTTGTATTTTTCTATGTTGTCATCTGTATCATGCTTGATCTTGTAGATCCACTTGGAAGTCACTACAGACTCCCCTTCAGGTCTTGGGACTGCATCCCAAACATCTTCATGATCGACTGATACTCCTCGATCATGGCATTCTTCCCAGATCGTGGGAACTTCAATATCTTCAATATTTTCAATAGATAACTTTGTTGCTGAACAAATGTTGTAGTCCTTCTTTTGTAGGTGATGGTATATGATCTTTCCTACACAACAAGTTAAATTGCATGATTAGAAAACATCTCATAGTTTTCAGAACAAATTCTTACACATAAAAAAATATGTCATACAATCATGCAATTATCTTAGCCAATGCTTCAATACAACATTTATCCATATTCCGTAACTTTCTAGATGCCTTCCAATCTCTACCAGAACATTGTTAAGAGTGTACACAACTCCTAATATGTCAGCAAAGAGGTTTCATTCTAGATAAGTAGCAATGGAATGTTGTACAGTGCCATAGGCCACTTACCCATGTATATTAGTAGTATACTGTTCATCAATGCAACTATTCTAATATGCATAATACACAACCTAATTTTAGGAACATAAGCATATACATCATTGAATAAAATTATGTAAGAAATGACAATTCAAATACTTATCTTTGTTTGGTTGCTGGGTGGACTCCCTCTGAATCTTTGCAACTCCATTCTGATGTGGATTGTGAGAAGTGGTCAACTCCCTCTAAATATTTGCATCATTGTAGAAACTACTGAAGTGTGCTCCTTCTTGATCTTTGCTTCTTTGCAGGAACAACTAGAGTGTCCTCCCTCTTGATCTCTACTTCCTGATTTCCTGTCCTTGAACTTATATCCATCCTTCATGATTCTTCTGGATTAGCATGCTAGCTAGTTATGTCTAACATACCCGCATAATGTCTTCTGGTTCTCTTCAGTGACTTGTGCTAGTAACCTGCATGTCTCATAAGTTAACCATTGTAAAACCAAGTTATACATACCTTGTAAGTAGATCTTCTATGTGATCCATGACAATGGATGAATCTTTGTCTTCATGTCACCATGATCATATGTTCTTGAAGTAGAACATGATTTGTCTTTCTTGGTGTACCTTTTATGTTAGCGAAAAACATAAAACTCATACAACATCACAATGCATCAGTACAATCATAAGTGCCAAAACCTTAATCAATGAATATCTTCTATTAAGGTGATACGACAAGTCTAGTAATTAATCAAGATTGTACTTTAATGATATGAAGACAAACATATGATAAACTTAACCATGAAACATATATGTAAGCCATACCTGTCAAGATTGCTTGTAATCTTCCTATGGAAGGCCTTAGCCGCATCTCCCTCTGAGACAGGAACTTCTTCACTTATGCAGGTGACCAATCCATCTTCTTCTAGGATTAACCCAATCCACTTGATTTGCAAGAACTGGACCTGGAGATGGATTAGGGTTTGTCAAAGAAACCCCAAAAATTCAAACTTTTAATTTCAAACTTCCGAAAGGATAGAAATATGCGCCTTGATGAACTGATCAAGTTGGTATATTCAAAATTTGAAAACTGCAAAGTTTCACCCCTCGAAATTGCCTTTTAGATTTCTGAATTCACTAGGGAGGACCCTGAATTAGGGTTTGAGTTTCCCAGAACTTCACCCAACCAAAAGATTTGATTCAAAGCTCTAAGCTTCAATTTTTCTAAGGAGCTTCCAGCCGTGGTCACAGATTTCCAAAATTCCAATTTTTGCAGAAGCCCTAATTTTCCATCTTTCCGATCAAAGTCCCGAACTGGGGTTTGATCAAGCCCGGCCTTCTGCCCAACCAAAAAATCTGATCTTGGTCTCTAATTTTGATTTTGATTAGTATCATCCAACCTTGGTCTCCGATTACAAAAATTCCAACTTTCTCCGAAACCCTAAATTCCGGAAGCCATGAATGAAGCTACTCAAAAATTATTCTGTTATGACAGAAATATGTACCTGATTATTTCTGGTGTAGCTCCGAACATTTCGCTCCACAGGGTCTGAAATTTTTTCCTGAGATAGCCCGACCTGTTATCTTTCCATCCCGATAGGTCTGAACTCAATTGGATTATCTGAGAGAGAGTTATTCCAAGTGTCGCAGTGTGATCTGTTTATGGGATAATACAGAGAGCGAACTTGTACGATGTGCCACATGTCACTGGTTCAACTTCGGCCTTTGAACAATTTTCCTGAGATATCTTGACCTGTTATATTTCCATCCCGACAGGTCTGACCTCAATTGGATTCTCTGAGAGAGAGTTATGACAAGTGTCGCAACGTGACCTGTTTATGGGATAATACAGGAGATAGAACTTGTACGGCGTTCCACATGTCACTGGTTCAACTTCGGCCTCTGAATAATTTTCTTGAGATATTAAAGTCTGTTTACTACTTGTCAGTTTTTACGAAATTTCATTTGGAGCTTCCTAGCCCAAGTTATGACCTTTTTCCCAGGGTCACCTGATTTTGACTTAGATCTGGAAGAGGAAGAAACCCTATATTGTACAGATCATAAATCACAAAGTACAGCGAATTAGAGGTTTTCCTTTGGACACAAGGTACATGGGGATCTGATATTCGACCTGTAAAAGTTTCAGATCCAAAAACTTCACCAAAATGGATTTATAGGGAAAGTTCTACGATGACTGGTTTTTGCTATATCAAGCCCTAGCATCGTAAGTGCAACAAGTGTCATACATGCCATATCATGCCTTCTTTCAGACTAGTTTTGATACCATGTTAAATTTTCAGAATTTACTTCAATCTGATCTAGGAGCTTAACTGAGAGAACAACATGTATAGCAAATCTACAGCATATCAATCATGGACACAATAATGAAAGCACACAAGAGACACAGAGTTTACTTGGGGAAAACCATAAAGGAGAAACACCCCAATAACTTCCTCAGAGATAGATAGAGCAATGATACAACCAGAATACAAGAGATAGTCTTCTCCTAGCAGCAGAGCCTCCTCCTCCACAAGTGCGCCACTCTCCCAAGTGTGAGTGAGAGAATATAATGTGTAAAATGAGAGAGACACACTCTCTATTTATACACTAACTTGACTTGACCTTTACTCAACTAGGTCGGCCTCAACTTAACCACTTAACACAATGCTGATTGGGCCGACACCCAATAGGGTGGTCTAATAACCCTTTGACCCACATGGACGACCCCCAATAGGGTGTTCTAATAACCCTTCGACCCACATGACTTATAGAGGGCTGTCCCCAACAAGGTGGTCTAATAACCCATCAAGTATAAGTTACAACACTTACAATATAAATGACGACACTTCCATATAGAGGAATAATAACATCTCTATAGGAATATAAACACTTCCGTATAAAGGAATAATAACGTCTCTATAGGAATACAATATACATATATGTGAAATGCATTCTGAATTTACATATACATCAACATGTGGGAGTCCAATTGTGTTGGTACAAAAGAAAGATGGGACATGGCGAATATGTATTGATTATAGAGATCTAAAAAAAATCACAGTCTAGAATCGATATCCTATTCCTTGGATTTATGACATTCTTGACCAGCTCAAGGGTGCCAAATAGTTCAGTAAGATGGATCTAAAGTCTGGCTATTATCAGGTGCCAATTGAGCAGACCGATGTCTATCATCGGGTGCCACTTGGTCCATCTTTGTGTTCCTTCAAGCGAGCGTGCAAGGATAGTTTGGGAATCACATTATAGTCGAGTGGTAGGGCACTTTGGCACCAAAAAAAAAATGGCGGTATTGTAGAAGTATTTTTATTGGTTGAAGCTTTGAAAAGATGTCGGTAGATATATCAGATCATGCATTGCCTGCGCCATCGTGAAACCTGCCATTAAGAATGAGGGTTTGTACACCCCTATTCCTACTCCCAATGGGCCGTGTGAATCCATCTATGGATTACATGTCAGGACTAACTTCAACCAAGCATGGTAATGACTTTGTGTTTGTGGTTGTGGATCACTTCTCTAAGATGGACATTCAGACAGCTTGTAAGAACAACATCTCCTCAAAAGCCATGGTTAAGCTCTTCTTCGAGCGTTTTTGGGTTCATTTTGGGTTTCCACGGACTATCATTTCAGATTGGGAAAACAAGTTCCTAAGTACCTTATAGTCCAACCTATGTTCATTGATGGATACCAAGCTCACCAAATCGATTTCCTTCCACCCCCAGACTGATGAACAAAAAGAGGTAGTCAACCGGATTATTGTGCATATTATGAGAATGTATAGTTCTAAAAGTCCTTGCACATGGGATGATATTCTTCCATATGTTCAACATAACTATAACATAGCCCTTCATATATCTACTAACCATAACCCTTTTCAAGTGTGCCTAGAGTTCCAACCATTGGCCCCAATTGATGTAGCTCTTCCCATTCCATCCACACAGGAGGAATCTTCCCATGATTAGACTGAGGTTGATAAGGACAATAGATTTTTTGAACGAATCCAACACATCTGCCAACATGTCCATGAAATTTTGGAAAAATCCAATATCAAGTACAAGCAGTGACATGACCATCATTGGGTTCCACACAAGTTGCAGGTGGGTGATAAGGTTTGGTTGCATTTGCAGCAACGCACAAGACCCCATCGCAAGCTTCGTCCACTTTGATATGGTTCATACACCATCACCAAGGAATTCAGTGAGAATTCCTTCGAATTAAGCATTCCTCCATTTCTTGGACCACATCCAATATTTAATGTGGAGCTCCTTCCCCCATATTTTCCACCATTGCTGGACACATTGGAGGTGGAAGAGTAGTTCACACCTAAAAATATTAACCATGACTGCACGAAATATGAAACCACGAATTGGATCATGGAAACACAGGTTAAGGGAACCTGCTAGCAGAAGATCCAACTCTATCGGGTTGTCAAAGCAGGGCAACTACTCCACTAAGGTAAGTGGCTCACCAGGAGTCAAGTTCAACATAAGTTTCCCCATTTGATGGGGGCACTACTCAAGACAATGGATACCATTGCTTCCTAAGGGGGGAGGATTGATCCATATGGATATTGGTGGCCACCCACCTATTCCATTGGCTCAAAACAATTTTCCATTTTGGAAATTTTCTAGTAGTTTTTCTACGGTTTTTCGGGTTCTGAACTTGGGGGCCATTTTGAGGCCCTAAATGATGTTTTTTGGGCCCGTAGTGGCCTAAACAATAGCCATTGGATTTTGTTTGGTCCCAATCCAATATTGTACTCCTTGAATATATCTTTCCAACAGTCTACCGAGTTCCTCAAACAAAGATTGTATGCAAAATTTATGGCACCGGGAAGTTGATTGCTCAACTAACCGCCTTGGGGCCACAAACTTTGTGATGGTTCATCTCCTGGGGTTAGTTTTTGGATTTTTAGGGTTATTTCCCTCATGCTTATGATAAAAAGTCCCTTTCGGCCTCCTTTTGTATTCAACTTGTCATGAAAGAGTGTAGTCATCACATCTCTTCTTAGAGATAAGCTACCACCATTCTAGCTGCTTTATTTTACAGTCTGTTCTATTTCCGCCATTTAATAGAATTTATGTTTACTGTATCACTATGTTACTTGCAATATATCTATGTATGTGGTTCTATCTATGTTCTTTCATTTGTTCTCACATAAATACAGATCACTACCAGTAGCACCACTTTTCAATTTGGGGGTTGTGTTTGGTGTTTTGATGTTAAAATATGAGTTTTTATGGCTAGAGTTCTCTTTTTGAGCATATAGTTCTCATCAAGATGCATAATGGGTTTGTTGCCTTGAAATTTCATCTTTTCCCATTTTCCTTCGCCCTTGAAATTGGTTGAAAAGATATGTTCTAAACCCTTTGCTTCACTGCTACTACCAAATTGTTTTTATTATCCATCTTTTTGTAAGGGAATATTGCATAGCTCATCAGAATTCAGGTCAACATTGGTATAGGTGATATTAATGGTATCAATAAAGTGGTCATAAGTACATGGTAAGAATTTTAGTGTAATTATGACCATTTCCTCCTGTTCATTTTTCAACCAATGGCTATCAACTATTCTCTCATATCCTTTATTTTCATTAAGTGTTCCTATAATGATGCACTCTCATCCATTGTGATAAAAAATGACATGTTATCTAGGAAGAAGTATCTAACCTTGTTTGATGTCTCATGCAACTCTTTTTAATGCTTCCAAATCCTTCAAATTCTTCATTATTCGAACCTTACGAAGCATTTCATCTATCATGGACAACTTAAGTAGCTCCTTTGTATCGCTCATCAAACTTGTCTCGATCTCTATTGATAGTAACCAAGCACTTGTAATCAAATATGACCAACATATGTTGCTTCCACAAACATGAGAACCTTTGGCTCCCTTATGACATGATATTGAGAAAAGAGTCCATTATTTTTTTTTACTAGGGGAATCAACAACTGGAGACTGGGCTAGTACTCGCGTGACACGGGGTCCAGGGATCCAATCCCACTACCACTATAAACCTAGGTTCCCCACACACCCCACAAGCATGGGACATGGGTAATCCCAGGTGTGATTTGAACTTGTGACCTCTCTTTACAACATGTGACTTCATATCAAGTGAAACACCAATGAGCCACACCCGCGCGGGTTGCAAAGAGTCCATTCTTATAGATCAAATTCACATAAATATATATTGAAACATAGTATAATTTTGAAAATACATGTTTGTCCATCCCTTAATATACAATCTCAGAGTAAGAATAACTGGATAGTAGATCTAAACATTGTAGTAGCCATGTATGGCTTAAAAACAAGCAGTTTTTTGATGATTTTTCTTTAAAAACAACCTAAAAACACACAAAATTTTGATAAATATTCTCAAAAAGCATAGAAAAACAAACAAATATGCTCACAAATAGTGCCAAAACACACAAATTTGGATAGATATGCTCTCAAACAACACCAACATAGTTATATTTTGAGAATTTCCTCCTTATATTTGTTGAAAAACACCAAAACAAAAACAAAAACTTCTAGATTTGCAAATATGGTAGCAGTATAGGCAAGAATAGATCCAATCTACTCCAAAATCATATGGATTATCAAAAAATTAGATAAATTTCACTAATCCATATAATTGTTGGTTTGTAAATTGATTTCTACAAATTCTAGCACCGTATAGTTAATATTTCTCTCGACAATTGATCCATACTTGTATGGCCTATTTTCTTTCTTGTCAGATTAAATTTTTTGTAGATATGTAATGCCCCTCAGACTCGCTATGACTATCGATATTGACGACACTTATTGGTAAGTGACCCAGCTAAAGAAACCAAGATAAATGACTGCATATATGTTGATTTAGAGTAAAATAGTTGACTGATTAGCGATGTATGTGATAAACGAATATGTTTTTTATGAATGATTGATTTAATGACGATTATGGATACTTGTGATATGAAATATTGCTGATTGATTAGAACATGTGAACCCTTATGATGAATGTCGTATTTATGTTGAAATATGGCAATGGGATTATGCGGGTGATTATGATGTGAATCCAATGGACAATTATCTATGTTTGCTTAACGATTAGTGAATGAATGAAATGAATTATGACATGACGATTTTTTAGCAATACTATTGATGTGTGTGCTCCTAGTATGTTTACAGTGATAGGTAAGGAGGTTTACCGATTGAATCATGATAGAAGAAGAAAGGGGTCGTAGAGGATGGGAAGAACATACACAGGAGTACGACGATGGTGTTGACTCCTGATAGCATCCACGCATGAGTTTGGAAATCCCTTTCAACTTTACTCGGGGAGCGTGAAGTCGTACGGGAAAGACCATAACAGATTGGTCACGTATGAGGTTGAGGGGCGCACTATAAGAACGATCTTACTCCTCATTGCCATTAGTCTCACATAGAGTGTAGCCGGATGATTTATGGTAACGGTTCCTAAATCAATACATGGAATCCTAGCACAACAGTAAAATGAGAAAGTATTATCGGAAGGGACCCACGATGTGGTACCTAGACAATTAAGGAAAGAAAGTCAGGAGGACCCGACGATGTGGTACCTAGACAATCAAGGAAAGAAATTCAGGAGGAACCGACGATGTGGTACCTATACAATTAAGGAAAGAAAGTCAGAAGGACCCAACGATGTGGTACCTAGACGAATAAAGAAAATTGATAAATGAACACCCATGTATTTGGCATATAGAATTGCATTAAATTAATTGTGCATGAAAGGACTATTTGTAGTTATATATTTGGCATATAGAATTGCATTACATTAATTGTGCATGAAAGGACTATTTGTAGTTATATATTTGGCATATAGAATTGCATTAAATTAATTTTGCATGAAAGGACTATTTGTAGTTATGTATTTGGCATATAGAAATGAATTAAATTATTTATGCATAAAAGGACTACTTGTAGTTATGTACTTGGCATATAGTATTGCATTAGATTGTTTGTGCATGAAATGATTATTTATAATTAAATAATTGGGAATAATTAAATATGGAGCAAAAGATAGACTAGGAGTCATTAACTAGTCAATTCCACATGCATCCACTAAAATAGGGATTGGAATCCTAGCATCATGGGACATCTAGGAGTAAAATGTGGGAAGTATGTGCACTCTCATGAAAGAGTGACACATGGGTGGGTGAATATTTGTATTAAATATTATTACATAAAAGAATATTTTTGCATGAAGTGACATGTGTTTCAGGAAAATTTCTTATTTAAGAAAGATGAGAAGAAGGGAAAGGGGACCCCATTGTTGGATGACTACCGTAATGGCTATGAGTTTCTGATTGTGCTTTCTATGGCGAGTTTGGATAAGGATTCCGGTGAGGGGGATCTCATTTCTGAACCTTTGCAAGTGTGTATCCTCTACGACCTCGAAGCTCGGGGGTGGCTATGTGACTGATTGCATAAGCCTATGGTTGGGTGGTGAAGCTAATGATTGCTTCGCCTATGGTTAAACGATCTTTTACTGGAGGGATCTAACGGGTGAAGCGGATGGCAAAGGAAAAGCTATATCGGTTGACGACGACTACTCCTTTGTCAGCGGGATCGACCGACGGTTGACATGTTTATGGTTCCATTTGTATTTGCTAAAGTTTTTTTTTTGTGTAATTTAGTTTTCTATCATTGATAAGATCGAATCTCTTTTATATTATGTTGATAAGTTTCAGATTAATTTTTGGGGATGACCCCAGAAACGGGGGTCCCTACAAGATATATGATGTGTACCACATTCGTATAGTATTTTGTAGCTATATGGCTCATTAGGACAGTATGACACCTTAATAATTGTATCTTATATGACTGAATTTGTATGAATGGAAACTGCACGATCAATTCTATTTTTTGGTATAGCTTCATGTGCTAGTTGATTCTCCCCTTGATAACTAAAATATTATTATTATATGGATTTCGTATGACCTTCACTTTTCCATATTTTTTAATGGAACCACAATAGCAAGTTGATTTTATTCAATAAAAATTAAAATGAATTAATAGCTAGTTTCAGTGAAACACTTATGGCTTTTTGATGTGTTATGCTAACAATCCCTTGATCTATTTCTATTGGAAATAGACAAGGAAAACTAAGATGCATGAGAGAGTTCTCTATATTGCATTGTTTAAGTAAGAAAGTGGAAACTTTCTTATAAAGTTTTATAAGCTAGTCGAGTCAATCCATTTTATGAATTTGGGATAGACCAAGAAACACACTAAAGTGAGATAAAGAATAAGAACATAAAATATCCTAAAGTTGAAGTGACTTTATTAATACTTATGTATAATATCTAATTAAGTATTATAATCTAACTTTTACTTTAAGAGACCTTTCACATTTTTGCAAAAATAAATAGGATTACATTGTGATGGATGTCATATGGAGAAATAAAATTAGATATATGAAAATCTGAACCCAAGACAAAACCAAAGCCAAAGTTTCCCACAAAATGGTTATAGATCTAGTCAAGGCTTAGAACAAGATACTTATGCTCTAAAGATGCAATGAATTTCTTGGAATCTTACAATTGAAAAGCTGGCATTGCAAGGTACTTCCCAAAACATATATGCTATAGTACATCTACATAATTTATGAATTATGTAATGGCATAGATATTAAATAGAAAGAAGGAAAAGATGACCTTCCTTCTAAGAGACTCAATCCACCCAAGTTATGAAATCCCTTAACTATTGCAAGAAGAAAAATATATACACGGAGACATAAAACCAAGTATGTTTATATTGAATTCACTATCCACAAGCATCATTGAACTTGAAAATTTTGATCGATGGATTTGTGTAAAGGAAAACAAAACATGTACGTTTTTAACGAAACTCGTTTTGATCTACAAGAAAGCTTCAAAACAAAGATTTAAATTGGGGTGAGAGATTGGAAATCACTATTGCGGTGGACCAAAAAATAGAAACACAAGAGTATTTTGCCCCCAAAATGCTAATTACTTAAAGTGGTTTCTCATATTCAATTGATATATGGAGTGTTATGATGTAAGAGCATTGGACCGATGCCATCGAAAGAGACTCATCGGAGGCTAAACATCGGGGAAAACTATCGGAAGTGCATATGAGAAAGTTCGATAGAGCGGGAAATCCCGATGTATTAGGATCCAATGTATCAGAGTTGGGGATTAAAGATTGCTGCAAAAAGTGTATATGAGAGATCCCAATGGAGAGCAGGTTTCTGATGTATTGGAACCCGATGGGTTATAATTCCTATATCGAAGATTTTTTGTGATAAGTGTATTCAGAGGAAAGTCTGATAAGCGAGATCTGATGTATCGGGTCCGATGTATTGGAAGGGATACATCAGAGGTAGGATTTTCGAGAGTTCGCATCGGAAGTGGGCCATTGAAATGTAAGTTCAAAAGTGCATGCTAGTGGTACAACCATAGGAGCAGTGATGAGTTAGGAGGGAACATCCATATCTTTCTTCAGTGAAAAGTTGAATGAATCCAATAAGAAATATCCAGTTGATGATCAAGCATTTTATGCGATTGTTCATGAATTTAAGAAGTGGAGGCATTATTTTCTACCTAAGGAGTTTGTTTTAAACACTGATCCTCGGACATTAAGGTATTTGAACAGTAAGTCAAGATTGAATCAGAGACATATGAAATGGGTAAAATTCCTGTAGAGTTACACATTTGTGTTGAACCACAAGTTAGGGAAGTCAAACATAGTAGTTGATGCATTGAGCAAAAGGTCAATATTGTTATCTACCATGAAAGTGGATGTAGTAAGATTGGAGGAGATGCAAAAGTTATATGAAGAGGACCCAAATTTTGTTGAAGCATGGAAGATGCGCAAGGAGCCATGGAGTGGTGACATAACTCCATATTTGGATTATTTTGTCCAAGAAGGATTCCCTTTTATAAATAATCAATTATGTGTACCAATGGGGTTAATGACAGAGAATTTGATTAGAGAACTTCATAATGGAGGTTTGAGTGGACATTTTTGCATAGATAAAATTAGAGCATTGATTGAGGAGCGATATTAGATAGGAATGGCTAAAGATGTGAAAAGATGGGTTGAACATTGTAGAGTTTGCCAGCATGTAAATGGAAGAAGTCAAAATGATGGACTATATACGCCATTACCTATACCTGAAGCGCCTTGGGAAGACATAAGCATGGACATTGTATTGGGCTTGTTAAGAACCCAATGAGGTAATGATTCTTATTTTTGTTGTTGTTGACATATTTTCAAAGATGGATAACTTTATTCCCCGTAAGAAGACTAATGATGCAATTGCATGGATTTCATAGAAGCATAACTTCTAACAGATATAGTAAGTTCATTGGACATTTATGGAGGACGTTGTGGAAGAAGTTAGACATCATATTGTAGTTCAGTTATGCATATCATTCATAGACTAATGGCCAAATAGAAGTTTCCAACATAATATTGGAAAATTTGCTAATATGTCTAGTTGCAAAAATGCCAAGACAATGGGAGAATGTATTGGCACAAGCTGTGTTTGCCTACGATAATTCAGTGAATAAGTCTACAACGAAGAGTTCATTCCAAATTGTTAATGGGAGACACCCAGAGGATTTGTTGTCCTAACGCCATTTCCAGAATGGGTTTAGAAGAGTGTAGATGTAGAGTCATTTCCAGATCATACGAGGGAGATCCATGAATAAGTCCAGGATCAACTATAGAGAAGTAATCAATAATATAAGTAGAGAGAAGACCCGGAGAGGAGAGTGAATACAATTAAGGAAGGATATATCATATTAGAACGCCTAAGGAAGGAGAGGTTCCCGCGAGGAAAATATAAAAAGTTAAAGATGAAGAAGATTGGAAACTGTAAGATAGTAAAGAAGGTTTCAGATAATGCATATGTACTAGAGTTGCTTGCAGAGCTTGATATTTTGTCTTTTTTCAATGTTACAGACTTGTATGAATACCATGAGGGTATTGAGGGTATTTCAGAGGAAGATGATGACATTGTTGCAAACTGGAAGGAGAAGATGCCGGAGTGATAGAAAGAGGGGATAGAATAAATCTTGGATGAATGAAAAATTAGGAAGACTAGGAGCTAGAAGACTAAGGAATTGTTGGTCCGATAGAGAGACAAAGGCATTGAATATGCCACTTCTAATGTAGGAGCATCAGGATGATGCCATCGAAAGAGCCTCATTAGAGACTATTCATTGGGGGAAACTACCAAAAGTGCATATAAGAAATTCCAACAGAGTGGGAAATCCTGATGTATTAGGACTCGACATATCGAAGTTGGGCATCAAAGATTACTTTGGAAAGTGTATATGAGAGATCCTGATGGAGAGAGACTTTTCATGTATCGAAACCCGATGGATCAAGATTTATATATTGGATATTTGTTGTGATATGTGTATGCAGAGGAAATTCCGATAAGCAAGGTTCGATGTATTGAGTCCGACATATTGGAAGGGCCTCATTGAAGGAATTGGAAGTGGGCCATTGGAATGTAAGTTTGAAAGTGCATATGAGGAATTCTGATGGATGGAAAATGATAGATTGGAGTGAATAGATTGGGATAACAAAGGGAAGAGGTTCCCAATGAAGCAAAGAATGTTGATGAAGAATTATCCCAATGAATAGAGTGCTTCGATGCCTGAAGAATTTCTGGCAATTTAATTAAGTTTGTACAGAAGATTACGAGAGATTTGGAAGGCCATCATCCATATAAAAGTATCTTAGTTTTAGTTGAAGATCGAAGATCTCAACATTCTTACTCATTTAATTTTATTAAATTTAACAAAGGACATAATTGTATAATGAACTACAGAAGGAGTGAGAAGAAGGATCTTCTAGAGAAGAGGTGGCGTAGAGAAGACTCTAGAGAAGAGAAAAAGGAACAAAGAATAGAGGAAGCCTCCAGAAGACATAAAAATGAAGAAGAACATGGACGGAGAATAGGAGGGATAAATAGAAGAAAAAGAGAGAGTTTTCAGTGCAATTTGGATGGTAATCCACTTGATACTAAGGAAAGGGGTTTTGATGTTGGAACTCCATGTTTGGGAGCATACTATAAATGTAAATTTCTTGAGTTTAATGAAATAGTTGGTGAATGCTTGCATATTTGCTTGATACTCAGAGTTTTATTGTTGTTGCTGTGTGATTGTGTGTCGGAGCTTTGCGCTCTGACCACAACCTTTCTCTGTTGTATTAAGGCTACACCATGTTATAACAATATCGTATTATCTTCTGTGTGACTCCCAACCATAACTAGAATGGGTGAAGGGAACTGAGATTCTAAGTCATCCAAATAGATTCTAACATGGATGTTAGAAAGAAACCGCTGTAGGAGATGGAAAATATGGCAATTAAATTATTTATTTTATATTAAATTTCTAATTAATTTAATTGGCCAATTCATGTGTTCTATACATGGATTATTGAGGTAGTGCCAACCAACACGTCCAGTATTGATTCATCTCCAATCAATACCTCCATCTATTCAAGTTCCTCATTCGATAGTGATATAGACGAAACATAATAGATGCTTGTAGAGTGAGATTCCATTTGCACTTTTGCAACGATATAAATGTTAAAGCCTTTAATCAATTGAATATTTTTAATGTTGATTGTCATATAAATTTGCATCTTCATTATACTATGGTTATGGTTAGTGTCGTTTCATTTTAAATAATTGATGTGTTGTCCCTATGATTGTTCCCTTTCTCTTAGAGAGGGGCCAAATGCCAGTGCATAGTGTGCAAGAGAACCTTCCGACACCACTCTAGGCCTTCTAGCTAGTTCTTGGTCTAGGGGCACCCTCAATCTTCCTAAGGAAAGAGTTTCTTTTTGTTACGTAGTAACAACCTATTTATACATGAAGTTTATATTTGATTTATAATAGAGATAAGAGGTGCATGGAGCTAATTTTTTATTTTTATTAAAAATAAGATTTTGGTTTGTATTTTGGAGGTGATCAAGGAGCCAATAAACAAGGGGATTGACATGATTCAACCATGTGAATGATATTCTGAACCATGGGAACCATAATCTAGTTCTCCTTGGCAAATAATTGAGAGAAAATGAACAAATATGAGCTGAGGAGGAGGTAAAACTACTTTCCTAACAAAAAATTATCAGTTGAAAAACAAAATGGGCAAGGCAATCATAGATCCATTGATTTATTCAACACCATGTGATATATGAAATGAAAGGGAAAACCAACACAACTTACTGGAAGCTATTATTTAATAGTGGAAACAACCTTGGTGTTGATTTCATGATAAACTCAATAGTTCATTTATAAAATATTAACTCCAATGTTGGGGACTATAAAGCTTCATTCATACAATAACTGCAAAATGGTTGGGGATTATAGAATCATTGTTTTGGGCCTGATTGTTTCCCTTTACAAATCCCTTTGCTTAGATAATTCTTACAATAAGAATGACTCTAAAAGAGATGAGAAGTAGTAAAGAAGAATGCTACTTATTGTTACAAAAATAATGATATTTTAGGTGGATTTTCAGTTTTTGATAACCTCTCGTCTCTATTTTTCCCTCTTTAGTTGTTGAAATGTCCCTTTGATGATGATTTGAGAATAAGATAAATATCTCTATTATAGATTGTTGAAAAGAATATGAACCTAAAAATTGTGTCAGAGTTTGTTATTTCTATACCAATGAGAATGCTCTCTTCATACTTTTATCATATATGTTAGAATAAAGACTTCTTAGTTCCATGCTAAATTTGTAACCAAGTTTGAAACTAATTTAAAGATGCTGCATTTTCTTTTTTTTGCAGTTTTTTTTTACAATCCATTACAAACTTTAACTGATTAGCTACTCCAATTAGCTCTGAGTCTAACATATTCCTATCCAAATACAATATCTAACATCAAACTAGAAATAAACGAAATAATAGAAAAATAAGCCAATTTAATGGGATGCTCATTTGTTCTTCTAGTCTTTATAAAGTGGTTGCAACAACATTTAGAATGGAAAGGATTAAAATTCATGACTTCATTTTTCCATTAATAATACTCACTTGCACTTTACAATCAAACTCCATTTAAACTTTTACCACAAAATCCACTCAAAACCTTATAAAATAAACATTTTATAAGGATGCAAATTGATAGCGAGTTTGAACATTTTAGTTAGTGAGTAACATAACATATAATTAATTTAATACACCCAAAGAGGGAGACAGCACCACGTCCTATCTCACTACATCATTATGCTTCATATTTCAAACCCGTTACATCATCATTTTATATTGTTGTTGTGAGGTTAGAGTCCGAGTGTTATACCACTACCTCCCATGTCAAATCCATGGTATGTAATATGGTTTAGACTTTGGGACATGATTCATAGACCTTTACTAATTAAACGCACATGGAGAATACCATGGTAGCGCACACCATTTTCCTTGCCTTGGAGGAATCCGTGCATGAACCTCAACCGTAGATGCATGCCTTGGTCAAATAGCCACCGTTGGATTCCGTGGAGAAGGAAGACACTATTGATACTAGCTTTTCTGTTTTATGTTTTACACATTTCCTAGTGCAAAATTCACCAAAATGGGTGAACTTACTGTCAATTTGATGGACCTTGACACCTATTAGAGATGCTCTTCTTGCTTAGGCCGCATTGTGCAATATGTGGAGAACAAAAAGCTGGGTTGCTAACTTCATTTTAGACCATGAAAATTAAGGTATTTGTCAATTTTGGGCAGTCTAGATTTTCCAAGGATTTCTCAAGAATTTTTTTTCAAATTCATGGACAAAGTGTCTCTATTGAAATTTCAACTACAACTTTTGTTTATTCTTGCGAGTCTTAACTTTAAAACTTAGACAAATGATCCTATGCTTGAACTTAGTTTTCTGGTTTTTTTGGGGGGGGGTTGAAGTATTCGAGACATGTTTTATGAGCACATGAAACTAGCCTATGTTCATAAATTCTTTGCTATTTGCATGGTTTGCATTGGATGAAAGAACCACGTGGTATGTAGCCCTTGACCTTATCAACAACCTACTAAAAATGGCTTCTCGATTGGCAGATCAAAGAGAGAGAACTATATAGTGGAAGTTTGATGGAAAATTGCCAAAAAACCATAAAAGACATGTCCCTTTTTGGTTTATGAGATTAGTAACATTCCATCTCTTGCATACCGAGTCCAAATGACATTTCGTCAAAGGTAATGCATAGCAAGCTCATCGATGGATTTCCAACGATTGACTGCACGATATCATTTGATGAGTTTTTGATGCACTTCATTTAGCAGAACAAGAAACTAGTCCCCTTGTGAGAATTTGTTAATGTCACGTTTTTGTACTTTTGAATCGAAATTGAATTCTAATCTCCATGATGTTTAGTGATCTTAATAAGCGTATCTAAGCCAATATCTACCCTAATATGGGTCATTATGCTTGCATACTCAGTTTGGCCTAAAGTAGGTCCACTTTGTTATCATACTTCTGTGGCTTAGAATTAGATTATGTCAGTTCCAACATAATTAGTGACCTCAAGAACCTTGCCTAAGCCCTTGTTTGCACCTAAATTACTCATTTGAAAAAAAAAAACATAATTTCACCCATGGTGGGTTTTCATGCTTCTGAAGCTTGAAACTAGTTTATGTTAGTGCAATGATCAATGACCCCATTAAACTGCCTAATCCATTTTTTGTACTCAAATATGGCATTTGACTTATTTGCAAAATTCAACTTGAAGTGCCCCCCATGGGAAAACTAGTTTGGGCAATGAACCTTTTTTCAGTGAGGACACGTGGAAGCCTTTGATTTGTTGGAAATATATGCTTAGGGGGTCCCATGATGAATTGACTTCCTCATTAGCCCTTGCCAATTCTTTGTAGGGAATGTTCATGGAATCCACACCTCAATTTTTAACACTAGCATAGAATAACCACAGGAGCCAATATGAACCATAAATTTGATGGGCATGGATGATCTTTGTCATTTGCAACTTTTCCTTCACTAGGCATCTTCCATTGTTCAAAATGTCACTAGCCAATGAGAACTATTGATATATTAAGCATAATGCATCTTAGTTGTTCACAAATTTTCTCCCATCATGCCTTTCTTGTTTTCCAAAATGTTGCTAGTGGATGTAGGTTGTTGATCCATCGAGTAGGGTGAACGTTAACCATTCACAACATTTTCTCTTTTGTAGACCCCCACGAAGCTCCAAACACCATGAGGATTTGTTAATCATATATTTATTTTGGTGGGTGGATATCAACTGTTCATCACACTTAGACATAAAAGCATGATACTTCTTTATTTCTTAAGTTTTTCCAAGGGGTCTTTTGCTTAGGGGACTTCTTAGGAGAACATGAATACTTTTAGTGGTCTTCAAGAGGTAGGGGGACTTTCTAATGAGCATGGAATATTAAGAAGGGTGTTATTGAGGGACAACATTTGGTTCCTTTAGTGGGATGGATCCTCCTTGTGACGTGCCAAGAACCAGACTCTAGGGTGTGCAGACAAGTGCCTTAATTCATTGGGCTATGAAGTCAAAACTTTGCTTCATCTCAAGTTTTGATTTTTTTTTCCAATGGAAGCTATTGTTGGGGATAATGTGAAAAATAAAAATAAATGCTAGAAAGGTTAAACGAATAATGCAAGGAATTAACTAAGAAAAATGGAAACCTACCTACCTAAACTATCCAACAAGTGGTCTCACTAGGTGACATGGCATTACTAATGAAACCATTCATGCAACTTGATAAAGTTATAAAACCCATGCGTGAAGAGGGATAGTGAGAAGGTGGATGATATTGGGGTTTGATATGAAAAACAATAGGTCAATATATGATTGAAGACCATGAAATGTGCCTAAGGGGCAAGCATTGCTTGAGGCATACAAAAAAATAGAGCAACACTAGTCAACATTGAAGACACAATAGAAATGAGTAGAAACAATGGAAAACAATGAATGAGTGACCCATCTCCAATATTTGCTTTTCGGATTTGTTTCATGGAAAGTCTCGTCCATTTATGATGCAACTCTGTCTTCATGGGGAATCATAGTTCGTTAATGCATTTGGGCTTGAATGTAGGTGTAGAAAACAAATCAAATTAGTCTTTGACTGTCAAATCTCTAGTTTTCATTGGTTGCTTAGATGTAAGATCAAGGTTATTATCAAATTTCAAGCTTAGATTTTCTAATGCTCATGGAATTTGTGCCTTGTCTCTAGCTTCATATTTAGGATCGTGCCCTTCTTTGTTGCCGTAATTGTCTTATTGTTCTTCATTATTATGGTATCCTTGTAAATCTTCTTGTTTAAGTTGAATGTCTATTCCTCCTTCATAATTAGGCTTATGATTTATGAGAAAGCTTTCCTTATTGTGATTAAGAGAAACAAAATATACTTTCTCATCTAACATGAAGCATTGATCACTCTCTTCATCATGTTCAAATTTTTCATGCCGGGAATCATTACCTTTTTGGTTTGTTGCCTCTTGATCAACATTAGAAGAAGATCAAGATGTTCATTAAGTAATTCATGGGTTTCTAAACCCATATGCTGGAAAGTTTCATCTTCATGTTTTGCATCATCTAAACCAACATTATAGTCCAATGGACATTCATTGACAACACTATGTTTTGAGTGAGAAAGAGGTTCATTAAATGCATCATGAGTTTCATGATCTATGTGCTTCCAATCACCATCTTTTTTCTTGTATCATTTGGTTGCCATCTATTTTCACAAATGGAGGAAGGTGACCAATCACCATTGATCTTAACAATTTCTTCGTAAAGATGAAATGTTGTCCTAGAAATTTTTTCGCCCTAAATGAGCCTTTCAAAATTTATTAAGATCCCCACTTCATAAAGATTCGATGGTCCATTATACTGAAATTATTGTTCCATATATGTAATGGGCTAAGAGGGTTCCCTTAACAATTGATTTTGTAATTTTAATGGAACCCCAAATGCTTCCCTCCCATCTTCTTCCGATTTTCAAAATGTTAGAAGGCCCTCATGTAAACAAGGATCCACTAGTTCTAGAGTATATAATGGAGCTTTAGATTTTTGCTCACATTCACATTCCTTAGGAGAATGGGGATGCTAGGAAGCCAATAGAGTCATAAGGTATCATGTTAACTTCTATCTTTAATACATCATCAAGGATGGCATCTAGATTCGATGAACGCCTTTCTCTAAGGTACAATGAAACATAAGAATTTTGGGTAGCAATATAAGTCAACATGGCAACAAATTTTAAAGGCTTGACATCCTCATGGATTTCATAATAAGACTTAAGGAACCTAAAATCGAATGTTGTTTCACCCTCAAGGTCACCCTTAAAGAATTAAATTCCGTTAGGAGTGAGAAACATAGGAAACCATCTTCATGCTCAACACATAGGCTATTAGTGAAATTTTGAAATGTTGTGATATGCTCATTACCATCTCTAGAGTCATTTCCACTAGCCTTTGGAAGGATTTTTAAATATCCATTAGGTAATGGTTGCAGGTAATATTAGGGAATGATATCTTGTAGCTAGCCAATTATTGACATAGCTAAGTTGACTGTTAGCCATGAAGAAAACTATTACAAATGATGAATAATGATCTTCAACATAAAGAGTCCTTAAGCATAAAGGGATTAGGGCCAACAAAAGGATGAACAACACTCTATCTTAAACAACATTGAAAATTTTTATACTCTAAATAAACATGCAATTGTAAGAAGGGTTTTCCAAGTTCTTTTAATAATATGGAAGCACAGATTTTAAGAAAGGATGCTAAACTTTTAAACAACACAAAAAAGATGGAGACATGATAAGAATGGACTCACAAAATATTCATTTATTACAATGAAGTCATTTGATACAACAAGTTTGATCTCCTTTTATATCATTAAATTGATAGTTATATTATTATTATAATGTAATTACTTTATTTAATAATATCAAAATTTCAATTTATTAGTAACTTACGTGAATATGACTTTTACACTATATTATAACTCATTTTTTCCTTTTATAATAATGTAATAATCACTTGCACTCTGTAATCAAATCCCTTTAACTTTTGCACAAAACCCATTCAAACCCTCATAGAATCAATTTATAATCACTTGCACTTTGTAATCAAACCCCCTTTTAACTTTAGCACAAAACCTATTCAAAACCTCATAAAATCAATTTATAATGAGTGGATAACCTAACATATAATTAATTTAATACACCCCAGAGAAGGACCTAGTACCACACCCTACCTCACTACATCATCATCATCATCCTTAATATTTCAAGCCCTTTACATAATCGATTTATATTATTCTCGTGAGGGAAGAGTCCTTATGGTATACTACCAAGTCACATGTCAAATCTATGGTATATAATATGATATAGACATTGGGTGATGATTGATACCCATGATGTATACGCCTTTACAAACTAAATGCACATGGAGAATAGCCTTGGAGTGCACACCATTTTTCACGCATAGGAGGAATCCCCATGGATGCATTATGACCGCCACAACTCCCATCCCCATGAGTGGAAGTTCTTCATCGATTGAATTTGAATTTGCCAATGGAATGAAGGTCATTCGAAGCTCCTCGCTCATTCCCAATGCCTTCAAATAACCACCTTTGGATTTCATGGGAAGGAGGATTGTTGATGTTGTCTTATGTCTTGTATTTTTTACACCTTTTCTTTCATAAAATTGGCAAAATTATAACCAAATTGATGATGTAGCTGGTTTGCATATTGTACTTGGAATTACGCCAAACAATGCATTGTTCAATTTGTGGAGGACAAAATACTTGATTTCAAATTTCATTTGATCATCATGAGAGTTGTGGTTGATTTGAAAACATGAAAAATTCAAGCATAGTTTAGTTTTGGGTCGATAAGGGTGGATTGGGAGAATTTATTAGTTCAAATTCGTGGACAAAGTGTTTTTGTGGAAATTTCAATTGTAACTTTTTCCCATTCTTATCTATCTCTGCTCTTGAAAACAAAGACAAATGATCATTGTGCCTCAACTTAGAAAACCTTGTTTTTGCTCTGGGTTCGAAGCATTTGAAACATGGTTTATGAGCACATAAACTAGCCTATGTTCATAATTTTTTGGTTGCTTGCATGGTCTGCATGGGGCTGAAAGAACCACATGGTATGTGGGCCCTAGCCTGATCTACAATTTCTTGAAATTGACTTCCTGATTGGTAGATCGGAGAGAGTGAACTATTCAATGGAAGTTTGCATGGGAAATTGCCAAAAAACAATGAAAAAATGTCCCTCTTTGCTTTCTAAGATTAATGATGCTCTATATCCTTCATACTAAGTCCACATGACATGTTATTAGAGGTAGTGCATAATAGACACAAAGGGATATCCATCGACTAGCCACACACTATCCTTTGATAAGTTTTTGATGAACTTCATTTAATAGAATGAGAAACTGCCCCCTATAGTAAACATCTTTTCCTATAGTGTTTTTGTACTTCCAGAGGTCAAAATTGAATTCTATCAACTCCATGATGTTCATTGAATTTACTCAATATATTCCGGGACAATCTCTAACCTCATATGAGTTATTTTGCTTGTATACTCAGTTTGACCTAAAATGTGTCCCAACATGTTTTCATACTTTTGCAACCTGGAACTAGATTCTATCAGTTCTAGCATGATCAATAAACTCAAAAACCTTACCTAAGCCCTTCTCTACACACAACTTACTCATTGACTTGAAAACATAATTTTACCCAAGGTGGGCCCCATGGACAAAAAACACTTTTCATGATTTTGATGGTTGGAACTGGATTTTGTCAACTCCTTGATGATTAATGAGCCCCATAAACCTTCTTAATCCATTTCCTTCACTCAAACATGTCATATTCATTGATTTACAAAATTTGGCTCAAACTAGGCCTCATAGGAAAAACCGGTTTGGGTGATGAGGCTTTTTTGGTTAGGACACCTGGAATCCTCTGGTTTGTTGGAAATATATACTTAGGGGGTCCCAAGATGAATTTCTTCTTCATTAGTCCATGGTGATTCCATGTAGGGAATGCTCATGGATATTGTGTTTGTAATACCCCCAATTTTGACTTGGAATGTATTTAATAAAAAATATGTAAATGATGTAAATATGCTAGTATGGATTCCTAGTGCAGAGCTCAAGGCCAAGGCCCGACTAGTGAATGGCTAGGGATGTATGATGTATATATTTTTATTTGAACCATATGGTTGGATTATCATGCCAATTTGAAATATATGTAAATATTATGTGGGAAAATAATAAAATGGTTCAAGATGGTTGTGTAAAGAGCACTAGAGGGGCTATGATTCCACTAGAGGGAAAGAGGAAAGGGAGCCTATGGGGAAACTAAATCCTATGTTTCCAAGTGTCAACCTTAGAACTCATCTAATTCTGCCATGTGCTTTAGATGAGCCAATTACCTTTTCTTGACTATTAGACCCAACCATTGAAAGCATATGTGAGGTTGGTGGGAAAAGTCACTTCATGGAGTTATTGAAGCATGGGGGTTGTGGCATTTGTGTCAGATTACAGGAGTCCTTTCTTCTATGGTCAGAAGCTATGTCAATTGTATTTTCACCCTTACCTCATATCCCTTGGAGTCAACACTCTTGGGATCATTCTCTCATGCAGATTTACACTACATAGAGTTTTTCCATGGTTTTTCATGTCCATTACCAGACTATGTTTAACCCATAAATTCGAATTTAGAGACAAAGCCGCATTTTTGGAAGGGAAAAATAGATGGTTGTAGGTGAGCATGGAGGTTGGGAAATCTAGGAACCTTTACCCATTGTGTTATGCTACTTTTGGATTCTTAAGAAGCCATGGATTAATGTTGTAAGAGGTTATCCAAAAACAATCAACATGTTGGACTCTTACTGCACACATTGATAAGCACTGTAAGGGTTGGATTTCCCAAGGGAACTGTGGATCAATGAAGGGAAACACCTTCCTTTTGTTGTGTGGGGCAGTTAGAAGGAGTGCCATGGCTGTGATGGATTAGTGAGACCCCTATAGAGATTTGGTGGAGATTTTGGCTAAGCATAGAGAGCAGAGTGGGTTTTGGGATGAGAGAGAGAAGCCCGTAGGTGTTCAAAAATTTCTCTAAATTTAATCAAGACTTTAACACAATCAAACCAAACTCTTAAAATTTCTCTATGAAGACTTTTAAAATTATCACATCGACCATCCATCATTAGAGTGCATAAGGTGTTTCTCATGGCCAACATTTATCTTCTTTTATTGTACTTGTACAAGATAACACTGCATTGAATGCATTCACCCAACTCTCAACTGCATTTACCTATTTTTTTACTCATATCTTTTCAAAGTCACATGTGGGTGTGTGCATATAATATTATTACCAGTTTTAATTAAATGAACATTCTAAATAGAAAGTAAATAAATTCTTTGTTCCCATGTTCCTAGTGCACATTACCTTGTTCCTGATTGCAAAACGAGTTCAAGTCTATAAATTTAGTGGATATATATCCCTTGTATTTGAATGGGAGCACTCTACCTACATAAGCTTCATGAATGCACTTTTATTATATAAAATATTATTTTTAAATGTCATGCATGTAAATGATACTTTATCTTAAAATAATAAATATCAATCAATATCGATAGCAAGGGTGAGGCCATGATCACTTCAACCCTTCTCAACTTATGCGAAAGGTGAGGTTGTGTTCACTCCAACCTTTCAGTACACATATGTTCATGGAGAGGGAAGTAATATAACATGGATGTGACATTTTTTAACTCTTGTCCATTTACTCTTGGTGAGAGAACAAAGGTAATTGAGGAATAATGACTAGTTTCTAATTACACACCCCTTAGCTAAACATCATGAGAGACTAAATATGTGGTCTGTCTTCACATTAATGTGTAACCTCCTAGGTTGGTTAGCACATGAATTATCCAACCCATTACTTGAGTAAGATCACTACTCCCCCTCTCCCAATAGTACATATGTCACACCTCCTTAATACAACCCATTAACTCATATGTAAGATTAATTGGAAATATTTATCCATGTCTCTACACATATATAGACACACATCAAATAGCATTGTCCAAATAAAATATAAACCATAATCATATGTTTGCAACATAACATATAAATTGAGACATAGGCCTCCTAGCCCCACCTTGGATCCATATAGCTTGACTCATTCTAAAGCCCATATACATGTAATTCTTGCACATCACATTTGGAAGACCATTAGTAGTTTTGCAAAAATATATCAATTTAATAGTAAAAACCATATATATCCATCATCAAATCAAATTAGAAATCTATCCCACCCAAACATAGTATTCAATAACAAATCTTAGCATATTCACGAGCTATAAATAATCATCGCATTGAACAGTAATAAAAGATTATATCAACCAAATGAATTTTAAATACAAATCTAATTAAATTGTGTCATCAACAAAATAAGTCTAATAAAAAAGAATCATTATAAATTATTGCATATAATTAAATGTATGTGAGATCATCAGTATAAACTTAAAAGGATTTCCAAAACATCATTAATATGGTCACTCTTAACAGTCGTTGAGCGAAGAGAGGTTTATTGTCCCACAAACAAGAAAGTCTCATACACCAAATGGACATTAAATTTAGATTATTATTATTATTAACAATAAAAGTAAAACAAATAATAATAATAAATATTATTACTAAATATTACATGCGTTATACTGATTTCAAAACATCATCAACAACAATCACTATTACTTAATGTTACTAAAAATTTTAAATTGCTTTCCACTGATTTCTCTTTTACATAATCCAAATAAAATATCATAATACTTTTCTTTTTACGAAAACCAAATTTACAAAATGTACAAGCCAACAACTACCACCATGATTTTATCTCTCTACATCAACATGTAAAATAAAATAACATAGGACATCTGCCATTGGATAGTTATAAAAGTGCTCTAGCCAAATTGTTTTCCAATTATTTCTCTTTTACATAGACCAAATAAAATATCATAATACTTTTCGATTTACAAAGACCAAATTTGCAAAATGCGCAAGCCAACCACTACCAACATAATTTTATATCTATATATCAACATGTAAAATAAAATAACATAGGACCTGCCATTGGATAATTATAAAAGTGCTACATCCAAATTGTTTTCCAATTATTTCTCTTTTACATAGTCCAAATAAAATATCATAATACTTTTCATTTTACAAAGTGTTTTCCAATTATTTCTCTCTTACATAATCCAAATAAATATCATAATACTTTTCTTTTTACAAAGACCAAATTTGCAAAATGTGCAAGCCAACAACTACCACCATGATTTTATGTCTATAGATCGACATGTAAAAGACAATAACATGGGACCTGCGATTGAATGGTCATAAAAGTGAATTATTTATGAAATATTAAGTGGACTAAGGAAAATATCTTATTGACTAAAAAATCAATAAGATATGTAATCATATTGACTATAACATCAAGTGGATTGATAATTTTTTTTTTCAATTTTTTAATTGAAAGTTAATCCTATTGAATTGATTATTTTAAATAAAAAAGGTTCATTTTATTTTATAACTTACAATTTGGAGTAGAGAAGATATGTACTTATTTTAATTAAAATTAAAGTTAATGTGGCACGTGGTTTAAGGTTATGAAATATTAAGTGGACTAAGGAAAATATCTTTATTGGCTAAAATATCAATAAGATATGTAATCATATTGACTAAAACATCAAGTGGATTGATAATTTTATTTTTCAATTTTTTAATTGAAAGTTAATCTTATTGAATTGATTATTTTAAATAAAAAAGGTTCATTTTATTTTATAACTTACAATTTGGAGTAGAGAAGATACGTACTTATTTTAATTAAAATTAAAGTTAATGTGGCACGTGGTTTAAGTCACCTAAATTTATTATTAAAAAAAAAATCTTTACATGAATAATCATTTATATATAACATCATTATCTAAATTGAATGGATTATTATTGTATTTAAATAAAAAATGTTTATTTTACAATTTGGTACAAAGGAAATATGTAATTATATTGACTAAAATTAATGTGACGTGATATAGATCATCCTAATGTATTAATAAAAAAACAATAAATTCTTAAGCTGAATAATTATTTATGCGTAAAATCGTTACTTAAACATTAATTTTTTTTTTCAAAGGATACATTCTTGAGTGGGAGCTCACATGAAAACATATGTCTAAATAATTATTTATGTGTAACATCGTTATCTTTATTTAAATAATTATTTATGTATAACATCGTTATTTAAACATGTGATATAAATAATCCTAATGTATTAATTAAAAAACAATAAATTTCTAAGATGAATAATTATTTATGCGTAACATTTTTATTTAAACATTTTTTTTTTCATAGGATACATTCTTGAGTGAGAGCTCACATGAAAACATATGTCCAAATAATTATTTATGTATACATCGTTATTAAACATCATTTTTTTCCAAAGGATACATTCTTGAGTGAGAACTCACATGAAAACATGTCAAAATAATTATTTATGTATAACATCATTATTTAAACATTAATTTTTTTTCTTTCAAAAAATACATTCTTGAGTTGGAGCTCACATGAAAACATATGTCAAAGAAAAGGGTGCTTTTATGCCCACCATACGATACTTTACTTTTATAGTGATAAAGTTGTCTAGTTAATTGTATCTAGAAAAAAGTATCATCCTAAAGAGAATACAATATTAAATAAGAATTGCGTGCAACATAGTCCCTGTCTTTAAAAAATAAATGTTTGTTCTCTATGCATTTTCGAGCATAAAATTCATAAATTTAGAGTATTTTAGCTCGCATTGTTGCCAAGTACCAAAACCTTGTTTACATGGAAGGAACCATCCCAACAAATGAGATGCACTCCCATAGCCCTTCTGTTGCTAAAATAATTCAAGCTATAATGCTTAGTTAATATGCTCTCAAAAGCCCAGGGTTGGCAGGTGCGGGGGGGGTTATTTGGGACCCAGAGGAATCAAGAAGAGAGAGTACTCTTGGAGCATTGGGAAAGCGACCAACAACAAAGTCGAGTGGCTTTCCCTTATAAAAGGACTGGAACTTGCCAAGGAAATGAATATTGAGGAACTGGCAGCGTTTGGAGATTCAACAATAGTCATAAGTGAAGCTAGAAGGTTAGCCATAAAAAAATAAGAAGCCCTCCACCAAAATGCACCATCTTCTTCTCTGTCTCGCCAAGGAATTCAAGAACATCAAATTTTTTCATGTTCTTAGAGCCGAGAACCAGCATGCAGACAAGTTGGCCATCAAAGGCGTTGGTCTAGGTCATGGAACATTGGAATGTGATAACAAACCTAGGAAGGATACATGGATTCATTAAAACCTTTAATCTTTTGATGGATAGAGTATGCATTTTACCAAATTATCCACTCTTGTTCAGGTTTGTGGATGTTCATGATTCAACTTCATTAAAGAGCCTTGATTTTCGCTCTCCCTGCATTAATGAGCCTCGTTTCATGCTCTACAAGATGGGAAGCACGCGTGAGGAAAATGGAAGCAATAGGTAGCATTCTTTCTTCATATGCCCAAGAATTAGCCCTGCCTCCCTCTTTCTGCTTATCATCTTCAGCCATTCCGGTCCGGAGAGTTCGAAGAGAAGCAAGCTCGGTTTTTTATCAGGGTTATTCTGCATCATGGTAGGGAATCTTTGCAGCCCGAAATGGAACATTTCGTAATGGGTTCCAGGACGTCTTGCCCTTTCTGCCATCACCATGGAAGCTTCTCCAAATGGGCCCGGAGTTGGGTTCATCCTTTGAACGATAGGATTCAGGTCGCTTGTGAGAATTACTCAGGTGGTAGCAACGTCAGGGGCGAATATGAGCCAGAGGCTCTGCAGGATGAGAAGTTACAGGGTTTTGGGCAGCACCGGGGCTCCACCTCCAATACAGCTCTCCAAGCTCGAGTAGCCGACTTAGAGAATCAAGTTATGTTGGCACGCAATGAAAACATGGATATAAAAAGAGCCCTCACCAATCTCTATACTATCGTTGAAGCAACGCATATTGAAGTTAAGACTCATAATAAAAACCTTGAGGACAGGGTCAATGCCCTCATTGCTACAATGCCACCGAATCCCCTCATGAAACCCCTCTTGGAAGCCCCTAGCAACAACACTGGGAATCTTGGAAAGAAGATGGAGAATTTTGGCAGCACTCTGGTGAATTCAGGCGTGTTCTTCGGCCTCAGCTCAGCTAAGGAGCACAACGTGGAGAAATTCGAGGAGCACAACCCGTAAGCTGTTTTGTCTTGGTCTAAGCATTTGCAGTTGGTAATGTGGATTGTCTTTTTTTGGGCCTCTGTTTTTTGGAAACTAATTCTGCATCCTGAATGCTTATCGGCCTTAGTTTAAGCTATTTGTAATGTTTTGTTTTTGTATTTACTTGCTAGGGAAATTTATAAGAAGCTACATCTTCCATAGATTAGGCAAGTCTAAGAAGTGCTATGAACTCAAGAAGGATGAACAAGGGGTGCCATGCATTGTTTTGCTTTGGGAACAATCACTTATCTCCAGTTATGTAATTTCTGTTTTCCACTTTTAATGAAAAGCTTCTAATCCATTACTGTTAAAAAAAAATATGCTCTCAAAAGCATAATACTACGTGACACTTTCTTTAAAGTTAGATAGCTATGAGTTAAAATCACATATATATTTATTAAACTTTTGTTTGGAGTTTGACATTATTATTTAATTTTATTATGAAATGGGAATTTTTATATATAAAGATGAAAAAAAAACAAAAGAAAAAAAACTTCTTCTCAAATGCAGCTTAGATATTTAACAAAAATATATAATAAAAAAATCGATTGTTGTTTGTTTCAAATTTTTAAAAAAAGTTCAACTTTGCCAACAAATGTTACCAAAATTAATATTAATAGAATTTAAAGAAAATACTAAGTCAAATCCAATCCATGTAAATTCCACATTTCTATTCAT
Organism: Larix kaempferi; assembly: GCA_027924585.1. Lineage (NCBI taxonomy): Eukaryota > Viridiplantae > Streptophyta > Pinopsida > Pinales > Pinaceae > Larix > Larix kaempferi. The sequence goes on along the minus strand of BSBM01001166.1, from coordinate 8,132,397 downwards.
ATTATTATTTTGGCAATCAAGCTTTTATATCAATTGAAATTTGGATAGGCAATTTAGTACTAAAATTTTTAATTTAATTATTTTTAATGGTTCACTGAAATTTGGATATTTGGACAACCATTTTGACAATAGAACTTTTAATTAATTTATTTTTAATTGTTTATAGAAGAGGAAGAGATTATTTCCATCTAAAGCATAAATTCAACTATAGATATTGTCAATGAGGTCTAGCTTAATTTGGATAATTGAAAGAATAAATTGTTATGCTTTCCATCTAGATAAAAATCTCACTTTGTGACATATAATTCTTTATGAACCAATTAGAATTGACATAATACAAATAATTTCATTTTCACATAATATATTGTAACCAAGAGGAACATAAATATTGTAATCCCCTTTATAACACAGACTCCCCAAGGCCAAAAAGCTGTAGATCTATATGGAAAAATATCAACATAAGTACTACAAACCCACTCATGTTAAGCAGTAAAATAAACTCTGTGCTCAAACTACCAACACCCCTCACTCCCATTTGTCTAATTTCAAGTTAAAGAGAGTAGCATACAAATCCATAAGAGTGTCATCGCGAAGATCTATGAACTTAATCAAATACAATTTGGAGTGGATAAGTAAGAAACAAGCTAGTAAAAAGTAACCATTTTCATAAGCAATTGGGAAAATACTTGTAATTTATTATCTATTTATTTTTTATGTTTTCATTTATAAATATATATTTTTAATTTTTTTTATAATAATAATAATAATAATAATTAATCCTTCCACGCATTGGAAAAAGTGGTCATGGTTGATATACGTGATCGACGTATATAATCCATATTATTAATAAATATGGCTTGCTGATTTTAGCAACAAAAAACTTATAGCAACAAACAACTTATGAGAATATAAGATTTCAACATTTTTCTAATTTTTTTTTCTTCTAAACCACATATATGGCAATTATATATATAAACTTTAATTGTGTCTAAAATTAACCCACCTTTTTGAGTTAGCAAATTGAGCGAATGACATTCGAATTATGACAATCCAATACTATTAACCATATTTATAAGTTCAAGTTCGATACAATAGGAAAAAAAGCCTTTGTTGAAAATTTGCAAATCTTTTTGAGTTAGCAAATTGAGTGAATAACATTCAAATCTTTATGACAATCCAATACTATTAACCATATTTATAAGTTCGAATTCGATACAATAGGCCAAAAAGCCTTTGTTGAAAATTTGCAATATGAAACAAAATTGACAGTAATTCTAGAAAATTGTCATTTCACTTTCATTTCTGAACCAAAATGTTACTACCACAATATTTAACATTGTTAAAAGTTGATTCCTATTGCTAGCTAGCTGCAACAAGTAATAGTGGTGATATTAATGTTAGAATAATTTTTGTAATTAATCTATAATTTGGGCCACACATGTAAATAATTAAAATGTGTGTGCTATCATTTAATCAAGCCTAAATATAGTGATCTAATTAATTGATTAATTGGCTTAAGGGTATAATTGTCATGAGATTATTGTGTAGATACCATTAGATAATTATTATTTCTATGAGGGGCGGAAATATAATTATGATAAAATTATAACTGCCCTAGCGGTTATTGTGAACTGCCCTAGCGGTTTATAAATAAGGTTATGGTCCCCATTCTACCACGACGCATTCCAATTTCTGAAAATCCTCTCAAGAGAAGTTGACGCAGAATCTAGTGGCTAGAATTGGAAGATCATCTCAAAGGGTTCTCTTCCTGTAAGGTTTCTCCTTCAATGGATTCAGGTATGCTTCCGCTATTAATTTTCTACTCATTGTTTTAATCAGAAGATTCCAGTATATATTAACAAGTGGTATCAGAGCTTACTTCTTGATTAATTCTTTGAGTTATTTGTCAATGGATTCTCTTCAGAAATTTTTTGTTTAAGAGTCTCAGAGAAAGTAAAATTTTATAAGTGCTTTGAATAGCGATCCGTTTTTCATTTATTAAATATATCTGTACAGCAAAGATTTTTTTTTAGTGTGTGGACTTCCATCAAAGTTGTATTTTTGAACGCCCTGTATTTGCATCTCCTGCAAGACCAAATCTGAGACATCTGAATCCATTTTATAGAATAATCTGGGCCTCCATCCAAACGCTTTTCTCCCATGCTAAAAGATGCCCATTTCATTCTGAAAACGGATTCAGTGCTGGGCATTATCGTCCCATTATAAGTTTGCATCATCTTCTCAGCAGCTGTACGTGACAGCAAACTCCATAAGGCCATAGCCCTCTATACTTATTACGGATTATCTTGGCAGCGAACCCCATATTCCTTATGGCACAAAATACATATTATATCATATGCAGCAAAATCAAGATATGGGGAGAGGTACTCACGTGGGCCTGTTATACCATCCCTCGATCACATTGCCGCTGAGGATTTCTGAGATCGGGCTCCTCTAATCTCTTCTCAAGTCGCCTGAGATGTCCTATCTTTGTATTCTGAGTACAATTTTTCTCGCCCATTCGAAATGTTTTCCAGCTTTTGGCAGAGGCCTTGGTTCTCCCATGTTGTCTGCTTCCATTGCTGTTCGATTGACCTTCGGAGGTCGTGGAGACCTCTTCGCCTAGGTCTTGTAGACGTGTATTTCTGCATTTTTTTTTTGACTGAAATCGGGCTGATATCGTTGGACAGAAATCGCGATTAAGTAAGTAGTAAGTATAGATGATTTGTTGTAGTAATAATGGTATTCGCAGTATTGATGATCCGTTTTGTTTCAGCTATTATCGGTAAGTATTCTATCAATCAATCGGTTCAATGCAAGTCACAGGCCATATCAGAATTGATACCTTTCGGGGTTTTCATCTGCAGATCATGTGCTAGTTTAGTGTTTTAACCCTGTTCAACGTCAATGTTATTACACTTTGTTTTATATTCATGATATATAATTCCATTCCGATCAGCATTCATGATAATCAATTTCAGAAAGAAAGAAATCGTATTGAGTTTTTTGTTCAGCCATGACGTATGCAGGAAAGTTAATGCAATATGTTACCCGTCATGGAAATGCTCTCTGCATGTTCTTCGGGTTGAAACCTAGTCCGAATCTGTGTTTATCCTGAGCATGTTTTGTATGAAGCCATTTTTCTTTTCTGAAGCAATGAAAATATATTTCCTGTCATTTCTATTTTATTTCATTTAAAGTTATACCGGTTTACTATTTAACCATGCGTTCACCATCGTCGTTCATATATTTCTGTTTCTCTGCATATTATTTATTTTATATCATAATTGAGTTTGACAACAAAATGTATATATAAAACAAAAAGAACGCAAAACTTTTTCAAAACTTGCGATCCTTTCTTGAACCCCGTGACAGTCCATCAAATAATGAAGCAGTAAATACTTTTAGATTTTTTCCAAACCTGTGAATTTGAATTTGATTTTTTAATAGCATTTTATGATATTTAAGTTATTGATCTAGCATTTTAAATAAGCTAATTAAAGCGGAAAATCACCAAAGTGACATCTTTCGTGTAGATTAGTCTGTTCAAGATGTTAGATTTTTTGTGTGTATGTGATTCATGCGGGTATTGACTGGCCCAAAGGAAAGTTAATATTTGGTCAAATTGCATACATACCTGTGGTGATAAATATGTGACGATTATAAAGGTAACTTAATGTGAATAATAACTCAATCCAAAGATAGATTTATTATTTGACATAACTTATCATCAATGTTTGATCACTACAACAAGAGTACCACTTACAGTTAATGTTACTGTCCAAAGACTTGATATTAATGTTGTGCCAGGTATCTTGAAATGTCATAATTTGTTTTTTTTTAAATTTAAAGATTATGCGAACATGATGGTTTATTTAATTCATTTTATTTTGTTCTCTATTTTCAGCTTTTATATCAACTACTTCTATATCTGCCAACATCAATAATGTCCCTATGTTAAATGGGACTAATTTTAAGGACTGGAAAGAGAATATGATGATTCTCTTAGGCTGCATGGATATAGATTTAGCCTTGAGAATGCCCAAACCCGATGTACTCAATGAGGATAGTACTCAAGAGGATGAGGTTTATTGGGATAAGTGGGAACGTTCAAATAGGCTAAGTCTTATGATTATGAAGCGCGGCATTCCAGAAGCTTTCAGAGGTGCGGTAACCAATGAGGTTACTAATGCCAGTGACTTCCTTGCAGAAATTCAGAAACGTTTTGCCAAAAACGATAAGGCTGAAACAAGCACGCTTTTAGCAAGCTTGATTTCAATGAAGTACAAAAGCAAGGGTAATGTTCGGGAGTACATCATGGAGATGTCTCATCTTGCTTCAAAACTTAAGGCTTTGAAACTCGAGTTATCTGATGATTTCCTCGTGCATTTGGTTCTCATCTCTCTTCCTGCACAATTTAATCAATTCAAGGTCAGTTATAACTGTCAAAAGGATAAATGGACTCTTAATGAGCTCATTTCATTTTGTGTGCAAGAGGAAGAGAGATTGAAGCAAGACAAGACTGAAAGTGCTCATCTGGCTAGCACTTCCAAGGATAAGGGCAAACGAAAGAATAAGGATAATAAGGTTGCTGCTTATAAGGGTCCAGAACAAAAGAAACAGAAAGTTGAGATAACATGTTTCTTCTGTAATAAGCCTGGACATACTAAGAAGGAATGTACCAAGTATGCTGCTTGGCGTGTTACGAAAGGTATATTTCTTATTTTGGTCTGTTCTGAAGTTAATTTAGCTTCAGTATCTAGAAACACATGGTGGTTAGATTCTGGTGCTACTACTCACATTTGTGTTTCTATGCAGGGTTGCCTGAGTTACCGAAAACCAAGTGATGCTGAAAGATGCATCTATGTCAGAGATGGTCAGTCGGTAGAAGTAGAGGCAATAGGGCACTTTAGATTATTATTGAAATCCGGTTATTTTTTGGACTTAATAGATACTTTTGTTGTACCGTCTTTCAGACGGAATTTAATTTCGGTTTCTGTTTTGGACAAATCAGGTTATTGTTGTTCATTTGGAAACAATAAATTTACATTATCTATTAATTCAAATGCTGTTGGAACTGGTTTACTTAATGTTTATGATAATCTATATTTGTTGGAAACTGTTCCGTCCTATAATGAAACCTTGCATGTGGAATCACGAGGTACAAAGCGTAAATTGAATAAAGATAATTCGGCCTCATTGTGGCACAAACGCCTAGGTCATATCTCTAAATCTAGAGTTGAGCGACTTGTGTCCGATGGGATTTTGGAATCACTTGACTTTTCAGATTTTGATATTTGTGTTGAGTGTATTAAAGGAAAACAGACCAAAACAAAGAAATTAGGTGCCAATAGAGCTACAGACGTCTTAGAATTAATTCATACAGATATCTGTGGACCATACCCTACGACATCTTGGAATGGTCAACAGTACTTTATAACATTCATAGATGACTATTCAAGATATGGCTACCTATTTCTTATACATGAGAAATCACAATCATTGGACGTGTTCAAAACATTTAAAGCAGAAGTTGAGTTACAACTCAACAAAAGAATAAAGATCGTCAGATCTGACCGTGGTGGTGAATACTATGGTAGATATGACGGATCAGGTGAACAACGTCCAGGACCATTTGCTAAATACCTAGAGGAATGTGGGATCGTCCCTCAATACACCATGCCAGGATCACCTAGCATGAATGGTGTAGCAGAAAGACGAAACCGAACTCTTAAGGACATGGTAAGGAGTATGATTAGTCATTCTACTTTACCCGAAAAACTCTGGGGTGAAGCACTCAAAACAGCAGCTTATATCCTAAATCGGGTGCCAACTAAAGTGGCTGCTAAAACGCCTTATGAGCTTTGGACAGGTCGAAAGCCCAGTTTAAAGCATTTTCATATTTGGGGATGTCCAGCTGAAGCGAGACCTTATAAACCTCATGAAAAGAAACTGGACTCTAAAACAGTTAGCAGCTACTTTATTGGCTATGCAGAACGATCAAGGGGTTTTAAATTTTATGATCCTACTATTAGGTCAATTTTTGAGATGGGAACTGCAACATTTTTTGAGGATGTTGAGTTTGGGGGGAGAAATCAGGCTAGGAATATTGTCTTTGAGGAGGAAGAGGGATCTACTATTGCTTTTGATAATGTACAGGTTTCACTACCTATCATTGATCAAGAAGTAAACTTGGATCCTCAACCAACAGACAATATTGTTCAACCCTTAATTGTTCAACCCATTGCAAATGAGGACATTGCTCCTGAAGAACAAACTCAACAACCTCAAGAAAATATGCCATTAAGGAGATCCACTAGAGAGAGGAGAAGTGCAATTTCGGACGATTATATCGTATATCTCCAGGAACATGAGGTAGAAAGTGGAATGATGGAAGATGATCCAATCAACTTCCAGCAAGCCATGAAAAGTTCCAACTCTCAGAAATGGATTGAAGCCATGAATGAAGAGTACAAATCTATGCAAGACAATAAAGTTTGGGAACTTGTCCCATTACCAGTTGGTACGAAGCCCATTGGTTGTAAATGGATATTTAAAACCAAGCGGGATTCAAATGGTAATGTAGAAAGATATAAAGCACGTCTTGTAGCTAAAGGCTTTACTCAAAAAGAAGGAATTGACTTCAAAGAGACCTTCTCTCCAGTTTCTACGAAGGACTCTTTCAGGATAATCATGGCACTAGTTGCACATTATGATCTTGAGTTACATCAAATGGATGTTAAAACAGCGTTTCTCAATGGTGACATTGATGAAACAATTTATATGGTACAACCAGAAAATTTTGTGTCTGAAGACTCAAAGAATATGGTTTGTAAATTAACTAAATCCATTTATGGGCTCAAGCAAGCTTCTCGTCAGTGGTACTTCAAGTTTCATCAAATTATTGTCTCATGTGGTTTTGAGGCAAATCTTATGGATGAATGTGTGTATCACAAATTCAGTGGGAGTAAGTATATTTTCCTGGTTTTATATGTCGATGACATATTGCTAGCCACAAATGATAGTAGCATATTGCACGACACCAAGAGATTTTTATCAAAACATTTTGAGATGAAAGATCTTGGTGATGCCTCCTTTGTCTTAGGAATCCAGATACTCCGAGATCGTTCTAGGGGTATTTTAGGATTGTCACAAAGGACCTATATTGATAAAGTCCTCAAAAGGTATGGCATGCAAAATAGCAAACCAGGTGATACCCCTGTCGCTAAAGGAGACAAATTCAGTCTTAATCAATGCCCTAAAAATAGTTTAGAAAGTCAAGAAATGCAGAAGATTCCTTACGCTTCGGCTGTGGGGAGTCTAATGTATGCTCAGGTATGTACACGTCCGGATATTGCGTACATTGTTGGCATGTTAGGCAGATATCTAAGTAATCCTGGAATGGATCATTGGAGAGCAGCCAAGAGGGTTATGAGATATTTACAGAGAACAAAAGAGTACATGCTTACATATAGGAGATCGGATCAGTTAGAGATCATTGGGTATTCCGACTCCGACTTTGATGGATGCCAAGACAGCAGAAGATCCACATCAGGCTATATTTATCTGTTGGCTGGTGGAGCGATTTCATGGAGGTCTGCCAAACAGACACTCATAACTTCATCCACCATGGAAGCAGAGTTTGTAGCATGTTATGGGGCATCCAATCAAGGAATATGGCTACGAAATTTTGTCACTGGGCTGCGTGTTCTGGATGGTATTGAAAGACCACTGAAGATATTTTGTGACAATAAATCAGCAGTTTTATATTCCAATAACAACAGGAGTTCTACAAAATCAAAATACATTGATATCAAGTTCCTAGTTGTAAAAGAAAAAGTACAGAGTGGACAGATATCCATAGAGCATATTGGAACAAACTCCATGATAGCGGATCCGCTTACAAAGGGATTACCACCCAAGGTCTTTCATGAGCACACTGCTCATATGGGTGTTGTCTCATTTGAGGATATTCAGATTTAGTGGGAGTTTATATTATTCATTGTATATTGCTCTATGTTATGTTTTATCTATACATTTGGATTGTGTTCTGCAGAAATAAAGTATTCATTTTATTGCACTCTGTTAAATTATGATAAAAATTTGATCTTAATAAAGTTAAGTAGGACCAGTTGGAAATAGGCATGAATAGATCACATTTCATGTAATTTCCATGCTATGCACTCATGATTGATCTATGTCATTTAGCTATGCAGATATATGTGACCATTGATTGGTCTAGTAACGATTGATGTAACAAAGGCCACCTTGATCCTATATCAGTATAGTTAATGGACCAGATTGTTCGGATATACCCTAAGGACATGATAGCAAATTTTGAGCTCATAAGGTTAAGCACATTTATTTGATTACATATGCATGTGGCCCAGTGGGAGATTGTTAGAATAATTTTTGTAATTAATCTATAATTTGGGCCACACATGTAAATAATTAAAATGTGTGTGCTATCATTTAATCAAGCCTAAATATAGTGATCTAATTAATTGATTAATTGGCTTAAGGGTATAATTGTCATGAGATTATTGTGTAGATACCATTAGATAATTATTATTTCTATGAGGGGCGGAAATATAATTATGATAAAATTATAACTGCCCTAGCGGTTATTGTGAACTGCCCTAGCGGTTTATAAATAAGGTTATGGTCCCCATTCTACCACGACGCATTCCAATTTCTGAAAATCCTCTCAAGAGAAGTTGACGCAGAATCTAGTGGCTAGAATTGGAAGATCATCTCAAAGGGTTCTCTTCCTGTAAGGTTTCTCCTTCAATGGATTGAGGTATGCTTCCGCTATTAATTTTCTACTCATTGTTTTAATCAGAAGATTCCAGTATATATTAACAATTAATGTCGTTCCAAAAGAGAGGGGAAACTTGAAACGAAGCAGTCACACCAAAAATCATGGATTATATCATTAGACTACGGCCATGATATATCTTGACCAAATTAAACTAATAATTCAGCTTAGCTAATCAAATTTCAATTAATAATTCCATAGAATGAATAAATTAAACAATTTATTTGGCAGATTTTGTATAATCTGATAACTATGCAATTAACAAATATGTTTCTATACAGAAATAACTTTTTTTTCCACATAAAAAATAAAAAATATCATATTTTGTAATGCGTTTTGTAATACATCTGAATATTGAAGAAATTGGGTGAAAGTTTTGTTTTATGTTGATTTTGGGAATTGTGCAGGGTGAATTTTGTAATACATAAGGAGATTTGGTGAAAGTTTTGTGCACGATTCAAATAAAGTTCTCTCGAGTTAGCAACGCCTTTTTACAAGTAAAACATTAATATGATGCAAATATATGGTTGACAGCATAGTAACTTCCTTCAGATCAGTATGATAAAGCTTCTTTTATGCTAAAAAGTTTAATTGGAATGGTAATATCTGCTCAGAAAACTGAAAGGATTTATAGGCTAATCCCTGGAGGATATAAAATCAACACTTAAAAAAAATCCAGACAACTACCCAAATTATCATTTTGAAATATATTTAATTCCAATAAATAAATAAACTGCCTTGGCATGTACTTTAAAGAAAGGTAAAAGGATTTCTGAAAAACCAAATGAGATCTCCAGCAAACTGTTGCAGCCATGCATCCATACATACTTTTGAACACACATCATTGTACCATAAAAACACTTAAAAACAATTATGTTGTGTTTACACGAATCTCATATGCGCCTTGGATCTTATTAAAGGATCCCTCTGCCCCTGGATTGCTCATATTTTGTCAGAACAGATCAACATTTCCTTTTTCCTATAGCAGTGACAAAGAGATGCAATGTTTCAAATTTTAGGGAACCCAATATAGCCACAGAACTGCAAGCACTAGCTTGCAAATAAGATACTGATAACCACCAAATGTAAAAAAAAAGTGTGCAGGGCAGCTCTTTACATGCATGAGGCAGCGCCTCTCAGATAACAGAGCTTGCAGGCTGTGTTCGGACTTTGCCCCGTATAATTGATTACCTCTTTTTATCAGCCAATTTAAGCACTTGGCAAAGCTAAGAGACAAGCAAATCTTCTTATAGGTGTAACAACCGACACCAAGTCTGTGAGTCCATGCATGACATCTCAGCCCATAGCTTATGAGGAATTTCCCACAGTAGTTAGGCATACTTGTTCTCTGCACAGATTGGATCTCAATAGTAAAATAAAAAGATTCCTTTTCCTGACCTCAACTGTTGCGAGAGTTCTCAGATATAAAATGTTGTAGTTGTTGCAAGTTTACCATGCAATTTAGGAGATGTTGCATCGCGGTTTCTGACTGTTTACTCAAGGCAAGCTCTAGAATATTTGGAGAAATCAGGGTATTGGATGGCAGTTAGGGCTAAGGAAGACTTGTCCTTTCCTGCAAAGATTGATTTTAGCTTATTAACACCTTATATACTGACTCTGGAGTCTTTATATAAAGAGAAGACTCCTTATTACCGAAATCCTATAAAACAAAATATTCTGGAACACAAAAAATCGAACTTACAGATTGCCGCAGTTTCAAGAGAGATTGCAGGCGAGCTGGAGACCAAGAGTTTGCTCGAGATTTGATTAATCGTCCACCCAAGAGTTTGCAGGCGAGCTGGAGACCATATCACAAAAACACAAACAGACAGTTACTGAATGGACATTCACACAGGGAGCCACACAAATGCAAACTGTAACTGCAAGGAAAAACAACAGTAGACAGAGCAAATGGTAAAGACATGCTTACCTTGAAGGCCTCTTCACTGAAAACCTTTCCGCCAGAAGTCTCGGAACTTCACTGTAAGACAGATGCAACAATAAATGCAGCCACTGGAACTGGAAAACCATAAAATGTTTTGAACAACCAAAAAAAATATCCCACAAATAAACTGCTTCTCTGAACGTAAATTTACATCCATTAAATGCAGTGGAACAATGGAAACCTCGAAAACACAGAGAAAATCGCTCAGAAAATCATAGGATGCTCACGAAAAACGGTTTGATTTGCTGTAGCAAGGGCTCTCACAGACAATCAACTATGCATTAACTCTCCTTTTCCCAATTCACACAGAATTATGTGCAAAATTCGATGCAACCCTCAAATATAAACCTAGTCATAGGGAAAATGGTTACCAGCTGCGGCTACACGGGCGCGATTCAGTGCATTTTCTCGTTCATGGAGATCACCCTACATTCCAGTGCAAATTTTCTCTATCTCCTGCTTCAGAGCGCGTATGAGGGAATTCCAACGGGAAAGGTAATTAATACTCCTGGACTGTTCTTTATAAAGAAGCATGTAATAAAACCTTTGCGACGCCTCTGCTTTGAATTGAGACAACACTCTACCTGGAACAGTCCACTTCAAACGCCTTTGTAGTATGGAAAAAATTAAAGTCTCCAACTAAGGTTGTGGAGTATTTTCTTTATATTTATATTTTGTACTAATAGTCGACAATGATAAAATTATTCAAATCACACCCTATAATCCAATAGAAGTGAAACACATCTGAAAATAATTATTATTAAAAAATACAATAAATCGCTATTTTTCTTGAACATTAGCTAATTATATAATCATTTTAGCCTATCCTACAAATTATTACAGTAAAGCGGGACATATAGTCTCTCCCTACGGTAGGGACTAAAAATAGATTGGGACCAAGCCCTGTTAATCATATGGCATACTGATTATCTAAAAAATTAATATATCTCCCATGGTATTCTATAACCATTCCCATATATGGCATAATCATTATCTAAAAAATAATTCCAATATATGGCATACTCATTACCTTAAAAAAAATATTAGAATTGTCTCCATGACTCAAGTATTTGTTGAAAACATGTTTAGCTAAATTATTTATAGTAGAATTGTCTCTATGAGTCAAGTATTTGTTGAAAACATGTTACTGCTATGACCTTGGGATATGGTATGTATGAATGATATGTTGGCTCTGGGCATGGTTGTTCATCTATTTGAATATCATATTTAAATGTATGTATATAACCAACATTTCTATATAATTTTCAATAGTTAAATTAAGGAGTGTGATAAGGATGTATAATTTAGTGAAGTAGTTTGTATGGAGGCTTATACTTACATTGAAATATGCTCCTATTGTTGACGTAGATGACTCTACTAACTTAACTTTGCCAAGGAATCCCATAAGATCCTCCATCACACAACTCATGTGGAGTTATGAGATCCACTTCCATCGATAGTATCATTCTCTAAGCTTGTGTATTTTTCTAAGAAACCCATGGTAACATGGAGTATTTGAAATGGTACACCGTCTAAATTGGAGAGAGTAATGTGTCCTTGGATATATGGCGCATTTCATGTTGTCCATATACCCCAGATGATATGCATGGAAAAGGTGGTTAGGGGTTCCAAAATACGTCTAAGTTCAAACCATCAATTCCAATCTTATTCTAATGTTTCTCCTTTCCAAGATGCATTACTACACATGGAATTTTCTATAGTCCAAATTTCATGAGTTGGATGGCATTTTACAAATATGTGATTGATACTCTATGCGTGTTCTTTTCATAAGAAATCGTAACCTATCCCATTCTATCCCCTATGTTGAAGAATATCCCATGTTGGAGGTGAACCAAGTGAGGTTTTTTTGGGGTGATATTTTAACTTCCATAGTATAGACAACCACCATGGGAGATTATTGACATCATTCTATGGAAAGTAAGCTCTATGTCCCATATTCACAAAGCAATTGCCACCAATAAGATTTATTACTCAAATGATTCTATCCTCCCAATCAATTCAATATAAATGTTGTAGAGAACATGTTGTTTATATACTAGTTCAATATCAAATGCCTATAGTTATAAGAGACCAAGTCCCCCCAACTCTTTCCATCCATAGTGCCATCATGATCCTTTGTTATAATCATAAGCATTTGCAAGATTAACAACAATTATTAGGAAGAGAAGGTTTACAATGTTATCAAAGAATACAATGTTGGGTCATGGAATTGACATATTTTGCTATCATTTTCCCTCACTTTTCGAACCTTTCCACTTATCAATGAATCTATATTTAATCATTTTTAATGCCTATTTGAGGAATTTTCGTTTAAAGTGGTTTCCATTACAATTCTTAGTATTTCATTGAATTTTGATTAACATTTGGAAGAATTGGCATATTTTGTGCTTGCTTAAGAATAATGACTTAATGTGAGAACTGTTTTAGATCCATGTTTTGCATATGCGGAAGTCGACCACCAACTATGAAGTCACCTTGGAAAAGATGTCAAAGAGAAACTATAGATTTATTTATAAATAATGAATTATTACATAAAACGCATTTTCATAAATTCATTATTCTACATGTTTCTCATTTTCTAAATTATGAATTTAAATTAAAGGTGGAAAATGGAGGTGGATATGAGTGCATATTTGGCTTATCCACAAAGATTTGAAGATCTCCATCAAATATATGTTGGATATAAGAAGTCAAAAGGTATTTGGAGACATTTGGGATGATTTTTGACCATTTTATTATAGCCTCTATTCCCAATTTCGAATTTAACTTCAAAGGCATCGTAAATAACATGGGAGTCAGCAAACCTCAGAACTAGCTTTGAATTGATTTAGCGATCTAAATTATTAATAATTGGATGAGGATATTTTGGATGTTCATTTATTATTTGTTAAGAAAAACTCATATATAAATAAGAGCTCCTTCTCTATTCTATGGAAGTACTCTTAAAGCAATTATCCAATTCATGATGGAATATATTATTTTTCTTAAGATCTTCTATTGATGTAGATTGTAGTTTTCTTATTTTTGAAGTAGTGTAATTTATTTTATTTTATGATGTTGAAGATCATAGTTTGATGTTTCCTTCTTGGGAAAATTATGTAAGTGTGAGTTAATGGTTTCTAATTATTTTTACGTGTGCTTATTTATTTCTACAATTTGATTTTATGCACAATCTTTTGTTCTTGCAAGATAAATTAGTTTCTTTTATGACCATCAATAGATTTGTTTTAATTTCACAAGTGTGTTTAACTGCTTGATATATGAACATAGATCTTCCACAGAAATTGAGTAATTGTACATGTATCTTACCTAGGATTGATCAGAGTTGATTTCTCATTTTCATGGTTAAGTGATTTGTTCAAAGCTTTTATTTTCACGTTACACTACTCCAAACTCTCATGTCCAAATAAACATCATATACTTAAACCTATCTCCTACTGTAAGCATAGGGACTGTGTAAATTTGATGTGGCTGATCACTGCAATTGTTGAAACTTAGAGATTTATGTCTGATCCATCCAAGATGGGTTAAGGAATGTTGTGGAAATGTGTGATTGCGTGTGATTAGTTAGATTAAATTTGTTATAATAAGTTTCTTTTATTGTAGTTAGCCTTTGAAAAATCAATGTTAGATTAAGCTTTGATGCCTGCATAGATATTGCAGACAACCTTTAAATGAAAAGGCCTACCCTAGTTGATAATTAGTGGTTTGATGGAATTGATACTCGAAAAGGAAAATTGATTTCACCAACATTTTTGCGCCATTCCCGGGGAGGTTGTCAAAGGCACAATAACAAGATTTGATATTGATTTTTCTCACTTCCTTGATTGCATTCACAACGTAGCTTGAAGTACATGGTAAAAGGGGACGATAAGTGGAATGTTCTCACCCCACTATCTTCAAGGTATGTAGAATGCATGAATTGTGGAAGAAATTCATGGTGTGTCATAAGAAACATCCATATTACTAATATTTTCTTTCGCAGGAATCTTGGAAAGAGGAAGAAGGCTTGGTGAATGAATATTTCATTGGAGGATTCAAGGAGAGGCCATTAAAGAAGGTCATCGGTAAACAATAATAAAACATTTCAAAAGAGGTATGTAATAGATCATTCGATTCATGAAAATAAATATTGTAGCATCAAAATAAATGTTTTTGAAGTTGACCTACAATAGTCTATTCATATCTTGCAAACTCATTACCTTTTGGGGATCTGTAGTGCAATTTTGAGATTGGTTGCATATCCTTCAAAACACATGTGTAGGTGAAATTGGGAATTGGATGCTTGAAATTTTTGTTATGTGGATGGATTACATTCAAGTTATACCCCTAGAAACAATTATGAACATCTAGTTATCTTTTTTTGAGAAATTGGTTGTTACGACATTTTGGCTTGTTGGGCTTACCAAGAACATAGTCAGAACAACTAGGTTTTGAGGGACCATATGGGAACATTTTTAAAACATATTTATATCCAAAATAGCCCTTGAAATCTAGTTTCTGATACAATTTGAATTTTCCAATTTGGGTATCAAATGAAAAAGATATGGTCAAAATACTGATTGGGTGTAGAGTAGGAAGTTCAAGAATAGAGTTGGGACAGTCACTTTTTGGGTGCCTAAATGGATAAATTTTTCAAACCTATTTCTAATGTATGTTTTCCTATTACTCTAGTTTACAACACAATTTTAATCACTCAATTTTGATATAGAAAATTATGCCAAAAATACTAACTGCCTATCCTAAATCAACACTCTTAGAACTAAGTCTCCTAGATTGTTCATTGGCATATTTGACCTATAAATTATTATTGGAATCAAAATTGGTTTCTATTGGAGGTACATATGAGAATATAATTTTATCTCTAATTTGAATCAATTCAATCCATCATCAAACGAAAAATATATGCTCAAATTAGTGATTGTTGGTCTAGATTGGAATTTGTAAACACCTTTGTCATGCAAGTTGTTCTTTAGCATATTTGGAATTTCATCTTACGGAATTTTCAAAACATGTTTCTACTGGAAGTATCCCTATGAATTTATTTTCATTTGAATTTGGAATCACTCAAATCTGACAACAAATGAATAAGTTACCATCAAAATACTATTGGGTAGTCTAGGCTGGACACCACTCCTTAGCAGGTAAAAAAATATATTTTGTTTTGTTAATTTCCTTGGATTTTTTTTATAAGAACTATTTGTCATTTTTTGCATATGTATTGGATCAAGAGAGCCTGTAACCTCTCTTCTTCCATGATCTTATGTTTTATTGCAGGCAAGTGCTAGTTTTTTGCAGGTCTTGGGAATATCAAAGAAGGTCAATCCATGAATGTGCAATTATTGAAGACAAAAGTTTCATGCCAAATGGGCATGTCCTCCAGTTATCCAACAATGAAGATGCAACAACATGATATGTTATTCCATGTTTGAATCTCAAGTTCCTATAAGTCTAATCTAGCAATGTCTTAGCTGAAAATAACAAGAAGAAGACTTTTTCATCAAAGTTGCAGTCGAATTGCGAATGAGACACAGGAAGAGTTTTTTTGAAAAAAAAATTGAAGACCAATGTTCCAGAAGTCAGGTTCAATTTCCACATTCCCCATTGTTACATTTAATATACCATTTCTACAAAGAATCTGTTGGCTTAAACTAACCCATAGGTTTCCAATTAGACCCAGGTTCTTTGTGGTTCTCCCTTTGACCAACAAAACCCCTTCACACCGGCCCTTTCAGCAACAACCTGCGAGTAGGTTGAGGTCTCACCTGAGGTGTATCTTTATGGGGTATTGCGGAATCAGGTTTCCACAGTAAATGATGAGTTGTTTATAAGAACAAGCTGCGTAGCGCAGGACAGAAGGATGGTGCTGTGGGCAGAGTGATGCGGTACGCAGCAGGATCTATGCTGCGAGCAGTACTGCGCGGTGCAAGTAACATTGTGGGCTGCACCAAGGGTTTCTTACTGCCGCGAATCTTCTACTGGAACTGCGAATCACCCACAATTATCCTCTACTTGGAAAATCTCAGAAACGTTAAGGCATTGAAATGAATATCACTCATCCATTCATTTAGGAACTTACCAGTTATCTTTCTGGTGTTCATTCTAGAACTTGGATTATTACAATGTGAACCGAAATGATAACACGATTAACTGTGCTGCGTTCCTTCACTATGCTTAAGAAAGTATTTAAACTTAAATGACTGATTCACGACCTTAACATATAATTGAAATGTTTTTCATTCATCTGCTTCCGTGGAACCTAGCATATCATTCCCAAACTTCTCCTATTGGTAAATGCATATCAAAGTTCTCATATCACAGCATGCAAGGAAACATTCAAGCATTCATTCTACAGAAAATACAGACAGTCATTCATTCATAAACATCAACACATAACACAGGATTTAACGTGGTTCACTTCCCCGGATGGAAAGCTACGTCCGCAAGAACGGTTGGTAATATATTTCTTTCAAAAGGGATGGGGCAACCGTTCTTAGTCTGCGCACTCAGCTGTTGACTCTTCTTTCTCTCGGCTAGGTTTCTGCGCACACAACTGCAGAGCCTTTACAATCTTCTCAGCTCAGAGAGATTTTACAATACAAAAAGGGTATCTCCTTAAGTTCTCAGCAACAACAAAAGAATAACAATAATCCAAAAAGAGAACAACACCGAGAACCCCCATCCCATACAAAATGTCTTCTTAAATAGATCATGCCCGAAGGTCATGTATGTACAATGTCAAAGACCTAAAACCCAAAACCCTAAGGGTTTCCAAAACTGCGCCAATTTTCCAAACCGGCTTGCTGGCTCCTGGTAGCGTCTGCTTGATCATGGCAGATCTCCACGTCCTCATTCTGTCGCTATTAGCCTTCCTGTTGCACGCGTGCCTACAAGTTGCTTCTGCCGAACCGTTTCTCTCTAACAGTTTTACCTTCTAAGCATGCCAAACATCGCTTTCCTTAACAACCCACACGTGGTCGCCTTCCTGTTTTGCCTACGTCCGCCGCTCGGCAATCCTGAAATATCTTTCCAAAATTGGCTGCTACCGGTCGAGCCGGTAGCTACACTTGATACTTGTCCAGCACACTGCTTTGATGTCTCCACGTGGCCTCCTAACTCCGCAGCACTGCTTCGATGCAGTACTGGTCTTTGCATCGTGGCCAAAACTTCGACACTGCACGCAACTTTGTAGTCTCATCAAAAGTTGGATGCTGTGCGCAACTTCGCAGCATCCTCAATACTTAGCCAAAATTGTGTTTCTGAGCTGCGCTCTACTCATCTTTCCCTACTTGCCTCAAAAAGGTGCTTCCAAAACTTCATCTAAACTTGGGCCCAACATGCCCCTAACACTTACATGTGGCTCGTCCCCAAGCCACTAATTGTTTCAGCTGTCTCACTTTGCGTCGCGACCGGTGGGACGAACTTGGCTGCGAACTCGTCATATGTTTCGCACAACTGCACAACTGCTTCTCTTGTATCCTCCTCAACTTGTTTAATTGTATCAAGCAGTGTTGTAGTTATTTCTTGTCCAATTTGATCTTGTACCTGCTCCTGGTTATTGCGCAGTTCTACTAACTTATCTTCAATTTGCTGCGATACCGCCATGGCATTCTCCAGGAGCTGCTGCGACTGATTATCCATCTTAGTCTCTTTTTGTCATAATTCCTGTACTTATTTATTTAAGTTGGATATCTCCTTGTATCTCGGCAGCCTTTCTCTAGGTGGTAGAGCTTTCACCTCTACGTTCAACTTGTCCAGTGCGGTCTGTTTTTCTTGTACCGCGGTCTTAACCTGCAACAATCCTTGATCCTCTTCAAGGGTTGCGATTGCCTGTGAAACCTTATCCAGGAGAGATTGGCACTTATCCATCTCACTTGTGATGCTTTTCAAGGCGGCGCTCACTGCTTGCTCTGTGACTTGCTGTTTGGTTAATGGTGCCTGCTTATTCAGCTTATCCTTCAATGTAGCAATATCGACCTCATAATAAATCTCTTTATCCTGCATCTCCGTCTGCAAGGATCTCACCTTATCTTCGATCCTCAGAACTGTGTCTGCAGGATCATCCTGGATTTCTATGCTTTTGATATCCTTCGCCACATTGGATATGGTGGTCTCCAAATTTTGTTGGCGGTCATGTTCGTTGTGTAGCTGTACTTCTGCCTTCTACTGAATTTTCCTGTTTGCTGCAGTTAGTTCTGCCTGTAACTTCATTGATTCAATCGTCCGTTCATGCATCTCCTCCATGATATGTGTGTGGATGAAGTGCAATCCTGGTAACGGGATTTAGGCTAAGTCGAGCTCTACCCTCTCGACTCCCTTTTTGTCCAAGACCAATTGCTCTGCCATTGGCAACACAACAGCCAATGGGTCCACATGGACAATCCTAGTCTTCGACGGCAGCGTTATTGCTAGCTGTTGTATTTCTTGCTGCGATTTTCCTACCGACCTCCTTTCAGTTCTTGCTTCCTTCGGCACAATTAGGATTTTCTGGACATCGTCCATTTTCTTCATTAGGCCTTGCATTGTGAGCCGCATCTGGTGCAGGTCATTGTGGATGACCATGTCCTTCTTTTCTTTAGCCGCCATAATATCCTTCATTTGCTATGAGATTGTTTCGGCTATCATCTCGTAGTCATCATCATTGAGGACTGCCTGCGATTGAATCTTTGTAGCCTTCACCATTTTCCTCGACTTTGGCTTCTCCGAAGTCTCAGCTTCTTTTCTCTTCCCTGTTTCTTCAATGATTGGGGATGAGAGCGGGATCGGCTCATCTTCTACTGAATCTGTCTCCACGTCCATGACCTCTACGCAAAACTCTACTGGCCAATCTTTCATGAGGTCCTCAATATCCTGCTCATACATGATGTACTTTCCTGGGAACCACTCCGGTTTCCTCGTTTGTGCTTTTGACGATATGAAGATGCATTTCATATCCGCCTCAAATTCGATGATGCGTATATACTTCGCCGTGACATGCTTTGTAATGCGGGGTGTCTTCGTGATTGCGTCGCACAGCTGAATATAGTACTGGTAAAAGACTTCTGCTGTTGCATGCTGGTGCTCTGCATTTGTGTTTTCCCAGAGGTTGACGAACTTAAACCCTCTAGGATCCTTGGTGTCCATAATGACGCCCGCATAATCTCGCGGCTCCTTCCATCCACACAAAGAAATCAGGACGATGATCCAGGTGAAATGGAACTGGACGCCATTCACCTGGGTGTCGTTGAGTTCTTCAAGGAACTCATTCAACAGAAACTGACACCAATTGAAGCTGTTGCCTTCGACCGCTGCGACACCAAGGAGTATTGCGTCTGCAGGCACCTCCAAAGGTCTAGCTGTTTTGAGCATCTTGCCTGCGAGCAATTGCGTTACGAATCTTGTTGCTCGGTCCTCTATATCTTCTGTCGGGAATCCTCTTTTTGCCTTCACCACCGAGTGGGTCTTCTTCATCTTCTCAACAGCCTCTTTTTCTTTGCTCTTCCCTTGGAAGAATTGCTTCGGATCCTTACCGCGCTTGCTTAGCCTGGTGATGCGGTGGATCAAATCAATGTTTCTATCCAGCCATAGATAAACTTGATGGATTCACGCCATGAGTGTGCAAACCACGATATTCAGTTTTGGAGAGCGGTCAAAATGTGTCAATCTCAGCAAGTTCAGTAGCCCTGACTGAACGACAGGTGCTAACCAACTGTCAGCTACCAAGTTCAGAGTTCCCTTGGCGTCCTTTTTCCAGCACATATACTGGTCTGGTTGAAAATCTGGGTATTTGCGAACATCTGGCTCATTTTTCTTCATTCCCAAGAGGTCATAATCCTCCCATTTACAATCTCCTATCTTTCCCAATAGATTCTTAGCAACGTTTACATGCTTTGAGATAGGCGACAGCGGGACGTCGTATCTCGCATGCTTGGACAATTTAAACACAGGGGCATTCAGTGCCCACGGGGAGATATATTCAGGTGTCATCTTCAAAGGTTCTGTCTGAAAGACTGGTGCTTTCTGTGCCGAGGAGCCCAGCTTTATGATGTTGGATTGAGGTGCAGTTACAACTTTTCCTTTATCTTTTTCTTTTTCCTGCATCGTTGGATTAATTCTTGGTGATCTGCGGGATCATTCACCTTGTTCTACGATGACCTTCTTAACTGGAGTTTTCATTAACTGCTAAATCCCTCCGTGCTAAAAGATCCTCAATGCTTCTTCAAGGGTTAGTTCTTCTTCTCTAAAGGAAGGTTCGGACATTCATAAATGAGGTAGCAGCTAAGGCAGACAGAATACAGATGGCTACTAGCTCAGAGAAGTTAATCGCAAGAAAATTCTAAGTGCTTGGTAACGCCCGCGAGTCTCCCAACGGTGTTATTTATAGGCGCAGCAGACCCTCTCCCACGCCCTTCAACGACTAGATAAGCATTTAATGTGGTTTCCGTTGGTGAATTTGAGCGGATCCTTCAGTCTTTTCTGTCGTCAGCGTGCTCAGAACGGCTATCTTTTCTTTAAATGCTAAAGTGGTTGCTGCAACGGTCATCTAACGGCTATTTTCTGAAAAACCATGCAACGACTATTTTTCTCTAAGTGCTGCGCTGAACTGCGCGGAAAGCCATCTACAACCCTGCACGGTTACTTCGCAGTGACGAAAATTTTCAACTGTGCGGCTTCCACTATATATATATATATATATATATTTTTTTTTTCTTTCCTTCCGCGCAGCTTCAACAGTGCTGCGCGGTGCATAGATCATTCTTCTTATCATACCTTTTTCCTTTTATCATACATGTACAGACTTCTTTACATTTCTAGTGTCCACTTTCAACTGTACTTGACACTTAGAACTTCCTTCCTTTGTTCGTTATGCAGGGTTCTGCGAAGCAGTGCTATCATGGTATAGCTTTAGCCTGCTTCCATTTATCAAAGTTGGCAAGGTATCACCCGCTAAATTGGCTAACTGGACTGCACCAATGTTAGTAACATGTATCACAGTATATGGGCCAAGCCAATGCATCTTAAATTTACCAGGGAATTTCATGAATTTGCTATCATACAGGAGGACTAGATCACCTACCTGAAAACACTTGTTCTTTATATGACGATCATGCCATGCTTTCTCGCGGTCCTTCTGAGCTTGCTGGTGGAAGCCTACGATGAAGCGATATTCCTCCAAGCCTAGTAAGTGTAGTAATCTTTCTTCTAGAGCTTCACAGTCTTCCATCCCTGTAAATGTAGCGATTCTCAAACTAGGGACAATATATTCCATAGGCATTATAGCCTCCTACCCATAAACCAACCGAAACGGTGTTTGTCCTGTCAATTTCTTGCATGTGGTCCTATATGCCCATAGCACAGATGAGACGCGCAGGTCTCAATCGTCTCTATTTACATTGCACACCTTAGTGAGTGCGTTCTCCAATATTTTATTGAAAGCCTCTACAGTACCATTCGCATGTGGATGATATGGAGTGCTGCGCTGATGACGAATGTGGAATTCCTCTGTAAGCACCTCAATCGTCTTGTTCAAAAAGTGAGTATCTTGGTCACTCATCAAAATCTTCGGACAGCCAAATCTGGTGAGTATTTCTTCAAAAATAAATTGTGCAGCAGTACTGGCACTGCAGTCCTTAACTGGTTTTGCTTTCGCCCATCTGGTGAGGTAATCCGTAGTAGTAATAATATATCTTGCACTCGTTCTTTTTCTTGGTGGGTTTATAGGACCCACAAAATCTATTGCCCATTTTTCAAATGGCTGCAGTGTAACTGTGGATTTAATGGCATCTCATCTCGGCGTGATGGTTTTCCTGTCCTTTGACAGACATCACAGTTCCTGCAATGTTCTTTGGCATCTTTATGGAGCGTAGGCCACCATAGCCCTGCGCGCAATATCTTCTGCGCAGTAGCCCTTCCTGCATAGTGACCTCCCGTGATTCCTGAGTGTGTTTCGGCTAGAATAAATGGCTTCTCATGATCGGGTACGCACCTGCACAGGACTTCATCCGACCCAAGTTTGTATAACTGACCTGCAATTATAGTGAAGTCTGCGGTGTGCACCACTAACTGTTTTTTCTGCTGGACCGAGAATTCCTGGGGTGTCAACCCTGTGGTTAGGAATTCAATGATATCCTTGTAATAATCATCGGCAACCTGTACTAAATAACTGCGCATCAGGCAGACTGTCTTCAATATTCGTCGGCTCCTCTCCTGACTCAATCCTTAACAGATGATCAGGTGGCAAGTTCAGTCTACTTGGCTTGACAATAATTTCAAAGTCATATTCCTGGAACAGCAATAGCCATCGGCATATGCGTCCCCCTAACACTGGCTTGTTGACCAAATATTTCAATGCAGAATGGTCAGTAAACATAAGGAAGTGCGATCCCAACAAGTAGTGTCTAAATTTCTGTAGGGCATATACCATCGCAAGACCTTCCCTCTCAGTAGTAGTATAGTTCTTCTCTGCTGTTGAAAGCTTTCTGCTAGAAAATGCAATAGGGTGGTCAATACCTCCCTCTCCTGGCTGAGCTAACACGATCCCCAGGGCAATACATGATGCGTCAACATGGACATGGAATGGCTTTGTCCAGTCCGAAAAGACTAGAATCGGTGCAGTGACCATCTTTTCTTTTAATGTGTCAAAACCTTGTTCGCATTCTACGTTCCAAATGAACGGTGCGTCTTTCTTCAGTAGCTTTTCCATTGCTGCGGTTATCTGTGCATAACCCTTTATAAATTTCCTGTAATATCCAGTATGGCCTAATGTAGATCGCAACATCTTGACTGAATTTGGTGTCGGTAAGTTTGCAATAACTACAATCTTCGCAGGGTCTACCATCAATCCTTGCTTACAGACAATGTGGCCAAGTAAAATTCCATAAGGCACACAGAAAATACACTTTTTCAAATTCAAGGATATTTGATGCTGTCGACACTTCTCGAGCATCATGCGGAGATTTGCGCAATGATTTTTCAATAGACCAAATACAGTCCAACCATCAAAATATGCTTCTAAAAACTTGTGCATGAAATCTTTAAATGCTGCGACGATGACTCTAGAGAATATGGCAGGTGCGTTCTTCAGCCCAAAAGGCATGATGGTGTACTGGAATGACCCTCATTCTGTAGCAAATGTCGTCTTATGCCTATCCGCAAGATCAATCCTGATCTGATGATAACCAGAGAAACCATCAGTGAAAGAATATGCCTCATTTCCTCCGACGTTATCAAGCACTTCGTCTGTGAATGGAGTAGGAAATGGGTCGTGCATGGAAGCATCATTCATCTTTCTGAGATCCACACAAATCCTGATCTCGCCTTTTGCTTTCTTGTCTTGAACAACCATGGGGCTAATCCATTCGGATTCTTCAACTAGTTCAATGATTCCTGCTTCTAGCATCCTATCTAGTTCTGCGCGGACTTTTTCCTTATAGCACGGATTCAATCTGTATGGCCTCTGCTTGACAGGATTAGCACCTGGTTTTAAAGGTATTTTCATGACCCCTAGGTCTCCCAAAATTCCTTTCATCTCTGTAAATTTTGTTGGAAATAGTTCCTGATACTCATGTAAGGTATCTGCGATCTCTGCAATAGTCTGATCGTCCCAATAATCTCCTATTGATGTGAACTTCAGCTCTTTGTTTGTGCCAATGTTCACTTTTTGTGCTTTTACTGGTCCAGTCATATCTGGGACTTCCAACGGAGGTCCTTCTACCTCACGCGCGCCTTCTGATTCTGGTATATCTATGTTGCGCAGGTCGTCCTCATCGTCTTCATTTGTATCATTGGTCTCTTTAGCTAAGTTGTAACACTCGATCAAGTGCTCTTCATGTTCCTTCTATTCTGACTGTAGATTCGCAGGAATGCACTCTGTCCCAAAAAAATCCTGCAATGTTATGTTTTGATGATGACAATCGTCCTGGAATATGCGCTTCTTGATTAACTGTAATGCTTCATGGATTAATGGATTCTCGTCTTCAAAACTGAAGTCCTTCTGGAAGTTCGCAGTGAGCAGCTCCCAATCAGTGAGTTCACTGCGCAACTCCAGGTCGAGGTACCATTTCTCTGGGATACCCGCATCCAATGTATGTACAAATAAATGTACCCATTCTGTAAGTGGTCTTTCCACCCATGCTTTTGACCAGATTTCAATGTGCTGACTAGGGTCTGTCTGTCCATTATACTTTCGAAAGGGTAAAGTAACCTTTTCGGTGAATCGGATCTGCATCTTAGTTCTGCATTGATCCCAAGCGGTCAATGTTTTCTTATGTGCATTCCACCATCTGGAAGGTGTATCGTGCAATGCTATATCTAAAGCTGGCAGTCTATGCTCATTTGGTATAATTGCAGTATATTCCCTTATGAAATTGTAAACATTAGCAGAACCATCATATGTGGGAATAGGACTCACCTCTTTTCCGATCCAGCGTAGTGATTTTGTAACCTGTGCGCATCTTCTTCCTGATACCTCATACATATGGATTTTCCAATTCTCCAGTCCTGTATCCGAGTCAGAGATACAAGAAGTGTCACATCGCCAGCTGAGCGTACCGTCCGCAGCAGGATTAATGTAGTCTTCCTTGTTCGCAGTTAGCTGGTATAGTCAATCTAAGTCCTGAGCTTGGGATTCCTCCTGAATTGGCTCACTATATCTATCACCATCTTTAGGATCCAATGGTGCGATGACCCTAAGATGATTCCCTTCAAATATCATCTTCTTTGTCTTCAAGTTTATGATAGCCAAGTTATCCACAGCCCAATCAATTCCCAATATTGCTGGAAAAGGTTGACTACCATCCACAATTTCAATAACCTCGAAGTCTGCATGAATCTGTACTCCGTCAATGTCAACTACTACATTAGCTAAGTAGACAAAAGGTATAACCTTCTCTTGATTAGCCATTCGTAACTGGATAGGTGACCAGAGCAACTTTGGTCGACCCATCTGCTGCCATGTCTGCTTAGTCAAGACATTCACTTCTGATCCTAGATCAAGGATGACTTCATCCATTTCAAAATATCCTATCTGCGCAGCAAGCCTCATCTCTCATCCTATTCTTTTGTGCTTCCTTATATGATGTACAGCACTATCTGGAGTCTCTGTTGCAATCTGAGGTTCATACTAGCTGATAAGCTTCTGGAGCTCTACTATGGTTTTTTCACTTTTTAGTAACTTCATGCAGCTTCGCAAGAACTGCGCAATAGAAGTACGGACATCTGTCGCAGTACTTGTTTTGTCATACGGAGCTGGCATGTCTTCAACATGCGGTGTTTCACTGTGCAGCGGGATCCTTGATGACTTATCTGCTGGTTCTCTAAAGGTATCCCGCGCATCAATGAAGATCTCCTTGTTCTTCTGTAGGTTAAGAGGGGGTTCTTTTCCTGGAGCTTTCCTTATCTATACTGTTTCAAGGGGATCCTTCCTCGTATGTGCTTCCCCTGATGTTGAAGCTTCCGCTCCTCTGTCGCGGCCTGTCTCAGCGCCACTGTGCGTGACCATGTTAATGCTCGGATCCACTAGTCTATTCTCTACTGCGATCCACT
This sequence comes from Larix kaempferi, assembly GCA_027924585.1. NCBI lineage: Eukaryota > Viridiplantae > Streptophyta > Pinopsida > Pinales > Pinaceae > Larix > Larix kaempferi. The sequence goes on along the minus strand of BSBM01001166.1, from coordinate 8,106,091 downwards.
GGACGTTTGGATTCAGGGCCTCTGTTCATCTTCTCTTCTGCATTTCCACCTCTAATACGGGCAATCTTCAATGACATGCTCAAACGATTTACAATAGTTGCATGTAGTGCATGGGTTAACACAATCTCTAGACATGTGCCCAGGTTGGCCAAATTTATAGCAAATGACTTGGACGCGGCCTCTTCCTTGTGTCGGACCAGCATTTCTTCCTCTGCTGCGGTATTCACTACCACGACCTTTGTATCCTCCTTGGTCATATTGTGCATTTTCTTGTTTCGGCTGGGTATCTTCTTGTACGTGGTACAAGCCAGTGCCTCGCATTGAGTCCATATCCATTTTTCTTTCATTCATTAATTCATATGCGCGGTAGTTGGATTCATCATGTCCAACTGATTTACAGAAATTGCAGTATAAATTCTTAGGGGTTTTCACATATTTCTGGATGAGGTAACAGTCTTCAGGTCTATGTCTTGTGGTTCTGCAAATTTCACACCATGGGGCCTGATTCTAATTTAATGGGTTAGGCGCACCACTGTTAATATAGTCACGGAATAGAGGGCAATGCTCACGGTCATGACCTTCTCCTTTACAACTTGTACACCAGACCTCCTGTCTAGGTTCATATCTTTGTTCTTTACCATTTTTCATACTTTGTAGTTCAAGTGTGAGGGTGGTCAGCTGGTCTGGATTTGAGACATCCCAGAACTAGTATCACTAATCGGTGAAGCTTCCAGCTTCATTGCAATTTCCAAGGCCTCTGCCTGGGATAGAACCTTCTACTGCATCAATGGTAATCTGATATGAAGTAACAGCGCAACAATGAACCATTCTTTATGCTATTCTGGTGGTATAACAAAACTTACTTGGTCTAGTAAGGTCTTAAATTTTTGATCAAATTCCTGGACCGTTTCAGTTGGTCTCTGCTTTATTTCCTTCAGCTCAGTTATACGCTAAGACTCAGAGTTAGGTTTCTTGAACTCTGCCACCAGCGCGACTTTAATTTCTACGAGGGTTCTCAGCTGTACGGTAGAGTATTTCATAAACCAATGTAGCGCTCTATCCTTGAAAGTGGTGATGAGTTGTGCTTGTTTCACGACATCATCTTGGATTTGTCTTACACTCCATACGACTTCACAAAGGAACCAATGCTGATCAGGGTCTTTTAGGCCAGTTCCTCTAAATATTGGCAGTTTCATATCAGTGTTTGCCATTGTGCTATTAGGTGGTGGGGCGCCGGGATTAGTGTGCTGCTGTTGTAAAGGGATCTGTGCAGTAAATATAAACGGGACTATCGGGAGAGATGGACTAGGATGATTCTTCTGCGGGGTGGGATGCGTAGCGGGTGGGTTCTGTGATAAGGGTGGTGCGGTTTGTGCACCCGATGGATTCTCAGGGGTAAATGGTTGTGCAACTTCGCTATCAAGATCGTAGGGGATCTTAGTATCTATATGAAGTTTAGGGCCTTCCGGATTCTTATTAATTTTATATCTCTTACCACTTCTAAGAGTATGTGTCTCTTCGTCATAATCAATATATGTACTGTTTATCATGACAGACTTCAAGCATATTACTGCATTCTTAGAACACATTTCTCAACTAATAACATCTTAATGTATGGACTGAGATTGTTCAGAAACTTACCTTGGAATCCTCCGAAAAAGTGTGCTTCTGCTTGGCTGTAGGATTTGAGTGTGTCTACAGCAAAATCTATTACAAAGCCTTCTAGCATATGATTGACCCAATAATCAACTACGCGTGACAACGAGCTGTCTAATGCTTTAAGCTGTGCTGTGAGCTCGGGAGTCCACTCCGTAGGAACTCCTCCTTGGAAACAGTTTTTCTTCTCTATGAGCCGTGATTTCCAAGCATGCAGCTCATTTGGAAATGATGCCCAAAAGATCTCGTGAATGTCGTCCAACAGATATCTATCCGACCACTATGTGTCGCTTAGACATGGATGTCTATTTTCTTGTCTGTTAAAATCGCTTATGGTCTTATCCCACCAAGCTTGGATTTCTGTCTTTTCAGGATTCCAATAGTCAGATCCTTCGGGGAACTGATATTCTTCTTCACACATCATGATTGCAACTCAATGGAACCATTTCAACTCATCATGGATTCTAGCGCGACAACGAAACCATTTCAACTCATCATGGATTCTAGTGCGACAACGGAACCATTTGTTGGCTTAAACTGACCCAGAGGTTTTCAATTAGACCCAGGTTCTTTGCGGTTCTCCCTTTGACCAACAAAACCCCTTCGCACTGGCCCTTTCGGCAACAACCTGCGAGTAGGTTGAGGTCTCACCCGAGGTGTATCTTTATGGGGTACTGCGGAATCAGGTTTCCACTGGAAATGATGAGTTGTTTATAAGAACAAGCTGCGCAGCGTAGGACAGAATGATGGCGCTACGGGCAGAGTGATGCGGTATGCAGTAGGATCTATGCTGCGAGAAGTACTGCGTGGTGCAGGAAACACTGTGGGCCGCACCAAGGGTTTCTTACTACTGCGAATCTTCTACTGGAACTGCGAATCACCCATAATTATCCTCTACTTGGAAAATCTCGGAAATGTTAAGGCACTTAAATGAATATCACTCATCCATTCATTCAAGCACTTACTGGTTATTTTTCTGGTGTTCATTCTAGAACTTGGATTATTACAATGTGAACCGAAATGAAAACATGATTAACTGTGCTGCATTCCTTCACTGTTCTTAAAAAAGTATTTAAACTTAAATGACTGATTCACGACCTTAACATATAATTGAAATGTTTGCCATTCATCTGCTTCCGTGGAACCTAGCATATCATTCCCAAACTTCTCCTATTGGTAAATGCATATCAAAGTTCTCATATCACAGCATGCAAGGAAACATTCAAGCATTCATTCTACAAAAAATACAGATAGTCATTCATTCATAAACATCATCACATAACACAGGATTTAACGTGGTTCACTTCCCCGGATGGAAAGCTACGTCCACAAGAACGGTTGGTAATATATTTCTTTCAAAAGGGATGGGGCAACCGTTCTTAGTCTGTGCACTTAGCTACAGACTCTTCTTTCTCTTGGCTAGGTCTCTGCGCACATAGCTACAAAGCCTTTACAATCTTCTCATCTCAGAGAGATTTTACAATACAAAAAGGGTATCTCCTTAAGTTCTCAGCAACAACAAAAGAATAACAATAATCCAAAAAGAGAACAACACCGAGAACCCCCATCCCATACAAAATGTCTTCTTAAATAGATCATGCCCGAAGGTCATGTATGTACAATGTCAAAGACCTAAAACCCAAAACCCTAAGGGTTTCCAAAACTGCGCCGGTTTTCCAAACCAGCTTGCTGGCTCCTGGTAACGTCTGCTTGATCATGGCAGATCTCCACGTCCTCATTCTGTTTCTATCGGCCTTCCTGTCACACACGTGCCTACAGGCTGCTTCTGCCGAACTGTTTCCCTCTAATGGTTTTACCTTCTAAGCGTGACAAACGTCGCTTTCCTTAACAACCCACGTGTGGCTGCCTTCCTGTTTTTCCTACGTCCGCCGCTCGGCAATCCTGAAATATCTTTCCAAAATTGGCTGCTACCGGTCGAGCCGGTAGCTACACTTGATACTTGTCCAGCACACCGTTTTGCTGTCTCCACGTGGCCTCCTAAATCCGCAACACTGCTTCAGCACAGTACTGGTCTTCGCATCACGGCCAAAACTTTGACGCTGCGCGCAACTTCGTAGTCTCGTCAAAAGTTGGATGCTGCGCGCAACTTCACAACATCCTTAGTACTTAGCCAAAATTGTGTTTCTGAGCTGAGCTGAGCTCAGCTTTCCCTGCTTGCCTCAAAAAGGTGCTTCCAAAACTTCATCTCAACTTGGGCCCAAAAGAATCCTTCCAGAAGACCTAAGGTTCATCATGCTCATTCACCAGCACCATGGTGTGCCTATGCATTTCCTTCTTCAAATTTCAATATACATGCATTCTAAAGTTAATAAATATTTCATTTTCTTATGTGGTTGACATTGAAATTCAATAAAATTTGTTCATAAACATTATTTATGTCACTACTTTCATTTGATTAACTTCAATCCCCATCACTTCATTACTTCCATGACTTTCTGCTCCACCCACCCCTAACCAACATAATAAAGTCAACTTATCTCACTTACAATGCCAAGCTTCCTCACTACCCTACCCCATTTCCAAATAAAATTTGATGATGAAAACCTGTCTCAGGCGCCATCATACCGTGCAATGCTTGAAAACCAGCTTGCTAGCGGGAATTCCTCAGGAATAAATGAAATTTATGATTGTGAAAACACTTTGGGTGTGGATAGATAGACCTTGTTTGAAAACTTCCTTCCTGGAAGATAAAGTTTGCAAATAACATGAGAATAAATCATTCCATCCAAGTTTCTCTTTTGAATAAAGATTTCCAAGTCACTGTCTGAATAATATTTCCAAGATTCATTGCTACATCATAAAGTTGCTCCATATTGATAGTTTTAAACCTTAACAGTGCAGTAAAAAATCATATAGATTCTTAACCATTAACAGAAAATACACAATGGCACATGCATAACACAGAGATTTTCACCTGGAAACCCTTAACCGAGAAAAACCAGCAAAACTTAGAGCCGCACAACTCTTTTCATTATATGTTTTCTTAACCATTTACAATACAATATATGGTATTCACAACATCTAAAACCCTAATTCGTTTACTCGAAATTAGGTTACAACCCTAATCCCTTTACCGGGATTAGATAGAATACAATGGGCCGAAACAACAAAAAGCAAAAACAACCCAATTTTTTTTTTGCGCTCCGCGCAGACTCCAGGGGCCTAATAGCTCCCTCCGTGTCGTTTTGGAACCTAACAGTCCGAAACGAAGGGGGGGGGCCTGGCGGGCTACCCCTCCTCCTGGCGGGCTACACTATTGGGGAGGGGATCGTGGTGTACATGCACCCACCATGTGAAGAGATATAACACACCCAACACATATCTCAGTTTATAGTTTATCATGCTCCAAGTTCCACATTGCTCTTCCTTGCAAATTTTTTCATCATTTTGGACCATATTATATCTCTTGATTCAAAGGATGCTACTGGAAATTTCATGACATTCTTAGGTAGGTGTAGGTATGTTTATTTTTCCTTATTTTTAGTAATGTTCATTAAATGCTACGAATTTGTATTTGGAAAATCACTTGATCCTTTTTCCCTACTTCCTCCTCATTTGCCATATTTCCAAGGGTAGTAAAAGCTTTCAGTTTGGGGGAAGCGGAACACCATCATGACTGCACCGTTACCCATCTATTACCATCTTTCTTCTTTTTCACCACTCCTTTTAAAACTTTACTCCGTTTAACAAAAAGTCATTTTCTTTGTCTACTTCCATATTCAATTCCATTTCTACACCCCCAATTGTCCAAGCATGTCAAGGATCAAAAGTCTTACTATTGCCACACAAGAACCAACCGTAAGAAGAAAAGAACAACTGATGCACATGGACAAGCCAAGGAAACCACTAAAAGGAAGGGATGTGCTAATCCACAAGAACCTATAGCAGAAGAAGCTGCTATAGAATCCATTTCCTTATAAGCACGTGCTATCACACACAAGGTGGAAATATAAAGGTATGAATCTTTTAATTCATTTCAATGTTTCATATTGGTTCGAATCTTCAAGCCATTGTTAATTACAAAGCACTTCAATGATGGTATATGATTGGTTCTTCGTGCATTAAAAGGGATGGTTTACTTATGTGACTTAAATGAATAACAAGATCCATGTCATTTTCAGTGATTCATTCCTTTTGGAGACATTCCTAACCAATTCCTAACCAATTGGAATGTAGTATTTTTGGATAAAATAATTTTTAAAGTAGCCTTACCCATTCACAACAGTCATAGGAATGATTATTTTAAGTAGCGAATAAAGTTTTGATAATAATCCTGTAGCGTTTGTTGGTTTTCAATAAATGGTGGTAGCAGCAATGAAGGCTAGTTGCACTTTATTGAATATCCATAATATGATGAGTGTTGTTATGAGCCCCTTGAATTCCTAGCTTGGATTCTCCATTTATTAGCTTTGATATTATAAATTCATGCAATCATCTTTAGCAAGCATACAACCCTCTTGGTGTTAGGCAAGTTTTGGACAATGTGGCTGCAAGTCACCTACAAGATGTTGTGGATCACTTACAAATGGCTACAAATCCTCTAAACTTACATGTGGTCGTCGATTCAAGTGGTTGTGTGATTCACAATATTGAAGTGGAGTTTGGAATCATAACAAAACTATGCCATAGATCCATTTATTTAGGAAACTGAGATCATTCTACCAAGTATAAAGAAAATAGGGCTTGATACTCTATTACACTAAACAAGGCATGTTGTTGTAAGGAATCCAAGTCAAACCGATCTTTGGGAATTGAATCTCTCCAAATTCAGATACAAGAGTGGAATAATCTCAAAATTAGGTGGAAAAGGTGAAAGCTATCAAAGCATTAGAGGTGATACATAAATGAAAAGAAATATGGAACTCAATTGCAGGGGTCGATTAAGAGAATGGCTAAATCCATGACAATTTTTCAATATTCCACTTCTTCATATTCATCATTTTTTTCCTAGAGGAAACTTTGTTTTCTAATGGAGAGCTAAGTTTGAAAAAATACAACATTGAAAGAAAAAAAGGATTTTAAAGATGAGACAAAACCCATATTGCACATCTCTACACGTGAGAAGCTTGATGATGTCTATTGGAATCCAACTAATCAAGATGAGGTTGGTTGTGTAGATGAATAGAGCAACAAAATCCTGTTATTTATAGCCTACATGTCATTTGAACCTTCACAAGAGTTGAAGAGGAAGCTGAAATCATCCCTGCTGCAAAATATGGATCATATTGGTTTATCCGATATGACATTTTCTCACAGTGACAAGTTAAGAATACTTGCATATGGTCTGGATAGAAATCTACATCTATGGGACATACGAGCTAGCAAATTGTCATCTTCAGTTATGCCTGTTCCATCTCCTTTAAGTCCCCTTAGCAGTATATGGTAATGTTTATGATTGGGATCTTCGCAGAGGAAGAACATCTACCGCTTTTCTATCTCATAAGGAGGTCTATTACCCACCGTTGGCCACAATAAAGATAGCATCATTGTTGGAGAAAATTTCATCTTTGAAGGTTCAAATAGAAATTGGATCAAGTCGCATACAGTCAATCAATGTTGATCCATATTATTGATGCGAAGATACTTAAGATGACATTAGTTCCTGGGACATGTAAACTGTTTCATTTTGGGGCAAGATTGCTGTGTAGCTTAAACCTTGTTTTCTTCCGAAACAATATGAACAATGTTACTTGTAGCAACATGATTTGAGATTAAGTATGGTATTTTGGCTCTCTTGTCCTACTCTTTTTTTCCGAGGATGGAAAAATGATTCAGTTTGGGGGAGTGAATGGTTGTTTCCACTGTTTAAGAAGTTCATAGCCTATTGTAAAAGTGCAAAAAATGATTCAGTCATATATTTCAAATGGTGAATTGGCTATCCATGAAAATTGGTGAGAATGAGAATTACAGTAAGAAGAACAAATCGAGTAAGTTTCAGCTCAATCCAATGCACGACTTTGGAGAAATAAAACATAGTCACCTACAACCATTTTGTTGTTTTCTCAAAATCCATGATGTGGGTATCTTCGACTTTTGTTCAGGAGAAGCATAATTGTAATCCTAACACCCCTGCAAAGTTTTCCAAAAACCCAATTTGTAGTTTTTGAGAAATAATTTTTTAATCACTCCCTTGCAAAATAGTCACCTACACCACATTGGCTACGAATCGCCAATCCACATGCTGGGAATTGCCAGTCCACATGTTGCAGATTGCCAATTTGCTGCAGATATACCAAAATTGCTACAAATCACTTGAGGAAGTTATATTAGCTGAGGGAATGGAACACAAAGACCTCTAGAAATGATCTAAGTATTTGTGCCAATGTTTTTGAATAAAATTGTTTAATGGATCATCCATCATTTGAAGGGATTACTATTTGGCATGAAATTGACCAATTTTACCAAAGAAAGGTATTGACAACGACCTTTTTTAAATGTGCATGGAAAAATGGAAATATCATTTAATCAGCTTGATTGGTACAGGGTTGCATGTGGACATGCAACATATTCAGTTTGGGGGAGATGTTGGGTCATGGAATTGACATATTTTGCTATCATTTCCCCTCACTTTTAGACCCTTTTTGCTTATCAATGAACCTATGTTTAATATTTTTAATGCCTATTTGTGGGATTTTGGTTTAAAGTGGTTTCCATTACATTTCTTAATATCTCATTGAATTTTGATTAACATTTGGAAGAATTGGAATATTTTGTGTTTAGTTGTGAGTAATGACTTAATGTGGGAACTATTTTATATCCATGTTTTGCAGATGCAGAAGTCAACCACCAACTATGAAGTCAAATTGGAAAATATGTCAAAGAGAAACTATGTGTTTATTTGTAAATAATGAATTATTGTAAAACCCATTTTCATAAATTAATTATTCTACATGTTTCTCATTTTGTAAATTATGATTTTAAATTAAATGTGGCAAATGGAAGTGGATATGAGTGCATATTTGGCTTATCCACAAATATTTGAAGACCTCCATCAAATACATAATGGATGTAAGAATTTAGAAGCCTATTAGGAGACATTTGGAATGATTCTTGACCATTTTATTATAACCTCTATTCCCAAATTCGAATTTGACTCCAAAGGCATCGTAAATAGCATGCAAGTTAGCAAATCTTGGAATTAGACATGAATTGGTTTGAGATCCAAATTATTTGTAATTGGTTGAGGATATTTTGGGTATTCATTTATTATTTGTTATTGTTGTTGTAAATGTAAATTTAGAAGATATTCTTTGTATATTATTATAATATTATTATTATACTTTTATTGTACCTCCATCAGAGATGTTTTTCCTCCATTCGGGGATGTCATTATTGTATTTGGTCATGTAAGAATATCGAGATAAAACCTCCATTGTAGGTCGGGGAAATAGTCCCCAAAAGAATAAATGTAAAATGTATTTTTGAGTCTCCCTAGGAGAGCTCGGCCCAGTCAAGTTAAGCAAGTCGGCCCCATTGGGATTTAGGTCTATCTCACTTAAAGTATAAATAGAGAGGCACCCTCTCTCATTTGCACATCACACTCACCAAGCAAGTTCACACCAGGTGAGAGAGAAGACAAGTTCGCTAGAGAAGAAAGAGGGAAGCTGCAGAAGACATCTTATATTTGGGTTTTCTATCTTGCTTGATATTGTACTTAGTGAAGAATCTATTTCTAAGGAAGTTGCGGGGTTTTATCCTTTATGGCTTCCTCGAGGAAATTTATTGTGTTCTTGTGTATTGCTATGCTTGTCTATATTTCAGTTTAAAGATCTAACGTAATTGAATTAAAGTGAAAACACTAACATGGTATCAGAGCCATCCTGAAAGAAGGCACTATGCAGCAGCAGGAAACTAGGGTTTCCTATTTCAAGGTATTCTCTCCACAAATCATCAAGAAAAGAGGGATATGCTAACTCACCCTAGGAGGGCGCATATTTTGGAGGAAGCAGAATCCAGTTTGGAGAAGTTTCATTTTTGACCTATTCACTAGTATCGAGAAAAAAAATAGGGAACCAAACTTTTGGAGCTTCCATCCACCAATTTGGGAAAATGAGTACAATGGAAAACTCGCCTTGAGGAGGCGCATCTTTATATCTAAGAAAAAGTTCAAAATTCCAAGTTTGAAAAATTAGGGTTTCTCTGTCAAACCTTAGGTCAGCTAGCTCCATAACCAGGTTGGGAATCTCAAATTGGTAAGATCTAATTAGTTGCTATTTCCATTTGAGGTTCTTATTTCAAAATGACAAATCACACCAAGTGTCACGTCCCCATTTTGACCCCCTTCGCATTAAATCGTAAATGATGTAAATATTGTTACTTAATCATGGTGAGGAGCTCAAGGCCAAGGCCCCACCATTGATTTAGCGTTTTATGTATCGGTAATTAAATAAATAGATGCCTATGGTTCTTGTGCTAGATGGGCACGATGTAAATAAGACATCATGTAAATACGAATTTTAATGAAAAATACCCACAACTAGCTATGCAATGCAACAAAGAGATGGGGGCATGATTCTACAAGGAATAGTGGGGGAAATTATTCAAACCCTTGAGCCAATGGTGTTAATCCATGTGTCAATGAGAAAACCCATAAACCACCAACTACCCATTTTGGGTTATGGACCCAATCATTTAATTCTTCCAAGAATTGGTTGAGGCAGTTAATGCCTTGGGAATGAAGAAGTATGGCAGCCATTTTCGTGTATGGGCAAGCCATCAACTTGGGAAATCGTGTTTTGTCTCCTTGGGCAAGAAAACACCCACGAAATGGTGCCCAAAGCCATTTTGAACAAGGAGTCTTTTCATCTCTCATGCAGATTGAGCTCACTGGAATTTATCCTCACGTTTTTCACCATAACCCTACGTTTTCCATGCCCAGGAACTCGTTTTTGATAGTGTGCAGCAGCTAGGGAAGGAGGGACGCGATTTGGGACTGAGGGAGAGGTCGTTTTTGCCATGGGGGAATTTTTTTGGAATGGGTTTGCTCTCCTAGTCGAATTTTCCCAGTTGCCAATACGTTTTGGATCTTCCCATGTTTTTCTGAAGCTCAGGAAACCCCACCTAAGGCATTCCACTGTTGAAACGTTTTTCTCATGCTCAGCAAGTGTAGTTTTGTTGTTATGTGCATCCTTGTTTGTTTTGAACCTGTGAGCAAGAACCTTGGATTGGTAGTGGACAGAATTGGCTTGATAAACCTAGTAGAGGGAGTAACCTCTCAAGAAGATCAAGAGGGATTTGGCTACTTTTCTATGCACACCCTGAGAGCACTAGAAAGGAAGGTATGGCTTGAGGGACTGTGTGGCAGTGAAGAGAATACTTCCTTGTGTTGGGTGTGTAGGCATTGTGAGTGCCAAGCTGAATAGATCTGGGAGGGGTATCCATAGCTCTGTGGTTGAGCATACTAGATTAGCAATTCTTCCCTTCCATGTCCTAGCAGCCTGATAAACCCAATTGCAGATTGGCTTGGCTCATCTTGGTGTATGCTTGGCTATGTGTGAGTCTGCTGTTCCCTGGTTCCTTGTAGAGATCATGCCCAGCTCGGGGGTGGCAGTTGTATCAAGAGGTTGATAAGCACAACTGGCCTATGGTTGGGTGGAACGTTGCAGTTGCATAGCCAGTTGCTTGGGACTACTTTGTCAAGATAAGTATTCTCCTGTGTTAATCTTGCAATTGTTATTTGATGAATATCTTGAATGAATGATGGATGTGTAATTGGAATCAATTCGACTGTGTATTCTTATAATTGTACACTTCCATATGTCTTTTATGTGAATGCTTAGATAGAAGTTCATGGGGCTAATTTCCCGGTTTAGCACCACGTCCTCTCCATCATGCTGGTATGATGGGAGGGGACGTGACAGAATGGTATCAGAGCTGCTGGTTGTAGCATTGGACCTCTATGGGCCAAATCTGATAGCAATTACAAGGGAAGATCCCTTCCTAATCGCCACAGATAGCAGATAGCAACATAGGGCCTAAAAAATGGCTAAGTTGAATAGTTTGCAGGGGTAAAGTCACCTCCTGATGAGCAGCAGTCATCACTAAAAGTAGGGAAGATTTAAATTTTTTTTTTTAAGTGTTTTTGAAATTTTTGTTTAAGTCTGTTTCGGAAGAATTCGGGAAGTTGTCCCGAAACTGCGGAAAGATTCCGCGAATCGTTCCGCAATGCGGAAGAGTTCGGGAAATCGTTCCAAAATTTGCGGAAGGAATTCTCTTCCGAAATTTGCGGAAGGAATTCTCTTCTGAAATTTGCGGAAGGAATTCTCTTCTGAAATTGCAGAAGGATTCCACGAATCGTTCCGCAACTGCAGAAGACTTCGCCGAATCGTTCCGCAACTCCGGAAGACTTCGCCGAATCGTTCTGCAACTGTGGAAGATTTCGGTGAATCGTTCCACAATTGCGGAAGACTTCGTCAAGTCGTTCCGCAATTGCGGAAGGCTTCCGCGAACCTCCCCGAAATTTCGGAAGCATTCGGCGAACCGCCCCGCCATGGAGGCAAGCTGCAAATCGCCCCGAAACCGCAGGAGCCTTCGCCGAATGGCTCCGCAATTGTGGAAGGCTTCAGCCAACCGCCCCGCAATTGCGGAAGGCTTCAGCCAACCACCCCGCAATTGCGGGAGCGTTCAGTGAACCGCCCGTTGCGGAAGGATTCAGCGAACCGCCCGTTGGGACGTGATTTCTAAAAAAAAGAAAAAAAAAAACTAGGGTGCTGCCCTCGACCCGCCTTGCAGTGGCGAGGCCACAAGGGGGCAAGCCCCCTTGACCCATTTTTTTTTGTTTTTCTCCTCGTATGTCATTGGTTGTAAAAGAATTCTATGATTTCACAAATTGTCAACGTAATATTTTCCCACGTGCATGAAGTAATTTGTGAATTCTGAGAATATAATGCAGCTAACAATTGTGCTGATGAACACATTTCAGAGAGTCACAGTTACAGCAGGGTAGCACTCTAGATAATACATTTGGAAAGTTTTGGATCTTGGTTGGGCCAATAAAATGAACATCATGAATGATGCACAGGATCCCTATGAACTTGAGACAGATGCCATGGGGGAAAACATACATGTTGAAAATGCTGAAACATAATCTAATGGGAAAAGAAATCAAGATATCCCTCCAGGTATTGCGGCCACCATGAGAATCCTAAGAGAGGAATTGCAAAGTTGCAGAGAAGATAATGAAAGGATGATTAAAGCTCAGGAAGAACAAAATCAGCTGAATGCAGCCATGCTACAGAGTTTGACAGACATCCAAAGGCAAATAAACTCTGGGCATCAGACATCAAATCTAGAAAGGGGTGGGAGTAGTTCTAGGAGGAATTCCCGCAAGAGGGCCAGTAGCCCAAGAAGATTTTCTACAGACAGAACATATACTCTAGAAATATCTTCTAATGAATCATCTGACTCGGAAGAATCCATTGAGGGTTCAAGTTCTTCATCCCACAGGAGCAAGAGGAAGAAGCACTATAAGAACAATTCACATGGGGAATTTAAGAAGGCAAAACCTCCTACATTTGATGGAGAAGTAAAGTCTGGTCAAGAAGCTGAAGCTTGGCTTCTTGGGATGAGAAAGTATTTCCAAGTCCAAGACTACTCGGGAAATATGAAGGAAAGGGTAGCCATATTCAACTTGAATGGAAGAGCATTTATATGGTGGGAACACACCAGGCAAGTGAAGAAGATCAGCGAAAGGAAGATCGTGTGGAAGCAGTTCAAGAAATACTTCAAGCAGAAGTACCTCTCTGATAGGTACTATGATGATAAGATCAAAGAGTTCCATGAGCTGAGATTGGGACAATCGACCATGGAAGAATATGCAAACAAGTTCTTGGAGCTGCTGAGGTATGTCAGGTACATTTGAGATGATAAGGTGAAAATTAAGCGTTTCCTAAGTGGAATGCCCCAGTCATATAAATATAGAATTGAGTTTGATGAACCTCAAACTCTAGAGGAGGCCATAAGAAAGGCCAAGTATTGCTTTGATCAGAACAGAAGCAAACCGGAATTCCATAAGGCATGGAAGGATAGGAAAAATGAAAAGTTTGATCAAAGGAAGAAGGGGTTCAAGCCTCCTCAATTCCGGAATCAGCAAAGGCAACCATCACAGGTTGTGACTAAGCCAACTAGGATGATGGGAGAAAATCCAAGAGATCCAAAGGAGCCAAGAAAACCACTTCAATGTTGGGGTTGTGGAGGAAACCACATGCTTAGGAACTGTCCACATCGGAATGGGAATGCAAATCAAGTTCACAACATCCAAGGAGCTAAAACTGTGGGTCAAGTGGCGAGGACAATCCCTAGAATCTATGCAGCACTAGAAGACCGCTAGGCAGATCATTAGTCAACTGTGGTTGAAGTTGAAGGTAAGATTGCTAAACAATCTATTTCTATTTTGATTGATCTTGGATCTACTCACAGTTATGTCACTCCTAGAATTGTTGAGATTTGTGCTTTCAAGAAATTAAAGCATAGTAAATCATGGTTAGTTCAACTAGCCACTGGAACCAAGAGAAAAGTTAGTGAAATAGTAGAGAAATGTCCATTAGAGATGGATGGGCTATTCACTTATGCAGATCTGAATATTTTGCCACTTGGTTCCTATGATATTCTCATTGGAATGGATTGGTTAGAAGCACACAGGGTTAAACTTGACTGCTACAATAAGACATTTGAATGCATGGACGAAGAAGGAAACCCGAGGGTTGTAAAAGGCATTCCCAAGGTGACTTCTATTAGACAAGTTTTAGCCATGCAGTTGAAGAAGTTCTGTAGGAAGGGATGTCAATTGTATGCAACCCACATTTTAGAGGCAGCAGGGAATGAGACTCATAAATTGGAGGACTATCATATATTGCAAGAATTCAGGGATGTTTTTCCTGATGAGATTCTGGGGCTCCCTCCAAAGAGAGACATTGAATTTACAATTGAACTTGTGCCAGGAGCAGCACCAGTGTCTAAGACACCCTACAGGATGAGTACAACGGAATTGCTAGAGTTGAAAATGCAATTACAAGAGTTGCTGGAAAAGAAATATATTAGGCCAAGTGTGTCCCCGTGGGGAGCACCTGTTCTATTTGTGAAAAAGAAAGATGGAACACTCAGGTTATGTATTGACTACAGGCAGTTGAAAAAAGTCACTGTGAAGAACAAATACCCATTGCCCTGAATTGATGACCTTTTTGACCAAATGAGAGGAGAAAAGGTATTTTCAAAGATTGACTTGAGGTCTGGTTACCATCAGGTAAGAATCAAAGAAGAAGATATTCATAAGACCGCCTTTAGAACGAGGTATGGACACTATGAGTTTGTAGTGGTACCATTCGGTCTCACAAATGCACCAGCTACATTCATGTGTCTCATGAATAATGTTTTTAGCAAGTATTTGGATAAGTTTGTTCTTGTATTCCTAGACAACATTCTCATCTATTCTAAGAATGAAGAAGCGCATGAAGAACATTTGAGAATGACAATGCAATTACTAAGGGAGCATAAGCTATATGCCAAGTTGAGAAAATGTGACTTTTATAAAGATAGAATTCATTATTTGGGTCACATCATCTCCGACGAAGGGATATCTGTAGACCCTGAGAAGATTGAAACCATTATGAATTGGCCAACTCCAAGGAATGTGACTGATGTGAGATCTTTTATGGGTCTTGCTGGTTACTACAAGAGGTTTATCGAAGGATTCTCCAAGGTTGCAAACCCAATCACTTCTTTGCAAAAGAAGGGGATAAAGTTTGAATGGTCACCAAGATGTGAGGAAAGTTTTTAACGGTTGAAGAATCTTCTTACAAGTGCACCAATTTTGAAAATTGCAGACCCAGAAAAAGACTTTGTGGTGTGTACCGATGCATGCAATCAAGGACTTGGAGGAGTTCTTATGCAAGACAACCACGTGATATGCTATGAGTCAAGAAAGTTGAAGGAGCATGAGAAGAACTATGCTACTCATGATATAGAACTTACAACCATAGTACATGCCTTGAAGATGTGGAGGCATTACTTAATGGGAAGAAAATTTGAGTTAAGGACAGACCATTGTGGTCTAAAATACTTGTTTGATCAACCAAATTTAAATGCTAAGCAAGCTAGATGGTTGGAATTTTTGTGTGAATTTGATTTTGAAATCAAACACATAAAAGGGAAAGAAAACAAGGTGGCCAATGCACTTAGCAGAAAGGTACATGAAATGTATGTGGCAGCACTTAGTACTTGCCAACCAGATTTGTGGCAGCAGATTGTGAACCATATGGTTGAGGATGAAGTGTATGAGCTGATAAAGGGAAAATTGCAGCAGCAAGACCTTGGAAAGAAGTATGAAGGTTATCATTTGGAGGAAGACGGAGTTCTTACCTATAACAATGGAGCCTATATTCCCAATGTGGCAGATTTGAGGAGGATTGTTATGGATGAAATCCATAAAGCTCCATACTCTGGTCACCCAGGATATCAGAAAACAATTGCTACAGCAAGAAAATATTATTTCTGGCCAGGCATGAAGAAGGATGTTGCTGAATACATTTCTAAGTGCATGAAATGTCAACGGGTGAAGGTTGAACACCAACACCCCGCAGGTTTATTGCACCCAGTTCCAATCCCAGAATGGAAATGGGAAATAATATCCATGGATTTTATTACAGGATTGCCAATGACTGTGAGACAACATGATTCCATCATGGTTGTGGTGGACAAGTTAACAAAGGCAACACATTTCATACCGGTTAAGTCCACACATAAAACCGATGCCATTGCAAATATTTTCATGAAGGAAATTTTCAGATTACATGGGTTTCCTAGGGCAATAATTTCTGACAGGGATACCAAGTTCACTTCCAATTTTTGGAAAGGTCTCTTTGCAGATTTGGGTACACAGTTGAAATTTAGCACCGCGTACCATCCTCAAAAGACGGGCAAAGAGAAAGAGTAAATCAGGTGCTTGAAGACATGCTTCGCATGTATGTAATGGACAAGCCATCCAAGTGGGAGGATTATCTACACCTGGTAGAATTTGCATATAAAAATGGGCAGCAAGAATAATTGGGAATGAGTCCATATGAGGCTTTGTATGACAGAAGATGTAGGACACCAGTAACTTGGGACAATCCAGTGAACCGAATTGTACTTGGGCCAGAATTGCTTAAGGAAATGGAACAAGAGGTTGCAAGGATCCGACAAAATTTAAAAGCAGCCCAGGATAGACACAAAAGCTATGCAGATAAACATAGAATGCATAGGGAATTCAGTGTTGGGGATCATGTGTATCTTAGAGTGAGATCAAGGAAGATTTCCTTGAAGCTTGGGAGTTGTGCCAAGCTATCACCTAGATATTGCGGGCCATTTGAAGTGCTTGAAAGAATAGGGCCAGTTGCATATAGACTTGCCTTTCCTGCTAGCACTAAAGCTCATAATGTTTTTCATGTCTCTTTGCTTAAGAAATATGTACATGATCCTAACCATGTGATTAATTGGGATGTGATCCAGGTGGAACCCAAGGGAGAATTCCAAACCAATCCATTGTGCATCCTAGACAAGAAAGTAACATTGCTCCGGAACCGAGCCATCGGACAGGTAAAGGTGCAATGGAAGCACTGCAGTCCCGATGAGGCTACATGGGAGCTGGAGGATGCCACGAGGGTGGCATATCCATTTTTGTTCAATTTTGATGAGCACTGAGGACAGTGCTAATGTAAGGGGAGGGGTATGTCACGTCCCCATTTTGACCCCCTTCGCATTAAATCGTAAATGATGTAAATATTGTTACTTAATCATAGTGAGGAGCTCAAGGCCAAGGCCCCACCATTGATTTAGCATTTTATGTATCGGTAATTAAAGAAATAGATGCCTATGGTTCTTGTGCTAGATGGGCACGAAGTAAATAAGACATCATGTAAATACGAATTTTAATGAAAAATACCCACAACTAGCTATGCAATGCAACAAAGAGATGGGGGCATGATTCTACAAGGAATAGGAGGGGAAATTATTCAAACCCTTGAGCCAATGGTGTTAATCCATGTGTCAATGAGAAAACCCATAAACCACCAGCTACCCATTTTGGGTTATGGACCCAATCATTTAATTCTTCCAAGAATTGGTTGAGGCAGTTAATGCCTTGGGAATGAAGAAATATGGCAGCCATTTTCGTGTATGGGCAAGCCATCAACTTGGGAAATCGTGTTTTGTCTCCTTGGGCAAGAAAACACCCACGAAATGGTGCCCAAAGCCATTCTGAACAAGGAGTCTTTTCATCTCTCATGCAGTCTGAGCTCACTGGAATTTATCCTCACGTTTTTCACCATAACCCTACGTTTTCCATGCCCAGGAACTCGTTTTTGATAGTGTGCAACAGCTGGGGAAGGAGGGACGCGATTTGGGACTGAGGGAGAGGTCGTTTCTGCCCTGGGGGCATTTTTCTAGAATGGGTTTGCTCTCCCAGTCAAATTTTCCTAGTTGCCAATACGTTTTGGATCTTCCCACATTTTTCTGAAGCTCAGGAAACCCCACCTCAGGCATTCCACTGTTGAAACGTTTTTCTCATGCTCAACAAGTGTAGTTTTGCTGTTATGTGCATCCTTGTTTGTTTTGAACCTGTGAGCCAGAACCTTGGACTGGTAGTGGACAGAATTGGCTTAATAAACCTAGTAGAGGGAGTAACCTCTCAAGAAGATCAAGAGGGCTTTGGCTACTTTTCTATGCACACCCTGAGAGCACTAGAAAGGAAGGTATGGATTAAGGGACTGTGTGGCAGTGAAGAGAATACTTCCTTGTGTTGGGTGTGTAGGCATTGTGAGTGCCAAGCTGAATAGATCTGGGAGGGGTATCCATAGCTCTATGGTTGAGCATACTAGCTTAGCAATTCTTCCCTTCCATGTCCTAGCAGCCTGATAAACCCAATTGCAGATGGGCTTGGCTCATCTTGGTGTATGCTTGGCTATGTGTGAGTCTGCTGTTCCCTGGTTCCTTGTAGAGATCATGCCCAGCTTGGGGGTGGCAGTTGTATCAAGAGGTTGATAAGCACAACTGGCCTATGGTTGGGTGGAACGTTGTAGTTGCATAGCCAGTTTCTTGGGACTACTTTGTCAAGATAAGTATTCTCCTGTGTTAATCTTGCAATTGTTATTTGATGAATATCTTGAATGAATAATGGATGTGTAATTGGAATCAATTCTGCTGTGTATTCTTATAATTGTACACTTCCATATGTCTTTTATGTGAATGGTTAGATAGAAGTTCATGGGGATAATTGCCCGGTTTAGCACCACGTCCTCTCCATCATGCTGGTATGATGGGAGGGGACGTGACACCAAGCTTGAGGATTAGCTTGAAGGAACGGATAACTTTCGGGCATGGAAGTATAGAAATTCTATTGTCCTAGAAGAGAATGATTTGGAAAAGTATGTTAATGAGGAGGTTCCAGAACCAGAGGGAGAAGAGGCAAAGGCCATTCATAAGAGTCTCCCAGATCAAGGAACAACTTGAGGCAATTGAAGACAATGTTGAAGAAGGAGAGATTGTAATGACTACCTTGAATGGTCTCCCAAGATCATGGGACTCATTCATTTAAGGTATATGTTTTAGGAAGAAACTAATCACATTTAGTAGATCATGGGAGGAATGCACCCAAGAAAAAGCTCGATTAGTAGCAAGAGAAAAAAATATGGGGGCTAATGATGACCAATCCCTAACTGCTCATGCTAAGAAGAATCAACACAAAGGGGAGGACCAACATCACAAGAAGTCCAGAAGATCCCATAGGAATCATGGACCTAGAAGAGATCTCTTTAGCACTAGGTGCTTCACATGTGAGGAGAAAGGACATTATTCTAGAAATTGTCCCATAAACCAAGAATCCTCCAGGAGAATCAAGAAGAGGCATCATGTTCACACCACTGAAGATGATGAAGCAGTAAGAAAGAAAACCAGAGAAGAAAGGGATGATTCTTCAAGTGATGAAGAATATGTATTGTAATAAGTGAAGGTAACTAGTTACAAGGGTTCATTCAGAAGGTTTCACCTCATAATGTGAAGCTAGAGATGACTTTCAGTATTATATGAAAGGAGTAGGAGAAGCTCCTACAAAGTTAGACTCCATAAAACAAATAAAGATCAATAATCTATGGAAGAAACTCTCATCCATTTCAACATTGGTTAAGATGAAGAAGAAGGGACACACATAGTCTACTCCAGTACAAAGAGCAAGTGATCTACGGTGTAGAATACTTGCTCAACATTTCCAATCATAAGCAAGAAAGGCACATGTCCTCAGAATAAGACGATGAAGTAGAACACACTGTTAGAAACTACAGTAGTTCCTGCAAGGAAGTAAAGATCAAGAGGGAGTCCACCCAACAACCAAACAAAGATAAGTATTTTAATTGTCATTTATTGTATATATAATTACTTAAATGATATTGTTAAGTTGTGTACATACTTATGTTCCTAGATTTAGGATGTGTATTATGCATGTTAGAGAGTTTGCATTGTGAAAAAAATAATACTAATATGCAAGTGATGGGTAAGTGGCCTATGGTGTTATACAACATTCTATTGCTACTTATCTAGAATTAAACCTCTTTGCTGACATATTGGGAGTAGTGCCCACTCTTAATGATGTTCTGGTAGAGATGGAACTCATCTATAAAGTTACTGTATGAATATGGGATATGGATGAATGTTATGCTGAAGCATTGGCTAAGATAGTTGCATGACTATGTGACCTATATCTTTATGCATAATAATCTGTTATGAAAATTATGAAATGTTTCTAATCATCCAACCAAATTTGAACTGTACGAAAGATTGTGTACCTACAAGAGAATAATGATGAGACTTGTTCTAAAGAACAAGTGACGATGGTTCAAATACAACATTCAAGAAGATTTATGAAATCAAGCATAAGTACAAAGCAAGGTTTCTCTTTGAAAGAGGGAGTTGAATATGACAAGACGTTGCTCTAATGGCTAGACATACTTCCTCAGTGGTGGATATTACACTAGATAGATGGTGTAATCAAAGTAGAAGTGTATACCAAGAAACTGCCAGGATTCAAGACTCTCTACAGAGAACCACATGTGCGTGGATTGAAGAAGGTTTTGTATGGGCTCATAAGGCACCCATGGGATAGCATGATGAGATCGAGGATCACCTAGGGTGATGAGACATCAAAATTTGCTACAAGGTTGAAGATGAGAAGCTTATAGATGGGTGCAAGATATAACTTGAAACATAGTTCGAGATCTTGGTATCCAGTGACCTAGAAAGATGACATAGATGGAGACACATAAGATCATCAGAAGAGAAGACAACCAATCACTCCAATGCAGAATGTCCCAATGCAGAGAGCACAAGATGCAGAGGGACGATAGTGATCCGTTACAGAGGGATAAATAAATATCCGCTTCAGAGGGAGTGACTACAACACATATGGAGAGACATTATCACTTAGCCTCTATTTTTGCCCCAGTATCTCAGGGATTTGCTCAGAGTGATATTGGATGTCTCCCATCATGAAGAGAAAGTATATGTGATACAATTTGAAGCAGGCACCTAGGACATGGTACGACAGGATGGGCAACTTTATGATGAGCTTAGGATTTAACAAGAGTAAACCAGATTCCAACCTCTACTTCAAGGTTGAAGGCAGAAGACCAATAATATTACTGCTATATGTAGATGACCTGTTTGTAACAGGGGAGGATGAGATCATTATAGAAACAAAGAGAAGGATTTCCGTAGAGTTCTAGATGAAGGACCTGGGAATGATGCATTACTTCTTAGGCATGGAGGTGTGGTAGAGTACAGATGGGATTTTCCTTGGTCAAGGAAAGTATGCAGTGGAGATTCTGAAGAGGTTCGGAATGATGGATTACAAGGCAATGGCCACACAAATGGCATCGAACTTGAAGCTACTGTGTAATGCTTCATCAAAGATAGTTGATGCCATGATGTACATGCAAATGATTGGTTCGTTGATGTACTTGATGAACACGAGACTAGACATATGCTTTGCTGTGAACACACTAAGCCAGTTCCTGATGGATCCGAGACATGTTCACCTGATTGTTGCAAAGCATATATTGAGGTAGCTGAAGGGTACAATTGAGTATGGGCCCAAATATGAGATGAATCAGAAGATTAACCTGCATGGTTATGTTGATTTAGACTGGGAAGGAAGTGCCACAGATAGGAAGATTACTTCAGGATGCTGCTTCGGTTTGGGATCCGGTATGATCTCTTGGTTTAGCAGGAAGTAGTTAAGTGTGGCACTGAGTACAACCGAAGCAGAATATATTGCATCTTGTTCAGCTAGTTGTGAGTTGGTATGGATTCAGAATCTACTATCGGATTTATTTGATCTCGAGTTAGAGACGACTTGTATATTTTGTGACAACCAGAGTTGTGAAAAATTGTCCGAGAACTCGATGTTCCATTACAAGTCGAAGCATATTGAGATCAAGTACCACTATATCTGGGATATGGTGTAGAGAGGAGTAGTGAAGCTCTAATATGTGACGACAGATGAGCAGATAGCCGATGTGTTGACCAAGACGTTAGCAAAGAGTGAAGTTAGAGTACTTCAGAGAAAATCTTGGTGTTATCCAAATCGAGGTTCCTCTAAAGAGGGAGCGATGTGACCGGAAGACGTAGGTGCACCAGGGCTGTATCTTACATGGTGGAAGACGCAGGTGGTATAAAAGGACGTAATGCATCTGGGATAATCCTGGGCTGTATCCACATGTTTGAAGATGATGGTAGGTCTGTGGGTCATAAAGCATATGGGATGCTCCTGGGCTGTATCTTACATGGTGGAAGACACATGTGGTTTGAAAGGACATAATGCATCTAGGATGCTCTTGGGATGTATCCACATGTTTGAATACGTAGGTTGATCAAGCCTGAGTCGTAATACATTTGGGTTGTATCCACGGGGTGGAAGACGCATATGTTCCTGGGCTTTATCCATTGGGTGGAAGGCGCAGATGTTCCTGGGCTGTATCCACTAGGTGGAAGATGCAGGTTTTCTGATGGACATGGTATATGCACCTGGGATGCTCTCCGCATGAGATAAGATGAGATGATCCAGATACGATGAGATGATAGTAGGAGACCTAAGTGATTTCTTAGGAAATGTAATATGTGGTCTTGGGCTATACCTACTTGATGGCTTGCTCGCATAGATAATGAAGTCCTAGATGGGAGCTAAGCCTACATACAGCATGAAAAAGGGATGGCTCTTTAGAACTTCTCATGACAAATAGATTCAAGAGATGTCACTAGTGAATGATCAACAAGATGAGAATTGCTGCAACAACGATGATGATGATACAACGATTTTGATGACGTTGTCTATAAATTGTGTCTAGCTGTGATGGTGACTGTGTCGAGAGAATACCTTCCTAGTTAAGAGGGAGTGTTGTAAATGTAACTTCATAAGATATTCTTTGTATATTATTATTATATTATTATTTTACTTTTATTGTACCTCCATCGGAGATGTTTTTCCTCCGTTCAGGGATGTCATTATTGTATTTGTTCATGTAAGAATATCGAGGTAAAACCTCCATTGTAAGTCGGGGCAATAGTCCCCAAAAGAATAAATTCAAAATGTATTTTTGAGTCTCCCTAGGAGGGGTCAGACCAGTCAAGTTAAGCAAGTTAGTGCCATTGGGATTTAGGTCAATCTCACTTAAAGTATAAACATAAAGGCTCATCCTCTCATTTTCACATCACACTCACCAAGCAAGTTCGCACCAAGTGAGAGAGAAGAAAAGTTCGCTAGAGAAGAAAGAGGGAAGCTGTAGAAGACATCTTATATTTGGGTTTTCTGTCTTGCTTGATATTGTAATTAGTGACGAATCTATTTCTGAGGAAGTTGCAGGGTTTTCTCCTTTATGGTTTCCCTGAGGAAATTTCTTGTGTTCTTGCATATTGCTGTGCTTGTCTATATTTCAGTTTAAAGATCTAGCATAATTGAATTAAAGTGCAAACACTAACAGTTATGAAAAATACATGTATAAATAAGAGCTCATTCTCCTTTCTATGGGAGGACTCTTAAATCAATTATCCAATTCATGATGGAATATATTATTTTTCTTAAGATCTTATATTGATGTAGATTGTAGTTTTCTTATTTTTGAAGAAGTGTAATTTATTTTATTTTATGTTGTTGTAGACCTTAGTTTGATGCTTCCTTCTTGAGAAAATTATGTAAGTGTGATTTAATGGTTTCTAACTATTTTTTAGATGTGCTTCTTTATTTCTACAATTTGATTTTATGCACAATATTTTATTATTGCAAGATAAATTAGTTTTTGCTGCCATCAATATATTAGTTTTAATTTCGCAAGTGTGTTTAATTTATTGAAATGTGTGAACAAAGATATTCCACATAAACTGAATAGACATGTATCTTACCTAGGATTGATCAGAGTTGATTTCTTATTTTCATGGTTAAGTGATTTGTTCACAGCTTTTATTTTCATGTTGCACTACTCCAAACTCTCATGGCCAAATAAATAACATAGAATTAAACCTGTCTTTAACTGGAAGCATAGGGACTGTGTGGATTTGATGTGGATGATCATTGCAATTGTTGAAACTTAGAGATTTATGTGTGGTATTTTGAACTTTGGTTGTCATTGATGTCAAATGATGTCAAAGAGGATTCAATATCCTTGTGCCAGTTTCAAGAAGTATATGGAAGCCACTTTGAAGAAGTATATGGAATCCAATTTGAAGAAATACATAAGAAGTGTATCCAGAAGTACATATGTAACACACACACACATATATATATATGAAATAATAATATTAGTACTCAACAATAAATAATAATAAATAAATGTTTAACTGAAGGGTTGCAACCCTTCGTGAACAATCACCAAGGTGCCTTTAGGAGTAATACCTATATAAAGCACGTTCATTGTATTGTAATCATATCATTCATCATTAATTTTAGTATATATTTTACTGTCCTCAAGTATTACTGTTATCTAGCCTATTTAAGGTGGATACTTAGCAATTAAATTATGGTTCATATTCAAGAAGTGAATTCTGTTCATCTCATAATTAGGAGTCAATATGTGGTCCTACACCACCGACAAAGCCACCATTAATTGAATTGGATCATATCGTGCAACTCTGAAACTGGGTCACATCCACTTGCTCTATAAAAGTAAATGCAATAAACTCTTGCTTGCTCTACACAAGTAAATGCAATCAACTGCTGCTTGAATAAGATGGAGTAGAGGAGCTGTAGCCGCACAAGGTAAGTTAAAAATACTTATTTATATAATAGCGCATCTCGTCATAAGGTAAGTTTAAAATACTTATTTATATAAATGTGGAAGCATATACATATACAGGAAATCGTAAACATATTACATTTGTTTGTAATTTTTTTTTTTAAAGCACCATAAAGTATGTTGTAAGTTAAAGGGTATACAAAAATATTAAAAAAAGAGGTTTTACAAATCAAGAAGATGGATTTTAATTGTTGAAAAGAAGAAAAAATTCCTAGCACCTAAAAAAAGTTGGTTTCAATATTATTTAATATAGTTTAAAGGATAGACTCTTGGGACGAGAAACAATATGAAACAAGTGATTTACAACTAAACATTGGAGATTATACTTTTGTATAAAAATTAGTTGTTAGATTCTTATGGAGTGGTGACAGTGACATAATTTTGAGTTCACTTTGGATGAAAAAGCTGGGGAATTTCATATTAAACACGAAGAATAAGTTTTTGACATTATTTTATAAGAAAAACAAAATAACATTAGAAGAGTTATTAATGGAATCATGCACATGGAGTTCCCTCTTCACAAAATATAGAAGATGAATCACCATACGAAAGCTATGAATATTTAGGAGGGGAAGTAAGGCATTTAAACACACTCCTTATTGACAAAGATAAAGAAATTGTGCAAACCCAAAAGAAATTGAAATGCCAAGATTCAGAGTTCTACTGACTTCAACAACAAATTAAAGAGCTACAACAACATAATAATGACATTAGAATTGCTCACAAATTAAATGTTGCAAATATCAATAAAAGGATATCAAACAATAATGATGAGATATTTTGGTTGAGAAATCCTAATAACATTCTACTCATAAAAAATAAAAAATTAAAGAATAAAAAGCAAAAATATCGGAAGTTGGAACACGCGAATGAAGATATCGAGAATAAATGATTAGAAAAGGATGAAGAAATTTGTCACCTTAAAAATCATAATCAAGATTTGATGGAACAAATTAAGAACTTGTTAAATGATGAGGAGAAGTCGCAACAAGAAACGTTGAAGAATCCCACCAGTAAAGAATCAATGATCGACAAGGAATCAAAGACATAACCAGTTGAAATAACAAAGTTTTAAGATGAAAAAACCTAGACTTTAGAGAAAGGGACAAATACAAATGCAATTGAGTTATTTTTAGTCAATAAATTACTAGAAGCAACAAAATTCAAAATTCCCAAAAACAAGACACCGATTAGAAAGATGCCTTATCGTCATCCCAATTATAACAAGAAACACCTTTTTCAACAACCTAACCACATGCAGAGTCAATACAAAGAGATAAGTAAACATATTAATGTATTTAAGAAAAAATCACGTGTAGAATCTTATCAATTGTGAGATCAAAGAAGTCATCACCACATAGCGCTACAAAAAAATGAATTACGGTGGTCTGACTCTTTCACCATTCAACAATTTTGTGCAACACTAGAAGAACATATCATCTTGTGTCATCCACTGTCATAGCTACAAGATCAAAATATCATATGAAGACATTACACGCTAGAACAAGACACAAGTATTTCAATAATTATGCTTCGAGGACAAAGCATTTTTAAGGGGGTGACAATGTAACACACACACACACACACACACACATATATATATATGAAATAATAATATTAGTACTCAACAATAAATAATAATAAATAAATGTTTAACTAAAGGGTTGCGACCCTTCGTGAACAATCACCAAGGTGCCTTTAGGAGTTATGCATATATAAGGCATGTTCATTGTATTGTAATCATATCATTCATCATTCATTTTAGTATATATTTTACTGTCCTCTATGTATTATTGTTATCTAGCCTATTTAAGGTGGATATTTAGCAATTAAATTATTGTTCATATTCAAGAAGCGAATTCTGTTCATCTCAACATCCAAGATTGAAGAAGCACATAAGGTACATGCACAAGTCCTAAGTCTACCTAGTAAAGCTACCTCAAGGCTAAGTCGAAATAGTTGGTTGGAAAAGGTTCGTGAGTGCACAAGAGGCTTGAGAAAAAGAAGCGGTTGAACAATTATGCAAGCCCTGAAAGTGTGCAAGACACTGTAACGACTCCAAATTTCATAAAAAAATAAAATTTTTGTGTAAAGTATAATTATCTAAACATTCTAAATATATGCTTAAGTTCTACTCTTTATTTGAATATCTGCTTGAATGTGTGCATGTATTCAAAGGCATTATTTTATGAAGTGTGATTTCAACTTGTTTATCTTCAAGTTACAAGGTCGTCGTTTCTTATTTCTTACGTAATTTTTATCATGGATTATGTGACAGTTAATCTCTTACTACACTTACATCGACATTCAGTTTGTCGGATATAAACATCATGCGTCTTAAATCTATTTTATATCTTTTATAATTATTATTGTCGTAATGCTTAGATAGTTCTTTTTGATGAAGGATGTACTTTTAGAGGGGTCTTGGGATTACTTAGCTTTCGCAAGCTAATGCATGTTGAACAAACTATAGTTGTTTCCAGGTAAGGACCCTAAGTAAAAAAGGTTGTGGATTAAAAGATTTGCTAGGGTCGTCAGTTACCTTAACTAGAGTTGGGTTTGAAGCTTAAAATACTTGTTAAGCTAAAATGAAAACATAGTTATTATAAAGCCCCAAGTTAAATTCATGGCTTCATACTAGGAAGATGGTTATTCTAGCATTAGGGAACGAAGGTGTTGATCCAAGGTTCTAAGGCATGAACCAAACTATAGGTTAAGAGCATCATATCTATGACTTCGAAGAATATCACTCAAAAGTTAAATTGGAAAAGAAAACTATAGAGAAGAGGTTGTAAGAATTCAAAATGTAATGGTTGGAAGTTGTAGAATTAAATGAGACCACGTGAAGTTTTCCAGCTCGGTTCCTTGAGGGTTGAACCCTAAACCCTGCCTTTGAAAGGTTGTAACGAAAGCCATTTGGTTCAGTTGCACTTTGGAGAGCCCAACCCTCGACCCTCAGCAGCCATGGCTATGGGGAGTTTCTCCACATAGGAGATAACTGTTAGTCGGTTCATGGAGGAACCTTCCAGGAACAGAAAAGATCGTGGTCTTGGAAATACGTTCGCAGAGGTAACAAATTGACTTTTAGCTCTCTGGTTTCGTTTACGTATTTTATTTAACATAATATAGGATGTGTAAATTTCTAACGCATTGTTTTTCTTTTGTAATGATAGGGTTTCTATATTCAAAGACTTGGGTTGATGAGATAAGGACTTGGCAGAAAAGGAGGCATACCCCAGGGTTTGGAGCTGCCCCGGTAAGCCTCGGTCATTCTGAACCATCCTGTCCATTGCGTTGTTAAAGCATATGATTCTTCCTGAGTATAGGGTTTTAGTTTGTTTCTTTGGTTGCAATCTATGTTGCTCAAAACAACCATGAGACATTTTGCTTCTTTTGGAAACTTTGCAAGTGTATTAGGGTTAGTTTGTTGAAGTTTGGTATCCTTACTGGAACTCTATAATGTAATACTCCGGGGTTAATTGTCCCTTTGCTGAGGTTCCGCCCAATAGTGTTGATATTGTATTTAAATGGATACAGAGTTCTCTATTTGCTTATTCGATAATTTTATAAGGGAATGAGTTACTTTTGTTATAAGAAGTTCAAATGATAAATCTTCATAGTTTTTTATGCAACTGGAATAGTATTCTTTAATTTTCATTCACTCCCTTGGTGATAATTGTAATCTTGTATTTTTATAATGAATTTTTATTTGTAAAATGGGCAAGGCCCTAAATGTAATTGTTATTTCATTTACATAATTTTCTTAATAATATTAAAGATTTTGTTTTAAATGAATTCTTGTTCTGAAAAAAACCCTAAGCACAAATTGTGCTCGGTTGTGCCGACAGTAGAGGCTTTTTACCCAAACAACTGGCGATAGCTCTAGTCTAGCATTTAAATGTAGATTCCGTAACGTATACTCTGTTTTAACTTAATGTATACACTAAAGCATTGAGAGATTTTCCCTAAGCTTCGTTGTGTCTTGTTTAACTTTGTTTTGGTTGGAAGAAATGATGAGTAATGATCCTTGATAGGAACCGATACGGTCCTGTGTAAGTTTACTAAAATGGACCAGGCCCTAATTAAAACATAAATAAATTATTTAAATAGCTGAGGTATGTTATAGATGTATTAATGATGGCTTATTGAACTCTAAAGTCGACCCTTTTTGTCGTTGAATTTAAGCTTTGATTATTTAAATTATATATATTTGTTCTCAACTTGCTTCACAGCCTGCCTGGCATGGCCACAACTTGTTAACAACATGCCCACAGGTTGATAATAAGTATACTGTTGTTAGGGTAATTCATGCCCGGAGTTAGGGAAATTTTAAGTTCTTTAGTAAGTTTATTGATGATTGGTAATTCTGGAAATTTTTTGTAATCGATCAATTTATTTGAATTCTATATTAAACTTTAAATTATTGATTATTGTTTATAGATAGGTTATACAGTTTATATGTGTATACTGTTTACAGTAGATAGATATGATACAAGATTTGTAAGCTTATGTTAAACATTCTGAGCACAGAATGTAAATATAGTTTAAATGATTTATTTAATTTAAATATATATATCGTGTGTGAAGTTCTCTTATTTCGTGGATGATGTTCATTTAAATTTATATGGTTGCACTAATAACTGTATATTACTTACAATATACAATATATAGATATATATCTACATCTGATATATATTAATAAGATCAACATTCTACTTACAATATTATAATCATTTCTAATCTATCTACTTAAACAAACTCTCTGTACTAGAGTACATCACTTCGGTGAAAGGAAAAATACAGAGAGGATTTAGATTTATACAAGATTCAATTCATTCAGACTTTTATAATTACTAGATCTATTTCAAATAAATTTATCAGTTGTTTAAACATCTAAGAAGCATTAGAAATTTGCTAATTGGAATTATAAAAGTTTTTTCAGAAATACACAGAACGATTTAGAAATAAATTAACCAGAACAATGTAGATCCTTTTTAACTTTTGAGGTGGACAAACACCCAAAGAATACCATTCCTCCCAACTGTCTCCTAGAAGTAGCCAATATTACTTGCTTCAGGACCCTCGAGCCTGTTCACTGAACCACTAGGACAAAGATATTATGTAGAAGCATGTAATAGTCTCTTTATATATTAGCAATCATAAATACTTGCATACAAAACACTCTCTGCAAACTCAACAGAATAAACTTGTAGTCCTTACACTAGCAACTCACTTTAGCTTTCCCCTCATCGAATCCTCTTGTGTGCTCAACTTTTCAGTTTCCAGCAAATCCACAAGGAAAAAACTAACTAGTGATCCTCCTGCTCATTCGATGGATATATCATTGCCTAGGTCTTTGGGTCAGTTTTATCATTTAATGAGCCACCTGCTCAGTTTCACCTTTCTTGGGGAACATGACCACATTTTTAGGGAAGTTGCCTCCTGCAACAGTTAGAAAGTGAGTGTAGATGCTGCCACTTGTCAATTTTCCTTCTACACCAGTTCATTCCTCCTAGTGGGTCAGTGAACACTCTTCAATAGTCTTCTTTGGATAGGTGTCTCCTATTTTAATTAAATAATAAAAATATTCGATTACACTCATCCTTGACCATCCTTGGTCAACAACATAAAACTTTACAATAACTTTTAAAATAATGTTTTTCCACAACATAAAATGTTTCAAGTTCTAGGTAGGTTACAAACACCCCCTCTTAAGTTCAACATTGTTCTCGATGTTGCTTAAGTATCATCTGAGTCTTCCTGGAACAAAATTGGATATGCTGCCCGCATATGACTCTCCAATTCCTAGGTGGCTTCATCTGGACTAAGGTGCTTCCATTGCACCTTTACTTGTCCAACGGTGTGATTCCGAAGTAAAATTTCTCTCCTGTCAAGGATACAATCCGATTCCACTTGAAAATCTCCTTCTGGTTCTACTTGTATATCATTCCAATCGATTACATGAGTAGCATCATGTACATACTTTTTCAAAATAGAAATATGAAATACATTATGTATTTTGAGATTAGGTGGCAAAGCTAACTGATAAGCCACTGGTCCAACTCTTGACAATAACTAAAATGGTCCACAATACCTGGGTTCTAATTTAGCACAACTTGTTGGCTTGGTTTTGCAACCAAGCTTAGTGCTATGGGCACCTGCTAACTAGTAGCAGCAGTTTCAATATTAAGCAAAGACAATAAACTAAATCAAAATCTAAACTAAACTAGCATGTACATATCATAATAAACTTTTGAATTCAAAAACAAGAACAAGAAAATAGAGAAAATAAATTTGTATTGATAATGGGGGCAAGCAGGTGCTTGCAATAGTAATACCTCCAAATGATGAAGATAGTTGAGAAGCTCCAAGGGTGAGCAGCTCCAAACTCCAAAGGGTCCTTTCTCCAAGGTAGCTACAATGGCCAAAAGCTCAAGGGATATTTTGGCAGCATGAGGATAGGAAGATGGATGGATGTGAAATGAGGAGTCCCTACCACCTTTTTATAGGTTTTGGTGGTGGGGAATACCATTGTGGTTTTGTGGAAACCAATGGTATTGACCAACATGGTTTAGGTACCTTTTTCCTCCTTTTTTCCTTTTTTGAATATTTTTATTATTTTTATTCCCTTTTTAATATTTTTAGGAATTTTGGACCCTTTTTGAGGGTTTTTTATGCTTTTTTAGGAAAAATACTCATTTTGAGTGGAAAAAGGGGTGTATTAAGGCCTTTTGGTGACCTTTTGTTGGCTTCAGAGGCTCAAATGGTGAAAAAGTGGACAAATGGGTCATGTGAATAGGGAAATGAGCTAGTGAGCACTTTTTGGGTGTTAACAGATTGCCCCCTGATGTGTGAGGGAAAGAGCTCATCGTATGGCCAATAGACATCATAGTTCTTTTGTCTTTTTTCTGGGGTTTGGGGAGGAGAAGAGACCGATTGGAGATTGGATCCACGACCCTTATAAGCTGCAAAAATAAACAATATTACATGGCCTCAATATGAATGAGGAATAATCTCTGATAATGGACGAGGCGGGCATACCCATGCTCGTATCAAGACATATATATAACAATTAGTCCCAAGAAGGGGGACCTGAGAAAATACATAAAAAATCTGCTGGTACATCATAATGGTCCAGAGGGGACATCATTTTGGGATGTACTCATGATCATATCATGATTGATCTCAATAATTGATACACTGGAATAACTGATGAACTGCTGAAACTGAAGGTGTCCAACATCTGTAGGGACTCAAAGAATGTGAGTCATCTCTGAGAATTAATGTAACTGTATACTCAAGGGAGTATGAAACTGGGGTACATCTGAATACTGTCGCCATGCGCAACCTGGATATCTATAGAAAAAGTGTAACTGGTTGTATCCATAGGTAGAATCTCAAATTTGGAGGAGTCAGATGGTATCCGAGGTCTTCGACTAATAACTGAACGAACCAATGCCCTGTGCGAGTCTCAACGATGCGATCAAGGTGTTGAAGTCGAGCATGTGAGAAACAACCATTTGGAGAGGCACTGAGGACTCTTCTCGAAATGATTCGTAGGCACTCATCATAAATGGTGATGAGTCCAAGACACAGGGACCTCTAGGTCTATCCTCTGGAATAAATTTGGTTGTCGTCGACAGAGGGAGACCAACAACTAACAAGGAAATGATGTTTCCTTGATAGGAGCGCGAGGTGTAGAACTAAAGTGTGGTAGTACTGATGGTAGGACTGACATACTTGTGGGGATGGGAAGTAACTGGGGTCATAATGGGAAGACTCAAACTTCCTTTGTTCAGAGCATGATGGCATGGTTGACCTGGCAGCATAAGGAACTGACTTGTAGGTGTGGGTATCATTGCTTTGAAGGACTAAAGGGTATGTTTGACTCTGGGGGGGTCAAGTTAATGGGTGCTGTCGAGGGATTCTCAGGGTGACATACTGCAGAATACTCTGAACAAAGGCGACCAAAATGGGGAAGCTTCCCTATGAGTAGACGTGATCTGTTGTGGCACCGAGAAGCACCATTGGGTCCTTCTTCGTAGTTTTAATGAGCTCCAAGAAGGGATAAAAGTGTGCTCTGAAATGGTACTGGCCTGTGGATTTGTGAGCCCAGGACTGTTCGTGCTCGTTGGTGCTTTCATTTTTAAGGAGTCTGAAAACGATAAGAAGACTTTGCAGTGGTTATGACTACTGTCCTGTTGGTTTTACGAGCCCAGGATGGTGATTGCTCGTGGTCGCTTTCATGTTTAGAGAGTCTGAAAGCGGTAAGTGGACTCCATTGGTGTTGTTTTTCGTAAGTTAGTCTCCAAGGCCTGAAAAAACATAAAATGATGCAAATGGAGAACTCTTCTAGCCGATGTGACTAGAGTATTCCTTTTTTGTAATTAGTCTACAAGGTCCGGAAAAGGGGTAAACTTATACCAGGTAGACGCCCTTTCAGATACTTTTAACGAGCATGAAAGGAAGCAAGGTTGCTCGGCGATCTTTTCATTGTTTTAGGAGTCAGAAAAGAGCTTAACAGAAACTCCCTAAGTGCCTTTTTCATAAAAGGGATTGCTCGGCCCGAAAAAGGGATAAAATCATATCGAACAACAAGGGATTGATGAGAGCGAGAAAAGGTCTCAAGCGTCATCATGTGTGCGGGATATTGGATCTGGTGACATAAAGATTGTAAACAATGGGCAATGGCCATTGTGGCACGCAAACCTAGGTAATGAGAGGGCATTTTGAAAAAATGGCCTATGTGGGCAGAAAATACAGTAAAAAATTAATCTTTTAAACGGATTGGCCGAATGAAAAAATTGGCATCGCGGGTTTTGACAGAACAGCCGCGATGGACCGCGTGGGTTTCTGTCGCACAGTCACGATGGGCAGCGTGGGATTTCGTCACACAGTCGCGATGTGCAGCGCGGAAAAGGTCTGCGAAGCCGCGATGTGCAGCGGGCTAATTGGCTGCGAAGCCGCGGTGAACCGCACGGAAAAGAGCCGCGCAGTCGCGATGAGCCGCATGACTGTTGGGCAAAAAGCTGCGAGGCGAAAGCCGTACATGGACGCCGAAAAATGAACCCGAAAATTGAAAATTTCGGGCTGTAAATGGCAATGAAATGGGCCAAGATCTAGAACAGCAATGGATCTGCTGTCTAGGGTGGCGAATCTATGAATTAAACTAACTAATACAATGAAAAACTAAGATCTAAAGCAAAAGTGAGATCTAGAAATTTGAAAGCAGCGGAGTCGCCAAAAATTGTTGGCTTGGTTTTGCAACCAAGCTTAGTGCTATGGGCACCTGCTAACTAGTAGCAGCAGTTTCAATATTAAGCAAAAACAATAAACTAAATCAAAATCTAAACTAAACTAGCATGTGCATATCATAATAAACTTTTGAATTAAAAAACAAGAACAAGAAAATAGAGAAAATAAATTTGTATTGATAATGGGGACAAGCAAGTGCTTGCAATAGTAATACCTCCAAATGATGAAGATAGTTGAGAAGCTCCAAGGGTGAGCAGCTCCAAACTCCAAAGGGTCCTTTCTCCAAGGTAGCTACAATGGCCAAAAGCTCAAGGGAGATTTTGGCAGCATGAGGATAGGAAGATGGATGGATGTGAAATGAGGAGCCCCTACCACCTTTTTATAGGTTTTGGTGGTGGGGAATACCATTGTGGTTTTGTGGAAACCAATGGTATTGACCAACATGGTTTAGGTACCTTTTCCCTCCTTTTTTCCTTTTTTGAATATTTTTATTATTTTTATTCCCTTTTTAATATTTTTGGGAATTTTGGACCCTTTTTGAGGATTTTTTATGCTTTTTTAGGAAAAATACTCATTTTGAGTGGAAAAAGGGGTGTATTAAGGCCTTTTGGTGACCTTTTGTTGGCTTCAGAGGCTCAAATGGTGAAAAAGTGGACAAATGGGTCATGTGAATAGGGAAATGAGCTAGTGAGCACTTTTTGGGTGTTAACACAACTCCCCAGCTTAAAAGAGTTTTTTCTGGGTTTTACCTTGACAAAGACATGCTCAGCTACTTCAAATTATTTCTGAGTTCTTTTAAGGTCAGCATGACTCTTCTGTCTGTCTTGTGCAATTTTCAGATTGCTTTGTACCTGTTTCACCGTTAGTTCCATTTCTTTCAACAACTCAAGTCCTAACATCAATCTGTCAATCAGATTACTCCATGAAATGTGAGTATTACACTTCCGACCATACAATATTTCAAAATGACTAAGTTTAGCTGAAGCTTTATAATGATTGTTATAAGAAAATTCAACTAAGTGTAGATATTCTTCCCACTTGTTTGGATGATCTCTAACATACATTCTTAACATATCCTCTAGAACCTGATTTACTCTTTCAGTTTGTCCATCCGTTTGCGGATGAAAAGATGCGTTGAAATTTAATTTAGTGTCCAAACCTTTAAACAATGACTTCCATAAATTATCAGTAAATTTAGAATCTCTATCAGAAATTATTACCTTAGGAATTCCATGCAAACGAAAAACTTGTTTCATAAACATATCAACAATATTAGCAGCTTTATAAGTAGTCTTGATAGGTATAAAGTGAGATGCCTTGCTAAGCTTATCTACTACTACCATCACATAATCATTTTGCTTTTGATTTTTAGGCAGTCTTGTTATAAAATCAATGCTGATAATTTCCCATTTCCAATCTGGAATTGGTAATGGCTGCAATAAACTAGCTGGGCGTTGATGCTCAGCCTTAACTTGCTGGCATTCAATACACCTAGCTATGTATTTAACCACCTCATTCTTCATGTTTGGCCAAAAATAATATTTTCTTAACATCGTTATCATCTTTTGGTAACTAGGATGTCCTAAATAAGGATTTTTATGTACTTCATTTAAAATCAACAATTTAATTTCTGGTACATTAGGTACATATAATCTATTTTTATACAGCATTAGACCTTTTTCATTCAAACTCGAACTTGTTTTTATATTTTTCAGATTTATTTTCTGCAACATTTTCTTGTAACTTCTGCTAATTTTTATCCATTTTTACCCCGTCTTCAAACTTAATTTCCAAATCTATTTTATAGCTTCTAACAATGGCTATAAAGTTTAGTTTTGCATTTCTGCTTAAGGCATCAACCACCTTGTTTTCTTTTCCTTTTATATGTTTGATCTCGAAATCATATTCATTAAGGAAAGATAACCACTTAGCTTGCCTTGCGTTCATATTTTGTTGATCTAACATATATTTTAGACCTTTGTTATCCGTCATTAATAAAAATATTCTACCGATTAGATGATGGCGCCACATTTTCAAAGCATGTATTACGACAACCAAATCTAAATCGTAGGTAGCATAATTCTTTTCATGTATTTTTAAATTTCTTGATTCATATGCTATTACGTGATCTTCTTGCGTTAAGACTCCACCCAAGCCTTCATTGCATGCATCGGTGCATACAACGAAGTCTTTGTTTGGATTTGCTATTTTTAAGATATGTGCGGTGGTTAATAATTCTTTTAACTTTTTAAAGATTTCTTCACATTTTACATCCCACACAAATCTTTTTCCCTTTTTCTGTAATGATGTTATAGGGTTTGCAATTCTCGAAAATCCTTCTATGAACTTTCGGTAATAGCCGGTAATTCCCATGAATGAGTGTACATCTGTTACATATTTAGGGATAGGCCATTAATTTATTGCTCTTATTTTATCCGGGTCAACTGAGATTCCATCCTTGGATATCACATGACCTAAATATTGTATCTTATCTTTAAAGAATTCACACTTGCTAAATTTAGCATATAATTATGTTCTCTTAATACTTGTAAAATTATCTACAAATGTTCATCATGTTCTTCCTTTGTTTTTGAATAAATTAGTATGTCATCAATGAAAAAAATAATGAATTTATCCAAATATCTATGTAATACATTATTCATTAAGCACATAAAAACTACTGGAGCGTTTGTTAGACCAAAAGGCATAACTACAAATTCATAATGCTCGTAACGGGTTCTAAATGCAGTTTTAAATATATCTTCGCCTTTAATTCTGACTTGATGATATCCAGATCTCAAGTCTTTCTTTGAGAATATCATTACTCTGTGTACTTGATCAAACAGATCATCTATGTGAGGCAATGGAGATCTATTTTTAATTGTCATTTTGTTTAACTGACGATAATATATACATAAGCGTAAGGTATCGTCTTTATTTTTAACGAATATGATAGGTGCTCCCCAAGGAGACACACTTGGTCTTATATAATTTTTATCTATTAACTCCTTTAACTGCAGTTTTAATTCATTAAGCTCTAGGATATTCATCCGGTAAGGATCTTTTGAGTTTGCTATAGCTGCAGGTACCAACTCAATAGTAAAATCCAATTCTCGTTTCGGAGGTAAACCTGGAATCTCTTCCGGGAATACATCTGAAAAGTCTTTTAAGATTAATATATCTTCAACTTTTAATTTATCTTCTTTATTCAAGTGTTCATCATTTATTACATGTACAGCAAAAACTTTACAACCCTTACGTACAACCTTTTTCATTTGTAATGCAGAAATCTGTCTAACAAAAACCTTCCTAGGTACTCCTTTCACTATGACTATTTCTCATTTTTCATCCAAGCATGTAAATGTCTTCTCAAAGAAAATCAAGACTACTCTATGCTTTTCCAGCCAGTCCATGCCTATTAAAACATCATATGACCCTAGAGATAACACATTTAGTTTTACTTGGGTCTTAAATTGATTCATAAATAGTTCACAATCTTTCACATAATTAACTACCTTTCTTTTGGTTCCTGTAGCGAACTGAACTAGTAAAAAGATTTTTCAAACTTTTCCAAATGCAATTTACAACTTTATACTATACTAGGTTACACATAACATAAACTAGCACCTGGGTCAATTAAAATAGATATTGGTTTATTCTTGATCATACCTTCTATTTTGACCATTGATGTCTGGTGATCAACCTGTCGATTCTCCAAGGTTGCATTAATTATGGGCATCTCATTCGCTAAGTCACCAACTGTTGCCTCTTCCTGTACTGTATGCACATTGTTAAAGTTTCTTTTTCTGTTGGGACAGTCCTTTTCATAATGTGGTCCCTGACAATCCCAACATTTAATTGGTTCTCTTTGTTCATTATTTTTAACATAATTGTTAGGTATGTCTATGTTTCTTGCTGCTGTAAAATTCTGCTGTGCATTGCTTTTAAAATTTTTTCCCTCATAATTTCTGTTAGGATAATTTCAAGAATTATTATTTCCAACATTTCTATGAAATTTAAAACTTTTTCTTCTTTGTTTGATATTACTTGGTCTTTTAACCTTCCAGTTAGGTACACTTTCCCTTCTATTTCTGCTTTGTTCAAAACAGAAATTTGCCTTCCTCATAGCTTCCTCAAGAGTATTAGGGTTATCATATTCAATTTTGTCCTTGATGTTAAAAGGTAAGCAACTTAGAAATATCTGTATCTTAGGATTTTCATCTATGATATAAGGTATATATCTTAGTAGACTTAAGAATTTACTGCTTAGTTCTTTCATGTTCATGGAATCTAGTTTTAAATCATAGAATTCTTTAGCCTTTTCTTCATAGTATTGTTCAGACAAAAATTTCCTTTTAAAGTATCTCTTAAAAGTAATCCAAGTTATATTCTTTTCTTTAATGTTTTTCACCCTTTTTATATCCTGTCACCATATACCAGCCTTCCCAGTTAGATTGTAAATAGCTATTTTAGCTTTCAGCCTATCTGAGCAATTATAGATTTGGAAGTATTTCTTCATCCTAGACAACCATGCTTCAACTTCTTCTCCTTTTTATATCTCACCCTTAAACATTGGGGGTTTTATCTTTTTAAACTCTCATGAGATTTCTTCATAGGGTTTGTATTTCTCCTTTTTAGGGCTGCAGTCACTATCACTGCTATAACTGGAATACTTATGTTTCTTTCTGTATGATTTACCATTAGTTTTCGAGGATGATTTACTTTCATTATCAGAGAATTTAAACTTTTTGACTTTACATTTGTAAGACATAGTTTCAGATTCAGATTCAGTTTCTCTTCTTCTATCCCTTCCTTCACTATGTAATTTATCTAACAACACTTGATTTAGTTCTTCCTATGCTTTTAAGATTCTTTCATTATCTTCTTTAACATTCTACAATTCAGCCTTTAAATCTTTAACAGTTCGAAGTAGTTCAGATGAATGATCATTTAATTCCACATATATATTATCTTCATTAAAATTTTCATGTTCATGATTATTATGATGGGATCTATCCCTGGCATATGCCTCTACTCCCTCCATAACCTGCAAAATAAATATTGAATGTTCTATACAGAAACAATTTTAAAACAAAGTCAGTAAATTTTTTTTTTGTCTGTTTTAATTTGAATGCACGAGTTGAGCCACTTTCAGGCCTAGTGTTTGAACTTGCGCTCTGATAACACATGTAACAACTCCAAATTTCATAAAAATTTAAAATTTTCGTATAAAGTATAATTATCTAAACATTCTAAATATATGCTTAAATTCTACTCTTTATTTGAATATCTGCTTGAATGTGTGCATGTATTCAAAG
The DNA here is from genome assembly GCA_027924585.1 of Larix kaempferi. Classification (NCBI taxonomy): domain Eukaryota; kingdom Viridiplantae; phylum Streptophyta; class Pinopsida; order Pinales; family Pinaceae; genus Larix; species Larix kaempferi. Next base: position 8,066,535 of record BSBM01001166.1, on the reverse strand, counting down.
GCATTATTTTATGAAGTGTGATTTCAACTTGTTTATCTTCAAGTTACAAGGTCATCGTTTCTTATTTCTTACGTATTTTTTATCATGGATTATGTGACAGTTAATCTCTTACTGCACTTACATCGACATTCAGTTTGTCAGATATAAACATTATGCGTCTTAAAGCTATTGTCTATCTTTTATAATTATTATTGTTGTAATGCTTAGATAGTTCTTTTTGATGAAGGATGTACTTTTAGAGCGGTCTTGTTAAGTTAAAATGAAAACATATAAAGCCCCAAGTTAAATTCATGGCTTCATACTAGGAAGATGGTTATTCTAGCATTGGGGAACGGAGGTGTTGATCCAAGGTTCTAAGGCATGAACCAAGCTATAGGTTAAGAGCGTCATATCTATGACTGAGAAGAATATCACTCAAAAGTTAAAATGGAAAACAAAACTATAGAGAAGAGGTTGTAAGAATTCAAAATGTAATGGTTGGCAGTTGTAGAATTAAATGAGACCACGCAAAGTTTTCCATCTCGTCTCCTTGAGGGTTGAACCCTAAACCCTGCCTTTGAAAGGTTGTAACAAAATTCATTTGGTTCATTTTCACTTTGGAGAGCCCAGCTCTCGACCCTCGGTAGCCATGTCTATGGGGAGTTTCTCCACACAGGAGATAACTGTTAGTCGGTTCATGGAAAAACCTTCCAGGCACAGAAAAGCTCGTGGTCTTGGAAATATGTTCGCAGAGGTAACAAATTGACTTTTATCTCTCTGGTTACATTTAAGCATTTTATTTAAAATAATACAGTATGTATAAATTTATAACGCATTGTTTTTCTTTTGTAATGACAGGGTCACTAGTACATGAATGCATTTTTCCCACGAAACTTCATTTCTTTTGCAACACTTGTTCGTCGCTACAGCGACGTACATGAATCCACTTTTTCGTCGCACAAGTTTTGTCACTGTAGCGACTCCTTAAAATGTTCATCGCTATAGCAATAGGAAAGAGACGACATGTGGCGTATGTGGAAATCATTTAAAAAACCAAATAGTGTCGCTATAGCAACAATATGCCATCGCTATTGCAACGCCAAACACATCATGTTGTGTCTCTATAGAGATAGAGTCACTTGTTTAAAAAACAAATAGTGTCTTTGAAGTGACGCTAAGCCATCGTTGTAGCAACCATAAGCCGTCGCTATAGAGACTATAATCTGTCGCTATAGCGACACAACGCCGTCGCTATAGCGCCACAAGGCTGTCACTATAGCGACACAACGACGTCGCTATAGCGATGAATGTACTTATTTAAAAAATTATAATCGTGTCGCTCTAGCGACAACTTATAGTGTTAATTCAGTGACGAGCGGTTGTCGCTATAGAGATGACCGCTTGGGGGACTTTCTGTCACTTGTATAGCAAGACCGTCAGAAATTCCCCTAAGTGTTCGTCGCTATAGCGGAGAATATTTCAAGAACATTCCGACGGACTTTCTATTCAAGCAACGGATTGTTCCATCGCTTGTATAGCAAGTCCGTCGGAAATCTATATGAGTGGGCGTCGTCGGAGCAATAGATCCTTTTTTTTTTAAATCATCGAGTCGCAAAGAGTTTTTCTTACTAGTTGCATCCCAAGATGCTGTGACCATTTGTTGGCGATAAGATTCCATTATTTGCAGACATGAAACAGTATCGTCATGGACTCTAACCTGAAAATTTGGAAAAAACATAAGGATAAAAATTCTCAAATTCATGACATAAGTTATATACTTACTCAGATTTCAAGGTCGAGACTCAAAATGGATTTTAATAAATGGTCGAATAATAGCCATATGAACATTTAGTATGAAATTTGTAATGGACTAACAAAATAACTAATGCGAGAAAAAAATTACACAAGTTTCCTCAATGGCTATCATTTGACACATTTTTCAAGAATAAAAAATTAATATATAAGAAACATCTCCGTCTTGACTAAAAATGAGACTCTATGCACAAATCTAATAAAAGCTACAGTCATACATAAATCAATATGAAATAATATCTCACTAGGATGTTTACTTCTAACAACCAAGGAAATATATTCCTTGTTTGATATACATAAAAGATTCAAAAGGCAGTCTTCTATAAAATTGATCAGTTCTTAAATTATTTCTTGGAGTGAGGATCCCCACTGAATTTAGTGGTAAACTTACGATGGATAGGTTTAAGCTTTTGTTGTAATGGTGCACATTTTTATTCTCTAATTTCTATCTATAATTCTATTGTCATCTTATGTGCTTTTCCTTATGACTTATCAATTTTGATTCCTCAAATATTACTGTGTAAAAGTACAAAAAATTCTTGTAAAAATGTGTACCCTGTTACAACCGAAATTGTATGAGGTTTCACATTGGTATTTTCAGCTCGTACCTTGCAGCATCTTGATGGACTTGGGGATCTACATTTTCATGTAGATTAGTTTCTTTTTTAGGATGGATATCTGATAAAAATATTTGATGGATGATGGTCATTCATTAGGGGAGTTTTGAGGTTAAAAATGGGCCTCAAAACAAATAATGTACCATAAAAATTCACTTTATAAGAACCAATAGGATTCAAGATGATGATGTCAACCATAAGGGTAAAATTTATAAAACAAATTGAAGGGAAAAAGAGAAAACTACTTTTTCTTATCGTATTTTTGACATATCTCCTTAACAGTTTACCCGAATTTCAATTTTGGGCACTCGTTGGATGCGTATTTTAATTCCCCATCCAAATTGAAGGGAAAAATTTGATACTTCTGAGGCACCCACGACATGAAAAAATGAAAATTTTCATGTTTTTGACATATTAAATTTTTATTTTTTTTATTTTTGACATATTAAAATATGTTTTTTTATTGAAATTTTCATTTTTTCATGTTGTGGGTGCCTCAGAAGTATGCAGTGTGGGTATGGGTTGGATGCAGAATTAAAATACGCATCCAACGAGTGCCCAAAATTGAAATTTGGGTAAATGGTTAAGGAGATATGTCAAAACTACGATAAGAAAATGTAGTTTTTCTTTTTCCTCTCTAAAATTTAGAACTCTTATTTTATTATTATAACTCTTATTTTATTATTTCCCTTAGGAGGCCCATTTAAGACCTCAAAACTCCCCTAATTAGTATGTATGATGGATTGTCAGGTTGATGGTCTTTCTATGGTTGAATGCTTCATATGGATGCTTGCTAGTGACTATATGTAATGATGTTGTATTGTTGGTGTCACTAGGAAGGGGGTGTCTACATGGTCCCTTTCGGTTGAATGTGTGGTGGGGACATACTTGATGCTAAATGGATTTAACACCTATCTCATGTTCCCTTTCCTTTGGTTTTGATATGTTGTGGTAGTGCGCTCTTCCTTGATGGGGTTTCACCTAGCATGCTTTTATTCATATGTTAGAATTGGTACTTATGAAAATGAATAAGCTTTTGCATGAGCATTAGAGTAGGTCGATGTGCTTCTAGACTTGATGGTTTGGAAAGATATGAGGTGGTGTTTGGTTTTGTTATGTGTATTTTCATAATTAACAAGTATATTCCAAATATTCTAATGTTCTCATGTACTCCTAAGAGGAGCACATGTCCCACACTTGGAGCAAGATGTTACCCCCCATTTATGCATGGGTGTCCACAGTTCGCTTGTGATTTTGTCACATTTTCAACAGGGTTAAATCTTAGTGGGGTCAGCCTATACACTAAGGGCCATAGAATTTTTGGGCATTGTTGAAGGTTTTGGGATGCTTGTTTGAGGGAATAAATACAGTAGAAATGAGCTCCATACAAGATTTTATAGACAAGTATGGGAAAAAATTGTGCCAAACCCAATGCAAAATCATTTTATCTTCCATATTGTAGCATCACAGCCAGCATGGGGACATTTTTTAGTAGCTTCGAAACAGTGTGTTATTGGAAGAGTTTGGAAACTAGTTGGTGAATGCAAAACATGGTGTGGATGTATGAGGGTTCTTGATTATGTGACCATCTTATTGAGGGAATTTTCTTGAAATTTTGATTACTGCACAAATACCTCAAATTGTCTAGCAGAGCAACATGAATGTGAAGTATTTGGAATGCTTTGGATAAGTGTTTTGGTTTGCTGAGACTAGTAATGATTCCTTCAAATAATGCCATGAGCACTCAATAGAGAAAAGGGCCACCTTGAACACTAATGTAGAAAATATGAGACCCAAAACATCAAAATTCAACACTGGAACTAAAAGGAAAGGACTAAGTAAGAACCCAAATCTGATTTTAAGGGTGCTTGTAACCACCTAGCATCTACGTGTGCACATCTTCATGTGAGATCCACCTATGAGTAGGGTTTTTGAGTAGGTCATACTCTAAGGCCTTAATTGTGGGCACATTTAACCAATATTGCATCTACCCTTTGGATGGTTCTTGCAACTTCTTTTATGCTTGTCTTTTGAAGTTCATTCCTCATTTGAATAACATTGCATGATAAGGGTTTGTTGAAATATAGTTAATGAGAGTGACGGACATGTGCAACCCTGATTCATCATTTAGACCAGTGGAAGTTTAGACCTACTCCAGATTGGTGGTGGAAGCCCTGAAGGAAACATACAATATAGCCACAGTCACATAAAATGGAACAACAAAACACTTCCAGGTGCACTGCAAAGACAAAGCATATGTTTATCCCTACAAACAGTCTTCCATATGAATCCTGCTATATAATCAATGATGAGTGAAGATACTTATGTTTGGTACAGCTAGATAGGACACTAATTTAGGGTTTCAGAGACTACTAAATTAGATTTTTTTTTTTATCTTAGATGTATTTACCGAAAGACATGGCATATCCTTGACATTAATGGATGACGATTGCTGATCTAATGTTGATCAGTCCTCTCCTGGATACTATCTTGCTGCAGACCGAGGGTATTTTTATACGACCATATGTATAGGGTGTTATATCATTACCTTTTCTAAATAGAGTAAGGATGATATTAGTTTTGCATGAGAAGGGTATGTTGTCAGAGCAATGTTATGTTTTGCATTATCACGAAACACTATTGAAGACGATTTAGAAATGGTAAGGAACAAAATGTGTAAGGTATGCTAGTCTAGCAGTACATGGACTTGAAGATGAAGATCCTAGCAAAATTTGTGAAGTAAAATTATAATCATATGAGTAATATAATCTCAACAATGGAATCCATTGTGAAAATTGAGACCCTCGTTATCAACAACAAGATTCACAGGATCAACATGGACTATGGAATTGATGGTTCAAGCATTATACAGATCCATATAGATCTGAAAAACTTGAAGCCTACAGTATCAAGTGACTTTGGGACCACTCCTAGAGAATCTTCTAGAAGGAAACACTATGTTCTGTGAAAGGAGGAAAATATGGAAAAATTGGATACTCACCATAAAGTAGGAAGACTACCTTCATCTAGAAAAACTAGTATTCCAAACTTTGATCTTTCAACACCTGATATAGTTCATCTTTCATTTTCACCAACCTTTCATAACATGATACATAAGTGTCTATATTAACCGTAGTTTATGAAACATAAATCCATCCATTTCCTTCATCACTTGATAAATTTATACTTATTTTACTTTTTTCCCATGGTTTATCTTATTTTGGATAGTTTTTAACTTTTATTACTAATGTCCTCTAATATTTATAAACAAACCAAGATGTTTTTATTTGGGTGGATATTGACTCTTCATGTTGAAGTTGCCTATGTGGATTGCAAAAGAATAGGAACATAGTTTTGATGGCAAAGTTACCAGAATCAACCCTAGGCATACTCCCACCTGCACTTTGTTAGCCCCCATGTAGCATGGGTGTCCACTTGTAATTTTTATCTCAATATTCAACTGTGGGTGACGTTTTATTGGAGATTTGATTCCCTAGATGTTTTGATTATACCTCAACATGTGACCTTCATGATATGGATGTAGCTATGGGATGTGGGTTATTCATGAGGTTTTGGTATATTATTCTATGGATGACTATTGACTGAATTACATGATGGATATGGTAATTCTAACTTATGGTTTGATGATAATATGGTCTTTCTGCTTGGCATCTTCTTATGGTTGACTTGATTTCACATCCCTTATGCATGATCATGGATTTCTTGTTGAGGTGATTAGGCATACATTTTGTGGAATATGACACCTTATTAGCATTTGAAGGCATTAGTCTGCCCTCAGCCCCCTATAACATACACTAGGGGAGCTTCTCCTTGGATATATGTAGGGATATATGTGATATTTGAAAGCTTGATGTGAGTTTATCGACAACAGTCTCGTGCTTGATGATTGTCCTAGTGGAATCTACAGTAATCTAAAAAAGGCATGCACATTGAGGTTTCTAGAGGTAGTTTTCAGCACAAGAAGGAGCAAAGCATAAGAATACTTGCAGCAAATCAGAAGGTCATTTCCATCAATAGGCCATTGTCCTGTAGTTGTAGATTTTTTCAATCAATTTTTTGTCCAATGGCATCATGAACAATAGGCATCATTCCAACCTTAAAGATGATATCTAGGTGCGGGTAGGACATTATTATCAAGGACAGTTCCTCTTTGATAAACATGACACTGTTTGATTTGAAACTTATAATGACGCCATCTTTAATGTGAAGAAAATGATCTGGAAAATGCTGACAAGCTACGACTTCAACAGAAACAAAAACAGGCTTAGAAATTGAAAAAGAAAGGATGGAAGCCTCATTGGTTCAAAAGGGGCACCTACCAAAAATCTTATAAGTAAAGAAAATTCTTGTTGGGAAGGTTTTTTGGACATATTTGAACCAGGATATTTATACCTGTATGGTAAAGAAAGAAATATATCATTTGAAAGATACTTCTCAGTAGGATGACAAGCAAATCATAGCATAGAAATTTTTCAGTGATCACTTGACAGCCAATAAAGGGATTTTTGTGCAAGCCTGTAGAAGCCATTATCCCTAGATCAACATGCATACTCAGACTCCAAGGAATTGTTCTTAATCTTCAGAATTGAATGGATATTGTTTACCTTTTGTAAAGACCTAGCATAATGAATGAAACAACCATATGTGCAAATATTTTAGGCTTTGTGTCAGCATAAATAATGGGTAGTGGTAGTATAGGGTCATTCTAGGTAGATTTCAGAACATTCCTCCATCATATAATCACCCATAAATATGTAGTATAAGCAACAAAAAAATGGTGGCAAGAAATTTGGTTTTTAAACTTGCTTTGAGGTCTGAAAACTAAATCGGGACACTTGAAGCCATTGGACATTGGAAGGTTGATGCATTTTTGGATATGTTATCAGTCACATGGGTGCAAAACTTGGAGCTCGCAGCATGGAAACTCCAAAAAAGTGTTTTGCAATGGTACAACACCCCAGTGCATTCCGGCAATAGGTGTGTGCCCAACATATGTGAAGGGTTTGAGGCTATGTTCCAAACAATTACAAACAAAATATGTGAAGTCTGCTCATGTATATACCATGTAAGGGTGAATATATCAAAATGGCATTGATGATAATTGAGTGCAATACATATGTGAAAAAAAATACATAATCAATAAAGCTTTAAATGGCCTCTAGAATCCAAAACACAATGTGCTACAAGCCCACAAGGTACTAGCCTACTACATATCATTGATCAACATGATCAATCACAAAACCTATCCTTACTATTGGAAATAGGATCCTTGGCATGAGCTATAGGACCATCCTATGGCATGAGCTATAGGACCATCTGAACATAGAGTATTTCCTACAAACATTATGTTTTGCACATAGACACCCTAAATTTCATGTGAAGGATAGTATCTACCATTATCATGAGATTTTCCCTCTTGCATTGTGATATTACCATTGCTCCAAAATAATATATTTTTTCCATGCAAGCCGTGAAGAGAACTCTCTTCAAAGCATTCATCTTTAGATTCATCAATTATAATCATTCATCTAGATAATTCTTTTGTACTCTCAAATTGAATCCCCTGACAGGCATTGCAAATAGTACCAATACCACAATCAACATTACCAGGAGTACTAATAGCTTGTAACTCAGAATATGGAGTGGCGATAGACACCATGAATATTTAAAGTTGAAGGCTCCGATATGGTATCAAAAGTGTCAACCATCTAATATACAATCATGGATTGTATCCTTTGAAATCTAAACATATTGCATTGCCTTTAGGAAACCTTTACATTAAAAGGCTCCCCTCATGATAGGCATACCTTCTGGAGTCTAGACACAGAACTCTACCTTTCTCATTGTAATTAGGAAGATCTGTGAGATTTGAAGTCTTCTTGTCACCTTGATTTGGTGAGAATGGCATGCCTAGAAACCAAGGTATTGTCTTCAGAGTAAACACCAAGATAGTAACATAATTAGAATGTTTCCAGAAATACAACCTTCCAATATGAAGTACATTTGACTTAAATTATTTACCAAATATTTACTTAGTTTAGATTCCTGATGTAGTCAAATTACTACAATGTGGTATTGTGCACTATAACTCTTTTGAAGGTGAATATTTCCAATTCTAGTAAAAAGCTGAAGCCAACTTCCACTAACATATTGATACGGTAGCGCCAGAATCCATGTTTACATTTTTTATGGTAGATCCAAATTAGGTAGAAATGTACCTAAATAGAGACTATACATAAACCAATTTAGGTAGGGACAGAGACTAATGTCTAGTGTGTATGAGTTATATTATATCATAGGAAATGAAAATTGATTTATTAGAAAAGGAAACCCAAACTACAACTTCTTACATCTTGGTTCTATCACCAACCAAATATTTGGGCTGAACTGAGAGTAATATAAATAAACGGGAAATGAAAAAGAAAGTGAATGGAAATAAATGTGCTAAAATGTTGAACAACATGACAATGAAATCCCAAGATCTAAAATGGATGGAAAACATACTTGAATACATTCCACTAACTGTTGATGTAAGTACAAGTGCTAAAGTAGTATAAGGAAATGGGAAATGAACAAGAAAGAGAATCAAATTCCAAGGGCTCAAATGTTTCTCAATAAGACATCGAATGAAATCTTAGGCTCCAAAATGGATGATAAAAACGTTAAAATATGTTCCACAAAATGTTGCTCCAAGTACAAGTGCAAACTTACTACCAAGCAAGAAACTATTGAATTAGACTGTGAAAACTCATAAAAATTTGGAAATGAAACATGATGCTGAAACACTTCAAATATTCATTAAGTGAACTATGAATGAATCATTATAGAAAAAAAAACCATGTTAGTCACTCAATGATAATTTTAGTGTCCAAAAGGGTTTGAATCTCTTCTTATTTTGTTTCAAATGTTATATTACAATGTCCATGCAATATCATTGGAGGAAAGGTTATCTATTTTGTTTCCTTGGCAAACTTTGAGGGTTTTCCCACTATTCGAATAATCTATCGAGTTTCCCCCTTTTCAAATTTTGAGCAAAATTTGTAGAAACCTAAGGATTGGTAAAAAAACCCATCACTTTCTAACTCTCTCCTTGTCCCTTTTGGATTAGTGCCTTGTTATGGATTTTTTTCATTTACCCCATTAACCCATAGAATAGCAATTTGGTTCTTGAATACTTGCTTTTATGACCTAATTTTCTATAATCGACATTAGAAGAGTCACCAAGTTTTGATAAAGCTTTATCTATGTGTGCACTGTGTAGGTAATAATCTCAATGTTTTTCAAAAGACTCAAATGCAGATTATGTCAAGCCAGAAATGGGAAAATCTTTTATTATGGAGTATCTAAAGCAGGAACACTTTTCGATTTCCACACATAGGAAATAGGGATAAGGGCATGCTTGCAAAGGGTCAAGAAACTGTTGACATAGATGAACGCACAGAAAGGCTGAGAAAGGGATTGGCCTTGCTTAAGAGTGCATAGCCTTCTCATTAGGATCATCCTCGTTATGATGCAGATATTGCAGTTGTTCTTTCTGAAATGCACCATTTCAAGGAGGGTTGGTTATTTCTATATGAGAAAATGAAACTTTACAAAGAATTTATAACTTGTTATATGCAAATTCAGAATACGAAGGATTGATTGCTTGTTGCAAGAGGCTAGGTGATTCAAGCAAGGGTGGAGATCCATCTCTTCAGGCTGAAGTGCTTAAGTACTTTGGAGAGCTTGATGAAGATTGTTCAAAAGAAGTTAAAGAAGTACTGGTGTACATTGAAAGGGATGATATCTTGCCACCTATTATTGTTTTGCAAATTCTTGCCAAGAATCCATATCTCACACTTTCTGTTGTTAAGGATTATGTTGGATGCTGACACTAGAGTTGTATTGCCATGTTTTTGTGCAATGTAACATGGATAGGGTTTTCAAACCCTAAGAATGCTATCACCTCAACTTCTATTTTATCTAAACTTAACTCTTCCAGAGATTTGCCCCATTGTGTTTGGAAATATCAATCCAAATCCATCCTTCACTAGTTTCTTTATAGAACCCATTTACAATTCCATGCTAATTGGAGTTTTTCTATTAATGTGACCATAGACAAAATATTGTGCTATGGATTCTTTAAACTTCCCTATGTCACCTCTCTTTCACATTTGTGAAGACCTGTGATCACTAAGGTTATTGATATCTTGTTCTAACATTAAGGCCATTTCCCTAGTAGAACACATGGAGAGCGAAGCTAACACTTAACATAATTTTGGATGTCAACACTAGAGGAGACCTCCAATTGCAATGATATATATAATAAGGAGATATTCCTTCTCATACCATCAATATCACACTCTTTTATTTGTACATGAAGTTTTGTTTTTATGATCTAAGTTTTGGGTTTACCGGATCACTAAGGCAGCCACAGGCATGAGATTTTGGGAGATTTATGAAGTTTTATTTTTGGGCATAAGTTTGGATTCTACAGTAGTACATTATCAACAGTAGTACAATCTGATCTATATCTCTATTTCTCTAGCAGCAGACAATGTACTATCCTCTGAAGCTCAAGGTTTGTACTACGCTTATTATGCTACAATGATGTCATTGATGTGTTGGCATACCGTGATATGATGATTGCACAATGATGTGCTCAATAAGGTCTACACACTGATATACTTGTCAGTGATATGATGACATACAATGATGTATGCAAAAATACCCTAATTCAACTTGTTGCTAAACTTTCTAAAGCAGAAAAGTATGTGAGATAATTGGGAACCCCAAATAAAAGGCCTCACAAAGGGAAATTCCAAGTAATTTTTAGAAAGTGACAAATTAGGTAAAAAATAGGGCATCTTGTTCTAACACTAAGGTCACTAGCATAGTAGAAGACAAGGAGAGTGGACCTAACACTTAACATGATATGTTGGATGTTGGCACTAGAGTTGTGTTTCCATGTTTTTGTGCAATGTAACATGGATAGGGTTTTCAAACCCTAAGAATGCTATCACCTCAACTTCTATTTTATCTAAACTTAACTTTTATCTAAGGATGGTGTGCAATATAATGTGGAAATAATTAAAGCGTTGATGCATAACGGGAGTTGTAATATACTTACAAATATGTGGAATATTTTGAGCACAAAATGATTCTAGCCTCTAAGTCCAATTGGCATCGAGAAAGTGATTTGCAATAACCTTGGAGTGTTGAAAAAAGAATATGAAAAAAATAAATATACCTAATTATGATTCTTAATTGATTGTTTTGGAGTGCTACTTATTGAATACTATAAAATATACATAAAATGATGAAGTAAATAATATAAATAAAATGAAAAAGCAAAGTAGTTACATAACCCGCCCCTTGAATGGCATAGAAGACAGAATCCTATCAAATGCACTTTGCATATAAATTGTGACCAAGATCGAATACTCTCTAGCACTGTAAATGTATCTAACCTGAGACACATCCACCACAAAATTATCTTCATATCATACTTTCATGTCACCATTTAGGACTTTCACAAAATTCATGTTAATATAATTAAATATTCGAGAATATTTTTCTTTACAACTAGCTAGAGTAATTATATCTAATGAATGATATCTAGAGTTAGCAATGCAGAAACCATACCTCAATATCCTACAATATCCTTCAAGTCCAGCATGTCCCAAAAACAATGAGCTACAATAACCATGTAAGTACTAAAAAAAATAACAGTAATAACAGTAGCAATATATATTAGAAGTGAACCAATTATAAACTCAACATCATATGTTGGGGCAGACCTCCCTTATCCTTAGACTTCAACCTCTTAGTGTAGGTTAGTTTCATGCGACTCAACTAGACCAACATACATGTGAAAGGAGAGAACCCTGAACTAGAAAAGACCCTAAAATAGATCATCCAACCCTCACAAATAAAAAATAGTAGCAGCACAACAATACGACCAACACACACAAAAAAATGACAACAAAGTACTCCAAAAAATTCATATAAGGTAACGTTGTGGTGGATCGCACCTAAGGAGGTCTATTAAGGTCAATGCAAGGGTGGAAAACAATGCTAAGGGGTCACGCTGGTCATCAACAAGCTGGACGTCAACAATTAAGGGTTGTATAGCTCAACGCTACCATGCAAGGGTCAATCACGAGTCACCACAAGGCTAAACATCACATACAAGTAAACATGCAAGTCAATGTATCATAATAAGGAAACACAATGTCATACTAGGCTCATGCACATCAAGTCATTTTCAAGGTAGGTTACCTGACCTTCTCAAATGCATGTGGTCATATGTCTCATGTGTCTCATGCAATGAGAGGAAGATCATAATCATCATCCTAGGATAAGGAAGGTCATGTGGTCATCTCATCTTCCTCAAGTTAACTCAACAAGGGGTGGCCAACTCCTTGACGATAACCATAGTCCTCAGAAGATGTCACACATATTAAAAAATAAGCTTATATGCAACAAAGTTAACAAACATTTCGCATATAAATTTCAAAAAGCACAAACATAGTTATATTCAATTGTTCTAATCATCATAGTACTATCAAACATAGAGCTACATAAATCATTAAAGTATTGAAAACAAAAATAGTAATAGCAGTAAACCAACTATAAACGATATGGTCATCTCATATTACTCAGGTTAACTTAGGAAGGGGTGGCTAGTCCCTTGAGGATAACCATAGTCATCTAAAGATGTCACACATATTCAGAAATATGATCTGAGCAATAACATACACATGTGAGACCTCAATTCTAAAATATCACCATGCACCGACTAGATCAAGAAACTTGTAACAAAACTAAAAATAGTTCATGCCTTCACTCAGTCAAATACAAATCTTAAATTTTTAAAACTACAAATCTTCGGTGTCTTGACCCGTTGTAGTTGTTGTGCCCTCTTTTTCCATTGATTGTGTGGATATGCACCCCCATACCATACTTCTGGTATGTCAATTAGCAGGGGGTGGAGGTGGATGGACAGGGGCATCATCTACAAAAACCAAGACAGTTATATAGATATAAATGTGAAGTTATTATTGAGATATGTATTTCATTAGTTCCAATATCATTACAATGATCTTTACCTGCTGGATGAATAGCTGAGTCAACTGGAGTGTTCATCGGTTTTGCCATTTGTTCCTCTCCCGACTGAGCATGAGAAGGTACATGCTTTGCCATTCATAGAAAAATATTAATTAGAAAACGTCATCAATTATGTATTGAAAATCATATTGAATACATTTGTTTTATAGCATACATACCTAAATGGCTAGGTAGCTCCTCACCATTGCGTGGTACCGGTTCGGTACCGCTACCCTCGCTGCTTCTAGTGGTCTCACCCTGAAAACAAAAAAAGACATTCATTTTTCGATGTAATCATTCATGAATAGATTATGAAAGTACATTTTAATGACATCCTTATTGATTTTATTTACCTCTGCGTGAATCAATGGGGAAATTGGGGTTTTCCCCAATCTTTTTCGATGTTCCAACACATGCTGAAAACCGTACTTGAAGCCGAGCTTCAGGTCTTCTTCAGTGGCTTCCTCTTGAAAAGCATTTCCCTGCAATGCATAACACCATGCAAAGTGCTTGTGATAAATCAATTAATTGTTCGCTACAGTTAGAAAAATCAATTAATTGTTCAATTAATTGTTGGCTACAAATAATGATCATTTGATTCTTACAATTCGTTCCCTTAGCTTCCAATATCCACCCTGGCCCAGTTTGTGCTGCCCATGTTTTTCCAATCTTGCCTTTGTTTCTTTAGATGTGTCGGGGAGCCTATGAAAGGTTGCAAATATGTTAGATATCTCAACTTAAATATATTTACAAGTTTTAAAAAAATGAACATTGTTCATTGAAAATATGATATGTGCCATACCTTCTTGAACTGATTGGTCTAGTCTTTCCTTGTTTTCTCAATTCCTTCTCCTTTGCATCCTCGATGAGCACCTTCCACTCCTTCTCTGGAACCATCGAAGGACGCTCATACTTGTGGTTAATTTGCAGATTGTCCCTATAATATACCCTGACATATTTCAAATTTAACCCAGCTGCTGCAGTGACACCTTTTTTGTTGAAGATTTCACCAAACAAGCTGACCATGTGGTTCATCAAATCATCTTTCAATTTGTCATTTTGGGCATTCCACCGTGTACGAATGGTGGGCCCAAAAATATCCAATGCCTTATCATGCAGGTTCTTATAAAAAACATTATTTCTTGCAAAAAACATATGATCATTAATTAAAACTAATTTGAGTTATGTGGCTTTGAATTACAAGGAAAAAAAACACATAATAAATTAAATAATACCTGCAATATTCGGTATCTTTATTGGAACACAATCATCGTTCACCAAGAAGCTAACGGGCAATGATCCCTTTCTAACCACACGTATTGCACCAGGATAGAAACTATCACATTCGATGCCACTTTCCTCTCTATCATCCTATGTAGTAGTGGTGGTTGAAGGGCCATGTTGACCTCCAACATCCATTGACGTCGTGGTATCTAAAGTGCATTGCTATATAGGAGAGGAAAATAGCCTCATTGGTACGTAGATTGACGATGTGTTGAACCATCGCTACTACCAATACCGACCTCTACAATCTGTTCTTGATACACAGGTTTTGGCTCCAAAAAATTATAAAGAATAAAACTTCAATTGATTAGAACATATCAAAAAAAGAGAACTAAAATAACATAAATGAATATATGTAGTTCGTAAAATATTTCAAAAATGCCACTTACCCTATATATTTTTTTTTATCTTTGTCCTCAATTCATCAATTTGTGCTTGTATTTCTTCAGTCATTGGTTCGATTAAAATCAGACCAAGAAGGTCTCGATTGCACTTTTTCAAATCCTTTTTCACAGTATCCATTGTGTCGGTTGAATAATCTATCTCTTCCTCATTGACCACATCATCACCTTGATGTGGTGTTCTCTACAAACGTCAATAAAAAAATCACGTAGAAAATATGTAATGCATATAATAACAAAAATAAGTACTATAATCATTTTTAGGTACTATGACGCTATCATTTACCTAATGCGACAACATTGGTGCCTTCCCACGGTCACCCTGCCACAATACAATAAGCAAGACATATTGATATCGATAAGTAAAAATTGAACCATGTATAATAAACGTGATTAATATAAAAAAACTTTATTGTTACTATGACATTCAAGTTTACCTGTACAGAAGCTGTAGGTGTGCTTTGAGTACCGCCCCCCTGCCACAATACAATAAGAATTATATCATATTGAAATATTGAGCTCAATAGCATAAAAAATGTCAAATGTTAACATATTTAATATAATCATGAATTGTGGTTACTATTACATTGATTCTATTAGGTACTATTAAACTAACATTTACCTCATGCCTCACCATTGGTGACTTTCCACAATCAGCTTGTGGCATATGGCCACGATCGCCCTGCCACAATATAAGAATTAAGACATATTAAAAATGAAAATTACATATATAACAATGTCTCTTAAATGTGATTAATGAAAAGCATGACATATAATTAACCATGTGTATATTATAAAAAACATGACATAAATAAACTTGATGCAAGAGAAAAATAATAAGTCATCGATCAAAGGTTGAGTTAAATGTTGTATACGAAAAGTACCCCCATAATAGCAACCCCCGCATCTATTCGATTCAAATCCTAATCGATCAACAACTATTTACCTGTAGCTATTGATTTTGTTGCAAATACGAATACACGATCTCCTTCATGCCCCTAAAATAGGAAATTGGGTAGCTTATGTGCTGACCCTGGTTGTGTGCTATTTATAAACCCTGCGATATTTCCTGAAGCTTTTGGCCTTCCATCAATATACACAGTTGCTCCTTTGTTCAAACTGTTGTCTAGTAGTTGACAATAATTTGCTACCACTCCGTATGTCCGCATACTTCGCGTATATCGGACCAACAACAACCAGTCATTGTATTTGTAGCATGAACCAACATACTCCATCAATTTAGTTTCAGTTCCATATGACACCTTTATGCCATCCATGGAAAATAGCCCCAGTCCATGTAAAGAGGATGGAGCAATGCGATAAGTCCTCCCATTGAGGAAGAAATATGTGTCCACTTGAGGTAGCTCCTTGGGTAACCATTGTTTGAAAAGATGTCTATACCTCATGGGAAACTTGTAATGTCCCTTGTTAGAAATTTTATTAAAATGGCAATTTTTCACTTTTTTCCCTAGTTTGACCTTTGACTAGTTTTGAGCTCTAGGTCCCCAAATTGCTCCAATTGCTCCCAAATATTCTGAGAAGGTATATGGATGATTTTAGAACATAAATATGTATTTCAGGAATGCTTTTGGACCTTTAAAATACTTCTGCAAATCCTCTTTCAATTCTGGCCAATGTAGGGAACTTTACTAGTAATTTCCCTTTGACTAGTATTGGTCTCTAGGTCTCGAATTGACTCCAAATGCCTTCAAATATTCAAGGAAGGTGTATGAATGATATTAGGACTTGAATATGATGTTCATATATTATATATTACCACCAAAATACCTCTACAAACTCTCTTAAGATTATGGACCAAGTATGCAATTTTACTAGTAATTTGGGGTTCAAATCCCCCTGGGGTTAGTACTGAAAATGGCTTCCCAAATGCCTCCAAAACCACTCAAATTTCTGAAAATAGGTAGGGAATGTATTAAGGATGTTATTAAGGTCTCATGTGCACCATTAATTGATTATTATATATGTTCCAACCCTCTCCAATTCAACTGCAAAAATCACCAATTCGACCCTTGGGGAAATGACACTATTTCTTCTCCCAATGCAATTAAATTGAGTAAAAATAATTCAAATGCTCAAGTAAAGTACATGAAACTTGTAAAATACATCCATGGAATTCCATTAATCACAAATTCATTAGAGAATCATCATCAATACATTGGTTCACAACAAGGTAGTGGGGAAATGGCATTGTTCTTCCATTAAAAATGAGATTTATACATTTCTACTTGGAATTTCGACCTGAAAATTTTTGGAGATGAAGAAAAGAGTATTTAATTCATATTATAAAATAAATGGGGCATGATAAGCTCCCCCTCAAGGATCAATAATATTCCATCAGAACTGGAAATGGTTGAGAGAATGTGCTGCAACAGAAGAAACCATGAGCTGCTGTATAGATTACACCTACAAATAAAGACTCCATTAAAGCTCCAAATGAAAGGTCTGAATGGCCTTTCCAATTACCAACTTGGATGGGAATCTTTCACCCTCGAAATTGGCTAAGGCAAGAAACTAGTCATCCACTAGCTCTCCCTCTACACAAATGCAATGGCAAATTCTACAAATGATCAAAAGTTGGTTTCATTCTTTGTTATTGACATTTATAAAGTTCTAATGTCCTCCATGGGTCTAATTCCTTCCAAGAGACTCATTCCAACTCAAGTTGGGAAGAGATTCCAAAGAACGCCACTTGTACAACAATTCCTAGTCTCCCACTTCCACCAAATCACATGTGGAAGCATCTTAGTTTCCCTAACACTCTTGAGCGCCATATTGGAGTCTATTTTTAGCCCTGACATGTCATATATGTCATATGTCAGAATTCAGGTCTTATTTGTGTCATAGGTGTCATAGCATCTTCATCATTGTTGTCATAGAGCTAAGGAATCTAGCCCAAGTGTCTCACTAGCTCCAAATTGCCTCTTCCTCTTCCATGGGAGTTACTCTTCCTCTATATTTCGACCTTGGATGAGTTGTGCCATGAATAATACCTTTTGGACTCCCCCAAGTATGTTACCATTCACCTTGAATTTGAATTGGTGAGAGAATGATGCCAAGTGTAGTGGGGAAATCTAGCCATATGTGGGTCCCACTTCCTCCATGTGCCTTCATGATCAAATGCCACTTTGATTTTCACTTGTATATATTTATTTAGGTCCTTTATTAAATAATTATTCCATTCTAATGTTCAAACATCATTTATTATCCCCATTATTCCAAATCCCAAAGCTTCCACCCCAAACCTAGGAAACTAGTAATTTTCCTCCTTGGCAATTATTTCAACTTTAGCATCAATTTGACAAACTCTACTGAATAGGGACAATGTGATTAGGCCATTGTGACCCAATGCCAAATTTGGGACATTACAAATCCTCCCTTCCCAATATTGCTTGTCCTCAAGCAATTTTAAACATGGGTGTTGAAGAACCTGCTTTCTGTATAATTCTTTGAAGTTGCCATTGAATTGCCCAACCTTGAGTCTTTAAGTTTCCATGAATAATTTAGAGAGGAACCACCATGCTTGCTGCTGCACTACTCTGATTAAAATCACTTTATTAAGTGGGGAATCCATCTCCCATACTGCTTGCTTCCCCCCAAAAAATGAAACCAATGAGACAAAAATTATTCCAGGGTCCCATTGCTTGTATTGCACCCCAACAATTAAGAGTGCTCTCCAACCCACACCATTAGATAAGAGGATTCATGGATCCCATTTTCTTGTATGCATTCTTCCAAACATCATGAGTACCAAATATATATCATCAAAGTACATAACAACATAATGAAAATGTACATCAAGGATATGCTTCTTCAAAGAGTCATGAAAGTGCTTATACCTCCAAGCAAGTAGACCACCATTTTCCAAGTGCATACAAGCTTCAAGTGACCAATCAAATCTGCTCCAATGACATAGGTGAGGATCCCATGTCCTATAATGCTGCTCCAAAAGGATGTGATATGCATCAAAATATTCATCCATGTATTCTTTCATCCAAGAAGTGAATGAAGAATCTCCACTAAAATTTGAGCCAAATAATGAGTAGAAAAAGAAATGAGACTTCAAATGACTCAAAGAAGTCTCACCCATAAATCCATGAATGTGAGAATCATAAAAATATAGCAAAGTATGTGGCTGCCAACAAAAATGTTCTCCAATAATAAATCTATTCTCCAAGTGTTGGATGAAGTTCCTCCAACATCAAATGAATCAAGTGTTGAGCAAGAAAAACCATGAGTCTTCAAGTGACTCAAATGCATATCATAGGGGCATCCATGTAGATTTGCATCATCATAAAGTGACAAATAATGTTGCTGCAAATGTGAATAATAATGTGCTCCAACCATGTCATCATAAAAGGTAAATCTAGGAGTTCCATACTCCTCATGTGGCACCATAAAAAAGAACCCTTTCACCCATACTTCATTGAGACTAATACTGCAAAACATGGAATTGTAGGATGTAGGAGAATGAACTAACTCACCCAAATGATCAAAAAGTGAAGAATTTTCATCATGGGAAGGATCCATGTGGGTAGTATCATGAAGCTCCTTCAAAAGTGGGAAACCTTTGTCATAGATTGGTTCCAATGTAGAAGAATCATGCTCTTCTTTAAAAATTGCATAACCTTCATCAAGAGACAATTCAAGTTCCTCTTCCACCACATCAAGTGTTTGGATCTCTTCAAGTTCATATTCAAACACATTAAGCACATTCAAATTCCCACATTTCTCATGATCCACCAAGTCATGAGAATCCTCCAAACAATCTACCATTTGACAATCTGAAACATAGGAGGAAAAACAAGTATCTTGCAACTTTTAAAGAAGTTTCTCATTTTGAATTGTGAGCTTATGAATATCCTCATTATTCTTCAAGTATGCATCATGTAACAATTCATTAAGCTCAAACAAATGGTTTCTATCAAAAAGAAAAGACATGAAATTACCTTTGATGTGGCACATTGCTCTTTGAATCTTCTCCATGTCTTCAAGGAAGGATGTTTCCTCCAATGAAGTAGCTCTCCAACAAGAATTTGACACCAATGCTTGAGTGTCATGGAGAATGCTGAGGGACTCTTAGATCTTATTTTCATTCATATTTAAGGACCCTTCAAGAAAATGAGGCTCTTGCAAATGAACCTCCTCATCTTCTTCAATTTTGCTTGGACCAACTTCATGAAGCTCAAGTGGTGATGGGGAAGTTGATCTTGGTTCTTCTTCAATTGCTACAAGGTCTTCATTATCATGTTTAATGGAACTTGGGCTTACAGAAACCCTTTCAAAAGTGATCTCTATGTCACCAACATAGAGGTGTGAGCACCCATCAGTAGGTACTCCTTCATAGTTTAAGCATCCATCAGTAGATGCTCTTTGGTTCATGTCTAAGCTAGAAGGTGTCTCGAAATGATCTTCCATATTTTCAATAGAATCTTCTTCATGCTCTTGTGATGTCTCTTCATTTTTATCCTTCAAGCAAGATGATGCATTTTGCCCCTTGTTTTCCTTATGATCAATATCTTTGGAATCTCTTTTTGAAGAATTCCCAAAAGCTCTCCTCAAGTGGGACATAATTTCATGCACACATGTATGATACTCACTCCAAGGTTCTTTACTAGAAGGGCATAAACCTTTCTTTACTAACTCCACATCTTCATTTTTGGGCCTATTTTCAAAAACACGTTCAGCAAAGTACTCAAAAGACATGGAATTTTGTGTATTTTTGCTAAAAGCAAGATATTCTTGATATTTTTGATATTGTTGGGGCAAGGTTTTATATTTTGCTCTCCATCTTTGGAACTCACTCATAGAATTATCCTTGGTTGGTGTGACACACTCATATTCATCATATTTAAAGTCATAAGAATAATCTTCATTTATCTTGAAATTGTAAGAAGTGTTGCATGATGGCACCTCTTCCTCGTACCATTCACATTCTGCTTCATATTGCTCATAAGCATTTGCATATTCCTCATAAGAATTGTACTCATAGGAGTCATCATAATAGTAAGACATGGCTTCCTATTATTCTTGAATGTATGTACCTAATCCACAGGTGCAAGGACCATGATCTAATACCACTGTAATGTCCCTTGTTAGAAATTTTATTAAAATGGCAATTTTTCACTTTTTTCCCTAGTTTGACCTTTGACTAGTTTTGAGATCTAGGTCCCCAAATTGCTCCAATTGCTCCCAAATATTCTGAGAAGGTATATGGATGATGTTAGAACATAAATATGTATTTCAGGGATGCTTTTGGACCTTTAAAATACTTCTGCAAATCCTCTTTCAATTCTGGCCAATGTAGGGAACTTTACTAGTAATTTCCCTTCGACTAGTATTGGTCTCTAGGTCTCGAATTGACTCCAAATGCCTTCAAATATTCAAGGAAGGTGTATGAATTATATTAGGACTTGAATATGATGTTCAGAGATGATATATGACCACCAAAATACCTCTGCAAACTCTCTTAAGATTATGGACCAAGTATGCAATTTTACTAGTAATTTGGGGTTCAAATCCCCTTGGGGTTAGTACTGAAAATGGCTTCCCAAATGCCTCCAAACCCACTCAAATTTATGAACAGAGGTAGGGAATATATTAAGTATGTTATTAAGGTCTCATGTGCACCATTAATTGATTATTATATCTGTTCCAACCCTCTCCCATTCAACTGCAAAAATCACCAATTCGACCCTTGGGGAAATGGCACTATTTCTTCTCCCAATGCAATTAAACTGAGTAAAAATACTTCAAATGCTCAATTAAAGTACATGAAAATTTTAAAATACATCAATGGAAGTCCATTAATCACAAATTCATCAGAGAATCATCCATTCATTTGAAATCATCATCAATACATTGGTTCACAACAAGGTAGTGGGGAAATGGCATTGTTCTTCCTTTAAAAATGAGATTTATACATTTCTACTTGGAATTTTGACCTGAAACTTTCTGGAGATGAATAAAAGAGTATTTAATTCATATTACAAAAGAAATGGGGCATGATAATCTCCCCCAAAGAGTACAATATCTCACCAAAAACGCCCTCCCCCAAGGATCAAGAATATGCCATCAGAACTAGAAATGGTTGAGAGAATGTGCTGCAATAGAAGAAACCATGAGCTGATCTGTAGCTTACACCTGCAAATAAAGACTCCATTAAAGCTCCAAATGAAATTTCTGAATGGCCTTTCCAATTACCAACTTGGATGGGAATCTTTCACCCTCGAAATTGGCTAAGGTAAGAAACTAGTCATCCACTAGCTCTCCCTCTACACAAATGCAATGGCAAATTCTACAAATGATCAAAATCTGGTTTCATTCTTTGTTATTGACATTTATAAAGTTCTAATGTCCTCCATGGGTCGAATTCCTTCCAAGAGACTCATGCCAACTCAAGTTGGGAAGAGATTCCAAAGAATGCCACTTGTACAACAATTCATAGTCTCCCACTTCCACCAAATCACATGTGGAAGCATCTTAGCTGCCCTAACACCCTTGAGAGCCCTCTTGGAGTCTATTTTTAGCCCTGACATGTCATATATGTCATATGTCAGCCTTCAGGTTTGATCTGTGTCATAGGTGTCATAGCATCTTCATCATTGTTGTCATAGAGCCAGGGAATCTAGCTCAAGTGTCTCACTAGCCCCAAATTGCCTCTTCCTCTTCCATGGGAGTTACTCTTCCTCTATATTTCGACCTTGGATGAGTCATGCCATGAACAATACCTTTTGGAATCCCCCAAGTATGTTACCATTCACCTTGAATTCGAATTGATGAGAGAATGATGCCAAGTGTAGTGGGGAAATCTAACCATATGTGGGTCCCACTTCCTCCATGTGTCTTCATGATCAAATACCACTTTGATTTTCACTTGTATATATTTATTTAGGTCCCTTATTAAACATTTATTCCATTCTAATGTTCAAACATCATTTATTATCCCCATTATTCCAAATCCCAAAGCTTCCACCCTAAACCTAGGAAACTAGTAATTTTCCTCCTTGGCAATTATTTCAACTTTAGCATCAATTTGACAAACTATACTGAATAGGGACAATGTGATTAGGCCATTGTGACCCAATGCCAAATTTGGGACATTACACAACTCAATGTCAACTATGCACTCGTTATCATAACCACATGATTCTCCTTCAGAACAAAAAGTTCCATGCGTCTACGAAATTTTCTCCTTACCTTTTCACCTCTAGTTGATCTTGACCTATTAGATCTTGTATTAGATGTCTCTCTTTCAACCTCTTCTAGTCTATCTTCCTCACTTGAGGAAGATAGATCCGACAATTAACTATTTGGTGGTACCTACAATCATTAAAATGAGACAACATGTTGTAGTTGAATTTTCAGTACCGAAAACATCATTCATGGCTCATGGTTTTAAAAACCATGTTATAAAGAAAGACGATCCAAATTGTATGATAGATATATGACAAACCAAATTATTAAATTTTTTATCTTTGTCCCTTGTGGACATGTGGCATGATTTAGTTCCTCCAGGAAGATTCCCTCCTTCATCTAGTTATCAAATTAACCCCTCAAATCCACCTAGTTTCATCACATACCTATTGTTTTATGCAAATGATCTATGAATTATTACAATTATCCAGATTTGGTTTTGTGGATATTAATATAATTGTTATTTCTTTTATAGAGATAATTATGTTATCAATTGCATACATTGCGCAAACCCTAAATCAAATTCCTCTTCTTCAAACTCTAGGAATTTGGGCTCTGCTTCCAGCTTCAGCAAGCCTTGACAACTTTATACTTGTCGTCGTTTTTTGTTTTGCTCCTAAATTTATTTATTTTTTACTATTGATTGGCTAGTTATGTATCCCCTCTGTTGTTTTATGCTTTCTTATTTTGATAGAACAGGATTAGTATATGCTTTCACACTCCCACTCTCTTGTTTTTGTGCTAGATGTAATTTTTCAATCCCATCGACCTACTTTTGCAGCATTCATTGGACATTAATATAATTATCTTATCTTATGTTAGGGGGATGGGCATCATCTATGCCAAGAATGTCAAACATTGGCATACCATAATGGATATGTTTGCATTCACAATGTTGGTGTTATCTTTCCTTGTTCTTTTCTCACCTCTACAATTCATCAACAAAAGTTGGAAGAAAGCATCTCTAATAAATCCATTTCATCTCATAGATGCACAAGTTTTCAGGTTTTAACATTTCCCTCATTCCAAAAACCTTTTATTCTTAGATCAATTAAGAATATGAGTCTTCTTTAATACATAGAAGTAGTTGGCGAAGCTTCATACTCCTGAAATTTGTGCTCAACTATATAATAACCAAGAGTTTGTGGACAGTTGGTTATATTCATTCATTCTTATCCAAATCCCTAATCCCTCACTCCAAATCCCTAACCCCCCTCCTCCAAATCCCTAATCCCTCACTTTCCTAACACTTCAAACAAGCTGCCATCTATAATATTGCACAAGTAAGCCTTCACATCACCTCACCAATCATTTACATTCAGTGAGAAACACTAGTTCATTCCCTTGATAATTTTGAGTTGCACATAAAACCATTAGGAAAGAATTTGCTACAACATATGGTAATTCAGGAGCATCTTTCTCTTCTTAAAAATATTCAAAGTTTTATGGTCTTGACATGTGTCAAAGAGGGGTTCTTTGTAAATTCATTATAAAATATTGTAAAGTGACATAGTTTGCAAGTTTTCTAGAAGGTGTCGAGTCATTAGGTTTTAGAATGGCTATGAGTGTCAATTTAATATATAATCATTGTAACCAACTCCACTATTTATAGTAGCATTAGATGGATCTTTAAATATCTTGAGCATGAGTCACCTTTAGGATAGATTCGAAGTTCTATTCTTAGAAACAATTAGCAGGAATTTAGCAATTTGTTAGCGTGTTGGAAATAATGCATGCTATGCATATATGGTAAGCCAGAAGGAAAGAAGAGGTTCGATTCAATTAGATTTTAGTTTAGGAGGAATGCTAAGCATTATTAAAAAGCCAAGCCTGTAACACATAGTAGAGGTAGTTCAGATTGTAGTTGTATGTACAAATATTTCTTTCATAAATGGAAAAAGGAAGTAGTTATGGAATTAATGGCGTTGATGATGTTCTGATGAATGTATGAATGCATGCCAATCTGATGGTGTTATAGAGTGGATTTGTAATTAAATAAATATGTGAAGAAATGCAGGGTTTGTTCCTATGTATGAAATCAAATAGACAAAATGAATGCATCCTGTGTGAATGGGGAATCAATGATTCGGGGTAGAACTTCTTGAGAAGTTCCAATTATGGAATACTGTCGGTGTATGGTTGGGTAGAACTTCATTGAGAAGTTCCAATCGTTTGGTTTGTAAAAAAATATGGAACTGAATCCTACTTTAGTACAAATCCATTGAAGTTTATGTCGCCTAGATAAACCCTGCCTTGGTTACAGTTAGAAAAGAAAGAATGCTGCTCTTGTTTGATTGAATGGAATCATTATGTGAGGGTTTCAATAGATTCTCGTTCAAGTAAATGGATTGTAGTTGAAGATGTGGGAGGCATTGTTAAAATTAGTAGAGGAATAATGTTTTAGGTAAAATGCAGTTGAACAGAGGAAATATTTTGTAGTCTATTTAGATTTATGAAATTATTAGTTATTCATGTAGCTAAGTGGTATTCCTAGAGAGCTATTTGGTTTCTGCAGCAAACATATAATTCTAGTAATGTTTATATAATAGAGGTATTGCTAGTGTGAGAGTTTGAAGTAGGGCATGTGTGAACCCAATGCATCTTTTGAAAATATAGAACTGGGTAGGCGCGGCTTATTAAACCATCCCAAACCTACATAAGATGCCAGATTTGGATAAGCCCACCAATTAAGACTCTGTTATCCACCCCAATATATATGCAACTGAAAGAGAAAACAATTTGGTCATTGACAGAAAATTGATGAACTGGTTGTAGAATACAGTATAATTTTGTTAGTTTTCATTGGCTTTGTTGCCGTGTGCGCAATGGACATGCCTCTGAGAAAAATATTAAAAAGCTGGGGTGAGAGAGGCTCGAACTCTCGAACTCAAGATTTCTCAACATCAGGATGTCGAGCTCCCTTAGGCATGGTTTTCCCAGTTAAGGAGCATTCCCCTCGATGTTGAATTGAGATGACTCTATCGACTTCCCCTATGATACCCCTTCCCGAGTGCATTATGTACTCCTCTCAAACTTTGTTTCATAGTATGTATCATTATAAACATCAAACCCTGGAGGGCATTCACTCTACATTTACTGTGGTTTGTGGCTTGAAAGTGGAGGGCATTAATGGAATATTTGCAATGGGACAATTTATTACAAATAAACTAAAATCCATGGATCAGATGGCCTTACGAAAGACATTGTCTGGCACCAATTTGCCTCCGTCCGTCTATTGGTTGAGTCGGTCTCCTCTAAAATGTAAAGGCCGTCTCCTCTGGGTGCATTGATCTGCTCTGCTCCTCACACGCTGTGCTCTTGATGCTCTCAGCTCTCTCAATAAGTATCCCTCTACCGTGGCTCTTGGCGTGCGCTCTCGACCAATATGGTGGATATGGTGGATACACATACAAATTTATTAGATCTTGTCAAGAATCTAGGAAAGAGTCTAAATACATTTTTTGAACAAGACTTAGGGTGGCTAAGATTTTTAATTGAAATTTTCGATTGGAAATCTTGTTTTTTAATTGGGTGCTTACTAGGCACTAAGAAGGGCCCTCTTTTTATTATACATCAGATGTCCATTGTAGAAAGGGAAAAATGTACTAAATTTCTTTGGGCATGGTTTTGGACCAATAAAGTAGTAACAGGTTAGAGCAAACTGCCAAAGCTAAGGAAGGTATGGAATTCTTATAACAACGATGTTTTTAGGATTTGAAGGGTGATTTCATTGAATCAACTATCAAGGCATGTTATTCTTTACGAGAGAATAATGGTTTAATCCAAGGTTGTGTTGGCATATGTCTAAACGGCTGGGCATTTGCATGTTTCAATATTATTATTATTGATGGATGGAAATACATATGCCCAACTAACCATTTAAACTTCCCACAATGATATTTCTAGACAACTTATTTCTATGTAATGTTTGGGCTTACCCTTTTATGTAGATAGACGAGAGAGCACGTTACATTAGTATCCTCTTTAATTTAATACATGATTTTCTATTTGAAGGGTGCTTTCCAATTTTATCTTCCAATAGTTTAGTCAAGAAAGAACATATTTTCCCCATGTTAATTATGTCTTATGGGTACATTACATACCTAATAATAGCCTCACATATTTTCTCCATGTTAATTATATCCTATGAGTACATTACCTACCTAATAATAGTCTCACTTTTATTGGAAGGAATCTCAAGCTATAAGAAGAGAACTAGATATGGATTATTCTTACTAAATTTAAGAGCATAAGCTATAATGATGCTTCCCTGGATTTCATAAATGTTGTTTATAGTAAAATAGTCAACATACACTCATCTGGATCACCCTCCATCACCCAACAACAAACAATTTTCCCAACATTACCTCCCACTAAAACCATTAACCATTATCATAAGAATTAAACCTAGTTATTAGGAGGAGAGGTGTGTGTGTGTTTTAAGGAAAAAACTATAGGATCTCTCATCCTCTCTAAGATACCCAGATAGAAGGTGGATCAACCATAAGAAATATTAACTGCTGGTAACCTCAAAGGAAATCAATATAATTTGAACATGTCACATATATTCTCCCTATTAAAAATACCTTGGATAGATGGCTCAACTTATTGAGATAACACTAGGGTTTTCATATATATATATATATATATATATATATATATATATATAATTTTGATCCCATCTTTTCATTATTCATATTTTTTATTCCATCCATTGTCTTGCGCAACATGTCTTTCTCTTTAGTGAGGGTATTGAAATTTTCCATTCTCATTTACATTTTATTTTATCTATATTTTTTAGATTATATTTATTTTAGTTTGAATTTAATAATCATTTTGGTGGTTTCATTCTTATAACGAGCCAAGGGACCACGGCAATAAAAACCATATCTACTATTCTCATACCATCTAAGGTCGTTAAATATCAATGGATTGATGATATCTTCGTAGCCATGACCACATTTCTATAGAGAAATTCCATACCCTTATGGCCTATCATGATCATGATATTGTTTTGCTTCTAATTTGTTTCAACCTCATGGATACTCCTAATAGTGATTTATTAGCACAAATGAGTGTCCACTCTTAACAATAACTTCAAGCATGGATTATAGGTGTTGCCTAGGAATTACAATTAATAATAGCTCTTAGTCGTTTTCTCCTTTTGTTGTTGTTGGGGGCATATCTTCATAAGGCTCTCAATATCACCATCTTACCACATTCTAATTGTTGCTTTATCATATAGGATTTAAAATGGTTTCTATATAAAAAATGGAATTAATATTATAATTATTAAAGTTATTAAAAAAATAAAAACTAAACAATCAAAATAAGTGAAAACAAGGGGACCACCTACATAATAATAAACATTCAACTCTCAGTTATGCAACTACTCTAATTGGTTGTATTGACAAAGGATATCCTATGAAATAAAAAAGGAAATCTTTACTTATATAAAAAAATCTTTAATTTAAACATAATTTATTAATATAACTGATAAAATTTTTATTATATAAAATTCATTTAAAATATGATATTAAATATGTAAAAACACAATTATTATTATAAAAACAATGACTATACATACAGAATAGCTAATTTACATATTAGAGTTTAATGTTAAATTCAAATGGTGTCGTTTCCGGTTATATAACATTATCTCTTAGAAAGGATTTACTTTCAAAGATGAAAAATTTATAAAATTACAAACATTGTTTTCTTAAAAAAAAAAAACTAAAAAATGTTTATCTACATTTTTTGAATAAAACTTGATAGAGTTATGAAATTAAAAGTATACATTATTTCCTCAATATAAATATAAAATAAATACTTAGGCTTTAGTATTTGGTTTTACTCTTCATATGTTAGTGTGCCTTTTATTTCGGTAACTATGTAACTAATCAACTTCATAGGCTTTATTGTTTGGTTTTACAAAGAGTGCCTTTTATTTTGGTAACTATGTCACTAATCAACTTCAATTTTAATCTAAAGATATGGAGTATATCATGGGTCCTCTCTGGTTGGGAATCTATAATGCATAATCTACATCACCCCTTTTTGTTAAGTTAATATTAGTGGGTAAAATCTTGTTAATGCCTTATTGCTAAAGAGTTATTTGTAATAAAAATTTACTTTATCTTTATTGTTAGTGTATTTTTTTATTGGTGTTGGTATGGAAATTGTTTCATGTTATTTTCTACTCTAAGTAGGTAAGTTGTCTTTTAGGAAAATGAATATGTTTAACATTTCTTTTTTTTCCTAGCTATGCAAGGAAATTTAATTTGCTGAATGGCACAATATTTATGTAATTGGAGTTCATAGCCATATAAAACTTTCAAAAAATAATTTTGTGATAAAGTGATATGTAGTATTATAATCTTGTTTTTCCTTCCTATACATCCAATATATAATCCTTTGAAGACCTTATTAACTACATATATCCTTCCATAGATTTGAGAGTGATAAGTAGTACTTTATTCAACCATTCTAATTTGAAAATATTTTGTCATAGACAGCTACAAGCTATCTATGACGACAATGAAGATGATGACGATGAAGATGGTGATGATGATGATGATGATGATGAAGATGATGATGGTGATGAATATGATGATGAATATGGTGATGGCGATGATTATGAATGGGATGGGAAAACATATTACCCTAGATTTGGTTGAGAGCTAGAAAGGAATGCCTTGAGATAGCAAGAGATAGAAATGAAACCTAACAAATTTCCATTGGTTTTATTAAGAGCCAGTAAGTAATAAATTGAACTAATTATTGGGCCTAGCAATGTGCATTGACATCTTACCCTTGGTCTAGTTGGTAGTCAATGTGGAAGAGCTTGAGCTAGTTGGGGATAGAAATGTGAACTAATAATTTTTCCTTTGTATGGCTAGTAGTTACCAAGGAAGGATTTCATCCAATTGGATATTTCAAGGTGGATTAATGAGGTAAAACTAATGCCTCAATTTAAATATGGAGGAATAAGTTATGGTGCATTTCTTGAGATCAATTGGAGCCAATAAGAATAGGGGCTTTCCAATATAATGTTGACCTTGTTAATGGACACAACTAGCAAGGTGGAGAGAATTAATGTATGGTGTGATTACTTGAGATCGATTATAGGAAACACATAAAAGAAATGATATCATGATGATGACCTTGGATATGGTTGGGAACATAAATATGAAATTCTCTAGAATATTGAAGAAATGGCTAATATTTGTACGATGAAGACTAAACCAAGGGTGAACTTTTCTTAAGGGGCAAGGGAATGCAATACTCCATTTTGGTAGCCTAATATTGTACATAGATTAATGTGTATATATTATATAAATAATTTTCCTAGGTTCCAATCCACACAAACATGTTAAAAGGAACTTTATAATGTATATGGTATGCATACTAATTAAGCTGTCACATGACCATGTAAATATTTCTAGTGGCCGGAGCTCAATTTGAAGAGATGTGGATACCATCCCATAGTAAGAATACCATCCTATTAGGTAACATTACTCAGGCACTAATGGTCTCGTCGAATTACATTGTACATGTATATATTTATACAAGGTTTAAATAACAACTATCATAATCAATCTCTACTTCAATTATTTCTTTTTGCTTTTACAAAATTCAAGTATGACTCTTATTTTTTTGTTAAAATATTTTTACATCCTTTTTCACATAGTACGTTTATTTTAGTTTTATAAAAAAAATATTATCATAAAAAATACTTAATTATCAATTTTGTATTTTTAAATATAAATTAAAATTAAAATCAAAGTTGACCATGAAGGAAAACCAAACATGTTAAGTTAAAACAAACTAAGCCCATGATAACTTCATATGACCATGGTGTCAACAAAATCCAATGACCGATATCATCTCCTTGGTAGATCGATGGATGTTGTCACATTTTCCAAAAAGGTAGGGGGCCTTACTGGTCTTCACGGGATGGTGACTTCTCATGGAGTCCAAGCACCCAGAGCCCCCACCATACCCTTTGCTCTACATGTTGAATAACATTAGTGAGGCTGATGCATATAGACACATGAAAACCTTTTCTCACTTCCAATGTGGGATAAATCCCATTAGCCGAATCAATCTACACCGTTGATTATTCGATCCGACGGTTCCTGAGTCTCCTGCCTGCAATTCTGCTTCCAAATGCACTTGTCTACCAGATCCTTTGCTTGTTGTTCTTTGTTGACTTGTACATTACCCACAATCTGATTGAGACAGTGTAGTTCATCTTGAGCTGCAACAAGCTCTCTGTAACCTCGAGTCTTCCCGAGGGAGTGAGAATTTCATGATTTCAGTCTGTGCTTGTAGCAGCTAATGGAGCCTTCAGTATAAAAAGGATAAATCTGAGGCCCTTCCATTTCCTGAACCTCTTCAGCATCAACATTGGAAACTACTTCTTCTTCTTCCAATACGCTAAAGCCTGTTCTTTGCCAGCACCTTGTGGCAGTATATCCAGATCGATGCCTCCACTATATATGATTTGAGATTCAACTACACTCTTCTAACCATTTAGAAAGATCATTATCACTTCTGAAGACTTTGGATTCTCAATATAAAAGCTAACTTTGTGGGGTCGCTTCTCTGTTTCTACCTGAAACTTAAGATGAGGGAATATAGACGCCTCTTCCACCACAATGGGTCAATCAGTTCCCACTTATCAAACCTCACAAGCCAAATATCTGAGAGATTTTCGATGGAAGAATTTTATCAATCCAAATATGAAATTGCTTTCCTTTCTGGTCTCCGTAACATTGTCTCAGAACATCAATGCCTATGGAAATATTTTCTTCAACCCCCCATGGATGCAACAAGCTACAGTTAGGATCAATTGCACTTTTAAAACGCTAGAATATCTCATTTTAATCTTCAACTTCTACCCAGCGCCATCTCCCACACAATAGATGGAATTCCACAATCTCATGACCAAGTGAAAAATATTTTGGCCCAGTTTGAGAGAGCCCTAGAATATCCCGAGGGGAAACAATGGGGTCTAAATTGAAGTGTTGAAAGTCTTGTATGATGCTTGCAGCATATCTCTCATGAGCAAGGATAAATTTAGGATTTCTCTTGGCATTTTATTCATACCTCTACAATAACTCTTCTTGTTCATTACCAACCATGACTCCATAGACATCTGCAATGCTGAACAATTCTGCATCATTGCTAGAATCTAATTTCTTCAGCATGAACCTTCATGAGCTTCTCAAGCTATTTGCATCTTCATCTTGTTCATTGGCATTACCTTTCATACCAACAGTTATGGAAGACATTAGAAGCTTCTTGCCATCAATGCCAACTTGTGTAACTGCCATATTGCCAACAATCTCCCCCTTTGGCATTGATGGAAATACTGTTTTTATTTCAACCCCTTTGACATCAAAGGAAAATGGTTGAATGACTCCCCCTAAATTTGATCACTGTCTCCCCCTGAACTGATGCCAACTGATGCATTATTTTCTTGGGAGATTTAGATTGGAAGAGAGATTACTCCTAATATTTGCACCTGGAGCCCCCACCATAAAAATATTAAAGAGAAAAAACAGTTCAAAAATTCTTGAAGACTATTTGAGGTACTAAACAATAGTTGCAACCTTTTATCTTTCCAAATAAAAGAGAAGATCATAAATATTTGTTGGCATAAAGTTCAGTCCAATTCCTTGTTACAATGATTGAACTGACAGCCTTTGTCACATATCCCCTATTTCACTTGCATGAGTACATGCAAAATCCTTGGTGTGGGGGATGTCATTATTGTATTTTCTGCAACATAGAACCGCTTCACTTAGCGACCTCTTAACTCTTCTAACATCATCAGTACAACAAAAAATTCAAGAATACAACGCCATTCAACATGATCAATATGCAGGTTTGCAAATGTTATTATTGGCTTGATGAATAAGTACAAAAGGTGTTATAATTTTATTATAAAAATATCAACAACATCTTTAGTATTCAAAATATTAGTACCAACATGTTAGATTAAACACACACCTCCTAAATTACATCAAAAATGGCCAAGATGGATCAAAGGTAAAGGAAAAGGATTCCAAGTTACAAGATCTATGTTCCTGTAGCAGATTCTTGTAGCTTCTTGTAGTAGATCTATGTTCTTGTAGGAGGTTCATGTAGCTTCTTGTAGTAGAATGCCAACATATTATTCCAATAAAAGATTACAATTCAGTCGCAACACAACAAACTCTTTTAGTGTCAACACATATATCTATGCATCACATCAAAGTCAAAGCAAAAGAAAATCTCCATGCATCAATAATTCAGTAGTAGGGAAACTTAATTCAATAGTAGGGAAACTTTAGTTGAACAACATGAGAAGTGGGTAGTGCAAAATGATATGTTTTTGTTCATCACCTATTTCACAACATAGTTAGCACCAGCCTTTATTATTCTCAAAATTCCAAATGTTCTCTTCGTTCCAGTGCAAATAATTTTTAGATTATATTCTCTCTTCATGGTTTCTACTTCATCATACATAATGTTCCATGGTTCCTACATCTTCAACACACAATACCAATCTAAACTCCATATGAAGAATGAAGAAGTTGATTAGAAGGGAAGAGATTGAATGAAGGCTACATCAAATGAAAATCACACCAAGCACCTATGAAGACATTCAAGCTATAGAAAATTAAACTAAAGACATCCAATCTACAAAAATCAAAGTTGCGAGCATTCAAGCACAAAGTATTTTTTCAAGCAAGAAATCAAGCACAGAGATATATGGGTGGTTCCTCAAAATGGATTTTTCCATATTTTTTTGTTGTAGTCGATTTTCAATTTTCTTAATTTGTAAAACCCAAATTGGATCTCATTGGTTAGTTCTAGGTTTGGGGAATTTGTTCTTATCCTCCCCAATGAATTTGTTTGTATAAATATCTCTTTAAAGAACATATATTGGGGATCATTGTGTAAGAGGGATTTAACCATGGAATGAATATTGGTTTTTATGCACTCAATCTGCTAATGTTTTGAGTTTGTAAGTGTGTGAAAGACATGAATCTTAGTGAAGGAAAGACCCCCTTCATCTCAGAATCACACCTCATTTAGATTTCCTTTATGCATTTTCATTATTGTATTTTCTTTATACATTTCCATTTCCTGTAGCAAGATAGCGCTATTGACTAGTATGAGTTCAATTGATTTGATTGCAATCTAATAATAATGGTGTGGTGCGAGAAATAATTTTATGTTGGTGCAAGATCGTCATGATTGAACATAAACAATCTAGATATGAACAAGAATGGAGTATTCTCATAACAATATAGATGTTAGAGCGACATTTCTACAAACACTAGTCATTAATTCCTTATTGTTTGATGAGTTTCTTATACTACGAATCTTGCCTGCACTAACTAGTTCTGCTTTCATTTTGATTTTCATTATGTACCTATGAATTTTGAAAATTTTCATTTAAATTTTTGGAGTGAATCTTACAGAGTACTGTAAGCTGCATGAATCTATGTTGAACTACATTTCTACCATTGAAGTTTCACAATTAAATATGAACAGAGGAAGACACAAAGGCTAAATATGAACACAATGAGATAGAGGAGGAAATCCTAGAGTTTAAAGACAAAGAGCACAACAAGGAGCAAAGTCTTGAAGACAAAAATGTTGAAAAGACTGAAGAAAAGAGAGACGGACTAAAGAAAAGAGAGACAGATAGTCATGAGGATGAGAAGACTGAAGAAAAGAGAGTCAGGGGGAGCAAAAAGGGAAGCCCTTTATGATTACATTGATGTTGCAGTTGAATTTGAGGAGGAAGAGGATGGTGATGACAGTGATTTGGAACAGGTGCAGGAAGAGAGTGATGTGGTCAAACTACAAAGAATTAGAAGTGCAGAATCCTGTTGCAGCATAGGCTGGATGCTAATTGCATACAAGGGATATGGTCGACAAGTGTATGAATTTGGAAGCCGAATTACATGCAGGAGACTCAGGAACCGTCGAATCAATTAAATCAATGGTGCTGATTGACTCATTCAATGGGATTTATCCCACATTGGCTGCACGGTGGAGTTGTGATGAGTTTATAAAGCCCAACCTCACTAATGCTATTCGACGCGTAGTTGAGAAGGTATGGTGGGGGCTTTGGGTGCTTGGACTCCACGAGACGTCACCAGCCCAGATCCTAGGACAAGCTGTTAGGCCCCCTACTTTTTTGGAAAACGTGACAACATCCGTTGATCTACTGAGGAGATGATCTCGGCCGTTGGATTCTGTTGACACCATGGTCATATTGACTGATCATGGGATTAGGTGCATTATCTATTTAGCTTAGTAGTGAGACCATGTTCATTTAGTTCTTAGAAATTAGTTAATGGAATTAATATGGAAGTAATAGTGAGAAAGGATTGTGTTCTTCTAAATCAATTCACCATGACTAAATTTGGATTTAAGAAATATATTTTAACCTTCAAGGCATTGTGTAACACTCTAGGACCTCTTTTGACCTTGAACCCACTAGAATAATGACATAGATATCAATAATGTCAATCGACTTCCATCCTATAAGATTACATGATGTACTTGTTTGATGGCTCACTATTGCACCCATATACAATTCACTTCCATGAACATCAACTGAGGGTGTGGTGGGATCCGAAATGAAAAACCACATATGTGTGAGGAAAAAATACACGTTACTTCTGATCCATTTGGTTTTTTATGCCCCTTGGATGATTTTCACAAGTGTTGTTAAATTCCCTTTGGATATGAGATGAAACTCATGATATAATGGAAAATGTGTGTCGGATCGATGAGGGAATCCTTCATCCACTAGTGTCACATCTTACTACTTGTGTTTTGTGTTTTTGGGTGAGTTCTGGAACTAGGTTTAGTTCAATGGATGCAATGTAAAATTTTTGTATTGGGGGTCAAATTTGAAAACCATTTCCTTGGATATCGATAGAGGGTATGGTGGGATTTAGATTGGAAAAATGGGTCAAATTTGAAAACCATTTCCCTAGACATCGACAGAGAGTGTGGTGGGATTCAAAATGGGAAACATACATGTATGAGGTAATGAAACACAATTTTATTTATCTTTGTTTTTATGCCTCCAAGACCATTTTTGCAAGGGCCCTTGAATGTCTTTTGGCTGTGAGTTGAAAATCACTATATAATGGAAAATATACATTGAATTGATGAACCATAATATTTATTGGAATTTGTATCATAATTATGCTAGCGTGTCCCATCCTTCAGTAGTCACACACTCTATCATGGGTTTTTGGATGAGTTCCAGGACTAGATTTTCATTTAATGGGATATAATGAAAAATGTTCACGTTGCGGTGCCAAATTTGTAATCACTACCTTATACATTGACGTAGGGTGTGGTGTGTTATAGAATGGAAAAAACACATATTTTCATGGTGACATAATGTAGTTCTCTTGATCCATTTGGTTTTTAAGTCCCCGATACCATTTTTGCATATATCCTTGAATGTCTTTTGTATGTGAGTTTCAACTCATGATATAGTGTAAATAATACATTGGGTCAATAAATTTCCAGTTCCTTTGTATTATTGGAAAGAATATCCACTCAAAAAAGGTAGGTTGAACTAGAGCTTTTAGGACATTAACTATTCTTTCCAAACAAGAAACTTTGTCTTGGTACAAATAACATATTTTCCAAATCATAATTGTACTAAACCAAATGAGATTTTGGGCTTTACCACAATTGGCAAGGAGGACACCTAATCCTAGGAATTCAATATAGGGTTTTGGATTTGAAAACTTTAAAGGACCATATCAATGGAAACCCACCATTTAGCTGCCACATGTCACATCTAGGAAAAATATCCTTTTGCTCAAATACATTCTTCCCCCACCAAAATATTGAAACCAATCCATCATTACTTAATTCGACCCATGACATCACAACATGTACTTGCCACAAATATATTCTAAATATAGGCATGCCTGAAAAAGTAGTCTAACTCCAAATAAACAAAAAAAGTCTACCTCGTCGTCATAAGAATCATCATCATCGTTTTTGTCATCACTAACCATCATCATCATTTTCACCATCACTAATCATCATCATCATCGTTTTCATCATCATCATAATAATCATAAATAACAACATCATCATCATCATCACCATCCTTATCATCATTATTGTCAACATGATGATGACTATCATGCTTGTCATCATCATCAACACCATCATCGTCAAAAACATCATTGTCATCATTAGTATGATGATGATGATGATCATCATCCCCATCCTCATTCTCATCATCATCATGACGATCATAATTTCCATCATCATCGCCATCTTCTTCATCATCATCATGGACATGATGATGATCATCATGGTTTCCGTCATCATCAACACCATCATAGTCAACATGATCATTGTCATCATCAGTATGATTATCATCACCATCTCCATCCTCATCCTCCTCCTCCTCCTCCTCCTCCTCCTCCTCCTCCTCCTCATGATTATAATCATTGCCATCATCATCACCATCCTCTTCATCATCATCGTCGACATGATGATGATCATCATGATCGTCATCATCATAGACATCATTAATTTCTACTTCCATTTTATTAATTTCTCTAGGAGTAATAAGAAAGTGATTCCAATCTCAAGGTTTGCTATTTTCCTCTCTTTTCCCTGGAGAGATGGAAGCCTTGGGTATGCATCTTGCAAACTCTCTATCACTTTATATACTCTACACTACATAGTTGGTTTGAATATCAATGAAAATGACAATATTTTAATAAACAATTAACATTGAGTATTTTAATTATTTTGAAGTATTTTTATTT
Organism: Larix kaempferi; assembly: GCA_027924585.1. Lineage (NCBI taxonomy): Eukaryota > Viridiplantae > Streptophyta > Pinopsida > Pinales > Pinaceae > Larix > Larix kaempferi. Next base: position 8,028,294 of record BSBM01001166.1, on the reverse strand, counting down.
AATTTAAGATTTTAACTTTTAAATTATTATTATTTTTTTGGATTAAAATAATATTAATTTATGATTCAATATTTAATTTTCAAAAACAAAACATACAAGATGGTTTAATATATAGTTTTTAAAAACAAGACATACATTATGATTTACACAAAACATAGTAGATTTACAAAACATAGGTATGGTTTTTTATGCTCAAATTGTTAGTGTCAGTCATGTTTGAGTCTGGAAACCCTCCCACACCGTCAATGCGTGCGTCTAGTCTAAGCATGCCAAATTTAAGTCCAAGCAAGCACAAATTTAAAAAATTTCAATGTTGGCCCCGTGCAGTACATCATCAAGCATGCCATTTGGGTTAGCATGATAACTGTGCATTGCCTTACTGAGCTTCTCTTTGTTTCAAGAATAATTTAATATTATTTACTGAACAGGGCCAACCACGTGAAGTTGAAAGCTCTTATGGCCCATCCCCCCCCTCACATCACTCTCAATTCCCCATAATCCAAAAAAATCTATGTAAAAATAAAATAAAATTGTGTTATAACATATGACAACATACAGGAAAATGTAAAAAACACTAAGAAACAATTAATTTATATGTACCAATAAAATTCAATAATTTTATCGCAATATTAAATCAAAATATATAGAGCATCATCGTCATCAATGTCAGTTACGATCATCATGTCATCGTCGATATCATCCTCATGGACAATGCCGATGACGAATTAAATGATGATGATGAAGATGATGAAGATGACGATGATGATGGTGATGGTGATGATGATGATGATGATGATGATGATGACGACGACGATGATGATGGTGGTGATGCAAACGATGACAACGATGATGATGACGATGAAGATGATGATGAAGATGATGATGTTGATGAGGATCAAGAGGGTGATGATGTTGATGAGGATGATCATGCTGAAGATGGTGATGAAGATGATGCTGCTACTGATGATGATGACGACGAGGACGACGACGAGGACGACGACGACGATGATGATGATGATGATGACGATGATGGTGGTCATGATGATGAATATGATGATGGTGGTGGTGATTATGAAGATGGTGATGACAACAATGACGACGACGATGATGATGATGATGATGACGATGATTTTGATGAGGAAGAGGGTGATGACGTTGATGACGATGATCATGATGAAGATGGTGATGACAATGACGACGACGATGATGATGATGATTATGATGATGATGATGTTGATGAGGAGGAGAGTGATGACGCTGATGATGAGAATCATGACGAAGATGTTGATGATTATGAAGATGATGAAGATGATGATGATGATGAGGATGATGAGGATGAGGATGCTGAGGATGAGGATGATGATGAAGATGATGACGATGAAGATGATGATGATGATGATGATGTTGATGAGTAAGAGGGTGATGACGCTGATGATGGCGATCATGACAAAGATGTTGATGATTATGAAGATGACGATGATGATGAATATGACGATGATGATGAAGATGGTGATGATGATGATGATGATGAGGAAGAGGATGAGGATGAGGATGAGGATGATGATGAAGATGATGATGATGATTATGATGGTGATGATGATGATGATGATGATGATGCTGATGATGATGATGAGGGTGATGATGATGACGAATATGGTGATGACGATGATGATGATGATGATGACGATGACGATGACGATGATGATGATGGTGGCCGTGATGATGAAGATGATGGTGGTGGTGATGATGATGAATATGGTGATGACGACGACGACGATGATGATGAAGAAGATGATGATAATGATGATGTTGATGAGGATGAGGGTGATGACGTTGATGACAATTATCATGATGAAGATGGTGATGACGACGACGACGACGACGACGATGATGATGATGATGTTGATGAGGAAGAGGGTGACGACGTTGATGATGAGGATCATGATGAAGATGCTGATGATTATGAAGATGATGAACATGACGATGATGATGACGATGATGAGGATGATGATGATTATGATGATGATGATGATGATGATGACGAAGATGATGATGATGAGGATGAGGATGATGAAGATGATGATGGTGGTGGTGGTGGTGGTGAAGATGATGATCATGATGAAGATTATGATGATGATGAATATTGTGATGATGGTGATGATGATAATGATGATAACGATGGTTTAAACATAAATAAATAGTCGTAAACATAATACATTATGCAAAAATATGTTCTCACATACCTCCTAGATTCCAAAATTGCTACAATGTCATTCAGATTCTTCTTCATCTAACTCAACATCAGTATCGTCATCTGGTTCAGAATCGCTATCATTGAAAAGATCGCTCATATCAAAATCATGATCAATGTCATTTTCGGTTAGATATTTATCATCAATGTCAATTTCATTGTTTGCTACATCATTTTTATGATCAACTTCTTGATTGGATTCTTCATTTGACACATCTACGTGGGTGGCAAACTGCTCCTGATCTACATCACCTTCTTCTTCAACATTGTCTTCTTCCTCTACATTATACTTGATCGGTCTTCCTCTTGGATCGTATCTAACAATGTATGGCCAACCTGATTTACCTGGAACCTCTGAAGTAAAAGATCATATTGACTTGGAAGAAAATAAGGCTCTGTACCTGCTTCAATTTCCCTTGTATTAACCATGATAAATACATTGGAATGCTCAATAACAGTTCTTTCAGGATCACGTTCATTAATTCGTAGCCTGTACCATTTGAACTCAAATAGAACTACTTTAAAGGAATTAAAGTCACACTTAATTATATCTTCCAAATAACCATAGTACCTATTTTTGGATACTTCTGGATGCCTATCACTTTTAGAGGAAACATTAGTGACTTGAAAAACTGTAGTTATCCCACAATCAAATTTTTTTCTCTTGTCATCCAACTTTTTGATGTGAAACTTACGACCATTGCACCACATAGCATTGTGAGGTATCAGCTTCATCATGCACGTCTCAGTAAATAAATATATAAGACATAAACGAGAGAAATATTTTGATACAATGGGAAACAATGAAAAAAATGAGCAGGGTAAATATACTTGCATTTTTATCTTTTAAACCGCATGCTAAATCAATTTTCCTTTTCGTAAGTTCTTCGGGATATTCTTCTCGATGATGATGCACTGTTTTAATCATTTTACTAACCCCTTCCCATGATAAGGTACCGTATTATTCTATACATCGTTCAATCCATTCCTCCATCCAATCAATATTGTTTGCAATGTATTTCATCCCACACGTGACCAACTATATGAAAAAATAACAATTAAGAATTGTAAATTAGCTATCATTAAAGGCAATTAAGTTTGCCTCAAAATACTGATGGAATAATAAAAATTACATAAATTGAAAAATTAATTGTATAATCAATTAAATGTACACCATTCAATTACCTTTCACTTTCCTCATTCTACCTTTCCCCAATAGGACCTCCCCTTCAAATTTGTTGATGGAGTCGGCATGCCAAATGCAAGGCAGATTGATATTTTTTTTCTAAATTTGGAAGATACTGACTAATGTACACCATGGATTGATATAGAATATAGCACTGCACCATAGAACCCTCATGACATGCTCTTTGTCTAACAAAATCCTTCAATGAATTCAAATGCCTTTCCACCATCCACATTGACCTTTAGTTTATAGGTCCACGCAATTCAATCTCTTCAACTTGGTGTATGAGATAGTGTTCTTGTGCATTGAAAAATGCTCGAGGTAAATACTTCTGCATTTCACACATTAGATGAGGAATTTCTCTCTTCCAATACCTAATATCTTCTTTATGGATTTATTTAGATGAAATCCACCTACAAAAGATGCAAGAAAATAACAATGATCAACCAGATTGAGGCATATATAATAAAGTTTGAAGCTGTAAAACACAATATGTCAATAATCAATGCAACAAAAAGAATGAACATTTTTCATGCATATAAAATTGTTACTTACCTCATGTATTTACCAAGTTCATATATAACTTGTTTTATGTTGTCGTCAAAGCTATCTGGGAGAGACAGAGGTAGAACATAATGTAGCAAAAATCAAATCATTATCTAATGTTTCCAAATAGGAGAGAACAATTACTAAAAAGATTTACTTAATGGAAATTGTATACATAAATAATTACCTTAATGAATATATACCAGTCATGAGTTTTAACACCGCCAAAATCACCTATTTTGGTTAAGATATTTTGTATGTTCGTCGAAAACCCCATCGGAAACCTTATTTTCTAAATGACCTCTTTTATAGCATTGCTTTGTTGCTTCGTTAATAACCATGGAAGACTAATATTTTGGTACCCATTTCCGACATTGGAAATAATCAGACTTTGCAATGCATGATTGGCTTGTGCGCCAATTTCACTACAAAATTTTCCAATTTTATCTTTGTCAGACCTTCCATCTAATGTCTGCCGTATCATTTCTGTTACATTCTTCTTGATATGCATTGTATCGAACAAATGAGCTATTTGTAGGTGCTTGTAGTAAGGAAACCTACTGAATTGGATGGGATAACTCTTCATTCCTCGTGGAAGCCCATTCATGCCTTAAATACATTCATTAAACATAAATGAGAACACATTAACAATAATTCATGACACCCATGGTAGAGAAAATTCAGTAAAAATATAAAAATCATAATATCACGTGAACATATTATATGCTACATATACAATTTGCATACCTCGACGATTTCTGTTATATTCCAACTTTCTTAGGTGAGGTGTCATTCTTCGTGGTTTCTTTCCATTCTCTTCTTTACCATTGAATTTTGTTTTTTCGATAGTTCGGTACCTATGGTTCTTAGGGAGGAAGTGCATGTACTCATCGAACACCTCCTTTGCTAAAATTCTTGAACGACAATATTTTATCCTAGGGCCACATACTGGACATGCAAATTTTCCTTTTGTTTGAAGACCTGCGAGATATATGTATTAATGTTATAGCATCAAAACATTATTAATTTAAAAAAAAATGCATGTTTTAAACCTTAAAAACATATAATTTTAACGACGTGCAACATAAATTTACATACCACAAAAATGTGTTAACCCGAGAGCGTCATGAATTGTCCATGCAAGTATTCCATGGAACTGAAATTGTTTCTGCCCTATTAGTATGGAGATGTCATACATAGTGATTCTAGCCCATAACTTCAATAACTCATCGATAAGAGGCTCAATATATACATTCATATCTTTAACTTGGTACTTACCTAATTGATCAATAAACATACAATATTGCTATTTAGTTATCCTTCCCAATATATAAAAGGTGTTCTCATGCATCAATTAAACAAATAACTTAATGAAATAATATAATTACTTTCGAAAAAATACCTGGAATAATCATTTCCAACATTGTGTGCTCTCTCTTAATCATCATCCAAGTAGGTACATTATTGTTTATGACGAAAACATGCCACACTGAGTAAGTAGAACGAAGCTCACCAAATGGATTGAAACCATCAGCTGCCAATGAAAGTCTAACATTACGAGGTTCAGCTTTAAAAATTGGCCATTTTTCTTCGATGTTCTTCAATGCAAAACCATCTGCAGGCATTCGAAGAACACCATCTTCACTTATGTTCTTCGCATGGTAATCCATAAACTGTGCTATACTTTGGCACCTGAATAGTCGTTGGAAATGTGGAATTATGGGAATATAATGAAGAACTATGCGAGGGACCTCTTTTGTTACTTGATCAGTTCGATATATACTAATTTCAAATTGTGGGAATTTGTTTTCTGATGCATACTGTCCATAATATATAATATGATCATTAGGACATGCATCAATAGATTGATACTCCACTCCAATTTCTTTCATAATAAAGAATACCTCTCAACTTGTGCGTGGTAAATTATTTGATGGTGGTAATAGAAATTCACCCAACAATCTGCAACATTGACAAAAAATGAAATGTAAACAATATACGTCATAAATATTTCATATTCCTAATTTACGAATTAATTAACACTAAAAATAGAGGGAAATAGTCAACTTTACATACCTTAGGAGCTGTGTGAAACAAGTGTTTGATAAACCATTCAGAACCTTCAAGTTCACCAACAACAATATAGTATATAGAATATTGGTTATTGATCCTTCATAAAGAGGTTCTTGGGACTTCTTGAGTAGAGGAACATCATGAATATCATGGAGGTTGTCCTCATCCAATGGAGAAAATGTGTCTTGGAGCAATCTATTTATCTCATCTTCACCATTATTATAAATAATGTCATCTTCGTCCATAGGATCATTAAGAACTCGATCTTCAATATCATGATCTCCATGCTCGTCGTCTTGTAAAGTAGTATTTCTACTATTATGTGAAAAATAGCTCTCTGGTGGTCGACATCTTGGGGGCATTGTCTTTATATTTACAAACAATGCAATAAAATTAGTGTATAATATACAACACATATATTTAAAACGATAAAAAATTTGTGAATACATTATCAATACTATTACAAGAAGTACATTATGTAATGAATAACGTCTTACCAAGGGATGATATTCATACCCCCCTTCAGCATGCCCCTTCTCCTTACAATGTTTTTCAGTTGTTGTTCTTAAAAGTATTCTAGTTTGCAAACCTCTGCAATCATTGCAAGGGAAATAACACTTTCCATCACCCTTCGCCTCCAATGTTTCCTTAATCTCAGCATACCTCCTATTGTTTTCTTCCCAGGTATATTTATTTGACATTCTGATAGCCTATAAGACAAAAAAAACTCATTAATCAATATACAACGTACTAAATTGAATAGAGTATATATATATTAAAGGAGACTGGAAATTAAAGGAGGTGATTAGAGGATTACCTAATCATGTGTAGAGGATTACCTAAGTAATTCCCTTGGATTACTACATGATGTTCCAATAAGTATTGGCGTATGGTGGGTAATGGCTATTCACTCTACATAACATGAATTTATATATTGCCTTAAAAAAGGGGCTAAGGAATTGTGTTAATGATATCACAAATTAGGAGTTTACATATTACTTCAATGCATGTGTTGGTATATTAATAGATATGGTGTTTCCTTATAAAGTAATGAATTGATATCTAAATGTCCAAGCGGGTTAGTATGTTGGGTTGTAAGTGTATTTGTGAAAGGAGTTGTTACACCATTTTGACAAGTTGTAATACCCATAGGATAATGAGTGCTTAATTGGTTCCCTACGTTGGTTTATAATTATTAATTGCAAGAAAGTCTACATTATGGTGCCAATGGATCTAATGTAGAAGAAATTGAGGGGTCGGTAATATTGCTCATGTTCGCTATATTAGAGATTAAAAGGTTTCAACACATTGACATGATATTGTCAAATGGGATTATGAATATAGATGATAATGTCGATATTGTCAAATGACTATCAAAGTTTGAAAGGATACACCATTGTAGTCTCATTGGTTATCTATGAGGGGGCTAGTTGAATCTAATTAGATAGTGTACTTAAAATCTACGATGATGGTCATGATATTAACATTCCGATTTTAGTACTAACATTGGAAATGATATTAATTACATGGTTTATTCTAGTATTTTCTTGAAGTCATAACAATTTATGAATCCAAAAGATGCATAATCCAAAATTTCATTGAAATAGTTAATTTTAAATCTATCTTGCTTGGAGACCTCCTTGCTATTATTTTTTATTCACCTAGATAGAACCAAAGGCTACCAATAAAAAAACATAGAAGGAGAAAAAAAAAACATTTTAACACAAACCACCATTTAAAAAATTACATTTTAATAGAAATGAAAATTTAAAAATTTACAATTTAACACAAATGACAATTTATAAAATTACATTTTGACACAAAAATACCAAACTATATAAACATTTGCTCCATTGCATTGAATCCCTAGTTCGAACACAAAAGGCGCAACCAGAAAAAAGACTAGTGCATTGCAGTCAAACTAACCTGGAAAATGAAGGAGATAAAAAATTCGATGTGTCAAACCAGTACCGGACTCTTGAAATCGCAGAACGAAAAACCAACAGAAAGATCGCTGCAACTATAGAAAATGATTGTGAAAATATGACTTAAGAACATGTATTTATAGATCAATGAGGGTCGCGGTTAAGAGAAAATGCACAACGATCAAATTTAAAAGAAAACAAAAAGTCAATTACCATTAAAAAGTAAAAAAAATTGTTCTTGCCTCGACATTCATCGCTATAGTGACGCAACCAATGTATGTAGCTATAGATATGAACAGCCGTCGCTATAGAGATTTTATTGAGGATGCTTCGCTATAGCGATGATCGTTAGGGACAAGATCATTTTTTTCCAAAATTTTAAACTGTTTTTCCATGAAAAAATCGATTTTAACTTATTCGTGGCAAACTGTCGTGGGACTTTTGAGCCATATGTAGTAGTGTTTCTATATTCAAAGACTTGGGTTGATGAGATAAGGACTTGGAAGAAAAGGAGGCATACCCCAATGTTTGGAGCTGCCCTAGTAAGCCTCGACCGTTTTGATCCATCATGTTCACTACGTTATTAAAGAATATGATTCTTCCTTCGTATAGGGTCTTAGTTTGTTTCTATGGTTGCAATCTATGCTGCTCCAAACAACCATGAGAAATTTTTCTTCTTTCAGAAAGTTTGCAAGTGTATTAGGGTTAGTTTGTTGAAGTTTGGTAGCCTTACTGGCACTCTGTAATGGCATTCTCTATAATGTAATACTTCGGGGCTAAATGTCCCTTTGCTGAGGTTCCTTTCAATAGTGTTGATATTTTATTTAAATGGATACAGAGTTCTGTATTTGCTTATTCAATAATTTTATAAGGGAATGAGTTACTTTTGTTATAATAAGTTCAAATGATAAATCTTCATAGCTTTGTATGCGACTGGAATAGTATTCTTTAATTTTCATTCACGCCCTTGGTGATAATTGTATTCTTGTATTTTTATAATGAATTTGTATTCGTAAAATGGGCAAGGCCCTAAATGTAATTGTTATTTGGTTTACAGAATTTTCTTAATAATATTAAAGATTTTGTTTTAAATGAATTCTTTTTATGAACAAAACCCTAAGCACCAATTGTGCTCAGTTGTGCCGACAATAGAGGGTTTTGACCCAAACAACTGGTGATAGCTCTAGTCCAGCATTTAAATGTAGATTCTGTAATGTATACCTTGTTTTAACTTAATGTATACACTGAAGCATTGAGATATTTTCCCTGAGCTTCGTCATGTCTTGTTTAACTTTGTTTTGGTTGGAAGAAATGATGAGTAATGATCCTTGATAAAAACCGATACGGTCCTGTGTAAGTTTACTAAATGGACTAGGTCCTAATTAAAACATAACTATATTATTTAAATAGCTGAGGTATGTTATCGATGTATTAATGATGGCTTATTGAACTCTAAATTCGACCCTTTTGTGGTTGAATTTAATCTTTGATTATTTAAATTATATATATATTTGTTCTCAACTTTCTCCGCAGCCTGCTTGGCATGGCCACAGCTTGTTAACAACATGTCTGCAGGTTGATAATAAGTATATTGTTGTGAGGGTAATTCATGCCCGGAGTTAGGCAAATTTTAAGTTCTTTAGTAAGTTTATTGATGATTGGTAATTCTGGAAATGTTCTGTAATCGATCAGTTTTATTTGAATTCTATATTAAACTTTAAATTATTGATTATTGTTTATAGATAGGTTATAAAGTTTATATGTGTATACCGTTTACAGTAGATAGATATGATACAGGATTTGTAAGCTTATGTTAAACATTCTGAGCACATAATGATTTATTTAATTTAAATATATATATCGTGTGTGAAGTTCTCTTATTTCGTGGATGATGTTCATTTAAATTTCTAGGGTTGCACTAATAACTGTATATTACTTACAGTATACAATTTACATATATATCTACATCTGATATATATTAATAAGATCAACATTCTACTTACAATATTATAATCATTCCTAATCTATCTACTTAAACAAACTCTCTGTACTAGAGTACATCACTTCGGTGAAAGGAAAAATACAGGGAGGATTTACTCTTTATACAAGATTCTATTCATTCATAATTTTATAATTACTAGATCTATTTCGAATAAATTTATTAGCTGTTTAAACATATAAGAAGCATTATAAATCTACCAACTGGAATTATAAAAGTTTTTTCAGAAATACACAAAACAATTTAGAAATAAATTAACCAGAACAATGTAGAACCTATTTAACAGTTGAGGTGGACAAACACCCAAAGAAGACCGTTCCTCCCAACCGTCTCCTAGAAGAAGCCAATATTACTTGCTTTAGCATCCCCGAGCCTGTTCACTGAACCACCAGGACGAAGATACTGTGTAGAAGCATGTAATAGTCTCTTTGTATCTCAGCAATCATAAAGACTTGCAGAAAAAACACTCTCTGCAAACTCAGCAGAATAAACTTGAATTCCTTACACTAGCAACTCACTTTAGCTTTCCCCTCATCGAATCATCTTGTGTGCTCAACTTTTCAATTTCCAGCAAATCCACAAGGAAAAAACTAACTAGTGAGCCTCCTACTCATTTGATGGATATATCATTGCCTAGGTCTTTGGGTCAGTTTTATCATTTAATGAGTCACCTGCTCAGTTCCACCTTCTTTATGGAACATTACCACATTTTTAGGGAAGTTGCCTCCTGTAACAACTAGAAAGTGAGTGCAGTTGCTGCCACTTGTCAATTTGTCTTCTACACCAGTTCATTCCTCTTAGTGGGTAAGTGAACACTCTTCAACAGTATTCTTTGGATAGGTGTCTCCTATTTGAATTAAATAATAAAAATATTAAATTACAGTCATCCTTGACCATCCTTGGTCAACAACATAAAAATTTACAATAAGTTTTAAAGTAATATTTTTCCACAACATAAAATGTTTCAAGTTCTAGGTAGGTTACAGACACACCAATTGGAAGAAGTATGTAATATGCAGAAGCACGCAAAAGTACCAAGAAGAAAGTGACAGTTGGAGAAGTCAAGTGCGCAAGTCCCACAAGCGATGACACATCAAGTGTGCAAGGCCCAGTAGGAAACGAACCAAGTATGTGCAAGACCCACAATAGATGACACCTAAGTGGTGCAAAACATGAAACGTGGTGGAAGCGTGAAGTAAGTGGAACCGAGTAACAAGGAAGAAGGGATGCTACGCCCAACTTGTGGACATCACCAGCCGCGCAAGTCAAGTATAAATAAGAAGCTAAGTTGGAGAATTGGAAGTAAGCTTGTGAGATGAAGACTGGAAGATATATATTTGACAAGCTTCTAATTCTTATGGCATCAATGGCTCGTGGAACCAGAACAATATGATATAGTAGAGATCCAAGTGAACACGAGCAGAGGAATAAAATTGCTAATGGTGCACAGTGTGATGTAGCATATCGATGATAGTTGCACGAAGTTAGAAATGCTGAACTATAGAGGATTCTCAAGTGCGTGAGATTAGAATGATAGTGTCACAGATAGGACGCACAAAGTCACAGATGATCTAAGATAGATGTGCAAAGACAGTTTTGCATCACAACAGAAGATGTGAAGTTTGATGAGAGTAATTTGAGACAAGTGTGAATATCAAAAAGACAATATTGCAGACGATACATAGAAGGTCGCATATTCTCTAAGATGGATGCACCAAGACAGAAGTGTAATACATCAGAAGGTGCGCAGAGTGATCTGATACAGAGGTGCAAAATCATAACAATAATATAATAGAATTTGCATAGTATCAGTGGGATTGTAGATGCACAGAAACAAACCGACATACTGAAACAATGCAGAGATTGAAAAATGTTGTGATGTGATAACTTAAGAGTGAATTCAAGTGAAGTATGCAATACAATGACAACACAATTACAACATACATAAGGTGCGCACAATAGAACAAACAACAATCAATCTGAAGAGTGTGCAGATCAGAAGAACAACATAGCAATATCTTCTACAGACATATCAGGGCGATAGGATGAGGCAAAGAGTAGGGGATGAGTGCCTCCTTCTAGTTGAAGCTGGATAATCAAGGAGTCAATGCTTCCTTAAGGTTGTAGCCTATAAAACTAGGGGGCTGGTTTCTCCTTCCAGTTGGTGCTTCCTCGAATGTAATCTTTTAATATAAGATATCATTCTGTGGTTTTCTCCCGTTTGGGTTTCCACGTAAAAATATGTGTGTTATCTGTTTTATGCATGTGATCTTGAATGTTTATATTTATGGTGGATGCATATTTTAAGTGCAAGTTTAAATCATATAAGAAGTTAAAAACTGTTCTTAATTGCGCTGATACTGATTCACCCCCCTCCCAGTATTAATAAGATTCCAAAAATTGGTATTAGAGAAGGTGTATTTAGTAACAACTTAGCATCCGGAAGATAGATCCTTGTGAAATTATGGGCAGAAAGGAAAAGTACTCTCAAATAAAAGCATCGTGGTTACAAGAAAATGACATCCTAGAAAATATCTTTGTCGCAGAAGAAATAAATATCATTCACACACAGATGACAATTATAGAAGAGGTAAAAAGGATTGCAACCAACATTATGCTAACTATGAAAAGAGAAAGAAGAATAGTCAACAGGTTTGGCATCATACTTTACTATACAATTACATGAAATGGATAAAATTTGTCAAATTGAGAAGATGAAGAATGACACTTTGGAAATCAAACTTAAGAAATTAGACATAGAGAATCAACGTTTATCAAATGAAATCATGCTTCTTAGGAAAGAATTGGAAGATACTAAATAAGAAAAGGTTGTTGGAACAATCAAAGAAGTCCTATTTCTGAAAGATCATCTCCAAAATAAAAGTGATGATCATCAAATTCAACTTCAAGTAAGATAGCTTGAGACCATCTCTCTAAAAGAGAAGAATTCTGAGTATGAAAAAATGCTTGATGAACAAAAGACCCAATTACGGGAAAAATAACAAGAAGTTGAAAGGCTACAAAATCAACAAAGGACAAATGAGAAGTTTGTCAAAAGCATAGAAGTATTGAATGAGATTCTAAGCAAGCAGAGATCACCATTTAACAAATCTGGTGTAGGCTATGAGGGTGGTATCAAGAAGAAATAAAGTAAGGAAATTGATCAAGACAAAAAGAATATTGCACAATCAAAGGAGGCGTCTTTGTGCGAAACTGTTCAATATTGGAAATGAAAAATGGTTGGACATTTTGGAAAATACTGTAACAATTTAGTTTGTTACAAGTCTAATAAAATTGGCCACAAAGCTCAGAACTGTGGAGAGTCAAGGAAATCCGTTAAATATTGCAAAAAGAAAACAAGTGAGGATTTACCACGTATTCTTTATAAAAGATACAATACTCCCGTAGGTCAAGGAAAATAATATTGTAGAATGATTTGGAAAAGGAAGTATGTGGATAAAGGTAACATCATATATCATTTAATTAATTAGGAATGTGAATTAAATTTGATCCAAAGTTTAATATGCACTTGGAATATTTAATTTTTATGCATTTAATAATTTTATGATAAATAAATGAGGATAATGCTCCACTAGGGCGCATTAGCAGATGAGGTTGACTTGGAGATGACTTGAATAAGAAGTTAAGGAGAAAGCACCTAAATCTAAATCCTATGAAAAAAACTTAGGATGGGCACCAAAATGGAAAGGGGGTGTTGAATAAGGTGTCCCATGTTAGGTAGGATCTTCCGTTGGACTGGTTAAAAATGCAGATAAATATGGTTGACACATCAATGTCCAAGAGGTTCAACCCTATGGAAAATTCAGGTGGCAAAAGGTTTAAAATATGCATCATAACAGTGGGGAAGCCTAAACCTATATGCAAGGTTCTGAAAATACTTGACTGAATCGAGAAATAGGTAGAAAATGATCCTGAAGCAACCATGAATCCAGCTAATATTCCTGTCTCCAAGAAACAACATTACCATGAGCATATCTAAAAAATGTAAAAAGAAATATCTAATACATGTCACTTTGGTAGAAATAATTTCAACTTCAGTATCTTCAACAATATTCATAACCAAGGAAGAGTTTACTAGTGAAGACTCAAGAGTGCCAAGGCCTGGGGACCTATAATCATTAAGAACAAACCCATGAGGAATATCAAAGCTGAAATAAGAAAATGAGTCTAAAAGAATATACTCATCATCACAGGAGTAAAAAAATATGCTAGCACAATCAGACACATTATGGACACTGACTTGTAGCTCAATGGTAGAGTACAAAGACCCAAAGATTCCAATGTCGAAGGATTTATAAACATGGAGATCAAACTCAAAAGGAAAAGCGGGACTGGATTTGATTGCAACTAGGTCCAATCCAGGGAGATGATCTTTGGAAAATATGTCAAACTCCAAAGGAATGTCAGACTGTAGCATAGAATCTAGGAAAACAATATCTGAATGAAGTATATCATCCTAGGTAGAGCACCTATCAAAACATTCACTTGGACCAGTAGGGTGGAGAGAAAGCTCCAATTCCCCCATTGGATAGATCACCTGGTCAATTGTCGAGACCAAGTACCAAGAAGGTAATCATGGTTGCATAGGATTCTCCTTAGTAGAAATTGGACGCGAGGGATATAAGGCCACATAATTCACCCATGGAGAGGAGATGTCTACTGAAACAATAGGAACATACAAAGGATATACTTGGTCTAAAGTTGGGTAATGAGGAGGATCAACAGATGCAAGCTGATCAATAGTGACAATGCTTCCACTGTGAGGAAAATACATCACTTGAAAGAGCATAGACACCACAACATGCATAACATATACATAATCACACCCAAGGAGCATATTGAAGTCCAAAGGGTCCTCCATAACCATAAAACCAACTAAGATAGTATTCCCACCTAAAGTAATAGTAAATTGAGGAAGAAACCCCCAAGTTTCACTAGGTATTCTATCCGAAGCCAATGGTTGATAAATCGTCATCACAAGGTTGGGATATCCCATACCTTTCCAAGAATTTGCGGATAAAATAATAACATAGGCTCCTTCATCTACAATACAACGAGAAATTTTTTAGTCTTTAACTTGAACCTTTATTTGAAAAGGTGTAGCAGAAGGGAGGTGCGACTAAGATAGCCTATTCCAATCAAAGGAAGCAATCCTAGCGCTTGGCGGGGGTTCATTTGAAGCGAATTGAGTGCCCCTTTGTCCATAAAGTTATGAACTGTTAATGAATAAAACATGATTGGTAAACACATCACCCTACAAAGGAAGTGTGTGATTGATCGAATATTGCATCAATTCAACTACTTGAGGATCATCACATTCCAAAGGAAGAGTGGGATTCTCCAAATATTGCATTGGTTCAATATTTTCCAAGGGAGAAATGGAGTCAGTCAAAGATTGCATTGACTTGATTGCATCATCAACCAAAGGTTGAATAGGGTGTTTGGAAATCACAGGTTGTTAAGGAGCAGAAGATCCTTGAGACTCTGACCACACTCTTTGTACCTCTGTAATAGCAGGGCATAGGTGAGTAAGGTGATATCCCTTGCAAAGATTACAAAGTAACTTAGGATTGCATCAGATTCTTTTATAATTCCAAACATGTTTAACATGACTTGCATTGGATGACTATTTTCCCCCAGCATGACTTGTAGTGGTTGGTTGCTTGTCTCCAGTATGACTTGCGGTGTCTGGTGACTTGTCACTAGTATGACTTGCAACAACTGGTGACATGTCCTCAACATGACTTGCAGAGGTTGATGACATACTTTCAATATGAGTTGCAGTGACTAAACGTTTTCCCTTAGCATGCACTCCAGAGGCTGGTTGCATGTTTCCAATATGAATGGCAGTGACTGGATGGGTGCCCTCAGCATGACTTGTAGAGGCTGGTGATGATTTCCTAGTGTGACTTGTAGTGTCTGGATAGGTGCCCCCTTGTTTTCGCATCTTGTTCATATTCTTCCTCCTTCTATTCATTTTAGACTGTTGGTTACTAGTATCAAAAATTTCACCACATGAGGATGAAGGAATAGGAGAAGATGTTATTGGAAAATAAGGAACATGGTTGTTATTCCGATGATATAAGGTGCTTGCTTGAGAAACATTAGGAGCCAAAGTGGCATCCCAAGTGTGAATCCAGGAAGATTCAAAGTGGCCATCAAGGGAGCACCAACGTTCCCAACAAATGGAAAAGCATAAGGATCCCCTTGCATAAGGGTACCTTGGTTACTGTCCAAAGGAATACTAGCCATAACTATTCGATTCAAAAAGCAATAAATATCTAAGTCCAACTAAGAACAATTAGCACAAAGAGCACACTGCTAGAAAAGAATCATAGGATATCAAACCAGGAAAATAGATAATCCTTCCGATGTTTTAGTGTGGGTTGATTAAGTTCCACTGCTAAAACAAATTTTTTTTAAAGCAATTACAAAGGCCAGGTGTGTTTCCCTTCTTGGTGCAAGTGTTTTACCATATAAAATTGGAAAACACCCTCCAAGGGTACTAATGCTCTGCACACAAAGTTTTCCCAAGGTGTTCACAGAAAATCCTTTACTAGCACGTGTGTATAAACTTAGGGACAAGATACTAAGCCTACCAATTTGTAATCAGCGTCTAAGGGAATATTTGCAGTTCAGAGTCATACATATGGGCATGGTAAGTAAGCCTGAAACTCTACAACAAGACTCTATGCTAACGAAAGTCCCTGTGCAGATAAAACTCTTGGTAGATGCTTGATTAGGAATTGGAGGAATCTCTCCGCAACCCAACCTCACACGACCTCATGCTTAAATCTTGTGTGAGAGGATATTCCCAACCACACTTCATACAAAATTGGATTTCCCTTAAATATTGGCCACTATGTTTAAAGTTTAATATTTTTTGGGTAGTTTATGGTAATCCTGTCCCAAAACACTAGTCTAGCTACTTGGTAAACATTCCTAAAAAGAAAATGTTTTCTAATAAATTTTAAATTAGAGCATTATTTTTAAGTGGTTGTATTTACTCAGAGGTGATGGGAGGTGAGATTTATGATGTTTTAATGACTCAAAGTGAAAATAAAATGCATTTAAGATTATAACTTTTAACACTGATAAAAGCAACAAGATATTCCATGATGTAATGCAAGTCACTTATTTTAAAGGAAATCCAAAACATGCAATTCACTTTTCTTTTTCTTTTGAAAATAAATACCGAAACCTTTTTTTCCTTGGAGTAAATAAATACTGAAACCTACTTGTAAAAGAAAATTATATAATTTTTATTTTCTTTTTAAATAACCAAAAATAAATAAATAAAAAAGTAAAAATGCAATTTCGATTCTCTTTTTTATTTCTTGCAAGAAGGAAAATAACCTATAATATGAAATGCATATGATACTTTTATTTTCTTTGGATGAAACTGAAAGCAATTGCAAGTTCTAGAATTCTTTCCTAATGCAAACAAGAAACAAAATAAAAACAAAAACAAGTCTTTCTTCTTCTTTTCTTTTTTAAAATGTATGCGGAGAAGGAAAGTGTAACTTATGCTACTTTTCTGTTTGTTTTATAAAGATATTTGGACAGAAGCATAAAGAAAACAAAACTGGAAGCAAAACTTTTCACTTTTCATATGTGCACAAAGAAAATAAACTAAGATTATTTTTACCAATAAAAAAGAAAAATATGTCAAGAAAAGATGAGAAAACAAATGTTTTCAAAACTTAGACTACTGGTGATGTAAAACAGGCTTCAAACAAACGTCAGAGATCCAACATACCCAAAAATCAAATTTGATTCTAAACAAACCTAAAACAATATGCTGACTGGTGCATATGCGACCGATAGAACTGTAACTCGCATATACGCAGGTGAGCAATAGGGTCACTCGCATATGTTCAGAAACACAAGGATATTTATAAAAAAATATCCTATAGGAGTAATACACGACTGTGTGTATGCATAAGTAGCGTATGAAGTCGGGGACATGCAAAACTTCAAAAATCACTGTGATATAAACTCAAATTTCCAAATTCATAAAGGATTTGGAGCTAGAAAATACTTTCATAGTTGAAACCTACAGTATTCAACAATTCCATTACAACAAAATAGCCCTTTAGGGGCGGTTTTGGCTTGCAAGGGTCTTGGTAAGCCCCCCCCTAAATAATTTTCAGACTTTTGGAGGCGGTCTTTTAATACCGCCCTTAAAAGTCATGGAAATTGGACTTTTGGTGGTGGTTTTTTTAAAATCGCCCCCAAAAGTCCTGAAATTTGACTTTTGGGGGTGGTTTTGGGAAACCCCCCCCTACAAGTCCAATTCTCAGAATTTTTGGGGGCAGTTTGTCAAAACCCCCCCTAAAAGTCATGAGAATTGAACTTTTGGAGGTGGTGTTTTTGGAACCCCCCATAAAAGTCATGAGAATTGAACTCTTGGAGGAGGTTGTTTGAAAACTCCCCCTAAAATCCCAATTCTCATAACTTTGGAGGCAGTTTGTCAAAACCCCCCCTAAAAGTCATGAGAATTGAACTTTGGGAGGTAGTTTGTTTGGAACCCCCCTTAAAAGTCATGAGAATTGAACTTTTGCAGGTGGTTGTTTGAAAAGCCCCCCTAAAATCCCAATTCTCATAACTTTTGGGGGCAGTTTGTCAAAACCCCCACTAAAAGTCATGAGAATTGAACTTTTGGAGGCGGTGTTTTTGGAACTCCCATTAAAACTCATGAGAATTGAACTTTTGGAGGCAGTTTTTGGCAACCCCCTTAAAAGTCATGAGAATTGAGCTTTTGGAGGCGGCTTGTTGGAGCCCCTCCCCTAAAAGTCATGAGAATTGAACTTTTGGAGGCGGTTATTTGGAACCCTCCCTTAAAAGTCATGAGAATTGAACTTTTGGAGGCGGGTTTTTGAAACCCCCCTTAAAAGTCATGAAAATTGAACTTTTGGAGGTAGTTTGTTGAACTCCCCCGTAAAAGTCATGCAAATTAAAAATTTGGAGGCAGTTGTTTAAAAAATCCCTTAAAAGTCATTATAACTGAAAGTTTGGAGGCGGTTTTGTGAAACCCCTCTTAAAATAAATGAGAATTGAACTTTTGGAGGCAGTTTATTGAAACCCTCCCTAAAAGTCATGCGAATTGAAATTTTCGAGGAAGTTTTTTGAAAACCCTCTAAAAGTCATTTATGTACGTGGGCTAGGTTTGTCACATGGGTTCAACAATGCATCTCATCAAAAAATTGGTGCTAAGCGCACACAATCTATTTTAGTGTTAGGAAGGGTGTGCATCATCATTCAACACCATATCCCATTAGAGCTCTACAATTGAGGCAGTCATGATAGGTTTTTCACATCAAAGATGGTTCTCACACTCCAACTTTCCATGATACATGGTCAAAATACAAACTCGTGTGCCATAACATTATCCTTTATGGCTAATGGGCCATGTGTAGGGCCCTAATCACCACATGATTCCTACACAAGGAATATTTTGCTTGCAAGTGGGTATGGTGGGAATTTCAATATTTACAACATCATGGATGGTTCTTGAAGCCTAATCCATGGTGTCCATGGTGTTAGATCAAAATCTAGTTTATAATTATTGGTAGTTACCTCATGGTCTTGTGACCTATGGGCGTTTCTCTATACCACCACATGGGCCATAGGTAAGGAATATTTAGCTTTTGAGTAACACATTGTCATTCTTTTTAGTATTTTCATGTGGTGGATGGTTCTAGGAGCCTATGTTATGCCGGTCTGGGGCCAAAATGTAGGTTCTTGGGCAATAAAACTTTATTTTGAGACTCATGAGCCATGCATAGGAACTTGAGTCATCATACATACCCTAGATAGGGAATATTTTATTTATAGTCTAAGTTATTGTGTTTATTTTTGCACTAATTTTGGTTTGATAAAATTCCATACAGTGATCATTCAAACCTTGATGTCAAAGTCTTTGATCTAAAACCTTGGTTATAAATAACCCAAGTTCAAAGTTTATTGTGTTAGTGTGTTGATTTGGTGCAATAGGCATGTTAGTGATTGGGTTAGGGGGTAGTGGATTAGGGTTAGAGGGACACTGGCTTAAGGGGATATTTTCTACAATTTCATAATGTGGTAGGCTTTGGGGAGTTTTTGGATTAGAAGTGAGGCACCTAAGGGATCAGTGGGTTAGTGGGAAAGAGGTTCTGGTTTTGTTGGTACTAGTGGTTAAGTGGTTTATAAGTGATCATGTTATTTGGTTTGGGGCTAGATGTTAAGGTTAGGTATGAGGTGAGGGGGTTAGAGGTTGAAGCTTCCTAGGTGCATGAATTCATTGCATGGATCAAGTGTTCCAAGTGCATGAGTCATTTACATGGGTTGGTTGTGTTAGGTCAGTGTCTAATTAGTGGCATTATTTATGGTGTCCATTTCAATATTTGTAACACAAGAATGGTTCTCGTGGCCAGGACTATGGCATGTGAACTAAATTTAGGGTCTAATTCCATATTAATTTTCCATGGGGTTGATGGTCCATGCATGTTAAACTAGATTACCACATAATAATCTCTAGCCTACATGTGAGATCGTCATGATCATCATTGTCACCATTGTCGATGTCATTGTTGTCATTGGTTTGTCCATGGTTATTTAAACCAATAAACCAACCATGGTTTAATATTTATAGGTTATGTAAACCAATAATGGTTCTTATAACCTAAATAATGGTCCATGGTTAATAAATTTACTATATGATTCATGGTCCATGTGTAGGGCCCTACACATAATTACTACAAGCGAGATATTGTGGCCATTTCAATATTTGTAACATTGCCCCATATATGAATGTTATAATGTATGCCTAGGGATTTTAGCATTGAACCATGACATATGCATTGAGAACCATGTTTAGTGTTAGAAAGATGAAAATTTCTATCATATCTCAATTGTAGTCTAATGATTCCCTGTGGAGGGTATGTGCGGCGGTTTGAGGGCTTTAAAAGGGACCATGAGCTTAGAGAAAAATGTTATGACATAAGACCCTTATTTAACCTTATATCATAACATGGGCCTTGAAAATCATTCCTAGCGTGCCCTTCCTCAAAATGGTGAGCATATCTCTCATATAGGGTAAGAATCCCCATGTAGGCCTTGTGTTATAATCCAATCCTCCATTCATGGGCCATGATCCCCAAGGTAATTCATATGTCCATGTACCCTAAAAAATTGGTCCATGGCCTAGGGACTGAAATCCATACTTGGTGTGCCAAACCTCAAAATGGCCAACATATCTTACCCATTGGATAAATATTACCTATGTAGTATATGGGGCCTTTTAGGTGGTCTAGGGCATCACACATGACCCATGAGCCCCTTACCCTTAGACGTTATGTTTTGACTTGATAATATGGCCCAATCAATGATAACCATTCTTGGTCGTATAGAGCTTGAAATGGCCATTTCTTGCTTGTAAGCCAAATATTTCCCTCATAGAGATGACGTTATGGAGTAGGGCCCCATTTATGGGCCCCGATCCCTTGAGGAAAATGTTATGGCCTAGGAATTTATATGTTTACCCTAGAACATGGATTAGGACATGAGAGCTATCCTTAGTGTGCCAAAATTGAAATAAACACTATATTCCACTTACACGATAAAGATTCGCTTTATAGGGCTTGTATGGTGGGCACATGCCTATTAATGTCACATGATCTCTAGAGACAAAATGGCCTAAGGTAAGGTTGATGCAGAAGAATTATCCTTACTTACATGGCATATTTAGATGTGTGAGGTTTTGAGTTTAATTAATGTGTCCTCCCACCTTGTAAATGACCAGTTTTTTACTTGTATTTGTCCCTTTTCCTTGACACATTAATCGCATATTACATTCTTTTTACTCCCTCAAATTCCTCACTAGTCATGTCTTCGACAAATGAAGGTCAATGTACAAACTATGATGATAATCTTAAAAGGTACCATGATGGAATGCCCCCACCGTTTGGCATTTTTTGTTGGTAATTGTAACTGGTATGTCAAATCCACTCCAAGTATCTATTAGGTCCACTCAAAGAAACAACAAAACCAATGTAAGAACATCTCTCCATGCTTGAAACAATGCATATCTCCATTGTAGCATTCTTTTAAACAATTTATGAGCCTCCTTGATTTTCCCATTTTATATGCAAATCCCAAATCACAGCATTCCACGAGACAACATTATTCTCAAGCATGTTATTAAACATTGTTGAGATTTGTCCATCCTACCATTATGGGAATATTTCATAAGCATTATAGTCCACAAAATAGTGTCTCATTGAGACATTCTATAAGCCACGTGATGAGCATATTATAATCAACCCTCCACACCAATTGTTCCAATTGAAGATGGAATTCTTTGGAAATAAATCCACAAATTATCAATGCTCTAAAAGGTCCCGAAGAATATAGCTTTCCGCATCCAACCTTTACACTCATCCTTTCTTTTCAAAGAGGGACTTTGTTTTGGCTAGGCTATATTCTCTAATGATTAAATGTTCCTAATTGGGGAAGACCTTAATCGTGCTTAAGATTTCCAAACATTAATCTAAAATTTGTCAGATACCAATGAACCCATATACATTAGTTATATTTCCCTTTACCATTGAGTCTAAAGTATAAATCGCTAGTCATCTATCAATAGGTGGTAAGTAATTGGTTTTCTGGATCCATGTTTATGGGATCCTACATCATTTCCATAACTCTTGAAAATCCTCTCAATCCTCTAGTCGAGCAATCGCATCCTCCCCATATCATTTTGGTGAATTTATACATGTTATACATTTTGCATTTTGTTTATTGAATAAACACTAAGTCTAGCTTTTCTACTCTTATTTTGTTTTTCAAAATGATTTGTTTCTTAGGTGCATTATTGTCCCTTATGTTCCACAAGATAATTTTCATTTACAAGGCCTAGGCATTTGAAAAAATGTCTCCTTAAGTGCGGTTGTTTGTCTTGGGTTAATTAATTGTTCCCTTTTCTCCTTCAAGTTATCATTGACAAGTTTCTCGCCTCGTCCGAACTTAGTTTTTGTCACGTTTGTGGGATTTGTGTCTATTCATGGTCATTTCTTATGGGAACTTGACAATCCTTCAACATTTCTATCCTCCCATTTCCATTTATCATGTGCTAGTGTAGATTAACTAGTTGCTAACTTGAAAGGGAAATTATAAATGTTTTATTATAATGCAAGGATAATAACTCCATGTCCACTTCTTCCACATCCTCCTCCTCCTCTTGCATTCAATTGTAATTTATATATCTTCTTTATGCTCTCTTTTTCTTTTTTAGTATCAAGGTCATTTGCAATATTACTATTTTACCATTGCCACAATCTCTTTCCTTATCCTTTGTTGATTCCATTTCTTTGGTGTGGTTTCTATCTTGAATTTATTTAGTTTCATGTATATAGCCTCTTATTTGGTCTCCTAGTTATTTTTTCTTCCTCCTCCCCTCCTTGGATATGATTTTGATATGTTGTTTGATTAGTGTGTATTGTATCCTTCATTATTAATTTCTCTTTAGTTTCATTATGATCTTGATTATCTTCTTTATTTATTTCTTGACATTGATATCCCTCCTTCTCCATCTTCTCATGGTTATTCACCTCATGAGTGAGTTTAATGAAGCAAGGGACCTTGGTTTGGGTTTCTTAGTGGCACCACCTTCCCTTTACTCTAAACTACTACTCAACCATCATAGTTCCTATTTCCATTCTCCTCCACTTGCACATGTTTAACATTAAGGGGGTTTTCCCATAGTTAATGGCAATGCTACTTCTATTTTATGTTAGTGAAAAGGGATATTCTCATAGTCTAGATTTTGGACCCATCCATTGTCCATATAGTCTAGATTTTGGATCATGACTTTGGAAAGTCGTCTCCTTCAAAGGTACACTTTTGAACTTTAAGAATCCCTCATCCTAAATGTCACTCTACTACTTCTTGTTGATGGTGGTCATCCCCTTCATATCGATGGTTTATTTCCTCCTTGTCCTTTGTTCCCAAGTTATTTAGGATTCTAAAGGATTTGATTGAGAGTTATTCTTTAATTCTAGATATAGGTACCATGCTAATTGGCAATTCCATCCCTCATTGAAGGATCAATTTGGATTCAACCTAAGTCTATCCTTGATGTGATGTTAATATCCTTTCAAACAATTCCAATTGCAGTGCCCAGAGTGATCTATTACAGAGGTGCAAAATCATAACAATAATGTAATAGAATTTGCATAGTATCAGATGGGATTGCAGATGCACATAAACAAACTGACATACTGAAACAATGCAGAGATTGAAAAATGTTGTGACGTGATAAGTTAAGTGTGAATTCAAGTGAAGTATGCAATAGAACGAAAACATGATTACAACATACATAAGGTGTGCACAATAGAACAAACAACAATCAATCTGAAGAGTGTGCAGATCAGAAGAACAACATAGCAATATCTTCTACTGACATATCAGGGCGGTAGGACGAGGCAAAGAGTAGGGGGTGAGTGTCTCCTTCTAGTTGAAGCTGGTAAATCAGGGATTCAATGCTTCCTTCAAGTTGTAGCCTGTAAAACCAGGGGGTCGGTGTTTCCTTCCAGTTGGTGCTTCCTCGAATGTATTATTTTAATATAAGCTATTATTCTGTGGTTTTCTCCCATTTGGGTTACCACGTAAAAATATGTGTGTTCTGTGTTTTATGCATGTGATGTTGAATGTTTATATTTATGGTGGATGCATATTTTAAGTTCAAGTTTAAATCATATAAGAAGTTAAAAATTGTTCTTAATTGCGCTAATACTGATTCACCCCCCTATCAGTATTAATAAGATTCCAAAAATCGGTATCAGAGAAAGTGTCTTCAGTAACAACTTAGCATCCAGAAAATAGATCCTTGCGCAACTATGGGCGGAAAAGGGAAAGTACTCTCAAAGAAAAGCACCGTGGTTACAAGAAAATGGCATCCTAGAAAATATCTTTTTCGTAGAAGAAAGAAATATCATTCACACACAGATGAAAATTATAGAAGATGTAAAAAGGATTGCAAGCAAAATTATGCTAACTATGAAAAAAGAAAGAAGAAGAGTCAAAAGGTTTGGCATCATACTTTACTATCCAATTACATGAAATGGATAAAATTTCTCAAATCGAGAAGCTCAAGAATGACACTTTGGAAATCGAACTTAAGAAATTAGCCACGGAGAATCAACGTTTATCAAATGAAATCATGCTTCTTAGGAAAGAATTGGAAGATACTAAATAAGAAAAGGTTGTTGGAACAATCAAAGAAGTCCTATTTCTGAAAGATCATCTCCAAAAGAAAAGTGATGATCATCAAATTCAACTTCAAGTAAGATAGCTTGAGACCATCTCTCTAAAAGAGAAGAATTCTGAGTATGAAAAAATGCTTGATGAACAAAAGACCCAATTACGGGAAAAATAACAAGAAGTTGAAAGGCTACAAAATCAACAAAGGACAAATGAGAAGTTTGTCAAAAGCATAGAAGTATTGAATGAGATTCTACGCAAGCAGAGATCACCATCTAACAAATCTGGTGTAGGCTATGAGGGTGGTATCAAGAAGAAATAAATCAAGGAAATTGATCAAGAGAAAAAGAATATTGCACAATCAAAGGAGGTGTCTTTGTGCGAAACTGTTCAATGTTGGAAATGCACAATGGTGAGACATTTTGGAAAATACTGTAACAATTTAGTTTGTTACAAGTCTAATAAAATTGGCCACAATGGTCAGAACTGTGGAGAGTCACGGAAATTCTTTAAATATTACAAAAAGAAAACAAGTGAGGATTTCCCACTTATTCTTTATAAAAGATACAATACTCCTATAGGTCAAGGAAAAGAATATTGTAGAATGATTTGGAAAAGGAAGTATGTGGATAAAGGTAACATCATATATCATTTAATTAATTAGGAATGTGAATTAAATTTTATCCAAAGTTTATTATGCACTTAGAATATTTAATTTTTATGCATTTAATAATTTTATGATAAATAAATGAGGATAATGCTCCACTAGGGTGCATTAGTGGATGAGGTTGACTTGGAGATGACTTGAATAAGAAGTTAAGGAGAAAGCACCTAAATCTAGAAAATCAGTAAGAAAGAAAGAAAGATGGAGCAAATCAGAAAATCATATGAAAAAAACTTAGCATGGGAACCAAAATGGAAAGGGGGTGCTGAATAAGGTGTCCCATGTTAGGTAGGATCTTCCATTGGACTTGTGAAAAATTTAGATAAATATGGTTAACACATCAATGTCCAACAGGTTCAACCCTATGGAAAATTCAGGTGGCAAAAGGTTTAAAATATGCATCATAATAGTGGGGAATCCTAAACGTATATGCAAGGTTCTGAAAATACTTGAATGGATCGAGAAATAGGTAGAAAATTATCCTGAAGAAACCATGAATCGAGCTAATATTCCTGTCTCGAAGAAACAACAGTACCATGATCATATCTAGAAAATGTAAAAATAAAGATCTAAAACAAGTCACTTTGGTAGAAATACTTTCAACTTCAGTATCTTCAACAATATTCATAACCAAGGAAGAGTTTACTAATGAAGACTCAAGAGTGCCAAGGACTGGGGACCTATAACCATTAAGAACAAACCCATGAGGAAGATCAAAGCTGAAATAAGAAAATGAGTCTACAAGAATAGACTCATCATCACGGGAGTCAAAAAATATGCTAGCAGAATCAGACACATTAGGAACACTGACTTGTAGCTCAATGGTAGAGTCCAAAGACTCAAAGATGCCAATGTCCAAGGATTTATAAACATGGAGATCAAACTCAAAAGGAAAAGCAGGGATGGATTTGATTGCAACTAGGTCCAATCTAGGGAGACGATCTTTGGAAAATATGTCAAACTCCAAAGGAATGCCAGATTGTATCATAGAATCTAGGAAAACATTATCTGAATGAAGTATATCATCCTAGGTAGAGCACCTATCAAAACATTCACTTGGACCAACAGGGTGGACAACAGGCTCCAATGCCCCCATTAGATGGATCACCTGGTCAATTGTCGAGACCAAGTACCAAGAAGGTAAGCATGGATGCAGAGGCTTCTTCTTAGTAGAAATTGGATGCGAGGGATATAAGGCCACATAATTCACCCATGGAGAGGATATGTCTACTGAAACAATAGGAATAGACATAGGATATACTTGGTCTAAAGTTGGGTAGTGAGGAGGATCAACAAATGCAAGCTGATCAATAGTGACAATGCTTCCACTATGAGGAAAATACATCACTCGAAAGAGCGTAGACACCACAACATGCATAACATATATTGAAGTCCAAAAGGTCCTCCATAACCATAAAATAAACTAAGACAATCTTCCCACCTAAAGTAACAGGAAATTGAGGAATAAACCCCAAAGTTTCACTAGGTATTCTATCCGAAGCCAATGGTTGAGAAACTGTCGGCACAAGGTTGGGATATCCCATACCTTTCCATGAATTTGCGGATAAAATAATAACATAGGCTCCTTCATCTACAATACAATGAGAAATTATTTAGTCTTTAACTTGAACCTTTATTTGAAAAGGTGCAGCAGAAGGAAGGCACAACTAAGATAGCCTATTCCAATCAAAGGAAGCAATCCTAGAGCTTGGCGGGGGTTCATTCGAAGCAAACTGAGTGACCCTTTGTCCATAAATTTATGAACTGGCAGTGAATAAAACATGATTGGTAAACACATCACCCTCCAAAGGAAGTGTGTGATTGATCGAATATTGCATCAATTCAACCACTTGATGCTCATCACGTTCCAAAGGAAGAGTGGGATTGTCCAAAGATTGCATTGGTTCAATACTTTCCAAGGGAGAAATGGAGTCAGTCAAAGCTTGCATTTACTTGATCGCATCATTAACCAAAGGTTGAATAGGGCGTTAGGAAATCACGGGTTGTTAAGGAGCAGAAGATCCTTGAGACTCTGACCACACTCTTTGTACCTCTGCAATAGCAGGGCATAGGTGAGTAAGGTGATTTCCCTTGCAAAGATTACAAGGGAACTTAGGCTTGCATCCTATTCTTTTATAATTCTAACCATGTTCAACATGACTTGCATTGGATGACTGTTTTCCCCCAGCATGACTTGTAGTGGTTGGTTGCTTGTCTCCAGTATGACTTGCGGTGTCTGGTGACTTGTCACTAGTATGACTTGCAACAACTCGTGACATGTCCTCAACATGACTTGCAAAGGTTGATGACATACTTTCAATATGAGTTGCAGTGACTAAACGTTTTCCCTTAGCATGCACTCCAAAGGCTGGTTGCAGGTTTCCAGTATGAATGGCAGTGACTGGATGGGTTCCCTCAGCATGACTTGTAGAGGCTAGTGATGATTTCCTAATATGACTTGTAGTTTCTGGATAGGTGCCCCCTTGTTTTCGCATCTTGTTCATATTCTTCCTCCTTCTATTCATTTTAGACTGTTGGTTACCAGTATAAAAAATTTCACCACACGAGGGAGAAGGAAGAGGAGAAGATGTTACTGGAAAAGAAGGAACATGGTTGTGATGCCCATGATATAAGGTGCTTGCTTGAGAATCATTAGGAGCCAAAGTGGCACCCAAGGGTGAATCCAGGAAGATTCAAAGTGACCATCAAGGGAGCACCAACATTCCCAACAAATGGAAAAGCATAAGGATCCCCTTGCATAGGGGTACCTTGGTTAGTTTCCAAAGGAATACTAGCCATAACTATTCGATTCAACAAGCAATAAATATCTAAGTCCAACTAAGAAAAATTAGCACAAAGAGCACACCGCTAGAAAATAATCATAGGATATCAATCCAGGAAAATAGATAATCCTTCCGATTTTTTAGTGTGTGTTGATTAAGTCCCATTACTAAAACAACAAATTTTGAAAGCAATTACTAAGTCCAAGTGTGTTTCCCTTCTTGGTGCAAGTTTTTTACCATATAAAATTGGAAAACAGCCTCCAAGGGTACTAATTCTCTGGACACAAAGTTTTCCCAAGGTGATCACAGAAAATCCTTTACCAGCACTTGTGTATGAACTTAGGGACAAGATACTAAGGCTACCAATTTGTAATCAATGTCTAAGGTAATAGTTGCAGTTCAAATTCATATGCATGGGCATGGTAACTAAGCCTGAAACTCTACAACAACACTCTGTGCTAACGAAAGTCCCTGTGCACAAAGAACTCTTGGTAGATGCTTGATTAGGAATTGGAGGAATCTCTCCGCAACCCAACCTCACACAACCTCATGCTTAACCCCTATGTGGGAGGATATTCCCAACCACACTTCATACAAAATTAGATTTCCCTTAAAGATTGACCACTATGTTTAAAATTTAATCTTTTTTGGGTAGTTTATGGGAATCCTGTCCCAAAACTCTAGTCTAGCTACTTGGTAAACATTCCTAAAAAGAAAATGTTTGCTAATAAATTTTAAATTAGAGCATTGTTTTTAAGTGGTTGTATTTACTCAGAGGTGATGGGAGGTGAGATTTATGATGTGTTAATTAATCAAAGTGAAAATAAAATGCATTTAAGATTATAACTTTTAACACTGATAAAAGCAAAAAGATATTCTATGATGTAATGCAAGTCACTTATTTTAAAGGAAATTCAAAACATGCAATTCACTTTTCTTTTTATTTTGAAAATAAATATTGAAACCTACTTGTAAAAGAAAATTATATAATTTTTATTTTCTTTTTAAATAACCAAAAAGAAATGAAAAGAAAGTAAAAATGCAATTTTGATTCTCTTTATTATCTCTTGCAAGAAGGAAAATAACCTATAATATGAAATGCATATGATACTTTTATTTTCTTTGGATGAAACTGAAAGCAAATGCAAGTTCTAGAATTCTTTCCTAATGCAAACAAGAAACAAAATAAAAACAAAAATGAGTCTTTCTTCTTCTTTTCTTTTTTAAAATGTATGTGAAGAAGGAAAGTGTAACTTATGCTACTTTTTTGTTTGTTTTATAAAGATATTTGGACAGAAGCCTGAAGAAAACAAAACTTGAAACAAAACTTTTCACTTTTCATATGTGCACAAAGAAAATAAACTAAGATTATTTTTACCAATAAAAAAGAAAAATATGTCAAGAAAATATGAGAAAACAAATGTTTTCAAAAGTTGGACTATTGGTGATGTAAAACAGGCTTCAAACAAACGTCAGAGAACCAACATACCCAAAAATCAAGTTTGATTCTAAACAGACCTAAAAAAATATGTTGACTGGTGCATACGCGACCGATAGAACTGTAACTCGCATATACGCAGGTGAGCAATAGGGTCACTCGCATATGTTCAGGAACACAAGGATATTTTAAAAAAGCTATCCTATAGGAGTAATACGCGACTGTGTGTATGCACAAGTAGTGTATGAAGTCGGGGACATGCAAAACTTCAAAAATCACTGTGATATAAACTCAAATTTCCAAATTCATAAAGGATTTGGAGCTAGAAAATACTTTCATAGTTGAAACCTATAGTATTCAACAATTCCACTACAACAAAATAGCCCTTTAGGGGTGGTTTTGGCTTGTGGGGGTCTTGGTAAACCCCCCCTTAGAAAAATTTTCAGACCTTTGGAGGGGGTCTTTTAATACTGTCCCTAAAAGTCATGGAAATTGGACTTTCGGGGGCGGTTTTTTTAAAACCGCCCCGAAAAGTCTTGAAATTTGACTTTTGCGGGCGGTTTTGGGAAACCCCCCCTACAAGTCAAATTCTCATAATTTTGGGGGGCAGTTTGTCAAAACCTCCCCTAAAAGTCATGAGAATTGAACTTTTGGAGGCAGTGTTTTTGGAACCCCCCTTAAAAGTCTTGAGAATTGAACTTTTGGAGGCAGTTGTTTGAAACCCCTCTTAAAATCCCAATTCTCATAACTTTTGGTGGCAGTTTGTTAAAACCCCCCCTAAAAGTCATGAGAATTGAACTTTGGGAGGCGGTTTGTTTGAAACTCCCCTTAAAAGTCATGAGAATTGAACTTTTGGAGGCGGTTTGTCAAAATCCCCACTAAAAGTCATGAGAATTGAACTTTTGGAGGCAGTTTTTTTGGAACCCCTCTTAAAACTCACAAGAATTGAACTTTTAGAGGCGGTTTTGGGAACCCCCCTTAAAAGTCATGAGAATTGAGCTTTTGGAGGCGGTTTGTTGGAACCTCCCCCTCTAAAAGTCATGAGAATTGAACTATTGGAGGCGGTTATTTGGAACCCCCCCTTAAAAATCATGAAAATTGAACTTTTGGAGGCGGGTTTTTGAAACCCCCCTTAAAAGTCATGAGAATTGAACTTTTGGAGGTAGTTTGTTGAACTCCCCCCTAAAAGTCATGCAAATTAAAAATTTGGAGGCAATTGTTTAAAAAACCCCCTTAAAAGTCATTATAATTGAAAGTTTGGAGGCGGTTTTGTGAAACCCCTCTTAAAAGAAATGAGAATTGAACTTTTGGAGGCAATTCACTGAAACCCCCCCTAAAAGTCATGCGAATTGAAATTTTAGAGGAAGTTTTTTGAAAACCCCCTAGAAGTCATTTATGTACGTGGGTTAGGTTTGTCACATGGGTTCAACAATGCATCTCATCAAAACATTGGAGCTAAGATCACACAAGCTATTTTAGTGTTAGGAAGGATGTGCATCATTATTCAACACCATATCCCATTAGAGCTCCACAATTGAGGCAGTCATGCTAGGTTTTTCGCATCAAAGATGGTTCTCACACTCCAAGTTTCCATGATCCATGGTCAAAATACAAACTCGTGTGCCATAACATTAGCCTTTATGGCTAATGGGCCATGTGTAGGGCCCTAATCACCACATGATTCCTACACAAGGAATATTTAGCTTGCAAGTGGGTATGGTGGCCATTTCAATATTTACAACATCATGGATGGTTCTTGAAGCCTAATCCATGGTGTCCATGGTGTTAGATCAAAATATAGTTTATAATTACTGGTAGTTACCTCAAGGTCTTGTGACCTATGGGTGTTTCTATATACCACCACATAGGCCATAGGCAAGGAATATTTAGCTTTTGAGTAACACATTGTCATTTTTTTTTAGTATTTTCATGTCGTGGATGGTTCTAGGAGCCTATGTTATGTCAGTCTAGGGCCAAAATGTAGGTTTTTGGGAAATAAAAATTTATTTTGAGACTCATGGGCCATGCATAGGGATTTCAGTCATCATACATACCCTAGATAGGGAATATTTTGTTTATAGTCTAAGTTCTTGTGTTTATTTTTGAACTAATTTTGGTTTGATAAAATCCCATACAGTGATCATTCAAACCTTGATGTCAAAGTTTTTGATCTAAAACCTTGGTTATAAATAACCCAAGTTCAAAGTTTATTGTGTTAGTGTGTTGATTTGGGGTAGTAGGCATGTTAGTGATTGGGTTAGGGGGTAGAAGGTTAAGGTTAGAGGGACACTGGATTAAGGGGATATTTTCTACAATTTCATAATGTGGTAGGCTTTGGGGAGTTTTTGGATTAGAAGCGAGGCACCTAAGGGATCAGTGGGTTAGTGGGAAAGGGGTTCTGGTTTTGTTGGTACTAGTGGTTAAGTGGTTTATAAGTTATCATGTTATTTGGTTTGGGTCTAGATGTTAAGGTTAGGTATGATGTGAGGGGGTTAGAGGTTGAAGCTTCCTAGGTGCATGATTTCATTGCATGGATCAAGTGTTCCAAGTGCATGATTCATTTACATGGGTTGGTTGTGTTAGGTCAGTGTCTAATTAGTGGCATTTTACGGTGGCCATTTCAATATTTGTAACACAAAGGATGGTTCTCGTGTCCTGGACTATGGCATGCGAGCTAAATTTAGGGTCTAATTCCATATTAATTTTCCATGGGGTTGATGGTCCATGCATGTTAAACTAAATTACCACATAGTAATCTCTAGCCTACATGTGAGATCATCATGATCATCATTGTCACCATCGTCGATGTCATTGTTGTTGTTGGTTTGTCCATGGTTATGTAAACCAATAAACCAACCATGGTTTAATATTTATAGGTTATGTAAACCAATAATGGTTCTTACAACCTAAATAATGGTCCATGGTTAATAAATTTACTATATGATTCATGGTCCATGTGTAGGGCCCTACACATAATTACTACAAGCGAGATATTGTGGCCATTTCAATATTTGTAACATTGTCCCATATGTGAATGTTATAATGTATGCCTAGGGATTTTAGCATTGAACCATGACATATGCATTGAGAACCATGTCTAGTGTTAGAAAGAGGATAATTTCTATCATATCTCATTTGTAGTCTAAAGATTCCCTATGGAGGGTATGTGTGGCGGTTTGATGGCTTGAAAATGGACAATGAGCTTAGAGAAATGTTTTATGACATAAGACCCTTATTTAACTTTATATCATAACATGGGCCTTGAAAATCATCCATGGCATGCCCTTCCTCAAAATGGTGAGCATATATCGCATATAGGCTAAGATTCCCCATGTAGGCCTTGTGTTATAATCTAGGCCTCCATTCATGGGCCATTATCCCCAAGGTAATTCATATGTCCATATACCCTAAAACCTTGGTCCATGGCCTAGGGACTAAAATCCATACTTGGTGTGCCAAACCTCAAAATGGCCAACATATCTTACCCATTGGCTAAATATTACCTATGTAGTATATGGGGCCTTGTAGGCAGTCTAGGGCATCACACATGACCCATGAGCCCCTTACCCTTAGACATTATGTTTTGACTTGATAATATTGCCCAATCAATGATAACCATTCTTGGTCGCATAGAGCTTGAAATGGCCATTTCTTGCTTGTAAGCCAAATATTTCCCTCATAGAGATGACGTTATGGAGTAGGGCCCCATTTATGGGCCCCAATCCCTTGAGGAAAATGTTATGACCTAGGACTTTATATGTTTACCCTAGAACATGGACTAGGCCACGAGAGCCATCCTTAGTGTGCCAAAATTGAAATGAACACTATATTCCACTTACATGATAAAGATTCCCTTTATAGGGCTTGTATGGTGGACACAGGGCTATTAATGTCACATGATCCCTAGAGACAAAATGGCCTAAGGTAAGGTTGATGCAGAAGAATTATCCTTACTTACATGGAATATTTGGATGTGTGAGGTTTTGAGTTTAATTAATGTGTCCTCCCACCTTGTAAATGGCCAGTTTTTTACTTGTATTTTTCCCTTTTCCTTGACACATTAATCGCATATTACAATATTTTACTCCCTCAAATTCCTCACTAGTCATGTCTTCGAAAAATGAAGGCCAATGTACAAACTATGATGATAATATTAAAAGGTACCATGATGGAATGCCCTCAACGATTGGCAATTTTTGTTGGTAATTGTAACTGGTATTTCAAATCCACTCCAAGTATCTATTAGGTCCACATAAAGAAACAACAAGACCAATGTAGGAACATTCTCTCCATGATTGAAACAATGCATATCTCCATTGTAGCATTCTTTTAAACAATTTGTTAGCCTTTTTGATTTTCCCATTTTATATGCAATCCCAAATCACAACATTCCACGAGACAACATTATTCTCAATTATGTTATTAAACATTGTTGAGATTTGTCCATCCTACCATTATGGGCATATTTCATAAGCATTATAGTCCACAAAATGTCTCATTGAGACATTCTATAAGCCACATGATGAGCATATTATAATCAACCCTCCACACCAATTGTTCCAAGTGAAGATGGCATTCTTTGGAAACACATCCACAAATTGTCAATGCTCTAAAAGGTCCCGAAGAATCTAGCTTGCCGCATCCAATCTTTACACTCATCCTTTCTTTTCAAAGAGGTACTTTGTTGTGGCTAGGCCGTATTCTCTAATGATTCAATGTTCCTAATTGGGGAGGACCTTAATTGTACTTAAGATTTCCAAACATTAATCTAAAATTTGTCAGAGATCAATGAACCCATATACATTAGTTATATTTCCCTTTACCCTTGAGTCTAAAGTATAAATCACTAGTCATCTATCAATAGGTGGTAAGTAATTGGTTTTATAGATCCATGTTTATGGGATCCTACATCATTGCCATAACTCTTGAAAATCCTCTCAATCCTCTTATCGAGCAATCGAATCCTCCCCATATAATTTTGGTGAATTTATACATGTTATACATTTTGCATTTTGTTTATTGAATAAACACTAAGTCTAGTTTTTCTACTCTTATTTTGTTTTTCAAAATTATTTGTTTCTTAGGTGCATTATTGTCCCTTATGTTCTACAAGAGAATTTTCATTTAGAAGGCCTAGGCATTTGAGGAAATGTTTCCTTTAGTGAGGTTGTTTGTCTTGGGTTAATTAATTGCTCCCTTTTATCCTTCAAGTTATCATTGACAAGTTTCTCGCCTCGTCCCAACTTAGATTTTGTCAACTTTGTGGGATTTGTGTCTATTAATGATCATTTCTTATGGGAACTTGACAATCCTTCAACATTTCTATCCTCCCATTTACATTTATCATTTGCTAGTGTAGATTAACCAGTTGCTAACTTGAAAAGGAAATTATAAATGTTTTATTATAATGCAAGGATAATAACTCCATGTCCACTTCTTCCACATCCTCCTCCTCCTCTTGCATTCAATTGTAATTTATATATCTTCTTTATGCTCTCTTTTCTTTTTTTAGTATCAAGGTCATTTGCAATATTACTATTTTACCATTGCCACAATCTCTTTCCTTATCCTTTGTTGATTCCATTTCTTTGGTGTGGTTTCTATCTTAAATTCATTTAGTTTCATGTATATAGCCTCTTATTTGGTCTCCTAGTTATTTTTTCTTCCTCCTCCCCTCCTTGGATATGATTTTGATATGTTGTTTGATTAGTGTGTATTGTATCCTTCATTATTAATTTATCTTTAGTTTCATTATGATCTTGATTTTCTTCTTTATTTATTCCTTGAGATTGATATCCCTCCTTCTCCATCTTCTCATGGTTATTCACCTCATGAGTGAGTTTAATGAAGCAAGGGACCTTGGTTTGGGTTTCTTAGTGGCACCACCATCCCTTTCCTATAAACTACTACTCAACCATCATAGTTCCTATTTCCATTCTCATCCACTTGCACATGTTTAACATTAAGGGGGTTTTCCCATAGTTAATGGAAATGCTAATTCTATTTTATGTTAGTGAAAAGGGATATTCTCATAGTCTAGATTTTTGACCCATCCATTGTCTATATAGTTTAGATTTTGGATCATGACTTGGGAAAGTCGTCTCCTTCAGAGGTACACTTTTGAACTTTAGGAATCTCTCATCCTAAATGTCACTCTACTACTCCTTGTTGATGGTGGTCATCCCCTTCATCTCGATGGCTTATTTCCTCCTTGTCCTTTGCTCCGAAGGTATTGAGGATTCTAAAGAATTTGATTGAGAGTTATTCTTTAATTCTAGATATAGGTACCATACTAATTGGCAATTCCATCCCTCATTGAAGGATAACTTTGGATTCAACCTAAGTCTATCCTTGCTGTGATGTTATTATCATTTCAAACAATTCCAATTGCAGTGCCCAAGTTTCGACTTGCCTGTTGCAGTTGGTTTAATACAAATTGATTTTAATACTTTCCTCTGAGAACATAGTCTATCAGTCCTATGTTTTGTTATATTCTAGAAATCTTGTTAGGTCATGTAAATGTAGCACCTCGACATCTAACACCTGAGGATGAAACATTTCTTTTTTCAACAATAATACATGAGGTAAGCCATGTTTATTTTTATTGACTAGTTTCTGAGCCATTTGTTCTTGCTGAGCCAACCGATGAGTAGGGATCACGACATACACGCAAAAACAGATTTGATTATTCACTATCTTGTTCAAATTAAATATTAGTGAACCCATAAAAAAAAAAAAAAAAAAATATATATATATATATATATATATATATATATATATTCATTCACACAAACATTAGCATGTCTATATTAGCAATGAATCAACTCCAGATTCCCATTAAGTTTATGAAAATGTATGACAATGTATGGACAACTTGAAGTTGAGCAAAATATTTAAGCAACCGACTATTCAAGTATTCACAATCTCATGTTATGGAATTTATCATCTAGTTAAGGGATACAAACGTTTCGTCTTCTAGTTTATTCATATTCTCTATATTGAATAAAGTACATAAATTCTCATATTGGAAGAGACAAACAAGGAAGATGATTCTTCTTGAATATTGGCCTTCCATGCACAAACTATTGAGCTCCTCAACTGCATCAATATGTCATGTCTACAATAAGAATCACTGCACTATGTTATGAAATGCATATCACATTATTGAAATTTGTGTCTGTAAATTGTATGCAAAATTTTTCAGCATTTTTGTTGT
Organism: Larix kaempferi; assembly: GCA_027924585.1. Classification (NCBI taxonomy): domain Eukaryota; kingdom Viridiplantae; phylum Streptophyta; class Pinopsida; order Pinales; family Pinaceae; genus Larix; species Larix kaempferi. Next base: position 7,990,952 of record BSBM01001166.1, on the reverse strand, counting down.
TTTAGTCAGTAATCGAAAAGTTTGGAATTATAGTTCTTATGCCTTGTGAGGATTGCAAAGAGCACGTTGCTCTTGCATGATAATCTGTAGATATTTGGGTACATGTGGACATCCTGTTACAATCATCTCTTGAACATTCTTATTGTATTTTCTTAGACTTAAAAATAATGCAATAAGAGTGTTAATATTGCTCATCTCCCTAATTCTTAAAGGGTGCTAGATCAATGGTAGAGCGCCTGCCTTACAAGCAGGAGGTTGGTGGTTTGATTCCTCTGTATCCTATTGATATTGGAATATTGGTATTTTTAATAAAATATATTTTATTATGATTTATTAAGGCTATAGATGGGGTTTCAAACCATCTTTGTATGTTTCTACGAGGGGGGTTCTAAGCCACCTTCATATGTCACTACGAGGGGGGTTTGAAATTGCCCTTGTATGTTACAACGAGGGGGGTTTAGAAACACCCTTGTAGGTACCTACGAGGGGGGTTTTTAACCGGCCCCAAATGTTTGTAATAAATATTTTTAGGGGGGGTTCTGAACTGCCCCTATAGTCATCTACGAGGGGGGTTCCAAACTGCCCCTATAGGAATCTATGAGGGGGGTTACAAACCGATCCTATAGGAATATACGAGGGGGGTTCCAAACCGCCACTATAGGCCTCTACAAGGGTGGTTTCAAACTGCCTCTATAGGCCTCTATGAGGGGGGTTCAAAACCGCCCCTATAAGCCTCTACGTGGGGGGTTCTAAACTGCCCCTATAGGCCTCTACAACAGGGGTTCACAACCACCCCTATAGGCCTCTACGAGAGGGGTTTGAAACCACCCCTATAGTCCTCTACGAGGGGGGTTCCAAACCACCCCTGTAGGTTTGTATGAGGGGGCTTATGAGGGGGGTTCACAACCTCCCTCATAGTTCTCTATGAAGGGGGTTCAAAACCGCCCCCATAGGTCTCTATGAAGGGGTCTATGAGGGGGGTTTATAACCACCTTCGTAGACCTCTACAAGTGGGGTCACAAACCACCCCCAAAAGTCACTTTTGGGGGTGGTTCCAATCTCGTCAAAAACCACCCTTAAAGGGAAATTTTTTTAACATCGGATCCTTCAGGGGCGATTTTGCCAAAACCGCGCCCAAAGCCAAACCCCCCCCCCTCCCCGTAGGTCACTTTTGGGGACGGAAGACAACCCCACCTAAAGGCCAAAAATGCAGTAGTGTTCAAACAAGCAGAGACTCATGAAAATAAATTTACAACACAACAACCCTAACAAAAAATACCGAAAAATTAAAAGAACACCAACGGATTCGCCAGTTCTGTTATGGGAAAAATTCGTCAATAATTTTTTGGGTTCAACTATAGTAGAGCATAAATACAAATGAACTAAATTCTTTAATCAGACAATTGACATACACAAAGTTAAAGATAAATACCTGGTTTCCAATGTTTGAAGATGATTCCTCTGGTGTTGATATTTTCTCCTTAGCTTAATCTCTTTGCTACAATGTAATGTACCAACTAGGGTTAGTGATACAAAAAATTACTTTCCCAGAGAATCAATTAAAAACAATGTTTTAGAGAGCTAGTTTGATTGTGGGTGGGTAGGATCAGAAGCTTTGGATGGAAGGGAGGCTAGGATAGATGTTAATACCTCTGCACAAATTAATGGGACCAATGATGGGTCGAAATCAACAAGGCTGAAATCTACTGCAATGCTCCTGGGCACCCGAGCATATGCAGACTAGTATTGCTCTATACTTTGAGTAAAAGATATGGATGAGTGTTTATAATTTAGGGAGGATAATAAACATGAAATATCAGTAAATATACAGTCATAGGTCATTCCATCAAGTTTAAGGAAGTTCTGATAAAGATTCCAAAAATACAAGCAAATTGGCATTCTAGGATTGCATAGCTAGTTAAATTTAGGAGCTCCCAAAAAGTCAAGGAAGGCTCATGAATTCCTTATATCAGACATGGATTGGGTAATTTAAAATATTAATTAACATCAGGAACATAAATCAACTCATTTGGATCTATTCGCATTCATCTATCACATGCATTCTGAAAACTAGTCAAATTCAAGGAAATTCTAGAGGGGGTGGAGAAAACACTGAATATATCAGACTTCTGCAATATTAAATGTTGTGAATGATATCATATATGTATAATGACTTTAATTACATCAGATATGAACCAACAAGATTCTCAAAATGTTACAAAAACTCTTCTCCTCTTCAATACAAAATTCTAGCTCTGGAAATCAACAATAAGCCTGGAGATTCGAACCATAAACCTCATGAATATTTATGAAATTCGACCTAGCCTTGGATCAGATATAGGAACTGCAATAAAAATCAATGAAAATGTTTGAATTCCATCATCCTCTCACAGAAAGCAGGGGCACATCACCCATCTTGGACTAGGGTCACATCTCCCAAGTCTCTGAGGCACAATTGCTCTCAATCCAAACATCAAACTGACAAAAGATTTGAAGGGGGTGCACACTGGTTTATTTATAGAGAGATGATGACTTGAGGAGAAAGTCTCCTTAAATAATGCACCCTCCATGAGTGGATAAGGAAAGCTAGCTTTCCTACCTTTTCCTTTTTGCTTTGCTTTCCTCATTTTTCCTTTTCTGTTTGCTTTTCCACTTTCTGCTTTAGCTTTTTCTGGATTTTTTTATTTATCCTGTTTTTTTGAATTCCTGCTTTTCTGATTTATCCTGCTTTTTGATTTTGTACTTCTTTCTGCTTTATGCTTCTTTTCCTGAGTTTTGGCTGCTTTTCTGATTGCTCCATCTTTCTTTCCTTTTTCTTGATTTTCTAGATTTAGGTACTTTCTCCTTAACTTCTTCTTCAAGTCATCTCCAAGTCAACCTCATCCACTAATGCACCCTAGTGGATCATTATCCTCATTTATTTATCATAAAATTATTAAATGCATAAAAATTAAATATTCCAAGTGCATAATAAAGTTTGGATAAAATTTAATTCACACTCCTAATTAATTAAATGCCTGTAATTCCAAAATTAACCCCATGATACTGAAGTTGTCTCCTAAACCCATGTTAGATTTTGAGCATTAATTCAATATGATCTAGGATCTTATCTGAGAGAATAACAAGCACAGTATATCAATCACAAGAGACAATAGACACAGAGTTTCCTTGGGGAAAACTAAGAAGGTGAAAGACCCCAATAACTTCCTCAGAGATAGATAGAGCAATGATACAATAACCCAAGCATAAGAGATAGACTCCTAGCAGCTTCTCCTCCTCCACTAGTGTGCATCACTCAATGAGAGAGATAGATGAATAAGTGAATGATAAAATAGAGTGACACCGTCACTCTATTTATACACAACTTGACTTGCCTTTTAACTCTAACTAGGTCGGTTCCAACTTAACCACTTAACATAATACTAACTAAGCTTACCCCAATAGGGTGGTCTAATAACCCTTTAACCCACAAGAATCATACAGGGCCGACCCCATCAAGTATAAGTTACGACACTTGCGACACTTGTAAATACAAATGACGACACTTCCGTATAGAGGAATAATAATAGGCTCTAATGCCTCCTTCCTTCTCCTAATAGTGTCACTTTTGTAAATCCTTCAATCTTATCCCAAGTTGTTCTTAAGGGGGGATGTTAGGATATTTAGACACTTAGGAGTTAGTTAAGATCAACTTGTGTAATATATCCATTAGGGATAGTGTGTTTCTTTAGTATGCATTAGTATGCATTTGTAAATACTTAATCCGACGGTCACGATATGTTCCCGACATAGAGTAATCCGACGGCTCAACTTCTCTTAGATCAAACCTAACCTTGATCCGTGGCTTAACACCCGATTGGTCCATGATCTCTATTTAAAGAGCATGGAGGGTCATTGTTTAGTTGATCGATTTATGATAAGCTCATTTGTAACTTTCTTTCTTTGCATAATAAATTGTCCCGTAGAAGCTATTTGGCCAGGGCCGTGGAGTGTTTCCCTCAAGAGGGTTTAAACCACGTCAAAACATTGGTGTGTTGATCTGTGATCTGTTTGTGTGAAGTGGTTGCTCTAGGTGTTCGGTCCTTTGCTAGTACCCTGTGTACCCGAACAATAATAACGTCTTTATAGGGATACAATATACATATATGAAATACATTCCGAAGTTACATATACATCAACACTCCCTCTTAACTAGGAAGGTATTTCTTCACACAGGTCTTCCAGCACAAGTCTTCTTCTTTGGATCATCAGATCATCGTCATCGTCACTGCTACTATCTCAATCAATCTCCAATCTACTCGTCATATGAATTTCTACAGAGCCAACCCTTTTTCATGTTGGTTGTAGGCCTAGCCTCCATGTAGGTCTTCATCATCTCTGCGAGCAAGCCATCAAGTAAGTACACGTCAGGACTGATTACACTACCTCTGCAAAACCTGCAAGATCTCTCAGGACTGATTAAACTACCTCTACAAAACCTGCAAGAGCATCTCGAGACTGATTATATGCCTTTGCAAAACCTGTGTACCATACTATCACCTCATCATCTTCAGATCACCTCATAATCTACAGAGCACAACCCAGATGCACATCACACAACACTTACATTCACCGGCATGGGAAGACACACTTCAACCATCCGTGAAAGGCTTAGCACTTATATCTACGCCATGGGAAGACACACTTCAACCATGCGAGAATGGCATCGCACTTATATCCATAGCCATGGGAAGACACACTTCAACCATGCTAGGAATGGCACAACACTTATATCGCAGCCATGGGAAGACACACTTCAACCATGCTCGAATGGCACAGCACTTATATCACAGCCATGAGAAAAACATATACCATAATTGACTACCAATCTTTTCTTTCCTCGTTTCTGCTTATAATGCTTGTTGACGTAGAATGTTGGGCATGCCCAGGCACTTTTACAAGGTTCATTTAGCTTTCTGTCTAACATCTGCTGTATTTTCTCTTTGCAGGCTTGCTACTCTGTTGGACTCATGTTGTTTGCTGAAGCTTTTTGGGGCTTGATTTCTGCATTCTGCTTATATGGGAGAGTGACATAATATTTTTTTGCATCTCCAAAAAGCATCTGGATGATCAGAAGTACAATCTGTTTTCAACTTCTGTATTATGTCTGCAAGGATCTCTTGACCATGGAGATCTGCATGTTTGACTATCTTCTTGATTTTTTCCAAATCTTTGATTGTTTCTTCAATAATATTGGGCTTTTCAAGAGAGATTCTAATAATGAAATCAGACTTGACTGGAACATAAGTCACATTTCCTTGAATGGTGAAATCAACTGAATCTTCTCTGACTGCCATGGGCAGGTGTTTCTTGAAAAAATCTTGTCCTAAAAGAATATCTGCTCCTATGTCTAAGCAATATAAAGTGACAAATGTTTTAACCTTTCCTAATAAGATAGGAAAATTTGGAGCAATAAAATTAATTTTAATGAGCTCTTTATCGACTGCTCTGAAATGGAGGGAGATGGGTTGCCAAAAATATTCTGGGATAGATTTATATTTGCAACAGCTATTCATAGCACCTGTATCAACTTGAGCATCTATTTCATAAGCTTTATACCCTTCCGTTTTGATATGAATGGGGATGACCATTCTATTGCCTAAAATTTTTTGTTCAGGAAATAGTGCTAATTTAGGAGTAGGTTCTGAAACTGGGGTAAAGCTATGGGCTTTGCTCAATGTAAGCTGAATATATTCAGAGTTTAGTTCATCTAGCTGGTGTAGGGATTCTTGGTTGCTAGAAGCGAGATTTGCTAATTGTTCCTTGTCCTTTTTGACTTTATTTTCATAAAAGACAATTTTATGAAGTAACTCTACTTCACTGGGATCTGAACATTCAGGGGCATGATCTGATTACTATGAATCCGACAACTTATTTGTCAATTCATCAATCTTTTCCTGTATTCTTCTCCGAATGATTATGAGACCAGGAGAAAGGTGTGTTTTTCTTTCTTTGAGCTCGGCTATCTGACTTTTTGTAGAAGCAAAAGAGAACATAAAACAATTACTGATAAATGTTCTGTCATCACCAGAACTGTCAGAGGTAATAGAAATCTTTTGAATGTCTAACTCATCTGAGTCGGATTCATAGTTAGAGCCACTGGTTGACTCATGAATAGAGAAACCTTCATCATTGAATTGCAATGCTGGAACTAACTCCCAATCAACAGGATTATAATCGGTGGTAAAAATCTCACAGAGCTTATTATGTAATTTTGTCTTTTTATTGGGACATTTATTTGCCCAATGTCTTGGCTTGCCACAAACATAACAAGTAGACTTTTGGAGTGGATGGGATCTCCGTTTGAAAACGAACCTATTCTTTTTATGGGGAAAGAAAGGTTTCTTCGGATGAGAGAAGATTTTTCGAGAGGAGGATCGAAAGTTAGGATGGTGTTGGGAAAAGCTTTTGCTGACCTTTTTGGAGTGGCAATTGCAAGTGGTTGTAGAGGATTTCGGAGGTCGTGTTTTGAAACAGCTGTAACTGGTAGTTTCACGAAACTGCTGGCAGGCAGACTAGGAAACAAAAAATTTGTTTTTCAGATTTTTTTTGTGTTTTTAGGGAAACCCACTCTTTCTAGAGGGCTATCAAGATATGTTGGTGTAGACCAGCAAGGGAGAGGTCTTCAATATTTACCTTAAGATCTGACAAGTAATTATTTACAAGGATGGGGATCTTGCCAGGAAGAGAAGCAAGATAATGACGGAGATATGCTACATTTTGGTGATCTGTTATTTTGTATAGCATAGATTGCATAGTGTAGAAGTATTCTTGAAGGAGATTAATGTCACAAAGCTTTTGAGACATAAACAATTGGGATGTATGGGATGCATCAGGAGGTAAAGCTCCTAGGAACTCATGAGATAAGGCTTGAAAAAGAGCTTCTAAAGGATCGTTATCCTCAAGAAGATGTGATTTTTCTTCTTCAGATAATTTTTCTTACCATAGCTTTGAAATACTGGTGAATGCCCATGTGAGTTGTGTAGCAATTTCTTTCCATGATGCTTTTGTTTCTGCTTTTCGTTGAAATGCCCAAGCATTAATCTTTTGGAATAGATTTAGAATCTGATCATTTTCCATGCAATCAAAATTTATAATGAATGTGTTTCCAAAGCCTTTGGACAGGTCTTTGGAGTCAATTTGGATATCAACATTTTTTAACTCATTTGTCCATTTAGTGAATGGACTGCGAAACTTATCACGGCTGATGTCTCTGCCAGAAACTCTTCGTGCTTGATTCTGGAAGAAATGGGATTCAGCTCGATTTATTTTAGGGTTAGAGGTTTCACCCATTTATGAATCCATAGAAATAGTAGACAATGCCATTTTGATATCATGATAGGAAAGAGAGGCTGTCCGCTGCTTTAACATTTCAAACTTTTCTCTTGCTAACTCAGGACCGTGCTGAACTGTTTTTAGTCTTTGAGGACTCAACCGCTTGAGATATTTATGAGACTCAGAACTAGCAGAATGATATTTAAACTTATATCCTTCTTGATTTATCCGACTATAATCTGGTGGAGAAGGAGGAGACGGGAGAGCTGTTTGTAGATTTTCAATAGACTTAGTGATTATATCCAGACTGGACTCAATCTATAACAGCTGAACCATTTTTTTCTTTTTGTTGCTGGACTAATTCATCAACAGTCTCAGAGATGTGGTTTATGGAACCATGCAATGTTTGGAGATGTGCTTTAAGTTCTAAAACATCTCTAGCCACATCATTTAGGTTTTGGGCGATGCAAATAGATTGAAAGTTTGCATAATTCTGCAACTTGATTTGTTCTGCAGGTTCGGGATCACTTGGACTTCTTAGCTTGAGAAATTGGAGATATGACTGGATTCCTTCTTTGAAAGAAGGACTGGAATTACCAGTGTTGAGACGTCGAGGTGAAAGGTAAGACAAAGCACCCTTTTCTCTAGGAAGAGATAAAGTTTTGATTTCTCGAAATAAAGATGAACAGTCAGGACAATTAGAATGTTGACCCTTATGTTCAGAAGAAGTAGAAACTTCAGCAGAAGATGAATCATCTAAAGACTGAAAGGTTTTTGGATTTTTTGCAACATGTTTATCTTTACAAAATCTACAAGTAGCCAAAGGAAACTAGCAATGGCTGACCATGTGCTGGCATAGCTGATCATTATAGGGCTGCATATGCACAGAGGAACGTAAAGGACCATGTACTGAACGGGGTAAAACCTGGGAATGAGAAGCGGATCTAGATAGTGAACACGAGGGGGTGAATGATTGTGCTAAACCAAACCTAAGGGAAGTGTTACCGTGGGGATTTTGTACAATATGCAACTGTTTAGCAAAGCTATCATGGAGTTCTAGATATTTTTGGGATAAGGGTTGGTATGAACTGTTCCATTCTTCAGGCAAGGTAACTTGTGGAAAACGAAGCTGAAGGGGAGTGGTATTTCTTGGACCAACAACGAATCCTTCATGTAATGCTCTTTTCTGCAATTTGGGATTAATTGCAGGCATGGTAGTTGACACAAAACGAATACAGATAGAACAATGTAATTGAGCGATCTGGGATTGTGGGGCAACATCAAAGCCTGAAAACAGGATATAGGCTTGCAAAAACTCATTAATATATAGATCTGTAAGAGAAAATTGATATCGGGGAACAAGAGATGACCATGCAGGGCCATTATTCAGAGGGCTTTGAAAACCTCCTAACAATGCATCTTCAAATTTTTTAAGACGTGAATCTAAAACACATGATAGACAAGAAGTATTTAATCCGGGATGGACAAGAGGTTTGATACCAAACTATATTAAACCAATATAAATATATTTATATTCATGTTCTAATCCCCAAGCAATATCTTCAGATTTGATTAACGGGATCTGATATACAGACTGACCAACAGATATAGGAATATTCACAGATGTAAAGCGAAATAGTTGAGTAGCACGAAACTTAAACATAGGAAGATCATATATTTTATCAACATCAATCTCAGGCAAAGACCAATTTGGATGAGGTTCATATTCTTGAGATATGACACGAGTATCATACAGAGTATCGGAATTAGTCTTGTTTAAATATTTGTTTAACCATGACCATCGCTTAGTATGTTTCTCTTTTCTAGAAGAAGCAGATTCAGGGAAGTAAAAACTGTTATTTGAAGAATCCATAATGGAAGAGATAAATTCAAAGTATGAACCTGGAGAAATGTAGTATAGTGCTGAAGAAGAACGCCTGAGACACACTTCAACCATGCTCAAATGGCACAACTCTTACATCAACGACCATGGGAAGACATACTTCAACCATATCGGAATGTCCCTATCCCTTATATCTGCACCATGGGAGGACACACCTACCACCATGTGAGAATTGCTCATGTGCATCTGTGTCTCTGGACTTATCACTTCCCCTTGGAAGGAATCTCGATCTGAAGTACACCAAGTCTCTCTCTGAAGTACTCAAACTTCACTCTGGCCAGTAGCTTGGTCAACACATCGGTTATCTGCTCGTTCATTGCAACATACAAGAGCTTCAATGCTCCTCTTTGTACCATATCCCTGATATAGTGATATTTGATCTCAATGTGCTTCGACCTATCATGGAACACTGGGTTCTCAGACAGCTTCACACAACTCTGGTTGTCATAAAAGATACCAATAGCACCCAACAGGAGATCAAATAACTCAAACAGTAGCTTCCTAATCCATACTGCCTCGAACAAGCTGCAACATATGCTGCTTCGACTGTAGTCAGTGCCACACAAGACTGCTTCCTGCTAAACCAAGAGATCATACCGGATCCCATACTAAAGCAACACCCCGAAGTTCTCTTCCGATCAATGGAACTACCTGCCCAATCTGAATCAACATAACCCTCTAGGTTAAACTTTTGATTCGCATCATACTTGAGCCCATAATCAACCGTACCCTTCAGGTACCTCAGAATATGCTTTACAACAACTATGTGAACACTTCTCAGATCTGTCAGGAACTGGCTCAATGTGTTCAAAGCAAAGCAAATGTCTGGTCTCGTGTTCGTCAGGTACATCAAGGACCCAATCATCTGACAATACACCATGACATCAATCGGCTCAGATGAAGCATCACATAGAAGCTTTAGGTTCGATGCCATAGGTGTGGCCATGGCCTTGCAGTCCATCATCCCAAACCTTTTTAGGAACTCTACTGCATACTTCCCTTGTCCAAGCAAGATCCCATCTGCACTTTGCCACACTTCCATGCCTAGAAAGTAGTGCATCATACCCAAGTCCTTCATCTCGAACTTGGTAGCAAGCTTCCTCTTCGTATCGGCAATCAATCTATCCTCACTTGTAACAAACAGATCATCCACATACAATAGTAGTATCATTGAATTTCCTTCCTCAACCTTGTATTAAAGGTTGGAATCCGCTTTACTCTTGGTAAAGCCCAAACTGGATAGGAAGCTATCTATCTTGTAGTACCAGGTCCCGGGTTCTTGTTTCAGACCATACAAGGCTTTCTTCATTTTGCATACATGAGTCCCTCTGTCATGTGTTTCAAACCCGAGTGGTTGCTCCACATACACTTTCCTCTTCGACTACACCATTCAAGAAAGATGTCTTGACATCCATTTGGTGTATCTTCCACTTCATCACTGCAGCTAGATCAAGTACTGTTCTGATGGAAGTGTACCTGGCTACAGGAGAAAAAATCACGAGCCACAACTTGGCCTTGTATTTCTCTATGCTGCCATTTGCAGCATGCTTGATCTTATAGATCCACTTGGAAGTCACAACAGAATTCCCTTCAAGTCTTGGGACCACATCCCAAACATCATTCTTCATGATCGACTGGTATTCCTCGACCATGGAATCCTTCCATTACTATGTCTGGGAACTTTAGATTCTTCAATATCTTTAATAGATAGTTTTCTTGAACTTCATTGCTAGAACAAATGTTGTAGTCCTTCTTTTGTAGGTGATTGTACACGATCTTTACTACAAGTCAAATTCAATTGCATGATTAGAAACTTCTCATTGTTTTCAAAAACAAATTCTTATGCATAAAGACATATGTCATACAGTCATGCAATTATCTTAGCCAATGCTTCAATACAACATTTATCCATATCCTGTAACTTTCTAGATGCCTTGCATCTCTACCAAAACATTGTTAAGAGTGTGCACAACTCCCAACATGTCAGCAAAGAGGTTTCATTCTAGATAAGTAGCAATGGAATGTTGTATAGTACCATAGGCTACTTACCCATTACTTGCATATTAGTAGTATCTTGTTCATTAATGCAATTATTCTAATATGCATAATACACAACCAAAGTCTAAGAACATAAGCATATACATCATTGAATAACATTATTTAAACAAACAGAATATACAAGAAATGGTAATTCAAATACTTATCTTTGTTTGTTTGTTGGGTGGACTCCCTCTAAATCTTTGCTTCCTTGCAGGAGCTGCTGGAGTCCTATTCTGAAGTGACTTCTTCTACTTCTTTCTGTTGTGAATCGTAAGGAGTGGTCAACTCCCTCTTAATCCCTGAATTACTGCATAACTTCTTGAAGTCCCTTGAAGTGAATTCTCCGCCATTGTCGGATCTAAAGATCTTGATCTTCTTATTAGTTTGATTTTCTATCAAGGCTTTGAATTCCTTGAACTTATCAAAACACTTCATCTTTGACTAGATTTTAGGAAGACCTGCTATTGCTTTGCTTGCAATTGGTAGTGCATATGTGCAAGCCTTTTGTGCCAAAGTTCATTTGGCTCAATGGATTCATGTACCATGGCTCGTTCAGTTTATCCCTTTAGCTTGTGTAATCCTCCCTCTTTCTCTCCAATCACCACTGCATCATCTATAGTTTTACCCTTTGGCCACATAAGGACTTGGCCATCTATAAATGCAACCCTCATGCCTTTTGCATCCAATGCAGATATGGAGAGTAGGTTCTTCTTGAGACCTGGAACATATAGTACATCTTTCATTTTCATAGACTTTCTAGAGTCTAGCTTATAGGAGGCTTCACCACTTCCTTTTATGGGATACTGGTAGTCATCCCCAAGTTTCACCTTGTGGGTTGATTCATGTTTAGATAGATTCATAAAGGATTCCTTGAATCCTGTCATATGTTTGGAAGCCCCACTGTCTATAAGCCAATCATTTCTCCCATGAGTAATGGTACCAGTGAGAGCAGAAATTAAAACATACTCTTCATCACTTGAAGAGTCTTCACTTTCCTCTCTAGTCTTCTTCCTAGGAGGTTCATCATCCTCAGCAGTATGAGCATGGTGTCTTTTCTTGTTGTTCTTCTTTTTGTTCCTAGGACAATTTCTAGAAATGTGTCCCCTTTCATCATGAGTATAGCAACGGACATAGGACATGTTTCTTTGAGGTTTGAAATCACCCTTCTAATGGTGATGTCTTTCTTTCTTATCATGGTGGTGAGTCTTCTTGTCACCATGCCTCTTGGAGTGTGCTGTGAGAGATTGGTCTTCATTCCCCATCTTCTCTTCTCAAGCTACATTTCGAGCTTCTTCTTGTGAGCATTCTTCCCACAACCTACTGAATGTGATAAGTTTCCTCCTAGCACAAATTCCTTGGATGAAGGAATCCCATGACCTAGGAAGGCAATTAAGAGTGGTCATTACCACTTCTCCATTCTCTATATCTTCTCCCACAGCTTCAAGTTGTTATTTTATCTGGGAGACCCTTGAGAAATAATACTAAATGGTCTCCGCATTTTGGATCTTGATATTCTTCAATTGATTTCTCAAGGTCATCTTCTGATTTATGTTCTTCCCTTCAAATAGCTTGGTCAAGGAATCAAACATCTCCTTGGGTGTCTTCAGATATGACACATGTGGTATGATATGGTCTTTGATAGAATCAACAATGATCCTCTTATCCTTGACCAAGTTCCTCTTGTGTAAGGCCTTAGCCTCTTCTCCCTCTGGGACAGGGATCTCTTCACTTATGTAAGTATCCAACTCATTCTCTTCCAGGATTAACCCAATCCTATACTTCCATGCTTGGAAGTTATCAGCCCCTTTAAGCTTATCCTCAAGATTGGTGTGGTAACACATCTTTAAAGAGTACTTCAAATGGAAATAGAAAATATTTAGGTCTTACCACTTGATTTGCTGAAAAATGGATCTGGTGCTGGATTAGGGTTTGTCAGAGAAACCCTAAAAATTCAAACTTTGAATTTCAAACTTCTGAAAGGATAGAAAGATGCGTCTTGATGAGTTGATCAAGCTGGTATACTCAAAATTTGAAAATTGCAAAGTGTTACCCCTCAAAATTTCCTTTTAGATTTTTGGATTCACTGGGAGGACCCTGAATTAGGGTTTGAATTTCCCAGAGCTTCACCCAACCAAAAAGTTTGATCTAAAGCTCTAAAATTTGATTTTTCCAAGGTGCTTCCAGTTGTGGTCTCAGATTTCAGAAATTCCAACTTTTGCATAAACCCTAATTTCCGGATTCACTAGACAGGACCCCAAACTAGGGTTTGATTTTCCAGGAGTTTTTCCCAACCAAAAATTTTGATCCAAATATCTAAACTTCAATTTTTTTGAGGGGCTTCCAGCCATGGTCTTGGAATTCAAAAATTCCAATTTTTGCAGAAACCGTAATTTTTAGGTCAAAAACTGAAAGTGCTCAGAATTGAATTCTGTTTTGACAAAAAGATGTGCCTTGCTGAGGAGAGTCAATCTAGCCTCCTGCATTTCAAGATCTGTGGAGAGAAACCCAAAAAACAAGAAGCCCTAGCTTCCGCAACTGCACAGTGTCTTCTTCTTAGGTTAGCTCTGATACCATGCTAGATTTTGAGCATTAATTCAATATGATCTAAGATCTTATCTGAGAGAATAACAAGCACAATGTATCAATTACAAGAGACAATCACAAGAGACAATAGACATAGAGTTTCCTTGGGGAAAACCAAGAAGGTGAAAAACCCCAATAACTTCCTCAAAGATAGATAGAGCAATGATACAATAACCCAAGCATAAGAGATAGACTCCTAGTAGCTTCTCCTCCTCCACTAGTGTGCATCACTCAATGAGAGAGATAGATGAATAAGTGAATGATAAAATAGAGTGACACCCTCACTCTATTTATACACAACTTGACTTGTCTTTTAACTCTAATTAGGTCGGCCTCAACTTAACCACTTAACATAATATTAACTGGGCCGACCCCACTAGGGTGGTCTAATAACCCTTTAACCCACAAGACTCTTACAAGGCCGACCCCATCAAGGTGGTTTAATAACCCATCAAGTATAAGTTATGACACTTGTGACACTTGTAAATACAAATGATGACACTTCCGTATAGAGGAATAATAACCTCTCTGTAGGGATACAATATACATATATGAAATACATTCCGAAGTTACATATACATCAACAACCCAAGGGTTTGGTTTGGTTAGGAACTTGATCCAATGTTCACTGTTGATGGTACATGAGATTCCTCCCCACCCAATATTGCTTGTCCTCAAGAAATTCCATATTGGGATGCTGTAAGATATGTTCTCCTCCCCAAGTAGCATCCTCACTGGGCAGTCCTTCCCATTGCACCAAAAATTACTTAAGGATTCTGCTCCTTAGCTTCTTCTCTTGGGCCTTCAAAATATTCTCAGAGATCAACACCAAATTTCCTTCATCATCAAGGGGTGGAAAATATTGTGAAACCTTGACTTGCTGCCCTATTTCCTTCTTCAGATAGGACACATGGAAAACCTTATGAATCTGTCTGCCCAGAGGCAACTCTAGCTCATAATCCACTTCCCTGATCTTTCTCAAAACTTGGTAGGAGATATATAACCTTGGATGAAACTTCTTAGCCCTCTTATACTTCAATGATGACTGTCTATAGGGATTCAACCTCAAATATACCAGATCTCCTACTTGGAAATCTTGCTCAACTCTATGCTTGTTTGCATGCACTTTTTGCTTGTTATGTGCTACCCATAAGTTGTCCTTTAGAGTTCTAAGTATGTCTGGACTCTCTTGGATCCAATCCTTTTCCTTCTGTGTCTTACAGTCACCAAATATCAAATAAAAAAAAGTGAGTGCATCATATCCATATAGAGCTTTAAAGGGAGACATACCAATCGAGAGGTGAAAAGTAGTGTTGTAAGACAACTCTCCCAAATGGAGCCAATTAGTCCATGAATTTTGTTGGCCTGGGACATAGTTTCTTAAGTACCCTTCCAGCCATTGGTTCACTCTTTATGTTTGGCCATCAGTCTGTGGATGGTAGTTGATGCTCATGTCCAAACTTGTCCCCACTAACTTGAACAATTATTGCCAAAAATTTCTATTAAACTTGTTATCTCTGTCACTGATGATGGACTTGGGTATGCCATGAAGTTTGAAGACTTCTTTGATGCAAATTTCAGCCACTTGGTTGTATGCAATATTAGTTGCGATAGCAAAAAAATGTGCATATTTAGTCAATATATGAACAACAACAAAAATATCGTCTTTAGCTTGGGTTTTTGGAATCCCAGTGATGAAATCCATTGATACACTTTCCCATTTATGTTCAGGAATATGAAGTGGTTGTAAGAGACCTGTTGGATGAGTATGCTCTACTTTGTTTTGCTGACATGCCACACATGACCTAACATAATCCATCACCTCCTTATTCATCCCTTTACATGTGAACCTTTCCTTCACTTTCCTGTAAGTCTTCACAAACCTCAGATGACTTTCTAGAGGCACATCATGGGAAACCTCAAGGATTTTCTTCTTTAGTATGGATTCTGGAACCAAAAATATCCTATCCTTATAATAGATAATATCATTGAGAATATTGTAAGAATCATCATGAATTAATCCATTAAACAAATCACATGCAAACTGGTTCTTTGTGTACTCTACCCCAAGATGTACGTTCCAATCATCATGAAATTTGAGCAATGCAAGTGTTGGTTTTCTAGAAAGTGCATCATCGACAATGTTAATCTTACCCTTCTTATATTAAACATCAAAGTCAAATGCTTGTACCTTGCTTACCCACTTTTGTTTCCTATCATTCAGCTCCTTTTGGGTTAATAAGTATCTCAAACTATTGTGATCAGTCTTGATAATGAACTTACCCCCTACCAAATACTGTCTGAACTTGACCAATGCATGCATGATGGCTAGCATCTCTTTGTCATAGACTGAATATAATATTTCATGGGGATTCAAATTTTTGATCTCAAAGGCCAAGGGGTGCTTATTTTGCATCAAGACTGCTCCAATCCCATTCCCTGAAGCATCACACTCAAGAACAAAAGGTTGAGAAAAATCTGAAAGTGCAAGAACGGGACAACTGCTCATTACCTCCTTCATTCTATTGAACACTTGCTCAGATTCTTTTGACCAACGGAAAGCTCCTTTCTTAGTGAGTTTTGTCAAAGGAGATGTAAAATTGGAAAATCCTTTGACAAACTTTTGGTGGTAGGTACATAGCCCAATAAAACCTCTCAGTTCAGTGAGAGTTTTAGGGCTTGGCCAATCTAAAATGGCTTGGATCTTTTCCATGTGAACTTTAACACCATCTTTCCCAAGCACCTGACCAAGATACAAAATCTTCATCATTCCAAAATCATACTAGGTTAGCTTTGAATAGAAAGATTGATTTGCAAAGATTGTTAGTACAATATCCAAGTGATGCAAATGCTCCTCCCAAGTTCTACTATAGATAAAAATATCATCAAAGAAAACAAGTACAAACTTATGGAGCTACCTGTTAAACACTATGTTCATGCAATATTGAAAAGTTGCAGGTGCATTGGTTAGGACACAAGGCATAACCAGAAACTCAAAGTGCCCATGGTGAAACCAGAAAGTTGTCACTCTGGATGTCCTCTTCCCACATGCTAATTTGATGGTAACCAAATCGAAGATCAATATTTGAAAAGTACTTGGCCCCATGGAGCTCATCCATAAGCTCATCAATCCTTGGAATAGGATATTTGTTCTTGATAGTCTTCTTGTTTAGATCTCTGTATCCTATTGACATCCTCATGGACCCGAATTTATTCTTCACAAGGAATACCGATGAGGCAAAAGGAATTGAACTCGGTCTAATGAATCCCAAGTCAATTAGTTCCTTGATGGTTCTCTCTATCTCATCCTTGAATCTTTTTGGGTGCTTGTAGGCAAGTACTTTGATAGGTGAGGTACCAATCTCCAACTAAATTCTATGTTCCACTCCTCTATCAAGTGGCCTACCATGAGGAAGGTCCCCAAACACCTTCTTATGCTTTTGGAGAAACTTCTAAATGTCTTCTAGATATTGGGATACTTCCAATGAGGTACCCTTTGTGGTGATTAGGAATTCCATAGCCCATTCAATGTCTCCATGCCTTAGTATGGATCTCATACTGTGTGCACTTACCACTTGTTTTGGGTAGGTGTTGATCCCTCTCAACACTACCTCCTTTCCATCTTCTCCTTTGAATATCATCTCAGGAACTTGGTAGTCTATGGAATGATTCCCAATGGAATACAACCATTGTACTCCCAAAACCATGTTAGTATCAGCCACATCCACAATGTGAAATATATCTGTAATAATATGTTCTCCTATACAAATATGCAATTTAGGAATCCATCTATAACAGTTCATAGAATGATTACCTGGAATGATCACAGTGAAGCCTCCAAAATTTTTCAGTAGGTAGCTTCCTTCTTTCAACCAAATTTGAATCAATGAAATTATGTGTTGCTCCTCCATCCACTAACACAGTGACTGATTGACCTTGAACCACTCCTTTAAATCTAAGTGTATGGAAGTGAGGCACCCCC
This sequence comes from Larix kaempferi, assembly GCA_027924585.1. Lineage (NCBI taxonomy): Eukaryota > Viridiplantae > Streptophyta > Pinopsida > Pinales > Pinaceae > Larix > Larix kaempferi. Next base: position 7,973,130 of record BSBM01001166.1, on the reverse strand, counting down.
GAAAGTACTGCAATATTTCTCACCTAGGGAGTAGGTTCTTCTTCTATAGTCTCATAGGCCACTTCTGCATCTACTAGGGACTCTTCTTCTTCTTCCTCAGCTTTGCTCTTTGAGAAAACTTGAATGTAGTGTACTTTTCCTTTAGCACGTCTATGTCCTGTAACCCATGGATCCTGACAGGTGAAGTACAAATTTCTTCTTCTCAAGTCATCTCGATATTTTGAATAGTGATCCTTTCTGAAATTTCCAGAAGGAATATTCATGGGTGGTGTTTGATTCTTGAACTGAGTAGGACCAATAGTCCTAGGAGGAAATATCGTCCTTAGAATAGAGTCTTGCAAGTCTCTGGATCGACTTAGTGCATCTTGAAAAATAGAGGGTCTATAAGCCTTCACCAAACCCTTCAATGAACAACAAGATCAATCTAGCTTTTGAAATATCGGAGATGATCACAACTAGTTTTTGAAACTCATATATTTAGGCTTCAAGAGTTCTAGTCTGATTCACATGTGCTAGTTCCCTGAAGGTGATCTCAGGATATCTATCTTCTTTCGAATATTTCAACTAACCTTCTTGTGAACTCTTCATAAGTGGTCACTTGATCATTCCCAAGAGTTTTTAGGCCATGAAACCACCAGTCATTTGATTCTCCATCTAAGTGTAGAGTATCCATCTTGATGGCATCTCTTTCAACCATAGGATTCAACTGAAAATTTGTATCAAGCTTTTGAATCCAAGAGTTAACAGTGCATTTCTGTGAACCATCAAAATAAGGTAAATAAATATTACCAATAGCATTTCTTAGCTCATAGTTCTAATTTTGCAACCGGAAGCCTCCTCTTGGGTTGGTCTTGTACTGTAGATCACATAATTCTTTGAATGGTAAAGCACTTCTGCCCTCTTCATTCAATGTAAGGTACTCAACATATTTGTCCTCCGATGAAGCAAGACCTCCATTTTGAACCTCAAGTTCCTCTCTTTGATCTATAGTAAACTTGGGCATAGTAGGATTGGAGTGAGCTTGAGATTCCATATTGAATTCACCAGAGTGACTGTGAGGCCCAGTCTTTGAGAAAATATGGCCACTACCCATCCTCCTTTCTCCATGTGGGGTACGATTGTTGCTCCCCTCTCCATTCTTGCTTACTAGATTCCGAGCTAAGAACTCTTTGGTCTCTTTTCTGAACTAAAAAATATTATGGGAGATGTCTTGAAATCCTTTCATCATGCCTTGGAAAAAGAGTTTTAACTCCTCTTTGTCTTCATTGTGAGACATGTCTGACTCTCCTTGTAGTTTCCCTTCAATATAATTTTTCTCTTCTCCCTCTTCTCCTTTTGACAAAGGATCCTTCTTCTTGGAATCTAAATATATTATTGGAATCATAGAAATAATTCAAGAGAAGGTTTATAGGACCATGATATGATACCATTGTAATGTACCAACTAGGGTTAGTGATACAAAAAAATACTTTCTTAGAGAATCAATTAAAAACAATGTTTTAGAGAGCTAGTTTGACTCTGGGTGGGTAGGATAAAAATATATGGATGGAAGGGAGGCTAGGATATATGTTAATAAATTTTCAAAAAGTACTGGGACCATTTATGGGTCGAAATAAGCAAGTATTAAATCTACTGCAATGCTCATGGGAACCCCAACACATGCAGACTAGTATTGCTCTATACTTTGACTGAAAGCTATGGATGAGTGTTTCTGAATCATGGAGGCTAATAAAAATGAAATAATGTTAAATATAAATTCATAGGTAGCTCTAGAAAGTTTAAGGAAGTTCTGAGAATTATTCACAAAAATACAAACAAATTGGCATTCTAGGATTGCACAGCTAGTTAAATTTAGGAGCTCCCAAACAATCAAGGAAGGACCACTAATTCCTTATATTAGACATGGATTTGGTCATTTAACATATTAATTAAGACCAGGAACATAAATAAACTCATTTGGATCTATTCTCATTCATCTATCACATGCATGATGAAAACTAGTTAAATTCTAGGCAATTCTAGAGGGGGCGGAGAAAACATTGAATATATCATACTTCTGCAATATTAAATGTTATGATTGATATAAAAGATTTATAATGAATTTAATTACATAAGATATGAGCCAATAGGATTCTCAAAATGTTACAAAAACTCTTCTCCTCTTCAATACAAAATTCTAGCTCTGGAAATCAACAATAAGCCTAGAGATTCGAACCATAAACCTCATGAAGATTTCTGAAATTAGACCCAACCTTGGATAAGCTACAGGACCTGCAATAAAAATCAATTAAAATGGTTGAATTCCATCATCCTCTCACAGAAACTAGGGGCACATCACCCAAATTGGACTAGGGGCACATCTCTCAAGTCTCTAAGGAACAATTGCTCTCAACCCAAACATCAAAATGAAAAAATATGTGAAGGGGGTGCACACTAGTTTATTTATAGAGAGAGAATGAATTGAGGAGCAAGTATCCTTAGCTAATGCGTCCTCCATGAGTGGATAAGGAAAGCTAGCTTTCCTACCTTTTCCTTTTCGCTTTGCTTTCCTCCTTTTTCCTTTTCTGTTTGATTTTCCACTTTTTGCTTTAGCTTTTTTTGCTTTTTTTGGATTTTATGATTTATCCTGCTTTTCTGAACTTTTCTACTTCTCTGATTTATCATGCTTTCTGCTTTTGTGCTGCTTTCTGCTTTATGCTGCTTTTCTTATTTGCTCCATCTTTCTTTATTTTTTCCCGATTTTCTAGATTTAGGTGCTTTCTCCTTAACTTATTCTTCAAGTCATCTCCAAGTCAAAATCATCCACTAATGCGCCCTAGTGGAGCATTATCCTCATTTATTTATCATAAAATTATTAAATGCATAAAAATTAAATATTCCAAGCGCATAATAAACTTTGGATACAATTTAATTCACATTCCTAATTAATTAAATGCATGGAATTCCAAAATTAACCCCATGATACTAAAGTTGTTTCCTCAACCCAAGGGTTTGGTTGGGCTAGGAACTTGATCCAATGTTCACTATTGAGGGGACATGACATCCAAACCCTGAAAATTAAACAACAAGAAGTGAAAGCAACAATAATAACCAGCAAATCGTAAAAGAACAACTACAGAATTATATATTCTTGAATCAATAATATAAATAATAATTTACAGACATTACTATGCAAATAACCTCATGAATAGGACAGGAACGAGTTCATTCATATATATATATATATATAATGGCAATAAGTACATGAAACAAATAAACTTGATAATTTGGTTGTCGTTCTAAAGCCGAGTCCTGGGTTCTTCCTCCCAAGCTATTCTAGCACTCTGAACTTGCCTCAAGGTTTTCTCACACACAATATGCTCAAGATATTTTGAAAGCAAAACTCTAGCATAATAGGGTGTGTGGTCGACAGAATGGAAAATAGGGTTCCATATAAAGGGACAAGGGAGTTGCAGACTTGAGGAAAATGGGGCTATGCAAATATAAGCAAGGATTTCTTCTCATGGAGAAACTCACCAAGAACTTGGACAAGGTGGTTGTATAATTCTCTCTATGTATGTCTGAGTGTAATCTCAAAAAAATTTCACCTATGCTCTTTTATATCTTTGAAGATACCATTTAGGGATTTACTAGAATTTATTCACGGAATTTGGGAGTTAGGGAACAATTTGAGATTGAAAACTAACCTGTGAAAGTAACTTATTCTTTTATTTTTATTTTTAGCCTTTTGCGGACACATACATGAGTGAGACACAATCACTTGCGTATACGTGGGTGAGACATAGGTCACCCGCCTATCTACTGAGAAACAAGATTTTTTAAAGGGATTTATCATAAAGATAAAGATTTCCACAAATGCACAAGGAAAAGGGAAGTCTGCAACTAGGAATAAGGTTAAGATCAACCATGGTAGCATCTTGGGATAAATTGTGGTAGAAGATGATATAACTCTCTCTCTCTCTCTTTGGGGAATCCAAAACTTAATAGTAGATATTGGTTATCATCTACATATTTTCCTTCATGACCTCACACTCTTTCATGTCTGAAACTCTCTCTCTCTCTAACTCTAAACTCGTAACCACAATATATCTCTCTCTCAATCCCTAACCCACAATATCTCTCTCTTTGTATTGAGGGGGCATCCAAAACTTCATAGTATATATTGGTAAGCTTCTGCATCTTTTCCTTCAAGACTTCACACTCTTTCATGTCTAACACACACTCTCTCTATCTAAACCCTTAACCCCCAATCTCTCTTTCTCTGTCTCTCAACCCCTAACCCTTAATCTCTTTCTTTCTCTCTCTCTCAACCCCTAACCCTTAATCTCTCTCTATCTCTCTCTCTCTAAACCCTTAACCCCAATCTCTCTCTCTCTCTAAAAACCGAAACCCCAATCTCTCTCTCACTCTAAAACCCTAACTCTAATCTCTCTCTCTCTAGACCCATAACTCTTGATTTCTCTCTCTAAACACTAACCACCTCCCTATCCCTCTCTCTCTCTATATTCCTACCCCCTTTACTCCCCCCACCCTTAGCCACCCACTCACACTCTCTCTTTCAACCTCTCTCTCTCTCTCTCTCTCTCTGTATTCAGACCATCCAAAACTTCATAGTAGAGATTGGTCACCTTCTGCATCTTTTCCTTCAATATTTCACACTCTTTCACATCTAATACTCTCTATATATCTCTCCAAACCCCTAACCCAAGTCTCTCTCTCTCTCTCTCTCAACCCCTAAGCCATAATCTCTCTCTCTCTCTCTATCTATCTCTCACACTCTCTCTAAACCCTTAACCCCCAATCTCTTTATTTTTCTCTCTCTCTAAACCCATAACCCCCAAATTCTCTCTCTTTATCTCTCTCTCTCTCTCTCTAAACCCTTAACCCCCAATATCGCCCCCCCCTCTCTCTCTCTAAACCCCTAACCCCCAATATCCCCCCTATCTCTCTCTAAACCCCTAACTCCCAATCTCTCTATCTTTCTTTCTAAATACCTAACCCCCAATCTCTCTCTCTCTAAACCTCTATCTCTCTCTCTCTCTCTAAACCCCTAACCCCCAATACCTATCTCTCTATAAACCCATAACCCTCAATCTTTCTCTCTCTCTAAACCCCTTCAAAACTTAACAATTTTTCACGTCTAATACTCTCTCTCTCTCTCTCTTCGGGGAATCCAAATCTTAATAGTAGTTATTGGTCAGCTTCTACAACTTTTCCTTCAAGAGTTCACACTCTTTCACGTTTGATACTCTCTCTCTCTCTCTCACTCTAAACCCGTAACCCCAATATATCTCTCTCTCTCAAACCCTAACTCACAATCTCTCTCTCTCTCTCTCTCTATTTAGGGAATCCAAAACTTTAGATTAGATAATGGTCACCTTCTTCATCTTTTCCTTCAAGACTTCACACTCTTTCATGTTCGATACTCTCTCTCTCTCTAAACCCATAACCTCTAGTCTCTCTTTCTATCTCTCAACACCTAAGCCACAATCTCTCTCTCTCTCTCACACACTCTAAACTTGAAACCCTCAATAAAACTCTCTCTCAACCCCTAACCCACAATCTCTCTCTTTCTCTCTCTCTCTCTCTCTCTCTCTTTGTATTTGGGGTATCCAAAACTTCATAGTAGATATTGGTCAGCTTTTGCATCTTTTCCTTCAAGACTTCACACTCTTTCACGTATGATACTCTCTCTCTCTCTAAACCCATAACCCCCAATATCTGTATTTCTCTCACTCTAAAACCCTAACCCCCAATATCTCTCTCTCTCTCTCTCTAAACCCATAACCCCCAATATATATCTCTCTCTAAATCCCTAACCTCCTATCTCTCTCTCTATAAACCCTTGACCCTCTCTCTATTTCTCAATCTTTCTCTCTCTCTATCTCCTTAACCCATAATATCCCTCTCTCTTTCTCTAAAACACTAACCCCCAAACTCTCTCTTTCTCTATCTCTCAACCCCTAACCCACAATCTCTCTCTCTCAAATCCTTCAAGACTTTACACCCTTTCACATTTGATACTCTATGTCTCTATCTCTCTTTATCTCTCTCTTCGGGGCATCCAAAACTTAATAGTAGATATTGGTCAGCATTTACATCTTTTCCTTCAAGGATTCACACTCTTTCACATATTATACTCTATATCTCTCTCACTCTGAACATGTGACCCCCAATATCACTCTCTCTCAACCCCTAACCCACAATCCCTTTCTATCTGTATTCAGTGCATCCAAAAATTCATAGTAGATATTGGTAATCTTCTGCATCTTTTCCTTCAAGAATTCACACACTTTGATACTCTCTCTCTCTCTCTCTCTCTAAATCCCTAACCCCCAATCTCAATCTCTCTCTCTCTCTCTCTCTCTCTCTCTCTCTCTCAAACCCCATAAACCCAAATATCTCTCTCTCTAAATCCCTAACCCCCAATCTCTCTCTTTCTTTCTCTCTCTCTCTAAACCCCTAACCCTCTCCCTATTTCTCAATATTTCTCTTTCTCTCTCTCTAAACCCCTAACCCACAATAACTCTCTGTCTCTAAATGATCCAGGAGGATATCGGTGGCGGCCCACCTCTTCCAACTGGCTCAAAACAGTCTTCTGGCAATTTTGGTAAATTACTATTTTTAGCAGTTTTTCGGGTCCTGAACTTCCAGAGCCATTTTGAGGCCCTGAATGACATTTTTTGGCGATTTGGGGGACCAAATGGTTTCCTCCGGCATACATTTTGGCCCAGTCGAAAGTTGTAAATCTCGGATAGACCTTCCCAACGGGCTACCAAGCGCCCCAAACGGAGATCGTATGCAAAAGTTATGACCCCGGGAAGTTGACTGTTCAACTAACCACCTTGGGGCCGCAAACTTTATGACGGTTCATATTCTAGGGTTAGGTTTTTGGATGTTTGGGATTCTTTCCCTCACGCTTATGATAAATAGGCCCTTTCGGCCTCTCTTTGTATTCATCTTGGCACGAATGAGCATAGCGGCCACATCTCTTCTCAGAGATAGCTACCACCATTCTAGCTATTGTATTTTACAGTCTGTTCTATTTCCGCTATTTAATAGAATATGTGTTTACTGTATCACTGTGTTATTTGCAATATATCTCTGTATATGCTATCTTTTGTTTCGTTCCCACATAAATCCGGATCAGTGGTATCAGAGCGGTCTGCTCTTTGATTGTTTCTCGGTGCATGTCCCCGACGAGGTCAGGATACAGAGAGTTGGGTCTCGAACTAGTTTCACTTGGGGAAGACCACTCTCGCCGCCCCAAACGGCCTCCCATGGCGGAAGAAAAGAGAGACGACGGAGCAGTAGATCCTATAAAGTTGTTGCTCGAGGAAGCCCTCGCGCGACAGAGGAACGAGATGATGGATAATTTCACCCAGATCCTTCAACGCATGCCAACAGCGGCAAATGCACCCTCAATGAGCAGCCATTTCGGAGATACGACTCCATTCAAGGTACAAGTTAATTTTGATATCCCTTTATTTGAAGGCCAAATCGATGCCGATGCCCTAGATAAATGGTTGAATCTACTAGAAGGGTATTTCTCTGTCCACACTTTTTCCGACAGGGAAAAGATCGTCTTTGCACTCCTCAAGGCCGTCCCCCATGTCAAAAATTGGTGGGAAACTTATTGTGAGCAAAACTCATCAGACGAGTCTGGATTGTTTGAATATTCTAATCCCACTTGGGCCTCTTTTATAGATGCCGTCAAGGAACAATATTACCCCGTTGGAAACTATGATGACCAGTACACAAAATGGACCATTCTGCATCAAGAGAGGGACCAAACGGTGTCGGAGTACACCAACAAATTTCATACCTTGCGCACAAAGCTAGGTATCAAGGACTCTGAGCGGCACCTAGTACTGAAATATCGCAGTGGCCTACACCAGTACATCCGGATAGAGATGGATTTCCTGGAAATCTCTTCACTCGGATCCGCCTATCGATATGCTGTCAAAATTGAGCAGAAATTTCAGCAAAAGAACAAGCGTGACTTCGGACCTGCGCAGAAGCAGGGAAAGGGAAACTCTGGCTCGCAGAACACGGGGCAGGAAAAGGACAACCAGTCCCAACCACAGGCGAAGAAGGGTAAAGAAAAGACAAAGAAGGACACCGGGAAGTGGTGCGAGTTCCACAAAAGCCCCTGGCACAACACTGATGATTGTCGCTCAAAACAGTCATTGGTGGCTGAGATCAAAGCTTCAGAATCCGATCCCAGTTCCGATTTTGACTCGGAACCTAATTTCACAGCCGCGCGAAAAGGGAAGCAGATCATTGATGCAGAACCCAGTGCCGTTGTTGCCACCACACAGATTCAGCCTGAGGAGCTTGAAGAGTCGGAGGCAGAGGAGCGCCTTTTCCACTCACAGATGTGGGTGAAGGGAATTCCCCTACACTTTGTTGTGGACAGTGGCAGCCAGAAGAACCTGATCTCGGAAGAAGTCATCAAGAGATTGGAGCTACCAATAACGCCGCACCCACAACCATACACCATTGGATGGCTAAGCGAAGGACGAAGGATCCGTGTTAGTCACCAATGTCGCCTACCATATGGCATCAAGCCCTTCAAAGATGAGGTATTGTGTGATGTGGCCCCACTTGAAGTATGTGATGTTCTTTTAGGACAACCATATATGTGGAGGCGTCATGCTGTATATGAATCACGACCTCGCAGTGTCATTGTCACTTTGGGGGGACAACTCTATCGGATACCAGAGATAGTTGCACCTACCCCAAACGAGCAGGGAAGGAAGATAATCTCCCACACTGGGAAATTTTCCCTATTCGCGATTGCCACTAAAGGTGAACATCAGATCGCAGAGACATCCACAACCTCTGCAGATTATCCTTCTACTCAGCAGAAACAAGAAAAACACAAAGTTAGTGCAGCATCGCCTATTCGGGTACCTCTACAGTGCAAGCCCACGCATTCAAGGTGCTCCTCCAAAAAGAAACCATCCACACCGGTGCATACCAAGGATACCAAAACAACCAAAACTATTGAACAGCTCCAGCGCATCCATCAACAACAATTACAACCCTCTGAAGATGTCAAAGCAAGGCAATCTTTCCACTTCAGCAAATGTCGCAACAAGAGCTCAACTCGACACACAGCTCGACATATGATAAGGGATTTAACGAAATGGAGACCATTTCTTCCTAAGGAGGGAGGATTGATCCAGGTGGATATCGGTGGCAGCCCACCTCTTCCAACTGGCTCAAAACAGTCTTCTGGCAATTTTGGTAAATTACTATTTTTAGCAGTTTTTCGGGTCCTGAACTTCCGGAGCCATTTTGAGGCCCTGAACGACATTTTTTGGCGATTTGGGGGACCAAATGGTTGCCTCTGGCATGCATTTGGGCCCAGTCGAAAGTTGTAAATCTCGGATAGACCTTCCCAACGGGCTACCAAGCGCCCCAAACGGAGATCGTATGCAAAAGTTATGACCCCGGGAAGTTGATTGTTCAACTAACCACCTTGGGGCCGCAAACTTTATGACGGTTCATCTTCTAGGGTTAGGTTTTTGGATGTTTGGGATTCTTTCCCTCACGCTTATGATAAATAGGCCCTTTCGGCCTCTCTTTGTATTCATCTTGTCATGAATGAGCATAGCGGCCACATCTCTTCTCAGAGATAGCTACCACCATTCTAGCTATTGTATTTTACAGTCTGTTCTATTTCCGCTATTTAATAGAATATGTGTTTACTGTATCACTGTGTTATTTGCAATATATCTCTATATATGTTATCTTTTGTTTCGTTCCCACATAAATCCGGATCACTAAACCCCTAACCCCAATCTCTCTCTTTAGCTCCCTCTCTAAACCCCTAACCCCCAATATCTCTGTATCTAAACCACTAACCCCCAATCTCTCTCTCTCTCTCTCTCTCTCTCTCTCTCTCTAAATCCCCAACCCCTAATCTCTCTCTCTAGACCCCTAATCCTCAACCTCTCTCTCTCTCTCTAAACCCCTTCAAGACTTCACAATATTTCATGTATGATTCTCTCTCTCTTCGGGGCATCCAAAATTTAATACTAGATATTGGTCATCTTCTGCATCTTTTCCTTCAAGACTTCAGAATCTTTCATGTGTGATACTCTCTCTTTCTCTCTTTCACTTTAAACCCGTAACCCCAATATCACTCTCTCTCAACCCCTAACCCACAATATCTCTCCCTCTCTATTCATTACATCGAAAACTTCATAGTAGATATTGGTCAGATTTTGCATCCTTTCCTTCAAGACTTCACACTATTTCACATATTATACTCTCTCTCTCTCTCTAAACCCCTAACCCCCACTCTCTCTCTCTCTCTCTCAACCCCTAACCCACAATCTCTCTCTCTCTCTCTCTCTCTCCACCTAAACCCCTAACCTTCAATCTCTCTCTCTCTCTCTCTCTCTCTCTAAACCACTTCAAGACTTCACACTCTTTCACATACTCTCTCTCTCTCTCTCTCTCTCTCTCTCTCTTGCTAAACCCTTAACCCCCAATCTCTTTCTCTCAACCCCTACCCCCAATCTCTCTCTCTTTCAACCCCTAACTAGGTTCTATATCATCTTTTAATGCCCTTAATATCATAATTAAAGCATGGTTAATGTCAAATTTTATTTGTTATTTGGGTATCACTTTGAGAAGAAATCTTGTAGTTGATTTTACATGGATTTCAAATGCTTGCATTGATATTAGTAATAAATTGTGAACTTAATGTTTGTGTGACACAACTTCAAATGTACAACAATTTTAATTACCTCTCTCTCTCTCTCTCTCTCTCTCTCTCTCTCTCTCTTTGTCTCTCTCCCTAAACCCCTACCCGCCTTGATCTCTCTCTCTAAACCCCTAACCCCCCCTCTCTCTCTCTCTAAATCCCTAACCCCAATATGTCTCTCTCCTTAAACCCCTAACCCACAATCTCCCTCTCTCTCTCATAACACTTATGTTACTTTTCTGTTTGTTTTATAAATATCTTTGGACAGAATCCTAAAGAAAACAAAACTGAAAGCAAAACTTTTCTCTTTTCATATGCACACAAAGAAAATAAACTAAGATTCTTTTTACCAATAAAAAAGAAAAAGATGTTAAGAAAAGACGAGAAAACAAATGTTTTCAAAACTTGGACTGTTGGTGATGTAAACAGGCTTCAAACAAACCGCATAGAACCAACATACCCAAAAATCAAGTTTGATTCTAAACATACCTAAGAAAATATGCATACTGGTGCATACACGACTGATAGAACTGTCACTCACATATACATGGGTGAGCAATAGGGTCACTCACATATGTGCAGGAACATAAGGATATTTAAAAAAAAAATCTATGCTACAAGAGTAATACGCAACTGTGTGTATGCATAGGTAGTGGATGAAGTCAGGGACAGGAAAAACTTGAAAAATCACTGTGCTATAAACTCAAATTTGCAAATTCATAAAGGATTTGGAACTAGAAAATACTTTCATAGTTTAAACCTACAGTATTCAACAATTCAAACAAGCAGAGACTCATGAAAATAAATTTACAACACAACAACCCTAACAAAAAATACCGAAAAATTAAAAGAACACCATCGGACTCGCCAGTTCTGTTATGGGAAAAATTCCCCAATAATTGTTTGGGTTAAACTATTACAGAGCATAAATACAAATGAACTAAATTCTTTAAACAATCAAGAAATTATTTAATCAGACAATTGACATACACAAATTTAAAGATAAATACCTAGTTTCCAATGTTTGAAGATGATTCCTCTGGTCTTGAGCTTTGCTCCTTAGCTTAATCTCTTTGTTGCAAAACTTGAAAAGTAAACAACAAGAAGTGAAAGCAGCAATAAAAACCAGCAAATCATAAAAGAATATCTGCATAATTATATATTCCTAAATCAATAATATAAATGATAATTTATAAACATTAATATGCAAATAACCTCATTAATTGGACAGGAAAGAGTTCATTCATATATATATATAGACACATTATATATATATATATAATGTGTCTATATATAGAGACACATTATATATATATATAATGGCAATAAGTACATGAAACAAATAAACCTAATAATGTGGTTGTCGTTCTAAAGCCGAGTCCTGGGTTCTTCCTCCCAAGCTATTCTAGCACTCTGAATTTGCCTCAAGGTTTTCTCACGCACAATATGCTCAAGATATTTTGAAAGCAAAACTCTATCATAATAGGGTTTGTGGTCGAAATAATGGAAAATAGGGTTCCATATATAGGAACAAGGGAGTTGCACACTTGCGGAAAAGGGGACTATGCAAATATGAGAAAGGGTTTCTTCTCATGGACAAGGTGGATGTATAATTCTCTCTATGTATGTCTGAGTGTAATCTAAAAAATAATTCACCTATGCTCTTTTATATCTTTGAAGAGAGAATTTAGGGATTTATTGGAAGTTATTCACGGGATTTGGGAGTTAAGGAACAATTTGAGACCGAAAAGTAACCCGTGGAAGTAACCTATTCTTTTTTTATTTTTTATTTTTAGCCGCTTGCGGAAACATACGTGAGTGAGACACAGTTACTTGTGTATACGTGGGTGAGACATAGGTCACCCGCATATCTGCTGAGAAACAAGGTTTTTTAAAGCGATTTATCAGAAACTAAAATATGTACATAAATGCACAAGTAAAAGGGAAGTCTACAACGAGGAATAAGGTTAAGATCAACCATGGTAGCATCTTGGGATAAATTGTGGCAGAAGATGCTATAACTCTCTTTCTCTCTTTCTCTCTCTCTCTCTTTGGGGAATCCAAAACTTAATAGTATATATTGGTTAGCTTCTACATATTTTCCTTCATGACCTCACACTCTTTCATGTCTGAAACTCTCTCCCTCTCCCTCTAACTCTAAACTCGTAACCCCAATATATCTCTCTCTCAACCCCTAACCCGCAATCTCTCTCTAATTGTATGGAGGGCATCCAAAAATTCATAGTAGATATTGGTCAACTTCTGCATCTTTTCCTTTAATACTTCACACTCTTTCATGTCTAATACTCCCTCTCTCTCTCTCTAAACCCCTAATCCCCAGTCTCTGTTTATCTCTCTCTCAACCCCTAACCCTTAATCTCTCTCTCTCTAAATACCTAATCCCCAATATATCTCTCACTCTAAACCCCTAACCCCAAATCTCTCTCTCTCTCTCTCTAAACCCATAACTCTTGAATTCTCTCTCTAAACCACTAACCACCTCCCTATCCTTCTCTCCCTCTATATGCCTCTCCCCCTTACTCTTGTCACCCTTAGCCACCCACTTTGTGTGTGTGTGTGTTTGTGTGTATCGGAGCATCCAAAACTTCATAGTAGATATTGGTCACCTTATGCATCTTTTCCTTCAAGAATTCACACACTTTCACATATGATACTCTCTCTCTCTCTAAACCCCTCACCCCCAGTCTCTCTCTCTTTCAACCCCTAATCCATAATATTTCTCTCTCTATCTCTCACTCTCTCTCTAAACCCTTAATCCCCAATATTTTTTTTTCTCTGTCTAAAACCCTAACCCCCAAACTCTCTCTGTTTATCTCTCTCTCTCTAAACCACTAACCCCCAAAATCTCTCTCTTTATCACCCTCTCTCTCTAAACCCCTAACCCCCAATATCCATCTCTCTCTAAACCCCTAACTCCCAATCTCTCTCTCTCTCTCTCTCTCTCTCTGTACCTAATCCACAATCTCCCTCTCCCTCTAAACCCCTAACCCCCAATCTATCTCTTGTTATAAACCCCTAAATCTCAATCTCTCTCTCTCTCTCTCTAAACCCCTTCAAAACATCACAATATTTCATGCCTGATACTCTCTCTCTCTCTCTCTCTCTCTCTCTCTCTTCAGGGAATCCAAAGATTAATAGTAGATATTGGTCAGCTTCTACATCTTTTCCTTGAAGAGTTCACACTCTTTCACGTCTGATACTCTCTCTCTCACTCTAAACCCGTAACCCTAATATCTCTCTTTATCTCTCAACCCCTAACCCACAATCTCTCTCGCTCTCTATGTGTATTCGGGGCATCTAAAACTGCATAGTAGATAATGGTCACCTTCTTCATCTTTTCCTTGAAGACTTCACACTCTTTCAAGTTTGATACTCTCTCTGTCTTTCTCTCTAAACCCCTAACCTCTATTCTCGTTCTCTATCTATCAACACCTAAGCCATAATCGCTCTCTCTCTATAAACCCCTAACCCCCATTCTCTCTCTCTCTCTAAACCCCTAAACCCCAATCTCTCTCTCTCTCTCTCTCTAACCACCTAACCCTCAATATCTCTCTTTATATCTATCTCTAAACCCCTAACCCCCAATATCTCTCTCTCTCTCTCTCTCTCTCTCTCTCTCTCTCTCCCTTTGTCTTTATAAACCCCTAACCCTCAATATATCTCTCTCTAAATGCCTTCAAGACTTCACACTATTCCACGCCTGATACTCTCTCTCTCTCTCTCTCTCTCTCTCTCTCTTTCGGGCATCCAAAAATTAATATTAGATATTGGTCAGCTTCTACATCTGTTCCTTCAAGACTTCACACTCTTTCATGTATGATATTCTCTCTCTCTCTCACTCTAAACTTGAAACCCCTAATAAAAATCTCTCTCAACCCCTAACCCACAATCTCTCTCTCTCTCTCTCTCTCTCTCTCTCTCTCTCTCTCTCTCTCTCTCTCTCTCTCTCTCTTTGTATTTGAGGTATCCAAAACTTCATAGTATGTATTGGTCATCTTTTGCATCTTTTCCTTCAAGGCTTCACACTCTTTCACGTCTGATACTCTCTCTCTCACTCACTCACTCTCACTCTCTCTAAACCCATAACCCCCAATCTCTCTCTTTCTCTCTCTCTAAACCCCTAACCCCCAATATATCTCTCTCTTAAAACCCATAAACCCCAATATCTCTCTCTCTCTAAATCCCTAACCCTCAATCTCTCTCTCTATAAACCCTTGACCCTCTCTCTCTTTCTCAATATTTCTCTCTCTATCTCCCTAACCCACAATACCCCTCTCTCTTTCTCTAAAACCCCAACCCACAAACTATCTCTCAACCCCTTCAAGACTTCACACCCTTTCACGTTTGATACTCTCTCTCTCTCTCTCTCTCTCTCTCTCTGGTGCATCCAAAACTTAATAGTAGATATTGGTCATCCTACACATATTTCCCTTCAAGGATTCACTCTCTTTCACATATGATACTCTATCTCTCTCTCACTCTGAACCTATAACCCCCAATATCAGTCTCTCTCAACCCCTAACCCACAATCTCTCTCTCTGTATTTGGTGCATCCAAAACTTCATAGTAGATATTGGTCATCTTCTGCATCTTTTCCTTCAAGACTTCACACACTTTCATGTCTGATACTCTCTCTCTCTCTCTCTCTCTCTCTCTCTCTCTCTCTCTCTCTAATCCCTAACCCCCAATCTCTCTCTCTCTCTCTCTCTCTCTCTCTCTCTCTAAGCCCCTAAGCCCCAATCTCTCTCCCCTTCTCTAAACCCCTAACCACAAATCTCTCTCTCTAAATCCCTAACCCCCAATATCTCTCTCTCTCTAATCCTCCAACCCCCAATATATCTCTCTCTAAATCCATAACCCCCAATCTCTCTCTTTATTCCTCTCTCTCTAAACCCCTAACCCTCCCTATGTTTCTTAATATTTCTCTTTCTCTCTCTCTAAACCCTTAACCCCCAATCTCTCTCTGTCTCTAAACCCCTAACCCCAACCTCTCTCTTTATCTCTCGCTCTAAATACCTAACCCGTAATTTCTCTCTCTCTATAAACCCCTAAACTCCAATCTCTCTCTCTCTCTAAATCCCCAACCCCTAATCTCTCTCTCTCTCTCACTAACTCACAATCTCCCTCTCTCTATCTCTAAACCCCTAACTCCCAATCTCTCTCTTTCTCCCTCTATAAACCCCTAATCCTCAATCTCTCTCTCTCTCTCTATACCCCTTCAAGACTTCACAATATTTCATGTATCATACTCTCTCTCTCTCTCTCTTCGGGGCATCCAAAAATTAATAGTAGATATTGGTTAGCTTTTGCATCTTTTCCTTCAAGACTTCACACTCTTTCATGCGTGATACTCTCCCTCTCACTCTTTCACTCTAAACCCGTAATCCCAATATCACTCTCTCTCAACCCCTAACCCACAATCTCTCTCTCTCTCTCTATTCATGACATCGAAAAATTTATAGTAGATATTGGTAAGATTCTGCATATTTTCCTTCAAGGCTTCACACTATTTCACATCTGATACTCTCTCTCTCTAAACCCCTAACCCCCTCTCTCTCTCTCTCTCAGCCCCTAACCCATAATATCTCTCTCTCTCCCTCTCTCTCTCTCTCCACCTAAACCCCTAACCTCCAATCTCTCTCTCTCTCTCTCTCTCTCTCTAAACCCCTAATCCCCATTATCTCTCTCTCTCTCTCTGTCTAAACCGCTTCAAGACTTCACACTCTTTCACATATGATACTCTCTCTCTCTCTCTCCCTCCCCCCTAAACCCCTAACCCCCAATATCTCTCTCTTTCAACTGCTAAAAGTTTCTACATGATCTTTTCACACCCCCTAATATCATAATTAAAGAATAATTAATGTCGAATTTTATTGCTTATTTGGGGATCACTTCGAGAAGAAATATTGTATTTGATTTTACATGGATTTCAAATGTTTGCATTGAGATCAGTAATAAATTGTGAACTTAATGTTTGTGTGACACATATTCAAATGTACAACCATTTTAATTACCTCTCTCTCTCTCTCTCAATATCTCTCTCTGTCAGTCACTCTCTCTCTATCTCTCTCCCTAAACCCATACTCCCCTTGATCTCTCTCCCTAAACCCATACCCCCTTTGATCTATCTATCTCAACCCCTAAACCCCAATCTCTTTCTCTCACTCTAAACCCTTAACCCACAATCTCCCTCTCCCTCTCTAAACCCCTAACCCCCCCCCCTCTCTCTCTCCCTCTCTCTCTCTAAGTCCCTAACCCCAATATGTCTCTCTCCTTAAACCCCTAACCCACAATCTCCCTCTCTCTCTCACAACCCCTAACCCACAATCTCTCTCTCTTTCTCTCTCTCTCTAAACCCATAACCAACCATATCCCCCCTTTCTCTCTCCCTAAACCCATAACCCACAATTTCCCTGCGCTCTCTCTCTCTCCCTAAACCTATAACCCACAATCCCCCCCTCTCTCTCCATAAACCCATAACCCACAATCTCTCCCTGTCTCTCTCTAAACATTAATTGAGTACAAATGTGTTATTATAAATTAGCTAAAAAAAAGAGTTCACACAAAATACAATGTAG
Source organism: Larix kaempferi (assembly GCA_027924585.1). Classification (NCBI taxonomy): domain Eukaryota; kingdom Viridiplantae; phylum Streptophyta; class Pinopsida; order Pinales; family Pinaceae; genus Larix; species Larix kaempferi. The sequence continues at coordinate 7,955,811 of BSBM01001166.1, read as the reverse complement.
TGAACGTTCACAACCGCAACATGTTAATGCTTATAGGAGCATGCATGCATTAATAGCATGCACACACTAATAGTGTGTGTGTGTGTGTGTGTGTGTCAATAACATGTGCATGATCTTATACGCATTTAATAGAAATGTTAACCACAATCATACGTTGAATGTTTGTGGTGAATGTTTGATAGCTAATGTGCATAGGAGCATGTTCTTAGTAACGTGCAAGCACTGTTAGTGCATGCATGTTATTAATGTGCACATGATCCTCTGTCTAAAAAAGATAGAAATTTTTTTAATCCGTATCATCTATTTCAATTTTAAGTGTTACATGGTAAACTCCTTCTGGTTCACGCAATTTCAGTTCTCATTTTCTTGCACTCACACGTTCAACTTGCATTCTTTGGTAAAATTAGAACCCATCTCAACCATCTTGGACACAAAATCTACACTTGACAATTCTCAGAGCTCAGTTTAGAACATTGGACCATTCTCATATAATTGTTGGATGCATTGGAGTTCATTTGTTTTGCAATGCAAAGAGATATTAAATAAATGTATGGTGACAATTTTTCTACATGAGTTTTATGAGTTGTTTCCCCTTGTAACATCCAATGGTTGGACATGGTGTATTCACTCCAATTTAAAGATTATAATTTGTATAAGGTTTATATATTTGCTTGATTTTTGTTCAAATTGATCTATATGTACATGAATGTTGCAATTCCAAATATCAAATCCATATAAGACACATCATATTTAAGATAACTATTAGAGTAACAAGTGTGTAAAGAAAGACATGATTTTGGTTAGAATGAAAAATATGCTATACAAGTTCTTCCACAAAAATGTTAATATGAGAAAAAACATAAATTGTCTCATAATTTAGGAAATAAAATGAAGTTGTCACAATCGTTCTTAATATAAGGGGATATATCACTCAGTAGTACCTCTTCCCTTTAAATATAGTATGTGGCCCAAAAGGGATCATTACATACATTTCACATACAACTATGAAGCTCAAAACCAATAGGCTTGACTTCCTAAAAAAATACAACATCTAGCATAACCTTGTGAAAAACTCCCCAAATAAATTGCTTACATCCTGGGATTGTCATCTATCTCGCATTCCAAGAAAGATGACAAATATTCATTCAACAAATAGAGGTTTGAGCATAGTAATGAATCTACCACTTAATCCCACATGGTCAAAGGAAGAGACACCCTTGACTAGTGAATATGCCACAACTTCCTGGAATGATTTTTCCCAAGGATAAAGATGCACAACTCTATTAGGCTTATCGAATGGATTGGGATTTTAGGGCACCTTCCTCTATTTGGACATAACTTGCCAAACTTGATCAACATACATACCCTGGGCCTAATCATTGATACACATAATATAATCCATCATAGTTTTCTATCCCTTGTTAGCCTTCAATAGGTCAAATTCAAAATCCATCACTATTTGTGATCCAATAAGCCACTAATTTTAAGAAGTCTAAAAAGACACCCCACTACTAGAACCTAATACCAATATTTGTGATGTGAAAGATAAGATATCACCAACCTAGGCTTGTGTTTTGACTTCATTGGCCACTTGGCTAGGACCAACTAATGAACATACATACCTTGGACCTAATCATTGATACACATAGTACAATCCATCATAGTTCTCTATCCTTGTTAGCCTTCAATAGGTACAAATTCAAAATCCATTACTATTTGTGATCCAATAATCCACTAATTCTAAAAAGTCTAAAAAGACACCCAACTACTAGAACCTAATACCAATATTTGTGATGAGAAAGATAAGATATCACCAACCTAGGCTTTTGTTTTGACTTCCTTGGCCACTTGGATAGGACCAACTAATGAACCACTTATGTTGGATGAGGCAATTGATGCTGCAACAACTATACCCTGATAAGTTGTAGCAACTGTACCATGAGAAGCTACAAAACTTGTACTTTGAGAATATATGGGAGGTGGATTTTGATGTGGGAGGTCACAATGAAGTGGTCATAAAGAATCCTTCTTGATCCTTCTTGATCCATGCCAAGATCGCTGAAAAGGATGGGATCTAAGCCATGGACCCACGCGAGAGAGGCACCCATAGCATTATTACGATATTCTAATTCTAATGGAGTTGACGGTTCGTCGATCCGATCCATGGCTATCATTCTATGGCCAGTTGCAACTCGCCTCCTAGAGGCTTTCAGGTACACATGGTGAATTGGTCCCGAGGGAATATTATTTGGTCCATGTAGAAAAATTGATTTCTGTGAGATGTTGCAAGTGTGATTGGGAAGTTTATACGTGGGAATGCTAGCCACAAGTTCACGGTCGAGGCATATCCAAAGTTGACCCCCTTGTGCAGAAATTGCAGTATCTCTTACTGAGAGAAACCATAGCTTCTAAAATCACCAAAAAGGATGGACTCTGGGCCATAGACCTAGGGGAGAGAGGCACCCCTAGCATTATTTTGATGTCCTAATTCCAACAGAGTCGACGATTCATCGATTTGAGCCACGATCATCGTTCTATGGCAAGTTGCAACTCGCCTCCTAGAGGCTTTCAGTTACACATGTTGAATCCCTTTCGGGGGCATAGGATTTGATCCAGGAAACAGAATTGAGTTCTGTGAGATGTTGCAAGTGTGTTTGGGTAGGTTCAACATGGGACCGCTATCCATGAGTTCGTGGTTGAGGCATTTCCAAAGTTGACCCCCTTGTGCAAAAAATGCATTATCTCTTACTGAGAGAAACCCTAGCTTCCAAAATCACTGAAAAGGACGGTATCTAGGCCTTGGACCTATGGGAGAGAGGCACCCCTATCATTACTCCGACGTCCTTATTCCAACAGAGTCGATGGTTCATTGATCTGAGCCACGATCATCATTCTATGTCTAGTTTCAATTCACCTCCTAGAGGCTTTCAGGGACAAATGTTGAATCGGTCCCAGGGGCATAGGATTAGATACGAGAAATAGAATTAAGTTCTGTGAGATGCTCCAAGTGTGTTTGGGAAGGTTTGACATGTGAACATTGGCCACGAGTTCACAGTTGAGGCATTTCAAATGTTGACCCCCCTTGTGCAGAAATTGCATTGTCTCTTACTAAGAGAAACCCTAGATTCTAAAATCAACGAAATGGATGGGGATCTAGGCCATGGACCTAGGGCGGAGAGACATCCTTAGTATTATTCCAATGTCCCGATTCCTATCGAGTCGATGGTTCATTGATCCAAGAAACTGTCATCGTTCTATGGCTAGTTCCAACTCGCCTCCTAGAGGATTTCGGGGACACATGGTGAATTTGTGTTGGGTGCATAGGATTCGAACCAGGAAAAAAAATGAGTTCCGTGAGATCCCGCAAGTGTGTTTGGGTAGGTTCTATGTGGCAATGCTAGCCATGAGTTCATGGTCAAGTCATTTCCAAATTTGACCCCTTTTTTGCATAAATTGCAATGTCTCTTACTGAGAGAAACCCTAGATTAGGTTTCCAAGACTCTAAGTTTCTAGATTAGGTTTCTAGGTTTCTAGGGTTAGATTATTATTTCTAGGGATATATTAGGTTTCTAGTGTTTCTAGGGCTAGATTAGGTTTCCAATGTTTCTAGGGATAGATTAGGAGTAGGCAATTGAGAGAGAGTGATGATTACACCTGGTTGTTGTTATTGAGGGGAATGAGAATGAGGGAAAAGTTGTTGTTGAGATGTACGAATAATTGCTCTATACCCCACTCTGGTGGAAAAAAACAAAAATGATATGTTGTCTGCACGCCCAAGTAACAAGTTCCAAACCAAGATTGTGTACATAACTATTAGTTCCCTATTGATCATTAGAGTTACAAAGGTAATTATATTTTTTTTAACCAAGGAAGTAACCCCTTTGTTTCTTTCTATTTACTTATGCAAAACTTGCATAAAGTGAGAGACTAGACAAAAAACAAAAGAAAGATGTATCTGAGTATGATTTATGTACAATAAATTGCCAACTAATCGTCGGTACAAACTAGCATTCACTTGAAGAGTGAGATGAAAATTAACCTTCCACTAAAAAGGGTTTAATGCTCTCTCTTTATCTTCATATAAAATAGAAAAATAAAAAATTAAATAGCATGCAAAGAGAAATTCAACTAATCATTGACACATATTAGATGCAACCTACCCCACTCCAATCTAACTAAGAGCATTTTTGTTTTCATAATCAACATTACCATGGCAAGAAATGATCTAGTATATTTCTAGAAGATTTGTCACATCCGCATATTTTTAGATAAAATGTTGTCCAAGTTGTTTCATGTTCACTCATTCCAGTCTTAGAGTATTCTAAATTAGAGAATGAATAGATCTAACATTTAAATTCTTTCCTGCAAACTTCAAAAAGTCTTATGCAATCTCTCATTTTAGTGATGAAATTTATTATTTCATGTGACCTTGTACTCTTCAAAATATCATAAGTAACTATGTGATCTTTATTCATGTTTGTTTAGTTATTGTTGATAGTTCCTTTAGCTTCTATGTGTAACCCTCAGTTATCTCTAGTCCTCAGTTTTCCATCAAAATTAGGCATTGAATCTATATTAGTGGTTTTGTAGTAGATGTTTGCATTAGTACAACTGATATTAACACCTCAATTGTAAATTGGTGTATGAACTTAAATTCTACCAAAGAACCTTAGTGTTCTTTATGATGGGCCAATTTATGGTAAAAATGGCAATCGGGGGTTTAACACTCATTTAGACAAGGTTATGATACAAGGACTACAAAGCTCCCCTTACAACTCTATTATTTGGTTTAATTTTAGTTTCCTATTGTGGAACCTACTAACATGAACCTTGATCATACCTCTCTTGGGATTTTTATTGATAAATCATAATAGAAATCGATGCACACTGTGTACAACCAATTAGCACAAATTAAATTTCGGTCAATGCCTCCTCTCCCTTTAAGGTCCAACAAATACCTTTTTTCTAGGGAACGTTAGTGTATCATTTTTATATTTTATTTTTGCATCCCTACTAGTAATTGAAGATGTAATGTTCAACCACATAGAGGGTCCTACAAGTAGGAGCATCTAAGTTCCATATTATAGTCACTAGTAGTGGAGTGGTGTTATCTATGTTCTCAACATCTAGCTAGTTTTAACCTAAAAAGTACATGCCATTATGAGGAAATAAGGATGAATATGCTCAACGCAATATATTTATGGAATTAATTAGAGGGAATAGTCCTCTAAATGTTTATATATTTGTAGCTTACCTGCACACAAAGTACAATCTTCCTGTGTGTTATTGTTAGCTTCCCAATTGTTCTATGTGTATCGTACAACTTGACCTTTTTCATTGAAAAGGGTTGGATGCTCTCACTTGATCATCGGATCAAAAGAAAGAGATGAACCAAATGCCTATTTTGCAATCATCAATAACAATTAGGAAACACTTGGTACCATAAAGGAATTGGTGGGTTGATGACCACATAGATTACCATGCACATGTTGCAAAGGTGGTGTTGCATAGAAAGAGGCACCTTTGCAAAATATCCTGATGGTAATTTTTGAGAATACCCTTTGGATAAACACCATCTTAGCAAGAAATGAGAGAGTAAGGTTGAGCATCACCATGTGCTTTCATAATTATTGAAGTGAGTGGCAATTTAAATGTCTAAATTGTGTGTGTTAGGTTCTACTAAAATCATCCATATGAAGACTGAAATATAAGAATCACAATGACCAAAAGTAGTCAATCTTGTGCACCTTGAAAATAATCATTGACATTCCTTGGAGTTATTACACATTGAAGGTCCTTGAGATTTTGTTTACAACAATGTGAGGGGAAAACTGGTTTTACTTGCCCCATAATGAATTTTTGACAAATGTAGGGAAGATTGTAGCAAATCCAAAGAACACAGTACATGGTTAAAAATGCCACCATCTAATGGAACTACGGTAGACTTTAAATCTCCTAAAGGATTATTATCAATAGAGGTCTAGGGTTAGATTAGTGTTTCTAGGGCTATATTAGGTTTCTAGGGTTTCTAGGGATTCTAGGGCTATATTAGTTTTCTAGGTTTGTAAATTTGGTTTCAAGTTTTCTATATTAGGGTCGTAGGCCTAGATTAGGCTTCTAAATTTGGTGTCTAGGGATAGGTTAGGTTTCTAAGTTAGATTTATAGGGCTAGATTAAGTTCTAAAGGTATGAATGTTTTCTACTAGTTTTTGTTCAATGGTGAAATTGCATTTGAAGTCTTTAAGGTGAATCTAGGGATTATGGAGGTCTTTAAGATAGTATATGGGAGTGTATAGGCTAGGTTATGGTTAAGGTAGGATAGGCTAGGTTATGGTCATTTAAGTTTAGTGTAAGTCAGTATTATATTAGAGTGATTTAGGCCAAGGTATGGTTGGTTAAAGTAGGTTATGTGGTTGGTGTAGGTATGGTAGGGTACATTAGATAGTGGAGGGTGGATGGTAGTGTAGGTTTGGTTATGGTAGGCTAAGATGTGGATAGATAAGCTAAATATGATATAGGTTTGAGTAGTTTTTGTAGGGTAAGTTAGATAGTGGAGTGGTTTAGGCTAGATAATAAGGTTGATTTAAGTAAGTTCGTTGGCTTGGGAAAGGTAAGGATGGGTCAATGGTTTAGGTAAGAGTAGAATAAATTATATTAAGGTAGTTTAGTTTAGAACTGAAATTATATTAAGGTAGTTTAGTTTAGAACTGTTTAGTAGGTGAGGTTAAGGTAGTAACTAATGTTGGCGTAGTTTAGGCTATATTAGTGTTGTCTAGTGGGGTACGAAATCATAGGTTTAGTTTATGTTATATTAGGTGCATTGTTCAAGGATATTAAGTTAAAATTAACGAGAAATTCAAGTTTTACAAAAATGTATTAGCTCTTTAGTTTCAAAATCCCCAAAGACACCTAGCAAGCCACGTAGAGAGCATACTTAGCTTGTGAATGTGATGGTGTTAGTATTTTGCGGTTTTACACAAATATGGGTCTCCCAACCATGCCTGTGGTCTAATGATAAAAACCAATATAATAATAATTGAGTCTTCTGGAATTTCACTATGTTGAGAGCTTGAGTTGATCGATGCATTTCGAGCGGAACCTCCGCTCATCATCATGATCCATAAAAGCTTTAATGAGAAGATACGAGGATGGCAGATTAAATAGAAAATAAATAGATGTGGAAAAATATAGCCATTAGGTATTATGAATTAAAATATATATAAATGAAAAATAAAAATAAAAATAAAGGTAAAAATAAATAAAATAAAGATAAAAACAAATAAAAATATGGGAGAAAAAATGAAATTATAATGAAAAGTAAAAAAAATAATATAATGGGTAAGATCACCCTTGAATTTATAATAATAAAAAATAATAAAAAATTATGTATGACCTAAGTACATGGATGAATTTGATAATAATATATAGTAATAAAAATGATGTATCACCTAATTTCATGGATGGAAACCAATAATAAGGCAATTTTATAGTAATGAATTTTAATAGTTTATAACAATAGAAAAATATTTATAGGGTTAACACGAGTTAATAATATTTTAGAAAATTTTCAAACAGTAACTGATATGTAAATTAGATTCAAGAGTTTAAAATGACTTATAGGTTATAATAAATTTCAAAGTTAAATTTTACAAGAGGGAAATTAGTTATAAGAAGAGAATTAAAGGAAGGTTGTAATGAAGATTAAATGGAGGGAAAAGCTGAAGTTAAGATAATTGTAAAAATAATTTTTAGGGTCAGTAGAAGAGAGATGAGATAAAGTGGAAAATGCATAGGCCATAATAGAAGTTTGGATTAGAATTTAATGAGAGGAATTGATAGGATGGATAGAGAGTTTTTAGGATTGGCTTAGCTTATAACCATCTTCACGATTGAAGTTATTGTGTTGTTTTTCAATTTCGAGGGCTTCTATGATTAGATGAGAGGAGTAGTGAGAAGTAAAGGCTAGAATTCTTGTATGGTCGAAACATATGTGATGCTTGGTGTTGAAAGAATGCTCTACTATGGAGGTTCTTTTGTGGCAATTGTGGATGGTATCCACGATGTGTTCTTTGAGATGAGTTTCGGTAGAGATCTTCCTGGTTGGACAATGCAGGTTTTACCTTTATTTTTATTTTTATTTTTCACTTATATATTTTTTAATTCATAATACCTAACGGCTATATTTTTCCACATATTTTTCTTTTCTATTTAATCCGCCATCCTCGTATCTTCTTATTACAACTTTTACGGATCCTGATGATGAGTGTCTAGGTTCTGCTCGAAACACATCGATCAACTCAACATCTCAACACAATGAAATTCCAGAAGTCTCAATTATTATGTCTAGCCACTATGGAAACATCCAATCTAAAAAACCAATATGTTATACCTATAAGTGATTCTAGGGATCATGGCCAATGTACAAGGCCCTGAACCATCGACAATCCTATAAAGTGAATTTTTGGCATACAAGAGGGATACTTTGGGGCTGTGCACACAAGGCAATAATTTCAAGGTTGTGATATGGTCCAATGATGAAAACAAATGTCTTAGGCCCTAAGATATCATAATTTTCAATCCAAACTCTTTTTAATAAGATGTTATGATGTGGATTGAAAGATGGATGATAAATGCATGCATGCCATATATGGCGATCAAGTTATTTAATTATTTTTTTGGATAAGATTGTATTCATCATAACACACTCCCATTTTTTATGGAATATGCACGTGATCTAATATATATTGCATGTAATAGTCATAATACATATAACATCACATTCACCATTCACCATTCACCGCACATTCACCATGAACCATGTAACAGTGATAATATATAACATCAAATCCACATAAATAATGTAAAAATCCATGAACACTCTGTCATATACACTGGATGAAAGTCGTGAATTTGTATTGGAAGTATGCCCAAGGTTACATTTTTATACAAAATGGAACATCGTTCCCAATAATGGATGCTCATATCAAAAAATGGAATAAGGGTGGTTCATGGCCTATACAAAAATAAACATTTCCTTCCAAAAATGCCACATCATGGCTAATGTGCATAGTCGGTGTCTCAATCACCCTGGCCACCATCGGCACCTTGACGATCATCTCCAAAATCAATGTTCCTCCTCTTCAATATGGAGGAATATTGACCCCCCTACCTCTGGGTGTGGAGTGTCTCTCCTGGATCTTAAAGGGAAACAACAACATGTCATTTTTCCCACAATTCTATTAATTAGTACATTTTAAAAAATAAAATTAAAATTAAAATCTTGAATACTTAGCTAAGACGAGACAACATGTCATGATGGGGGTGTTTGTCTCCTCGATCCAAATCTCTGAGCAATGCCTCCCTACAATAATTACAAAAATAATTAATACATAATACCAAAATGCATTATTTTATGAAATTCATTCATGATTTATAATATTTTAACGAAATTATATATATCACCATGAATATATATTAGGTGATGTGGGATATTTCCCTTCCTGGATAGGAAGTGGAGCACTAGGTTGGAGAAATTTATCTGAGGAAATGGTAGTGGATGGGGCTGATGTAGGTAGGGGGGATGATGTAGGTAAATGGATGGATCTAATGTGGATGGAGCCGATGTGGATGGATCCGATGTGGATAGAGAAGATGGAGCCAAATGTTGGACATGTGGGGGAAACACATGAGGGGATGGGTGTGGGAAGTAATATATCCACAGTGGTTGTACAATAGGTGGGATCAACCTATGGGGGGGTATGGTATGTCGATCATAGGGGTAGAGTGCCCAGTCACATGACTCGACATGAAATGTGGAAAAAATAAACTATGTGGAATATATGTAGGGATGTGTGTGTATGGTAAGAGATGGAACCTACATAAACATATGAAATACATTTCATTGGAAGGGAAAACATGTAAATTAACCATACAAACAAAATGAATTTCATGTCAAATATATAATTAATTTCACACAAGTTACCTGCATGACATCTGATCTGCTCAACCCAGGTGGAGACCTGTGCTCAATCTCTTCCGCGTGCACCTGTGGAAACACAACAACATTAATATTGATTTATCATATAAAATATGACAATTGAAACTAACTCAATTTTTAAATCTTGCAACCATACACTCTTTTAGATACCTGTATGTGAGGTGCTGCAATATTTTCCGTTGCCTCCATGGTGGAATCAAGGTTGGGAGAAGCAATGTCCTCCCACCTTGATTATGATGTTTCATATCGAAACAACTGCACATGCCAAAAACATCAATTACACATTAAATAGACTAATCAATGTTCATCTAACAATTGTAAAATATAAAGTTAAAAATATAATCAACCATTTAAAACCATTTACAAATCATGTACTAACCTTGGACATAAAAGAATCTCATGCAGGATCCTCCATAGGGCCATGGAAAGTATGGTTGTAGTGAGTGCATCAATGGGGTAATCCTCAAATATCAAAAGGATACTTTTTCCCACTAGCTATCCTAGATGGTCCATGACCAAGGGGGCCTGAAGGACCTACACTTGATGTTCCTCTGTGCTGCTCCGATGTGTCATTCCTGGATGATGCCACGAATGTACTATGTTGAAGTACACTATGAGTAAGTTATGATATGGAAATGACAGTCTCATCTAGGTTATCTACTAACTGAGGTGTCTGTGGGGGGAGGGGGGTTAGGCATATTCCTAGGTGTAGGTGGCCCTCTCATTAGGTTACACCTAGCGGTGGGTCGATCCTAGGAAGATCCAATACCAACCCCTTGAAACTCACTAATGCAAAAGTATTTGACATGTATACCTAACATGAACTCTGCATATAGTTTCCAAAGAAAATATAGTGGAACCTCCCTATTGTTGCAAGGAGGTCAAAATCCATAAAACATCGACACATCCAGTTTTGTCTCCATGGTTCATATGTGCACCAATCCATGCAAAGGCGTCTTTTGTGTGGATAGGGGGATTGGTTGGTCCCGTGGTCAATAAAATAACTAACTAGAGTCTGTTTTGAGATGTTCAAGTCTTTGATTTGGTTATGCTCAGGGAAAATTTTAGGGGCGAATTATAGCCTAGGGGCGAAATTATAAGGGTTACCAAAAAACCTAGGGAAAATTTTTAATATTAAACAAGTTTTTTTAAATTTAACATATTAGCCCCATATTTATTTAACCCATAGTGCAAAGAAATCGAATAGCCAAGGTTGCGAAATTGAAAAAACTTTATATAGCCAAATAAAAAAATTGCGAAATGGTGAATTCGCCCAGCATTTCGAGTAATGGAGGCCAGGAAGGGTTGGTTCACCCACCATTTAGGGTAATGGAGGCCGCATACAGTTGGTTCGCCCACCATTTAGGGTGATGGAGGCCGCGAATAGTTGGTTTGCCCAGCCAGCGGCCCAACAGTTTATTATTTTGGTAATGGAGGGCGGTTCGCCCAGCCATCAGCCCAACAGTTTATTATTTTGGTAATGGAATTGGAGGGCCGAGGCCGCGAATGGTAACTTGGTTGAATGGTTTGACTTCGAACTTCACCCGTGATGACGCGCAAGAGCAGCTGGCTCACCCCACGTTTTCGGCAATGGCGGCCTGGCGTTGAGTTTTTTATGAAAATCTCATTTCAAATTTTCAAATCGCCCCAACTCCCGTCGATTTTGGTTAATGGGGATTTGAATTGAGGTTTCAACCACCGAATTTTGTTGGGTAAAGATTATTTTAACCTTCATTTGGTCCATACTCCATAAATGAGATGAAGGTTCTAGAATGTCAAGTTGCTATATAAGGGGGGCAAGAGCCAGTAAAAACCACATGAAAAATCATTAGATCTCTGCATTCGGCAAAGTTGGAGTTTTTGATAGTGGCTTCTGTAGTTGTTCAAAGTTTCTTGGGGTTTACAGTCTTCACTGAGGCTAAGAGGATAGTTTTGTTTTCAATTTCATAGAACTAGATGTCTGGATAACATGGATGTTACATTTATTACAGTGTTTATTAGCCATCATAAGAGGGTTGTGAAGAGTTATCTGTTTGTCCTCTTAAGACTTGATAATATGAAGTCTGAATTGTGCAATGTATGGACTGATTATTCAATGAAAGATTGTCTCTTTACTGGATGTATTCAACTTTGATGTAATAATTTGATGCACATACAGAATGGAACTGCTATAGATAGAAATACTGCTATAGGAATGATGTATTATTGCCACCAAACTCACATGAATGACTATTGTATTGCACAGTATAGAATAGACTCTAATCTACATACTTCGTCCCCTAGGTGGCACTCTGCAACAATAACGTTGAATATAATTTCACCCAAATCTACTAGGTACAAGGAGGCTACAGAAGTTTCACATAGAAACATGATTCATTCTTGAAAATAATTTACACGTTGTTCAAGACCAGAGAATATTCACTTTTACATTAATCATGTCTTTTAATTTTAGGTGAACTTGGCCATACTACACTCGACTGTCAAATATTAACCAACAAGAGCGTTTCTTAGACTAAGTCAAGAGTTTATTTCTTAGGTTCGATTAGAGTGCTGGAAAGATTGATTATAATTTATTTTATTTCTGCTGATATTTTTGTTTAAAATATCTTAGTCAGAAAGTTGAAATATGTTAGCAAGTAGAATAAATGTATTTTTGTTTGCATTAGTGTTTATAGCAACCATGAATTCTAGCAAGAGCCCAAATGATCACTTGCATTGTTTATGTTAAATGAAGAAAACTAAATGCAAACTCCATAAAATGTCCCATTAGACAAACTTAGTTTTCCGAAATTTGTTTGTCATTTACATTGTATCAAGATCAATCATTAGAAATACCACTTTGTTTGTATGAATTCCCTTCTCAACGTGCATTGTATGGGGGACATAAATTTCTTCAATAGGATTACAAATTGACTCTTGATTTTTGGGACTTCCTTTTTCTCATTGACCCCCACGTGAGTTGTTAGTGGGAGTTACTTTCTATCACATGTTATGATTGGTCTCTAGCTCACAGACATGGCTCTTGCTATTTTGGTGGCATCATTAGATTTGGTGGTGTAGCATGTTTTATCTGTCACTTTTAATTATAGAGTTTTAGGTAGGCCTCCAATGATCACACCAACACACTATACTCATGTGGATTTGAATTCATAGAAGTGCCTCTCTATTTTGAGGCATTTTCATTGCAGTTTGCTACTTCCCTCTAGCTTCTTTGAAATTTACGCTGGATACTTAGTTTGGTGGGTCCCCCTTCTTCGACTTGTATTTTGGACATTTCTCACTACACTTTGGGTGATGTTATCCTCTTGGGGGACTTCATTGCTCGCATAATACTTCATTCCTGAACATCTATCATCATAATACATTGTTGGTACACAATCTTCTTTCTCTTGCTCTTCTAAATTTCTCCTCCATAATTTTGCACATTTCTCATTATGTTTGACATGGGTATTATCTTTCTCATTTCTTCTAAAATTGCTTCTACATAATCTTTCTATGTGTCCATAATTTTTGAAATTATAGAAGATGATGTTATAATTTAATGAGTTGTAATTTATCCCTTAGAATCTATCATTAGTAATCAATTTTCCTTCATTGTTTTGTGCAATATGTGCTAGAATAGTTGTATGATCTTCTTGTCCCAATTTTATTCGTCAAGCTTATTTAATTCCATGTCTAGAAAATCTTGTTATGTTGCTTTTGCAATCTCTTGCTATGTGTCTATTGTTATGGCATTTGTAACATTCAACCTTTTAGGGAGGCATGTAAACACCTCTATTTCTCACTTGAAAATTTCTTGCATAAGTTCTTTCATATACATGTTTATGTCCAAAATTATTACAACATAAAAACTAAAAAATATATTTTGATACTTGGATGTAGAATATATTCTTGGTGGTGCAATTCCTTTGTTTTTATGATTGTTTGACTCTTGTCGAACATGACTTATTTCATGGTAGTTGTATTTGCTTTGGTTGGAGATTCTAAGAACATTTTCATAGCTTCTAGGATTCTCTTCACTTATCTTCTCTAGTATCTTGGAACTTTCACCTTATTCAATGCTCTTACGATTTTTTTCATACCCAAGACCAGTCTTATGAAGTGGTGATATTTGATGGTTTAGAATTTCACCTAGAAGCATTGAACTCTTTTCAAACTTCAAGTTTGTGGTGACTCTTTTTTCCACATCCTTTCTTAGAGAAACAATCTTGAGTTATTGTTCTCGACAAATTTCTTCCTTCTCTTTTAGTTGAATTTTTAGTTGAATGATGATCCTTTTTTATTCTTCAATGTTGGGTGGCATCTCTTCTTTTGAATGTTGATCTTCTTGATACTTTTGCAATTGTTCCCTTAGTGACTAGTTTTGTCTTCTGAGCTTTGTGATTTCACCTAGATAATGAATAGGTTCCTCTTCAAGATCAAATTCCCAATTTATTTCAAAATGTTCTTCATTTTTTGTATCTAACCTTTGATTGTCTTCATATTCTTCATCAACCGACTTTGTTTCCATGGAGAGATATCCTCCTTTATTATCAATATATTTCCTTGCATATGGACATTTAGAAGAAAAATGTTTTATTTCACTGCAATTAAATCATTTAGAGGATAGCTTAGCTTTGTATTTTCCAGGTTCTCCTTATGGATTTGAAACAGATTGTGCTTCTTCTGTCTCAGATTCACAGCTTGAAAAATCACCATATTTCTCTTCATAAATATTTTGTATCAATGCCATCTAATTAGTTGCTTCATAGTTGAAAAGGTTGTCTCCATCCTAGTGATTTCTTTCGTCCAGAGGGTGTTTGAACAAGATGACTTTTACTACACTTATGGTCTAATATGTTGCCTTAGTGGATTTTGCAATAGGCTCTTAGCCCTGCATCATTGGGTTTCTCATGTGTCAAACACTTTCCTTCAACATGAAACCTACTCTACCCATGTGCTTGCAAATTTTTCATGGTGAAGATTGACTCTACTGAGGACAAGCAGTGCATCCCTTACATCAGGCCCCTTGGTTTTAAGAGCATGTTGGTTTATGCATGAAACCATCACACCCCACCTTCGATCTATCAAAAAACTCTTTTAACTTCAACACAAATGTAGGTTAGGCCTCCCAGCCTACCCTTTCAATTCTAGACTCAATCATTGGCCTCTGATATACTCTAACAAAATTCCATCACAACTTCCCCAAAACTCTAAAAGGCATATCAGAACATATGTCAGGCTATGTATCAAAGTGGATTTCACAAATGGGCTACTAGAAGAAATATGGAATGAGGTAGCTGATAAGATCAGGAAGTAAAAGCTGTTAAAACTTTCCAGCAAAAAATACACAAATCTACACTTCGATGAATTAAAGCTGTAGCACATCAAAACTTCAGATCTGCAACTATGGAAACATAGGATCGATAAATCAAAACTCAGACACAACACATATCATGAGATTGCATCAATCCAACACTAATTAGATAGTATATCTAGGAAATATAAATCTGGAAATTCAGAACAACTTACTAAATCCTGTAGCAGTAATCACATATTTATGTATCTAGTCTAATGGAAGAAATTACGGTGGCTTGTATAAACCATATGCTGCCCACACACAAGCTCTCACAGCAAAATATTTGCACACTAACTCATCTTACTTCTTATCTAACTAGTACACCCTCCTCTCATTTACATACCAATAAATGTTTTGGTTACAAACAGGATAAGAAAGCCTCAAGAATGGTATGCCTCACATGCTCATGCATGCAAAGGAATCTTTCCCAAGTGATGTGCCTCACATCAATCGAATGAATGCACCATGCATGAAGTATTGGTTTTCCTTGTCTAAAGTTTGAACACAACATCTTTTACTAAAGATATTCACTTCTCAATATGACTCTGCATACATCCAATGGAATCACATCTTGCCACGCCATCAATGTTGCAAATCTGAACTTGCTGATACTTGTGATTCTTTCAGAAACCATACCCGTTTCCCTGATGTAGGTCATAGGGTCTACAATATCAATTAGCTTTATTCTTAGGGTAATAGATGGAAGATGTGTTTAGATCCTCTCCTCTGTATGCCTATTGAGAATTTTAGGTCTTTTTTCCATTTTGTATTACCAATCTTATTTGAATAGAAAAATAATATATGGTTCTTAAAAGATAAAATTGTAGCCTTTTTCCAATGTGTTTGAACTTCAATAATTCTAGAAATTTGATTACTCGTAACGAATCTTTAGATTAGTGAACTATTTTTCTTTGTTTCTTTTCTTCTTTTCCTTTTAGTTTGGCCAGTTGTAATTTATTGTTTTTTTCCTTCTACTTGTTAGTGCAATAGCTGGTTAGACGGGAAGATACAATGATTTCAAGCTAACATGTCAGTAGTATGCCTTACTAGGTTAAAATTTTCTAGCCTCTAGAATTCATGTCATCATGGATGACTTACAAATTGTACTAATTTTATATCATTTTTCTCATGCAGGTTTCACTTTGGGTTTCTAAATTGATTTGATATCTTAATAACTGTGGAATAATCAACGAAATGTCAAACAACGATTATGGAAAGAAAGCATCAAAACAGAGGGATGTATTATCATACTTTCAGAAGCCTCAATCCAAGAATCTAGATTCTCTTCATGATTCAAACTCTTTTGAGCAACTCATCAGCGAGACAAATGTCAACTCTTCTGAGAATGCAGCTAATAACCATATAACATATGATAGGATGGGTTCCTCTAGTGAACAAATTGGGATAAATGAAATTCAACCAGAAATTGGCAATGACAATGTTGAAGGTTTTACCTTGGAAGGCAACAAAAATGATTCATTATCACGAAAAAGGAAAAAAGGTCGATGGGACATAGGGAGAAAATTCCAATCGGAATGGGCCTCAAGATTTCCATTTATTGAACCAATACCTCCAATAAATGAGAAAGAGGCTTCATGAGAAGTTAAATGCATTGTATGTAGTTGGAAACTTGGAAAGGTAGTATCAATGCAAATGAATTTAGATACAATAGAGAAGCATGTAGGAAAGTTGTATGTTAAGAAAATTGAAAATGGTGAGGAGAAGTCTATTACCAAATGGAAATCTTCTGAGGATTGTCGACATGTCAAATATCAAGAAGAATATAATAAATACTTAATAAGCAAGAGTAAACTTGAGGCAAGTGGAGGGACCATCACATCTCTATTTGGAAAGACAATGGAGATAAATTTGTTATCCAAGATGACACAATTAAGCACTGTTTTTCACATCTTATCTAGAGGTCGTCCTATGACAGATTATCTAGATTACAAGAACTATGTATCTTTTCTTGAAGTATCGAATTTTCCATCTTCTCATTGGTCTATAACGAGTGGTTGGGAATGGGAAAAATATCTAGATCAAGTAGAAAAAGATGATTTGAAAGAGAAGATTGCAAATGCTAGTTTTTTTTCACTATCTTTGGATGAAGTTACAGCTGTTGATAATACTTCATGGATCTGCATGAGTATTTATATGGTTAATGATCATATTAGGCATTCATATTTACTTGGGATTCATAAAATGAAGAAGAGTTCTACAGCTGGAAATATTTATGAACTTGTTATTAAGACTTTGAAGGAAATTGGTGGTTTGGATGATTTAATGATTGCAAAAAGGTTGGTATGTGTCGGAGTTGATGGAGCATCAATCATGCAAGGACAAAGGAATGGTCTTTGTGTCAAACTACAAGTATCCGCTTCACCATTTATGATTAGTATTCATTGTATGGCTCATAGGATGAATCTTGCATTTAAAATAGTAAGTAAGTTTCCATTGGTTTCAAAAGTTGAAGAACTTGTACGTGAGACTCATGCATACTTTTGTCGTAGTCCCAAGCGATTTACAGAGTTTCAACAATTTGCTGATGGTGTTACAGATGGAAAAAAGCTATTAAAAGATGTTGATACAAGATGGATCTCATTGAATGGACCAGCCCAAAGACAATTTAGTAAATACCAATCATTGGTAGGGGTGATGTATGAACATCGCTTTAGTGTAGACAAAGCTCAAGAGCTTCTCTTTCGACTAACTAATATAGAGACATTATTAACATTGGCTGGAATTCTTCCTTTGCTTCATGAAATGAATGTCCCTGTGAAAATGGCTCACACTTGCACAATGTATATTGCATAGTACACAAATGCAAGAAAATTGGCATGCCTTGCATTGGATAATTTGTATACGATGCCAGATTCTTTTACGGGTCAAACATTTAACGGTTGGACTACTATCATTGATATCGAAAAGAGTGAAAATTATTTGAAGTTTGATGAAAAAGGGAGACTATGTATGGAAGTGCGTGGGTATATGGTTCCCTTTTATTATGTTCGTAAGATGGGACAAACCACCAAAGAGTGCCATGTGTCAAGAGACCAATTCCATGATATTGTGATTTCAGTGAGATGCAATTTGATACAAATTGCACAATCACTATCATTAGAGATAAGAGAACGATTTCCTCGAGATGAATTATTGGAAGCTATGTCTGTGGTATACCCTCATTATTGGAAATCTGAAAAAGATATAGATCCTTTAAAAGTTGACTTTCTAGCAAAATTGAATACTTTAGTGCACCACTTTGGCAGGAATGTTAAGGTAGTAGGAGAAGAGATTGGAGATATATTAGATTCATCAAAATTACATCAACAAGCCACTTGCTTTGCTCAAACAATGCTAGATCAATATGATGCTTTGTCAAAACCTATAGAATATGGTGCAGTAACCAAATTATGGACTATTTTACGTGAAAGTCAATACCTACAAGAAAACATATCAGAGTATTTCAAATTAGTCGATTTATGTCAAACCATGATTTTGGGATCAGTGGAGGATGAAAGAATGTTTAGTGCACTGTCATATTTGAATTCAAAGTTGAGGAACAAGCTTGATAAGAATATGGATACATGTTTAAGATTATATGTAACAAAGTATGACATTACCAATTTTCCATTCAATAAAGCACTGGCACTATGGCGATCAAATTGTGAGAGAAGAGGAGAATACAATATAACAAATGTCTCCAATGAACTTGATATGGAACATAATGTTTTGGAGGCTCAAAATGATATTTCATCTACAAAAGTTCATGCTCAAAATGTAGAAAATGAAGAGTGACATGAGAATTGGGAATTTGATATGCCACAAGATATAATCTAAACCAATATACATTGGCAGTGTATAAATAATGAATGGAATTTAATAGATCATGTGATTTTTTTTAGTTTGACTTCGATGTTCCTCTAATCTTGGAGCAGGTTGGAAAAGGAAAATTCTTGATGGGAGAAAGATTACCGTACATAAATTTGAAGTTGCATTTCAGGTAAAAATAGGTTCTATAGTCTATACTTGTAAACTTAGTCACAGCAGATCTAATGAACAAGTAAATCAATCACAACAGATGAACATAGAAAATATGGTGCAAAACTGTGCAAAAGATGCAGCAGTGCTCTCTATCCCAGAAAGGGTGAATGAATTACAATACAAACTGTCACAATGACTGAGCAATTCGAATTGCCTAAGGAGGTCATTCGAATCACAGAATGGAGTAGCTTGAATCTGTCTAGGAGTCCTCATAAATCATCGGTGGTGCTCATCAATCACAACAACCAGTCATCCAGGTGTCAGTCTGAGTCTAACTGAGTATAATAAATGCAACTGAAGTGTGTAGCACTGATATAGGATCTGGAGGCTCAGTGGGGGCGCATGGGAGGCTAACTGGAGTCAGAACAAGTCACCTAATCGAACTGGAGGTCAATCGGAGGTGAAACAGTCAGTCAGGAGTGAAACTAGCCTCAAATCAGGGAGAATCGGAGCTAACTGAATGTAACTGGAGTGAATCTGCAGTGGTAGGTGAACAAGTGCGCCCTTCTCTGGCAGTAGGTGAGAAGAGGGCGCCTTTCAGCTTAGGAGGGCTAAAACTCTGTGGTAAGTGGCTCCCGGGTGCTAGAAGAAGGTGGATAAGGTGCTGGAGGCATCAAACTGGTGACTGGGATGCATGCCTGTGCATGCAAGATCCTGAAATAGATCATATCCTGAAATAGATGATCCTGAAATAGATCATATCCTGAAATAGATCATGCAAGATCCTGAAATAGATGATGTATCCCGAAATAGATGATGGATATCCGAACACCCCCCCTCAAGCTAGACTATGATGTGCCAACTAAAATAATGTGGGGCCCTGGTAACTAAGACCAAAGGTCACCCCAATACAATAATCCAAAAAATGCTGAAAATAAACTAAGTGAGGAAAGAGGGAAAACCCAGTGGGAAGAAAGCCCCCCCTCAAGCTAAAGCATAATAATGAATCAATCTGTCTCCACCATGATGGAACTCACCCCCAACAGTGAACGGAGGTAAGAGAACTTCTTCTCAGTGAAGCTCTTGGTGAAGATGTCTGCAATTTGCTCATCAGTAGGGCAATATTGCAGAATGATGGTGCGGTCGTGCACCAACTGTCGAATGTAATGCATATGAATCTCAATGTGTTTGGTCCTCTGCCGCTGAACTGGATCTGTGGAGATCTTGATAGCACTTTGATTGTCACAAAATAGGACAGTCGAAGTAGTGCCACCAAAACCAAACTCGGAAAGAATACCCTGCAACCAAACTGCCTGAATGCAGGCATTGACTGCCCCTCGATACTCTGCCTCTGCTGAAGAAAGTGCAATGGCTGCTTGCTTTTTGCTGGACCAGCAAATAGAACCATGACCAATCATGAAAACATAACCGGAAGTGGACTTCCGATCAATGCTATCACCTGCCCAATCTGAATCAGTAAAACCAATGAAATCTAGCTCAGAATCTGCAGCATAATGTATGCCAAACTGTCTCGTACCTTGCACATACTGCAAGATCCGCTTGGCTGCTCGCCAATGAAGCTCATGTGGATGCTGCATATATCTTGACACGGCACTCACGGCATATGAGATATCAGGCCGTGAATGTGTCAAATAAAGTAGTGAACCAATCAACTGTCGATACATACTGCAATCTGCAAGCGGTGTGGAATCTCCCTCCTCAAGACTGATTCCTGAGAGGAATGGGAACGGGGATGCCTTACATTCAGCCATATTAAACTTCAATAACAGGTCGGAAGCATATTTTTGCTGAGATATAGTGATCCCATCAAAATTTTGAGCTATCTCCAAGCCCAAAAAGTGACTCAGCAAGCCCAAATCGCTCATGTCAAAAGCTAGATTTAAGGCAGATTTTAGCTTGTTTATTGAAGTAAGTGTGCTACCAGTAATAAGCAGATCATCAACATAAAGTACAATAACCAAAAAATTACCTTTAACTCACTGAAGATAGACATTCGGATCAGATTTGCATCTTTGGAAATTCTGAGAAAGAAGGAAGGAGTCCATCTTTGCGTACCAAGCTCTTGGGGCCTGTTTTAACCCGTACAAAGATTTCTTCAATCTACAAACCAATGATGGATCTGATGTATAACCCTCTGGCTGCTGCATATAGACCTCTTCAGCAAGGTCTCCATGTAAAAATGCACTCTTCACATCCATGTGATGCACCTCCCAGTGCTTGGATGCGGCAATAGCTAAAACAAGGCGGATGGAATCCATCTTTGCAACCGGTGCAAAGGTCTCTGTGTAGTCCACTCCTTGGACTTGGGAAAAACCTTTTGCCACCAACCTTGCTTTATATTTGCTGATAGTTCCATCAGCAGCAACTTTAGTACGGTAGACCCATTTACACTTCACTAATTTTCTTCCAGGTGGAAGAGAAACTAGCTCCCATGTATTGTTCTTTTGAAGAGAACTGTACTCTTCATCCATGGCACTTTTCCATCTCGGATCTCGATGGGATGAATAGTATGATTGGGGATCTGAACCAGCCATCAAATAAAAAATCTCAGGAAGAAATGGATCAGCAATAGAAAGAGCCATACCTGCCCTTTGAAAGTCTCCTCTTGTTCGTCTCGGATCAGCAGGATTTCCAAGACTAGAACCAGCAGATTGTAGAGTGTTTTGGGCCCACTTTGGTAACTGAGGGGGATCTGAATGGTCGGATTCCGAACCTGATATGTCATGATCATCATATGCTGCTACAATATCAGAAATATCAGAACTCATACCTTCATTATCGCTGCTCGAATCTTCTTCTGGTGAAGGCGGTGAATCGGCAGTTTTCTCCTCAACTAGTTGCAATTCTTGAAGCGGTTCTTCAAACTGCACACTGCGCTCTATGAATATCTTTTTAGATCTGATATCCATGAGTTTATATGCTTTTGATTCTTCCCCATATCCTATCAATATGCACTCGATACTTTGTGGATCCAAAGCTCGTCTCTTCTCAGAAGGAATTCTAGCCCATGCAGTAGAGCCAAAAACTCTCAAATTTGACACATCCGGTTTGTGACCAAAGAATGCTTCGAAAGGAGTCATACCTTTCACGGATGAATGTGGAACACGGTTCTGTATATATGCAGCAACATTGATTGCTTCAGCCCAAAGATTTGCAGCCAAACCTTTTGATTCAATCATGCATGTAGCCATCTCTTTCAGTGACCGGTTTTTCCTTTCCGCTACACCGTTCTGCTGGGGTGTGTAGGGAACTGTATGTTGGATCTTGATTCCGCTTTGGGCACAAAGTTGCAGCAACTCAGACTTGATATATTCCCCACCATTATCAGATCTAAGAGCTTTGATCTTGCTCTCAGTGGTGGTCTCAACAGAAGCCTTAAAATCCTTGAATTTTCCAAGCACTTATGACTTGTTTTTGAGAAAGAATACCCATGTAAAGCGGGAAAAATCGTCAATAAATGTCAAAACATACCTTGAACCATTTAATGACATATGGGGCAGCAGACCACTGATATCAGAAGGGATCAATCCCAAAATAGTAGAGGCTCTGCTAGCCTTGCCGCGGTCGAATCTGTGCTCGGGGTGCTTCCCAATAATGCAACCAGTGCATATTCCCTTCGAGGAACGGAGTTGTGGAAGCCCATCTACCATGGATTTATTTGATAGCAGCAGCAAATACTTATAATTTAGATGTCCAAATATTTCATGCCAAATCCTACTAACCTCATTACCATGTGTGCGAAGAGCAGTGGGCTTTGCAAGCGGAATAAAGTGCGAAAACTCATAACATTTAGCAGTGTGGTTTGCCTTTCCAACCGCAACTAGTCTTCCACTTTTGATATCAGAAATTTCAACTGTATTAGGGCTGAATGTGACTTTCTTTGGATCACCATTATGTGTCATTTGATACACAGAAAGGAGATTCGAAGCTAAGGAAGGCACATAGAGAACATTCTGAAAGCATCCATGTTCTACATGAATCGTACCTTTGCCCTTTGAAGAAATTTTTGAGTCATCTCCCAAATGGATGGGGATGGAGCTGTTTGGATCGAATGAGGAGAAAGAATCAATGTTTGCAGCCATATGATTTGATGCACCCGAATCTATCAAGAGAGTTGAGGGCTTCGAAACCGTTGCCATGAGTGCTTGTCCTCTTTCATGATCATCATTCCGATCTTTCTTCCTTGCACCGTCAGGAAGGGTTATGTTGTTCTTTTCCAAAAGGAGGGCCATTTGATCTATAGTCTTCTTCATACATGAACTTTCGGGATGAAAGCCACGGTTACAATAAGTACATTTAGATTTTTGGTTACCTTCTTTGCCCTTTTGCTTGGATTTCGAACTGGATGGTGCATCCGTTTGCTTGCCTTTGTGTTTTTGCTTGTGAGGCTCGAATTTGGGCTTCTCCTTCTTTGGCTTTCCTTTACCATTCGAGATCTTGGGTCCTTGAACAAATAGGGCTGAATCTTTGGATCTTATGGACCCCATTTGAATCAACTTGTCATGCTCTTTCGTAACGGACTCAATGAAGGCATTCAAGGTAGGCATCTTCCAATTCGGGGTAGTTAGCCGACCGGAATTGAAAGTGGAGACAAATACCGAATAATCTTTCCCAAGCTTGCTTAGAATGGAGAGGATCAACTGTTTATCCTCTTTGATAACACCACTGTTCTTTAATTGCAAGTTCAAGTTCTTGAATTTTGTGAAGAATTCATTGATGCTCTCGAAATTCTCAGGATTAAGGCCAATCAATTCATTTTCTAATTGAAAAGCCCTAAGCTCATCCTGCTTGCCGAATAGTGTCTCAAGTTGCTCCCATATGGCTTTTGGAGTCTTCAATCCGCTGAGATGGAAGTGAATATCCTTGGAGATGGAGAGACAAAGAAGACCGTAAGCTTCATCAAGCTTGTTGTAGTGTTTGGTTCTTTCTGCTACATTGTTTGGCTCCAATTCAAGACCAAGAGTGACTCGGTAGTAACCTTTTGAACGTAATATGATCTCCATATCATCTTTCCAATCAAAATAATTGAATGGGGTGAGGATAGGCTTTGAAGAAGAGTATTCCATTGCAAGGATTGAGTCAACTGATGAAGAGGAAGCTTGCATGCAGACTATAGCGAATGCAATTGAAGGAGGAAACCTTGCATGCAGAAAATAGCGAGTGCACTTGAAGGAGACAATAAACCTGCAAATCACATCAAAACAACCACAATAAGGTCGAACAATCCACCCTTTGAGAGTTGCATCACACATGGGATTGGATTTCAAGCAATGTTGAATAGGTCCAATGTATCAGATCCAGGAATTATGTGGTAACTCAAGCTTCTGGAGTGGTATTGGAGTATTTTTCAAGCTTTGCATGCACAGGAGCGAATGCCCTTGAGATATCTCATGCCAAACTTTTTGCAATTTTTAGCAATTCAGTCAAATCTTCTTGTATAAACACCTGTAGAAAAGAGATCTTGTCCCTGCAATGGCTCTGATACCATGTAAAATTAGTCACAGCAGATCTAATGAACAAGTAAATCAATCACAACAGATGAACATAGAAAATATGGTGCAAAACTGTGCAAAAGATGCAGCAGTGCTCTCTATCCCAGAAAGGGTGAATGAATTACAATACAAACTGTCACAATGACTGAGCAATTCGAATTGCCTAAGGAGGTCATTCGAATCACAGAATGGAGTAGCTTGACTCTGTCTAGGAGTCCTCATAAATCATCGGTGGTGCTCATCAATCACAACAACCAGTCATCCAGGTGTCAGTCTGAGTCTAACTGAGTATAATAAATGCAACTGAAGTGTGTAGCACTGATAT
The DNA here is from genome assembly GCA_027924585.1 of Larix kaempferi. Lineage (NCBI taxonomy): Eukaryota > Viridiplantae > Streptophyta > Pinopsida > Pinales > Pinaceae > Larix > Larix kaempferi. The sequence continues at coordinate 7,930,657 of BSBM01001166.1, read as the reverse complement.
AGGATCTGGAGGCTCAGTGGGGGCGCATGGGAGGCTAACTGGAGTCAGAACAAGTCACCTAATCGAACTGGAGGTCAATCGGAGGTGAAACAGTCAGTCAGGAGTGAAACTAGCCTCAAATCAGGGAGAATCGGAGCTAACTGAATGTAACTGGAGTGAATCTGCAGTGGTAGGTGAACAAGTGCGCCCTTCTCTGGAAGTAGGTGAGAAGAGGGTGCCTTTCAGCTTAGGAGGGCTAAAACTCTGTGGTAAGTGGCTCCCGGGTGCTAGAAGAAGGTGGATAAGGTGTTGGAGGCATCAAACTGGTGACTGGGATGCATGCCTGTGCATGCAAGATCCTGAAATAGATCATATCCTGAAATAGATGATCCTGAAATAGATCATATCCTGAAATAGATCATGCAAGATCCTGAAATAGATGATGTATCCCGAAATAGATGATGGATATCCGAACAATACTTTGTATTAAATATAGTAATATTAGAGCTACATTTCCTTGATGCAAGCTATTTTAAGTTTGATGTTTTGATAGTTAACTAATGCATTGTTTTTTTTTTCTTATTTGTGACAGGAAATGAAGTTGGGACCTATCTATCCATAGATAATGTCCTAGTATTAAAGGTTAAGCAATTAATTTAACAATACTTCCGCTTAGCAAGAATGGGCTCATTCAAAAGTTAAAACTCAAGTACATGGAATTGCTTGTATTTCTAGCTTTGATATCTTGGAAAATATGAATGGTTTGCTTGTTTCTTACATTTGGAGCATTTTTTCAAGTTTGGAAGTTTGCATTTATTTTGGTTAAATATATTTTTATTCCCTTGATAATTGATTGCGGTTTGAGCCCTTTGTACTAGTTTGATTCGTTTCATAAATTATTTGTTTTTTTCTTACATTTGGAGCATTTTTTCAAGTTTGGAAGTTTGCATTTATTTTGCTTATATTTTTTTATTCCCTTGATACTTGACTATGAGATCTGAGTTGCTAAGCGAAGAGAAAAATGGTCTATGCATTGGCTTACTAGGTTCCTATGCATCCATCGTAGGAGACCTATTGGCACGAGACCGACATTTCTCTAATGTAATTGGCATAATTTTCATATGTCCACATACTGTCAATACAGTATTCACTTGAATCTCAGCACCGACAGTAAATTTTGAAAGCTAGTAGATGAAAATAGATGCCCAACAATTGAAATTAGTCAATTTCCTGCAGATATTGGTTGTATAGAAGTGCTATTTGTCCAATTAAGCAACAATTTGACAGATCAGGCATAGATTTGTATTTTTTCTGATGTCTTTTCCATAAATATCAGTCTTTGCATAAATTTGACAAATTCATGGAAAATACAGTGGTTTGGAAGTAAATCAGAAGGTTTTTCAACAAATGTTTCAGTAGACATCTCCCTATTTCAAATTTCAGTAGTTTGATCAGGTATTCTCTATTTTTCTTCCATTATTTGCAATTTTGCATAGGAAAGATCATATTTGTAGCTCTACATCTATATTTCAGCAGTAGATATAATGATAGACTATAGTGCTTGTGTTGTTAAGGGCCTAGCACATATATATGGACGAAGAAATCATTAGTTCAGTGAAAACTATACCTCATGTTCCCAAGTTCATGGATTCTTGGAATCATGTGTCAAATGGGTCAAAGGAAGTCAAGAACCATCACTTGAAATTGCATTTCATCTCTCTTCACCAAAATGTTCATTATAATGCCACATGTTCGTTGAATTGTATCAACAATTTCCTGGGAAATACCCTCAACTAATCTTGAAAGGTGTTACTTTGTTTATGCCCTACACATGATGCTAGACCATTGCATCCTTTATGGTACAATGCAGTATGGCATATTGTAAAAATAAAATATTAAATGAAAAGGCATAATGTAGAAAGAAAATATTGAATGAAAAGGGTGGGATTTTCTTCACTTTCTCTTGTAACAAAGAGAATATATGGGAAACAATGATTATATGGTTATAATGTTATTGCTGCTGCACATTCTAAACATGATGCAACAGAAGCTATTCTGGTTTTTGTAGCAGCACTTTTAGAGCTTGTTGTTGAAGTATATATTGTTGTGGCTATTGTTGCTGCAAGTTCTATGCTTCCCATCGAGGAATATGTTGTAGATTTGTTAATGGCAGTTGCTGGAAATTTTCCTTTGTAGTAGTGGTTATGGAACATATTGAAGTTGTTGAAACTGAAGAGGTTATAGTGGTTGAAATTGCAAAGGCTGTTTTGAAAGATCAACACTCTTTATTTCTTGCAATGTTTCAACTTTCTGCATGCATTTCCATGCACACATCTAATTGGATTCCTTTGATGAGGTTCCTGACCTGAGGAAGAAGTTAAGGACCGAAGGATCACATCATCGCGATGATCCCTTCAGTACTGTGATGACAAAACTTTCAGTAAATATATGGAACATGTGAGGACACATACTTAGAGAGAGAGACCTTGTCACCCTATCTTGTTTGTCCTTGTGGTTATCCTGCTTATGGTACTTGACCTTATCGAGTTGGTTGTTTGTCGAGTCACCTTTGTTGTTTGTCAAGTCATGAAATCGGGGGGTGAATTAGTTTGGGTTATGTTTTTTCCGGACTCCTTCTAGGGCATCATTTGGCAGCTGGTTGATGGAACATTTTTTTGTTTTTGACGTCAAGGTTTGAGCCCTGTAGGGATGTTTTTTTGCTGTTGTTATAATCCCTCTAGGGCTGTGTCTTTCTCCTCTGAGAGGTCTTCCCAATTCTGCTGCTATTTGATTATTTTTTTATCCCTTCTAGAGCTACCGTTCTCCATTCTTTTTGCTGCTCCTGTTAGCTGCTGCCACTTTGGTGTTGGGTCTATTCAGGCTGCCGTTGAACTTTTTGGTTAGGGCCTATTGAGGCTACTGTTAACCTATGGATTTATGGCTGCTGTTATCAAATACTATTAGAGTCTGTTGAGGTCTCATGTTGTATTATGAGCCCTGTTAGGGCCAGTATTGGTTATTGCATCTTTTTCCTAACACAACTGTACCTATTGTTGACACCCTAAATGGTGGGTGAACCAACTCTTCTTGGCCTCCATTACCCGAAATGCTGAGCAAATTCACCATTTCGCGATTGTTTTATTTGGCTATATAAATTTTTTCAATTTCGCAACCTTGGCTATTTGATTTCTTTGCACTATGGGTTAAATAAATAGGGGCTAATATGTTAAATTTAAAAAAACTAGTTTTATACTAAAAATTCGCCTAGGGTTTCTTGGTGATCCCTATAATTTCGCCCATGGGCTATAATTCACCCCTAAAATTTTCCCTACCCTGGTCTCTCTCTCTCTCTCATAGGTATGATGTTGCCCTTCTAGGGCTATTTATGTTTCAATATCTATTATGCCTTGATAGCAAAACTGAAAGCAAATCTGAGTACATTAGAGAACTCAGAAGGGCTCATCCCTAGGTAAGTACTTATAACCATGTCATTTACTAGCATTCTTACTTTCAGTTTATCGTGGATTATTGGCATAGTGACCTATTGGTAGTGCCCTAGTTGAAATAAATGAAAATTATTTTTTAAATTTATTGGCACGGTGACCTATTGGTAGTGCCCTAGTTGAAAGAAATGCAGATTATGTTTTTAAATTCTTACAGTTGTATTGTATGATTGATTTACATTTATGAGTTGGAGTTGTCAAGATAGATTTGTAATTTTCAGTTGATCAAAAAGATGTTGTGCCAGGAGATATCATAATTTTTAGCTATGGGGATCTTTTCCTTTGTGATGTTTGGTTACTATCATCCTAGGATTTTTTTGTGAGGTATGACTGACTCTTTCAGCATTCCCTTTGTAGAATTTACATATTCAATCTTCTATTTTTTTTCCATTGGTTTTCTTCTATTACTAAAATTGACGTTTAAAGACATGGTTCACCCTACTACTTGTTGATGTAGTTAGTCTTCATTGACAGGTGAATCTAGGATCATTGAGAAAACAACAAACATAATAGAAGAACCAAATACTCCCCTGCTGGAGCTATATATATTTTATGGTAATCTTCGAAGAGAAAAGTAATGTGGATTCTATAACTTATTTTTTGTTTAAGTCATTGATCTCTTTGTGAACTTTGAAGTTTGAAGCCCAATTACCATCTGGGTTTCTCTATTTTTGGTAGGGAACGAGTGTATTTTTTGTCTCTAGTACTAGAGTTGTTGTGTCCACTTGTGAAAAAACATATATCAACATTATACTTTCTGCTCTAGGTAGACAAATTCCACCAGATGCTTTTGAGAAGGGTGTGAAGTGTGTCTCATATATGGTCATTTTATTTATTCTTGTCATTGTCCCCATCATTTTGATAGTGGATTATCTTACAACACATGACTAGGGACACTGTATTTTCGGTATTATAGTAGCATTGTAGCAGTTGGGATTACACCTCAGATGTTTCCATTAATTGTGATACCAAGCTGGCAAAAGGAGTATTCGCTATCACAATAGACACATGCATTGTGAAAAGGCTAGTTGCAATACAAAATATGTGACCTATGTAAGTGCTAGTTCTTCTCATTCAAAGTTATTACACATTTGGATACTATCTATCTCCTGATAATCTTAAAGTCGTGAAACCTTCATACTGATGATTCAATCATGTAAGAATGATCAGAGATGCATTTTCTTAAACTTTTTTTCATTATTTTCTATGGTATTATCCAAGGATGTACTATGTAGTGATAAGACTGGTACACTTACCATGGATTGATTAGTGACGGTTCATCATCTTGACAGCTGGGGCATTTGTAGGTGTCCAACAATCTATTTCTCTTACTGTGGCTATAGCAGCCGCGTCTCTTCTGCTATTGTGAAGCTACCCAACTCCCTGCCGCACAGCGAAAATGCAAGCATCCAGATCTTGTGTGCACATCTGGAACTAAGAGGATGAGTGGCCCTCAAATTCAGATGAGATTTAAGTGTTTGCATTTAGTTGAGAATTCATTTAGTGGTGTGAATCATGAGATTTTCTACTATTTGATGTAAGTAAGACTCTGGGATTTATGTACCCTATGCATTGGGTACTATAATGTCTTGTATTTTAATTATTATTTATGCCCGATTCATTCTCGTACTGAAGCATTAAATTTGAACCATTCAAATACTGCTAGGCAGTAGATTTTTCCATATTTTGTGGGTGAATAAAATCTATTGCAGCTTAATTTGAAAGCGACTTTTCTCTTGGGCATGTAATTTTTGTTTTGAAGTGTTTCCTTCCATTTACAATTTCAGGATCTGATATTGCTGTCTCTCTGATAGTCACATAAACAATTCAGTATTCTAGCTCTCTTATTCTAGGGTGGAATGGCAGATTCACCATCTAGGATATGATATTGCTGATTCTCTTATGATGACTTAAACATTTGAGTAAATGCATGAACAATTCGGTATTCTAGTGCTTTTTTTCTGGGATGGAATGCCAGATTCATTGGTAGTCATGGATTTTAGTACAGGAACTAACCGCTTGATAATTAACCTCCATCACAAAACAAAATAATGCTTGGAATGCATTCATAGCAGTCCTTTTCTGTGTCTAGATTCTGATTTGATGACAAAGTTGACCAATGGGAAACATATGAATGGGAGAATAACTCAAACCACAAGCAATTACATATTCATGTAATCAATGGCTCTTGAAAGTTTGAAATTTTATTATTATCAATTATTGTTTACATGTCTAAAGTTGGTTGTTAGCTGCTTAAGGCATTTTATTATTATATGTTACTCAATTCTCTTTCTAGCAGAGACTCGGGATAGAGACTAGCTTAAGGTACAACATTGTTTAAATACTGGCATGGCAGTTCAATTCATCTCCAGATATAAGATTTCTTGTTTCTTTGGGGCTTGGGCTTTGAATGATAAATCATTGTACTTCAAACGTGCATGCAGAACTTAGGTAATGAAGAAGACGCTCCTTGCTTCTTTACATAAGGAGTTGGAAAATATCTGATGAGGTGTCTCAGTGTTCGAAGGGCAGGCCTTGAGTGGAAGAACTATAGGAGGAAGGAAGGAGCTAAATTACAGCTGCCCTAAGCTTTCTTAGTAGAACTCTCAGTTCCTACCCTAGCACTTGCTAGCTAAGAGGGGTAGAGGCCACCTGAGCTTGACTGCACATTATGCATTTTCTCATTAATGAGCTTTCCTTCCTTGATGTTAGAATATAACATTTGCAACAAAGCTTGTTTGCCAAGTGGAGCATTGATTAGTGTTTTTCTTTAAATTTTGATATGGGGCATTAGAATAATCTCAGTCATGACTGTATCTTGATAAAGTATGCCCAATATCTCATTTTCAAAGAGGTTCCTGTTGAGCAAGTACCACTTCCTGGTCTAAATGTTAATAGATTTATTGTTAGTTAATATCATATGCTGAGATATACATTTAATAAATGTTTTCCATCTCTTAGGGGTAGTTGACCATACACAATGCACATATCTGCATGCACAAATAGATGATGATGGCCATGATGAGAATGTTGATGGGCTTGTTACATTAATTATTAATTATTTGCCACAGTTTTTGTCATGGTGTTCTTTCCACATTGTTCAACTCATTATAAGTGAGTCCATTATAAGTGAGTCTTTGCTTAGAGGCCTCAAATTATTGAGAAGAGGGGTCATGTCTTCTATGCTTATTTGTTTTAGAATACATGTTTTTGGGAGTCTTTTGCTTAGAGGTTTGAAATTGTTGAGGAGAGATTATGTTCATGATGTTTATTTATTTGAGATATTGTCATGCGAGATAAAGAACGGTATTGAATTAGTTAATTAGATCTTGATGTCTTCAACAGAGTTTAGGTTGTAAGTTGTAGGTTGAGCGTCTTTTTCAAATGATCAATCATTGTACTTCAAATGTGCATGCTTACTTCTTGTTAAATACCAAATATAACCTGTTTGGAATGTTGATTTGTACAACAGATTGAAGCATGTAATGGTAATAATTGGTTCCTTTACTAGATTCTCCCTGCATGTTTAAAAATAGAGAGTACCCTTTAATTATGCATGCACCTAATTGATTGTTGTTCATAAGCAGAAAGTAACTTCACTTTACTTTAGCTCTGCCTCTTTGCATGAATAATAACTCAATATAAAAACCAAGTGATGCATGCATCCTCAACCTGTGTGATTGTTGTTGGCCTCCTATTTGCATGATTCTAAAAATAGCACTGAAGTCAATGTTTAGTTAAATATATTTTGTTCCAGGCATCGCCTCTACTTCTGCAGTGAACTGTAAGTTCCATAATCAGTTTGAAACCTCTACATAGTAATCCCATTTTCTATTGACATCCTTGTACCTAAAAGTCCCATTGGCCTACTTTTGTGGTCATTTGTTGGACATAATACAATTATCTTACTTTTTCTTATCTACTTACCTTTTTTCAAGGCACCCTCTTGCACAAAATCACTATAATTTGGATTCATTTACTGCTGATATACCTTAAGATAATAAATCCCCAACATCTAAATAATGAATCCATTCCAAGAACCATCTTGGAATCCTGTATCATAGGTATCATAGATCGGTCAAGGAGACAATCAAATCCTCAGTGTGTTTAAATTAATGGTACAGTAAAGAATATAAGTGATGATTTGGAGCAAAGTTAGATGATTAGATCCACAATTTGAAGAGTCCTTATCCAAAGGATAAATTCTAGAAATATTCTGTGTACTATGTTCAGATCTGACAGCAACCATATCTCCTTATCATTGGTCTTGCAATGAGTCTCTTTGGCAGCAGTCTTAAGTTCAACATATGGGGTGATATTGGCGTAAATCTATCTCAGTGGAAGCTATAGGAATGAAGCAACCTACTCATCCTGTAACATCTAAAAGATACATGTATTTTTGGAGGAATACAAGGAAAAATATTGACACAATCAATGGCAAGAACACTTTTCAATTTAGGAACTGTTTTGAGGGCGGCACAAAGGAATTTTTAGTTCAATCTACTGATAGTTGTCTCTTCCGTCAACAAGGTTATCATTTTGGTCAGGTAATCCAACAAGAGCACCAACTAAAACATTGGGGTCACTTTGTTAGCAACTGAACCATGTATAATTTCCTTCTCTGCAATTGATAAATGATGAATTCTCTTTGTATGATACAATGGAGGCAGCTCTGTGATGGACCTGACGCAGATAGTTTGTCCCATATCCCACCATGTAGCTTGTGGCTCTTGGATTGTCACCTAGTATGTAATCAACCTAGAAGAGCAAGGTTTTAGCCAAAGGAAGCCTGATTAGGAATTGAGACTTTGTAACTTTCGCTCTCATTGAGTTATCTTAGTGCACAAGAAGAACCCATTAGTTAAACTTGTTCCCAGATAGAATCTAGGCTATCATGGGGTTTATGATTATTATACCTGTGACTTGGCCAGTGCTAACAGTTTATATGTACCTAAGTATTACTTTCTCTTCAATTTTATAAAATTTTAACTTAATGATGTACTTTTAAAAGTGACCAAGATATTATGTCACTTGTTATCTGGTTTGCTGCTTCAGGAAGTACCACCTTATCTTCATATTCCTCTGATATCCGATAGGGTAAAATTTACAACTCTGTCATTTCTTAAAGCTATTTGATCACAACAGTTTGGAACCATACCGTTTTGAGATTAGAAAACATGACCCTTTATACATTGGTATAACATTGTGTCTTGAAGTAGGTGTCATTTTCTGAGCCAACTTGCCCAAGTTGGTATCAAGGTCCCTGTTAAATGGCATGCTTTCCATGTTTGCTTCCATTTTAAATGGTTTATTCACAGTTTGGGAAATTGGTATCATTTGTTGGGTAGTGGGGATTGAACGGGTACCAGGTCTTAAATTTGTAATACTTTTCATTGTCATGGAAAAGAGATTTCCAGCACTGTTGGTCTCTTTGTGCTTGCATTTTTCACCATCAATTGTGTTGACAGTTAAAATTTCTTTTCTACAAATGTTTACGGTTCTTTAAAACTTGAGGCAATTTTTGGGTATGGCCTTTAGTGTTTCCACTTGCTCTAAGAGTGTCTTCTCCACACCCAGCAGGAGAAATTTGTTGAATGTTCTGGATTTCCTCAGTAGGCCCAATTCAAAGGAACTAGTGTCAGGGACAACAGACTGGGTCAATTTGTATGACAAATTTAGAAAAGCATATGAAACTCTTAATCCAGGCTCCATCAAAGATCTAAAACACAAAGAGGAAGAGAAAAGAGCAAGAAAGAAGTCTAGCAAGCTGCATTTTATGTTGGCCAAAATTTTGTAGTGTTCTATGTTGTCTGCGAGGGAGGGAGTTTGCAAGACGGAATTTCAAGTTGCATCTCCAAACGAGAACTCATAAAATCAAAATGGAGAGTTGTTTGATCATATGTGGGATGTTAACTATACTGTATTGCAAATTATTGCCTAGATATTTGTGAGTGAAAAGGGTCGTGAGGCTTTTATTGCAAGTTGATCCACCTTGTGCAATGAGTGTTACAAAGGCCAATGAGCCTGCTATCAATTTACACTCACCAATATTATATTTTAACTCTAAATGGGGTCAAAGCTCAAACTAATTTACAGCTTATGCTCTTACTTTAAAGTTTAAGAGCACACTTCATACCAATTCATGAATCATGGCTGAAATTGATAAAGGGGGTTCCCATGAGCAGGATGACTACCTTTTCTAGCAAAATCCCATTACTTATCTGTTTGTGTGAGACTGAGCATTATTAAGGGTTTGCATTTTCATGATATATATATATATTTTTTTTGGTTAAAGACTTCAACAGTCTCCTGTAGAATTGTATGAATAGTGTTGGATGCCATTTATTGTCACTGATAATGGGCAAACCAAGCAAGAAATTGAAATTTAGCATGTGAAGTCAATCAATTTGATGCACACGTCATAGATTCTTTACAATTTCTTTATGTAATTGTTTCTGTGCTATTTCACCTTACCTGCTCTTCTTAAATAGTTCTTGGTTTCATTCTTTGTTGGACATAGTAATATAACATTACATCACATGACCTCACTCTATGTTCCTCTGGAGAAGCATTTTCCCATATGGAGGGTATTCACGTGCATTGCATCCAGTGTAGATACTAGTAAAAGGGTCTTCAAGATCAAATAGAGTAGGGATCTGAATCCAAACAAAGCATTTAGAAAGCAAGAAAGATTGTGTAGATCCACCTAGAAAATTTTGTGAGGTTAAGGTTGATTTTCTAATTGAAATTTGTGTTTTCATCTGATTGAAATGGCAAAAGTAGGGTTATAAGTTCAGAAGTGTCCAGGATTGTTTCATTTTTGTGCCAACTGTAGTTTTCTTATCGTTATTGCGGCACAGTATCCAGTGTGACCCTACTTAGCACAATAGACTTTCTCCTGGACAAGGAGCATAAGAAGCAGTGGCTATGGACTTCAGATGTTTATAGGGTCCCGCTAAAAATAATATCTTACTTGCTAGTGAATTTGTTTCTAGGGTCTTCTTGGCAAAAGATTCGCCAAAATTTTACAATATTTTATAAATCAATGAAAGATTCGCCAGTTTTTACATTTTTTTATAATGCAGTGAAATATTCGCCAAGATTTTACAATATCTTATAATTTAGTGAAATATTCGCCAATATTTTATAGAATTATATTATACAATGAAAGATTCGCCAAAAAATTATATATACATATTATATTGTTGATAAAATCGCCTTCAAATTTTCCTATATATCGGGGAGATTCGCCCATTTTTTATACATATAAATTTTGGGGGGGGGGGTTCTTAAAATTTTCCCTGGTTATGCTCATCAATTGATCGTGAGAATTGTCAACTGAGGCAATGATGTTTTCAAGGGATGTGACTAAGGAGATGCTCGATGGTTCCCTAGTGGTTCTAAGCTCATGAACCGGGGTTCTTAACTAGTGCACATGTTGGTTAATTTGGGATTCTATGGTTGGGCTCTCCTCAGGGTTAATGTTTACTTCAAGGATTTTTGTGGTTGGATTATCCTCTGGGTTGTTTGTTTGGGGATTTGGCTCTTGGTTTTCAGCCATTGTGATGGAGAAAAGATGAATTTCAATTAAAAGAATGAATTTGTTTCAATTTTGGTTGAATTTTTTTAAAATGTTTATATTGTAATTTTTTTAAAATCAGTGATAAAACAAAAAAAATACAAATCATGGATAAAAATCCTACCTGGATGATGTTTTGGAGGTGTTGGTGGTGGATTTGATGCACGCATGGGCTCAACTGGTGGTTTTGTATGCTCAAACATCGACGAAGTCAGGTAGAATGGGATAGAAATGGGCCTCAGGCCAATTTTTAATATACAGAGGACTGCGTGCTATTAACGCACATGCACTAATAGTGTGTGTGCGTTAAAAGCGTGTGCATGCTCTTAATGCGTGTAATATCTTGATTTTGACCCTATTGCATTAAAATTATAAATGATGTAAATATAGTTATTAAATCATGGTGAGGATCTCAAGGCCAAAGCCCCACCATCGATTTAGCGTTTTATGCATCAACAATTAAAAATCGATGCATATGGTTCTCATGCTAGCCATGCACAATAGAAATTAAGACATCATGTAAATATGAATTTTAGTGAAATACCCACAACTAGCTATGCAATGAAACAAGAGATGGGGGAATAATTTTTACAAGGAATAGGGAGGGAAAATATTCTAACCTTTGAGCCAATATTTTAACAAATGTCAATGAGAGAATCCATATACCCTCGGCTACCCATTTTGACTTATGCTCCCAATCATTTAATTTTTCCAAGAGTTGGTTGAGGTAGTTAATGCATTGGGAATGGAGAGGTATGGCTTCCCAATTTCATGTATGGGAAAGCCATCAATTTGGGAAATCCTATTTTAGCTTCTATGACAAGAAAACAACCACGAAATTGTGCTGAAGCCATTATTCACCCATGGTATTTTCTCCCTCACGCAGTCTGAGCTAGCTGGGGCGTTTTCCTTCATGTTTTCCATCTTTTTCCTTCATATTCCATAGTTGGGAATTCATTTTTGTGTTGTAGATTGGCTGAGAGGAAGAGAGTCACTATTTGGGGGTTTAGAGAGGTCATTTCTTCCCCTTGAATGCCAAACATGTGTGGTGAAATCGATTTTTCTCTCCAAGGTTTTACTCCCACTCTAACAGTCTGTTTTTGGGTGCCCACAATTTTGGAAACTCATGAAAACCCCATTTTGGGAATCCCACAGTCAAAATGTTTTCCTTCATACCCAACACTTGTGTTTTGCTGTTATGTGCATCCCTGTTTTGGTTTGAACTTGTGAGTAATAAATTAGGAGTGGAAGAGGATTATATTGGCTTGATAAACCTAGTGAAGAGAGTAACCTCACAGAAAGATAAAAAGGGCCTTGGCTATTCTTCTATGCACACCCTGAAGAGCACTAGAATGGAGGGTATGCCCTGAGGGACTATATAGCATTGAAGGGAATACTTCCTTGTGTTGGGTGTGTAGGTATTGTGGGTAACAAGCTGGATATATATTGTAGAGGTATCCATAGCTCTGTGGTTGAGCTCACTAGCTTAACAATTTATTCCCTTACATTGCCTTAGCACCATGATAAACCCAACTGTGGATTGGCCTGGCTAATTTTGGTGTATATTTGGCTATGTGTGAGTTTGTTGTTCCCCTTTTCCTTGTAGAAATCATGCCCAGCATAGGGGTGGAAGTTGTGTCGAGAGATTGATGAGCACAACTGGATTATGGTTGGGTGGAACGTTGCAGTTGCGTAGCTAGTTGCTTAGCACTACTTTGTTTCAAGATAAGTACTCTCTTGTGTTAATTCTTTAATGTCTTTATTTGATGACTATCATGAATATGTTGAATGCATGCTAGATGTGTAGTATAATTTTATTCCGCTATGTCAAATTTAATCATGTATCTACACACACATGCATTCTATTTGTATGAAATTATACATTTTATCATGGGGCTGAGAAGTAGAAACAATCCAGTTTAGTGTCATGTCTTCTCCCTTATGTTGGATCGATGGGAGGGGACGTGACAATGCGTGCATGTTTTAATGCCTACATGGACGTCTAACTGGCGGTTCAGGAATTCACCAAACCAAAGCGCCCACGCGGTCTTAGGAGCATGCACATGGTTCTAATCATTAGCGCTCGCGTGCTCCTATTGCAACACTTTTGGGTATCATCTTTGTGTGAGCACCCAAGAGTGAACACACCTTGTGCAACACATTAATTATGAAGGTTAATGCATGAAAAATTATGATCAATGAATAATCTATAATCCATAACATTTTTTCTATCAATCTATAACCAAAATATAGGTCTCTTACATTTTCATTTACATCTTCCATTGTAAGTTTGATATCAGCATATATCTCGATTTTCAATTTAATAAGTCTCTCTGTATCCATATTGGCTTGGGAAAAATAAGCACAATCGATGTTTTTATCTATTGATCATAACACATTATCTTTATTGGCTTGGGAAAAATAAGCACAATCGATGTTTTTATCTATTGATCATAACACATTATCTTTATAGGATTTCATGGTTGTTGATGTTTTCTCACTCATTAACAGATTTCTAATAGATTGATTCCTTTTTGGTGTTGTGTAGGACGCTAATGAAGTCTTTTCAAGCTGCAACATTTTTTTGGATTTAGGTTTGCAAATAGCGTTTTCACTAAACAAGTTATAATTTTTATATTTATTGCCCAGAATTCACATGTATTATTTAAGAGATCAAAAGTCAGAGTTTGTGCTGTGATGGATTCCATTAGGACAGTCAACGTTTCGAGCCCGCTACTATGGCTCTTCGTTAGGACAAATGGCGATTGTCCTCACGAAGAGCCACAATAGTGGGCTCGAAACATTGACTATCCTAATGGAATCCATTGCGGTGCAAACTCCGACTTCTGATCTCTTAAGTTATAATTTTTCTTCTAGCTACATGAACATTACAGTATATAAAGTAGTAAAAAAACTCTAAACATTGTTAGTAATTTTAATTTACTCTCACAATTATCACAACCACCTTTTATGTTTAAGTAAATCTATGATTGGTCGCAACACTTTCTCTTTTTTGCATTGTCCCCCAATGTCCTTGCGGGGAGCAAGGACATTGCCACTACTTTCTCTTTTTTGCATGTGACAACTATTAATATGCTCCCACATATGGTGTCACAGAAAGCTTTCAATGACATTGCCACTACATGGCCCCCTTGTGTGGATATATTACAATGATTAATGATCATTGTGGTATTTTTATGTTTAAAATGTAAGTCTTTAATTTTAGTTAAAGGAAAGATAAACTAAATAAAAATAATTTTAATAAATAAATTTGTAAAGGTGAAAGGTTTGTTAGATTTTTATGATGGAATTTTTTATATATGGTTGTTTGTTTTTATATAATATTTTTAATCATCAATTGCATCTTAATATAGTAATCACTTTGTATTAAGGGTTGGAATTTGACGGGGAAAATGACGGTCATTTTGCCCGTGAAATATCGCCTATATTTCATACTAACGAAACTCATTTTTGACAAGTGGTATTTTTACCAAATTCCTATCTTTCTTTGACTTTTAATTAGTTGGTAATTTTTCAAAAAATTTCTATTAAGTTCTATAATGTTATGTAAAATATATATATTAAATTGAATTTTATAAAAAATAAAAAATATTTTTATTTTTATTTTTTAAAAATAAAAATATTATATTTTGATTGGTTAAAATATATGAAATGAATATATTCATATCGTTTAAAATGTAATTGTCAGATATAAAAATAATTTTAAAAATAAAAAAATTATATAAAAAAAAACATTTAAAAATATATATATATTTTTACTAGTTTTAATAATTAATTGTAATGATGAACCAATTTTTTATTTTTAAAATGTATATTCTTACTCAATATTAATAATGAGTTTTAAAACTAAATAGCTTTAATTTTATTATTTTATTAAAATATCTATCTATTATTAATTACAATATTAATTGATTAATTTGATTTTGGTTGAGAAAATCTTAAGCACTGACACATTCTCTTCAACGGTAGGAATCAAGGAAAGCTTGAAACACAATCATTACAATAGGACTCAAGAAGAGCATCATGTCACTTACAAAAATTAAACCTGGGTGGAGAGGGAAACAATCTTTCCTCCCAACCACCCAAACTACAACCAATGAACTTTATAATTTATACATTATATTATATTAATTTAGTATATATATTAAAATATAAAATAGATTCAAATTTTTAATAATAAATTTTAATTTTATATGTTTAAACATTATATTAATTAATTTTTATTCATAATATATTATTTTTTTAAAATACAAAATAAAATATCAATTTTGAATTTATATAATATATATCAAATATGAAAATCCATAAAATGTAATTATATTAAATAATACTATTACACTTTATTCAATTATGGCAAATTTAATGATTTAAAACATTTTTTCATACCTTACGGGGCATGTTATCCTTTCATTTGACGTTTAAACCTTAATTTTACCCGTCATAATAATAATTGTTTTTTTTTCTAAATAACATTTATAATAACTATATGAAACATTAAATTCTCATATCTTGCATCATATAATACAAAAATAAAAAAGTTTTGCAAAAATATAATAAACTTGAAAAAAAGCATAATGTTTAAACCAAGCACACATAATGACATAGATGATTATCCTCAAAACCTTTAAATAGGCTTCTTCACAAGCAATAGAATGGGCCATTACCATAGGCCACCAAATACCATGGTCCCAAAAAACAATGACTAAGTCAAGTTTACCTAACAAGGGGAGAAAACCAACGAGGCCATGACAAAATCAAAATTTCCATATTAGAAATAGAATAATAAAGAGGATATATATATGGGCCACCCCAAAAAACAATGATCCAATCAAGTTTACCTAACAAGGGCAGACAACCAACCATACCATGACAAAATCAAAATTTCTATATTATAAATAAAAATATATATGCTCATGGATATACATATTAATGACGTGTAAAAATAAAAATGCACTTCTAATTTTATGAAGTGGCCTTATTTTGACATATAAATTTATGGATTATGAATGAATACACAATGAAACATCAATTATATTAATTAAAAAAAGTAAATTTAATGAAATATGATTCACCAATTATATTTAATAGAATATTGTTTAGTATTTACATACATTACAAGTTTCATTTATCATTTATATAAAAAAACATTATCAATAAATCTATAAATTCATGCATTTAAAATTAAATATAACTTTTTTTAACTTTATTTAAATTAATATAAAATTAAAAATTTAAATATCTTTTTGTCTATTTTTTTTATAATTCCATTTAATAATTAATATACAAATCCTTATAAAAATATTTATTTATAATTAAATTTAATATAGTTGTTAATATTTTTAGAGTATTATTAGTTTATTTAATATTTAAAAAAAAAATCTATTTAATAATTAATATACAAATCGCTATAAAAATATTTATTTATAATCAAATTTAGTATAATTATTAATATTTTTTAGAGTATTATTATTAGCTTATTTATTAATCTATTTATTTATTGCTTTTCTTTTCACTTCTACATTATAATTTTTTTGTTAATTTAATATTAATATAAATGATTAATATAATTATTTGTAAACTAATTTTATTAGTATTTGTTTTTTCATATATAATTACCAATTTTAATTCATTATATCTAGAGTAGATTGTATTTTTTATACACGATTGAAAATAAAGCCATATTATATTGCAATATTTAAAATGAAGATGGGTTAAAATATATTAATTGGATTATAATTTTTTTATTAATATTAAATGAATTAAACTTAAACTTGAATTAAACTTAAATGAATCCTTATAAATTTATACAAATAATAATAATATAACTATTAATAACCTACTTTTTATAAAAGATATATAAATATTTGAGGTTACAAATCACTATAATATTTTGAGTTGTCCATATTTATCCTACAATTGGTTTTTTTAATAATTATTTATAAAATAAATAAATGAATTTTATTACTATTTTTTTCTTCTTATAAGAGACAGGTAACAAGTAGCTTTGCTGCTAAATATAAACTGATTATTCTTTTAATAGAAGCACCTTGCTTCTTTATATGGCATATTTAAAATGAATATTCTTTCCATACAACCTACACTTTGATGTCTTTATGGCAAAGAACAACTTTAGAATGGCAAAGAACAACTAAAGGAGCTTCAGCATCCTAGGTCGAGATTACTAGACACTTCATTTTCACAACAAAGTGGTATTTTTTCTCATAAATTTCCAAACCAGAGAGAATCTCCAAAAAAAATCTCGGCATAAGTGCACGCCAAGAAATTTTGGGAAATGAGAGTGTTTGTCGTGATATGAAAAAATTCAAGCAGGATGTCCCACATTCCGCATGGATTTAAATCAAACGTGACTATTATCCTTTCAAGATTTTGAGAAATGGAAAGTAATTTTGTTTTGTGTGATTGTCCGCCTCTCTCACAATTGAAGCAATTACGGAATCTATACTGCGATTGTCTTGGTCTTTTGAATTTGAAGCACGTTGCGAATCTTTTTATAAACAATTATGACTATTGGACAGTGACGATATGTACAGGCGACCTTTATTTTTTTTTAGAGAAATCTTGACTGACAATTGTTCAGGTTTGGAGATCTTTGGAAATGTGTAAATTGGCACCGAATCCTCTCGATATTACCAGAAGTTGCATATGGTTTATGTTTTGTTTTCCTGTCGTAGCCAATTCGATTATTACAGACTCAAGGTGTTATTCGATGGGGATTTGCTCAGAGACACATTCACGAACAACCCACCTGTAAGTCCTATATTTCGTTCCATCTGAATTCTTTCAGCCAATTACAATGCTTTGCATAGAAAATGGCCATTAATTTCTGTACGAGCATGCGCCCGATCACAGTGTGATAAAAACAAACAATCTAGATTATGGCAAATGATAGCAATACGGCAAACAATTCCAGTGTAGGTCTCCTACAACTTCATGAGCTTGCAGATAATATGTATTCTCCAGAATCTTCTCCCAAGTTTTTATTAGGTAACGCCTGTGAAACGTCTCTGGACACTATAGATCGCACCACAATTGATGATTACGACGTTTGCGAACTTGATTTCATCGAACCCACGAGCAACTGGCAAGCAGAAGCAGATTCATGTGAATCTGCTGCTGCGGATTATCCCTGCCGTTGCTTGCCTTCTCAGTCATCTAATGCTTTCGCTTCCTTAGAACTCCTTATACACAGTCAAATGGGCATTGATAATGCTCAGCTCTCAGTCCCAATATGGGAGGATTCCACTATTACAGTTTCCACTGAAGGGATCAACAGTAATTGGGAGGCCGGTTTAGGGTTCTCTTTTGCTCATAAAAGAAACAGCGCGTTTGTTGAATGGAAGGCTAGAAACCCTAATCTACCACAATCCTGCAAGCCCATAAATTATCCGTCTTTGCAGAAACGGTGTATCCGATTTTTGAATGACATTAACAACCACAAAATTCGATCGCCACGCTATAAAAAAAACTGTGACGATTGGAGCATGACCGTTAGCAATCATTACGACAAGCTTGCAATCCACCATCTTGTAGCTGAACGCAAGAGGCGAGGACAGATGAATGATATATTCTCTGCTTTAAGGGCTGTAGTGCCAGTGAAACCCAAGGTAATTCTTTCTGGTCACTTCTTTTCATATTTCCCTCCTTCAGATCTTGGCGATGTGACTGATCAGTGGTTCTAATTGTTCATTAATTGCTAACTTCTTTGTGATTTAGAAGGCCGGCAGAGCTACAGTGCTTCTTCAAACGAAGGATTACGTGATTCACCTGAAGAAGTGTATACAGCAATTGGAACAAAGAAATCGACAGTTAGAAGCGTTATTATTGGAGAAATCGTGAGTCACATAGATCATCGGTTCACTGCTTTAGGGTAACGTAAAGACAAATAGCCTCTTATATAAGATTTATTTTGTTTCAGTGAACAAGATGTGAAATTATGCTCTCTCGACCTGCTATATTTCTGCTTTTCTGCCTTCCCTATTTCTGTTTTCTGAACAGTAAGTGTTTATAAATAGTTACCAAACATGGCGGAATTGAAAATATTCGAGTATAGCAGAAGCTAGGACGTATTTCATATCTTGTCTGTCCGTTCTCCCATTGAAAGGTTTTATGGTAAAATTGAATGCACAAGATATTATTATTGCTCCGGTACGTTCAACAAGCTTTAGATCCTTTTAAAGTTGAAAGCGCTTATACCTCCAACTCTACAGTGGAAATATACTTAAGCTTTTGGAGAAACCTACATATAAGACGGAAAAATCAAAGGTACCTTGCAAGAATGCCCTCTTTCAATCAATAAATCAATGATATTAATCTATTCTGTTACGTCCAATCAGCTGTTCTATTAATTATACTTTGTTATTCCAGGATTAAATTAAGGGTACTTTGTTTCAATGAGTAGATAGACATTTCATTGAGTAGAAGCATCTCTGTTTTCTCTCTGTTTTCTGTTTTGAAATTTTTTTGAAGTATTTTATAAAATTAATTAATTAGTATAGTTATTTAATTTGTGGTCAGTGAACATGGATAGATTACAAGTTGAGTAATATACTAATAGTTAATCATGAATCTGCTATCAGTTATTTATGCATTAGTTATTACCAATATCATGTCTTTGATATGTACATAGATTCAACAGTCTCAAATACCTCATAACTCCAGACATACAAAATCATGCCTCAAAATGTTGTCCAAAAAACTAAATCATAAAAATATCTTAGTTGCTTAGTCTATAAATATATCAATATCTTACTCTAAAAATACCTATTCTTAATCAATATATTACATCAAAAGACAATTGTATGTTATAAATCAGACAACAAAGAAAAGAAAATGATAACAATCTAAACTATACGATCTAGATTCTTAAAATTACTTCCTTGTTTCTCTTTTTCAATGCTAGGTGGAGACTACTGTTTTAGTTTTTTCCAATTATTTTTATGAAATGGCATTTAATTTCTAAACAAGTTTAAAGTACAAATATAATTTTTTTATTTTTATTTTTATTTTTCCTATTTATTTTTATTTTTATATTACTTTCTTTCCAATTTAATTGATGCCATATCATTCAAATCACACTAGTATCATACCATATGACTTTCTGATTCATTAGTAATTTAATACCATACCATGAAAATCATGGTTAAAAAAATTAAACCCAAAAAAAGTTTCCAAACATGCAAACTTTCCTGAATGTAAATATTTTCTGTTTCTTTCCAATTTGCCAGTTTCCGATCTTAATGATTACATAAGATATATTTTTATGACTTTTATGTCTACTTTTTATGATATTTTATTAAATATTTATAACATAATATTATTTTTATGAACTTCCACTTTATATAGTAATTACCTATAATGTACTGCAGAGGCTAGGGTTCCAGGTCCTAAGAACAACGGAGTGTTAGGTGCTAGAACTATTGATGGGCCTTCATTTGTATATTTTATGGTCATCTTATGTATAAATATGATTTTTTATTAAATATTTATTACATAATATTATTTTTTATGAACTCTCCTGCATTTTTATAATTTTTTTTTGCTAAGACTCTTTCAATAGTAGTTTTCACCTTTTAGATTACTTTCCAGGATTAGAAATAAGGAATTTTCACTCTTTTTTTCATTCTCTTCCCTGATTGAAAATAAGAAGTTGGTTTCTAGGCAACTATTTACACCAATCTCTTGAGATTTCGCCTCTCTCAAAACACTTCAAATCGCATAACTTCCAAAAATTCAGATCACACCAGTTTGTTGAGGTATCTCCAAAGGTTTCACGGCCAGATCGCTGATATTTAGGTTGCGTGAAGATCACACTAGAATACAGTCAAGACAAACACAAGATCGTGGAGGGTTTGCGAATGGAATTCTTTTTGGTGGCCTGAACCAGATTTGTGTGAAGGCGTTGCGCCAATCTCGTGAGATTTCGCTGCTCTCAAAACCCTTCAAATCGCATTTAGAATTCAAAATCCTTGATCGCTATGCAAACCAACAAGTGCATAAATGTTTAAAAACATTTTAAACATTGACATTATAATGGGCAAAAACATTCATCGTGATATGTTTATGTCTAACACCAAAGATGTTGGTCAACCGTTAAATTCATATAAAAGAACTACATGGAAACTGCGGCAAATCTAATAAACACCACAATAGATGGTAGCATTGGAGATCTTACACCTCTGGAACATATAGTCACTGCATTGGTCACCAAAGCAGAAATTACTGCTGGAACAATATCTGATCTGTGGGATTTTCTTTCACTTTCAATGTGAATGGAGTGACGACAGAGGAAAGCTGTGGAGAAGTCTTCCCAAAAAATTCAACTCACGTTTGTTGAAGAGTAATGGTATTCGATTTGGTTGTTTAGGAAACGAGGAACCCTTACGTGCAAGGAAAGGCTGGTAATCTTCAACTACTTTTTTTTCACTCTGAAAAAAAACTCTATACTATAGATAGTATATATGATTATCATAAAAGTTATACATCATGCACATAAAACAGAAATGGACCATAAATAAGCCAGCAGATGCAAGATCCATCAAAAGAGAGTTATACATCATGCACATAAAACAGAAATGGACCATAAACAAGCCAGCAGATGCAAGATCCAGCAAAAGAGAAGTTTCCATCCCAGCCGAGAGCCCAAAAATATCTCATACATCGTGGGAGATCCCCAAACGCCTCAATCATGCAATAGAGGTAGCCAGAAATGGAGAGACAAAAAAAGAAAAAGAAATAGTAGGACACTAATGCTGCATAACTCCGCCAATGCAGAGGAATAACAAAAATGAGCAACCAAGGCGGTGCAAGACGAAAAGCCATCAAACAGGAAATAGTGGAAGAGAACCAAACGCAGAAGATCTTCCCAGAATTCGAAGTGAATATAGCGCTCCCGGGCATTAAGGACCCGTGTAGACAACAAATCCGCCTGTGTGTTATCTTTATGGAAGATATGTAGAAAGCGGATCCCCTGCATGTCCTGTAGGAGCCTTCGAAGCTGAGAAATCTAGGAAAAGAGAGAAATTGCATGTATGGGCCCTTGCATGAAGTTGAGGGACCTTTAAGATGCAATCGTGCATTTGAAAAACATGCTAAAGTTTAGCAAATTGAAAACGCATGAGCGTTTCTTAGAACTAGGCATAGGTGGGCTCAGAGCCTGCCATGCCAATTAATATGTAGGATAGAATTTCATAACCCGCGCCCGTTATGGTGATACATGCGCGCGCGTTATGTAACACTATAACGGGCGCGCGTTATGGAATTCTATCCTACATATTAATTGGCATGGCAGGCTCGGAGCCCACCTATGCCTAGTTCTAAGAAACGCTCATGCGTTTTCAATTTGCTAAACTTTAGCATGTTTTTCAAATGCACGATTGCATCTTAAAGGTCCCTCAACTTCATGGAAGGGCCCATACATAACGCGCGAGTGTTTCTTCATCCAAAAACGCGTTAGCGTTATGGTAATCTACACAATTTTCATTTTCATCAAAACCTTATTTAATAGTTTCTATGGGTTAGGAGGTTAAATAGGGATTTGGTGTTAGGGGCTAAGGGGTAAAGGGGCTTAGGGGTTAGATATGGGGGATGGTTACTTGTAGGGGAAGGGGGATTAGGAGAGAGTGAAAGGGGGGTGGGAGTAGGAGAGAGAGAGAGAGAGGGGGGGGGGGGGGTTAGTTATGAGTATGGGGATAGGAGGGGGGTTAGAGAGAGAGAGAGAGAGAGAGAGGGGTTAGTAATGGTTAGGGGGGGGGGGAGGTGGGAGAGAGAGAGAGAGAGGAGAGGGTGTTAATTGTAGGGAGTGATAAATAGAGATGGGAGGTGTGTTTAGAGGTAGGTGGAGGTGTAGGAAGAGAGAGAGATTGAGAGAGGGGGTTAGTAAGCGCTAGGGAGAGGAGGGGAGAGAGATAGAGAGGAGGTGGTTTTGGGATAGGGGGAGTATCAGAGAGATAGAAAGAGTAGGATGGTTAGGGACGGGGGAGAGGTTAGGGAGAGGGAGAGCAGGTTTAGAGAGAGAGAGAGAGAGAGGGAGAGAGAGAGGTGTAGAAGCATGGAAGAGAGAGTGAGAGAGGGGGGGTTAGTTAGGGGTAAGGGGCTTTGAGGGGGGTTAGTGAGAGAGAGAGAGAGAGTGAGAGAGGGGGTTAGTAATGGTTGGGGGGGGAGAGAAGGGAGAGAGAGAGAGAGAGGAGAGCGTGTTAGTCGTAGGGAGTGAGAAAGAGAGATGGGAGGTGTGGTTAGAGGTAGGTGGACGTGTAGGGAAGAGAGAGAGACTGAGAGAGCCTGGGTTAGTAAGGGATACGGAGAGGAGGGGAGAGAGATCGAGAGGAGGGGGTTTTTGGCTAGGGGGAGTAGCAGAGAGATAGAAAGAGTAGGATGGTTAGGGATGGGGGAGAGGTTAGGGATAGTGAGAGGGGGTTTAGAGAGAGAGAGAGAGAGGTGTAGAAGCATGAAAGAGAGTGGGCGGGTTAGTTAGGGGTAAGGGGCTAGGAGGGGGGTTAGCGAGGGGGAGAGCAAGAGAGAGATTGAGAGAGGGGGTTAATAATGGTTGGGGGGGGGGGAGGAGAGAGAGAGAGGAGAGGTTGTTAGTTGTAGGGAGTGAGAAAGAGAGATGGGAGGTGTGGTTAGAGGTAGGTGGAGGTGTAGGGAAGAGAGAGAGACTGAGAGAGCCCAGGTTAGTAATGGAAAGGGAGAGGATGTGAGAGAGATAAAGAGGAGGGGGTTTAGGGCTAGGGGGAGTAGGAGAGAGATAGAAAGAGTAGGATGGTTAGGGATGGGGGAGAGGTCAGGGAGAGGGAGAGGGGGTTTAGAGAGAGAGAGAGAGAGGTGTAGAAGCAGGGAAGAGAGAGTGAGAGAGGTGTAGAAGTAGGGAAGAGAGAGTGAGAGAGGGGGGGTTAGTTAGAGGTAAGGGGATAGGAGGAGGGTTAACGAGGGGAAGAGAGAGAGAGAAAGACTGAGAGAGGGGGTTAGTAATGGTTAGGGGAGAGAGAGAGAGAGAGAGAGAGAGAGAGGAGAGGGTTTTAGTTGTAGGGATTGGGAAAGATAGATGGGAGGTGTGATTAGAGGTAGGTGCAGGTGTAGGGAAGAGAGAGAGACTGAGAGAGGGGGTTAGTAAGGGCTAGGGAGAGGACGAGAGAGAGATAGAGAGGAGGGGGTTTAGGGATAGGGGGAGTAGGAGAGAGATATAAAGAGTAGGATGGTTAGGGATGGGGGGGAGGTTAGGGAGAGGGAGAGGGGGGTTTAGAGAAAGAGAGAGAGGTGTAGAAGTGGGGAGTAGAGAGTGAGAGAGGGGTTTTGTAAGGGTTACGAGGAGGAGGGGATAGAGACAGGGGGGTTAGGAGTATGGGGAGTAGGAGAGACAAGACGAGAGGGGAGGTGGTTAGGTGTGGGTTGGGTGGGGTGGGTTAATGGGTTATAGGGATATAGAGAGGGAGGAGGGTGTCAGGGGGTTAGAAGAGAGAGAGGGGGGTGGGGGATAGGGGTTGGTGTAGGAGTACGGAAGATATAGAGAGAGAGGGGGTTAGTAAGGGATAGGTGTAGGAGGGGGAGAGAGTGAGAAAGGGTTAGGTGTAGGAGGGGATAGAGTGAGCAAGGGTTAGCAGTGATAGGATTATGAGAGATATAGAGGGAGGGGGGTTTAAGAGTGGTGGGGAATAGAGAGAGGGAGAGGATAGGTTAGGGAGTGTTGGGTATATAAATTTATTCAACACTTAAAAACATAAATTTGTTAAGTTAATAACGCGCGTGCGTTATGTACATACAAAACATGTGCACGTTATGTACATACAAAACGTACATGCGTTTTGTATGTACATAACGTGCGCGTGTTTTGTATGTACATAACGCGTGTGCGTTTTGTATATACAAAACACGCGCCAATCAAAAGTTTGAATTTAAATATAACATGTGCGCATTCCAGAGCACCTAATCACCCTCTCCTCTCGCACCCGCATGTCATCCATAGTCCTATGTGGTTGGTTCGGACTTACCAAACCTATGCTATGGAATTTACTGAACCATAGCTAATTACGTATTTCCACCATTTTTTTCAATATGCCTGTTTTTCATCGCTCTCTACAACATGACATACATGACCATTATTGGCGAATTTTTAGGAATAGATAGCATTTTTTATGCAGATTCCAAATATGTAATTTTAAAAAAAAATTATTGATATTTTCTATTTGTTTCCTAATTTTCTTGTGTCATCATTCCTTAAGTCAAAAAACATGTTGTTAGTGTTTATTCTGTAACTTTTTCATTTCACAACCATTTTAAAAAAAATTGTATGCTACACTAGTAGACATTTACCTCTACATGCTATAAAAAATCCAAGTTGAAATAACTGCATTAAGACCTTCAAAGGCTTCACCCACATTTGATGTACCGTTCTCAAGGTTTGATCACTTACATAATTAAAAATAAAAATAAAAATTAAACATTTAATTTTGGAAAAATAGTGCTATACTAGTGCTAAGGGTTCTATACATGTATACCAATTTTTGTAGCCTGAAACCATCATTTAAGCACTGAAAGGCTGCACCCACAAAAACATATACCTTATCATTTGCCCCCCCCAAAAAAAGTGGTTGTTAGAAAAAATGAAATTTGACATAGTTATGTATATTTTCAATACTTAAAACTTATATATTCGGAAATGTGACTCAATTTCCTACATTTCATATTTTTTACTTGATGCAAGATATATTGTGTATGTATCTCAAAAAAACCAAGTAATTTGAGGGATACCTGATTTTTCAGTTTTTGATTGCATCTAACACGCCAAAAGTGACCCTCATTAGCTTGCACATGCACGTATCTAATTCTTAAAATTAACCTAGTTTATGGTAATCAATGAGTCCCCCGATTCCTGAGTAAGTTCAAGTGTCAAACGTTTAGCAAAATAAATTACCATCCAGCATGCCACCAATTCGGCCTTTGTATTAGATCCACTGCCATAGTTCATCCATAATATATACCTACAATGATGTGCCAAATAGATGACAGCACCTGCACCGCAGAGTCTACCAGAGGATTGGGAAGCACCGTCAAAGCAAGCATAAACCCTTGGTGAAAGGATCTTTGAAGGAGGGTGTCGAAAAATCTACACATAAGAGAAATGATTACCTGTAGATTCCATGAAGCTCGCCACCTCTTTCCCAGCACACCAGAATGGACATATAAGCTTATTTTCAAAGAGACGAAGGTTTATATCCTTCCACGTCTCCCATAATATATAAATCGCAAGCTCCCCCATCCTATCATTTGGACGGAACCAAGTAAAGAGGCATCCCTGAGGTGAATCAACACTCCAAATGCTGATACAAGGATATGACAATCTAACAAACCCCTAGACCTATAACAAAAAATGACAGACCATAAATAGGTGGGTAACCAAGTCATCTCCATAATTGCATAAAAGGAATATGTTTGGTCCACTGAATCCCCGCTTATGCAAATTTTTACATGTTAGCAATCTATCCTCCATAGATAACCAAATAAAATATTTTAGCTTAAGGGGGGAGTTTCCACTTCCACATGGAACTATGCCACCACAATAAATTCACCGGGGAGGTATGGAATATAGCCTGATAAGCCAGTTTGGTGGTCAATACCCCGGATGAAGAGTTCCATGACCATACAAGGATGTATTCAGTCTCCTCCAATATAACATTTCCATGATATAAAATGTGTGTATAAACATTCCACTCCACCGCCAACTTACCTCGAAGACCAATCGGTTCTGCAGATATCTAGTTTTGACAGGGATAGGCTGGTGGTGTTGCTGATATGGCTTGGTGAAGAAAGAAAAATCCACAAGAATGCAACAAATTTATTAGATCCCATGATAATCTAAAGCCGCTTGGGACACCCACAATAGGATCTCCCCCCAATAGGATTGACCAACCATTTCTAGGGATCCAACCCATCCAATTTGCCATAATGGAGAGTGTTGAAATCATACATGCCTAGAAATTTGATATGCTATTTACCCATCTAGCAGGTGATCGAAGCCACTGTAGAACTGAAAGTCCCCAGAGGTACTTATATTTTATGATTTCTCCCCAAAAGCGCTTCACCATCAGTGTCCGCCACAGACTTTTTTCCAAAAGTGCCAATGAGAAAGCATGAATATTTTTTATTGACCAACCACCATTTAAAAAAGGGCTAGCTATCTTACACCAGGACACTAAATGAAATTTAGGGGAATCCTTTCCTGACCAGATGAAGT
This sequence comes from Larix kaempferi, assembly GCA_027924585.1. NCBI lineage: Eukaryota > Viridiplantae > Streptophyta > Pinopsida > Pinales > Pinaceae > Larix > Larix kaempferi. Next base: position 7,903,329 of record BSBM01001166.1, on the reverse strand, counting down.
TATGGATTCTCTGCCTAATTCCTATCAAGATAGATTTAGGTAACTTACTCAATGACATCCAGTGAACCCCTAGGTTTTGTAGAACCGATTTTGCAAGGGTTAACCTACCCCTAATAGACAACCAATGCCAATACCAATGATGAATACGCTTGTCAAATATTTTATATAGCTAGAACCAGTCCTTGATAACATATGCATTTGGCTTGATGAAAAATCCCAGGTAGCAGGTTCCATTAACGATATCCTTCATCTCATAATTCATAAGTTCCTGTATGTCCCACTTCAATGGTTGATCTACCCTATGCTCTAAGAAGAAGGATTTTCCTCCATTGATATCCAGTCCAGTGGATATGCCGAAAAGATCAAGAATTTTCTTAATACATTCCCATTTAGCTATACTTGCTCCCCTGAATAGCATAACAACATCAACAAAGATTTGATGTATTACCCGAACATTTTGTGAAACCATGATGCCCACAATGTCTACATTTTCTTTGGCTTTGATTAGCATCCTGCTTAATCCTTCGATGACTATAAAAAATAGGAGCAGAGATAAGGGGCAACCTTGTCTAAGGCCACGCGAACATGAGAAGAAATCTGTAGTGATTTCGTTTATCATGATAGAATACTTTACCGAAGTTACGCAAGCCATAATCCACTTCATTGCCTTCCATGGTAAACCGATTTGTATCAATGCCAGCTGAAGGAATCCCCAATTGAATTTGTCATATGCACGCGAGAGGTCCAATTGGAGAATAAGTACCTTAATATTCCTGACTTTTATGCTATGAAACATTTCTTATGCCACGCCAACCGCATCCAGTATCTGTTTGTTATTCAGAAATGCAAATTGTTCTTTTGATATGCAGGTAGATAGGATTGGCTTAATACGTAATGCTATAATCTCCGCGACAATTTTTTAAGCTAGGTTACATAAAGAAATGGGTCTATACTCATCAAATGATGTTGGGTTAGAATATTTGGGGATCAAAGCGATAAATGTAGAATTTAGTGCCCCTAGAATCCTTCCCATAAGCCTTGTATCTTCCACCATATCCAATAAATCTATGCCCATAATGTCAAAATATTCCAGAAAAAGTTCCATGGTCCAGCCATCTGGACTGAGACTTTTTTCTTTTGCAAATCCATTCAATACTTTGTGGATTTCCTTTAATGATACCTGATTGAATACCTCCTCACCTTCTTGAGTCGAGAAGAAATGAGGAAAATCCCTAATCACCTGAATTTGTTCCCTAACGTCAGGAGCCCCTGGTTCTAAGTAATAATTCTGAAAGTGCCTAATTGCTTGCACCTGTAGATCCTCTTGTTTATAAACCCATTCATCATCCACTGACTTAATAGACCATATGGAATTTTGTATCCTTCTACCATCCACAAATTTGTGGAAATGTTTATTTTTTCCATCACCCAGCTTAATCCATAGTGAACAACTCTTAAGTCGCCACTCCACTTCATAGTTTTACATAATACATTGTCTTCCCTTCTCTAGATCCCTTAAGGAAATATTGAGTTGATCTGGTAAGCACCCATCAATATGCAGGTTATGGATATATTCAATATTGTCCTCAATCTCCTTGGGTACCAAATTTTTCTCTTTTTTCATATTTCTGACCCATTTGATGACCACCGATTTTAGATGCTTAAGTTTTTTTACCAAGTAGTATGATGGAGGATCCAAATTAGAATTGTGGAATTCCATCCAAACCCTGTGAATCAGAGAATTGAACTTAGGCTCCTGATTCCACTTGTGGTTGAACTTGAATAGGAGGTTGGTCCTCTTATCCTCAAAGTCGACCTGCATAAATATTGGGCTATGATCAGAGATGCGGGATTTATCGATCCATGATCTATATCTATGGGCCACCTCCATTAGCGATTCCCCCATCAAAAACCAGTCCAATCTCTTTGAAATCGGGTCAAGGCCCTGTCTTCCATTGCTCCATGTTGGGCCGAGTGGAATAAGCTCAATATCTACAAGACCTGCTGTAAGAAATAATTGCACAAAAAATTACAAAGAGGATCCAATATGGAAGATGATCCCCAAATTTTTGTTGTTGAGAATGATAAATTTAAATCTCCCACAAGCATCAACTACATACTGTTCAACTACTTTGTGTAGAGGATCAGGACAGTCTTGTCTCTATTAATTTCTGGGTTTTTTATTCTTTTTTCACACAAACACATATATTTATGTTTGCAAAAGGGTTGGAGTATAATACTTTCAAAACTTATTCATATTTTTCTCTTTGTTTAATTTTTATTTTTTTCATCACAAAAAATTATAATTATGCAATTCAAAGAGTCTACTATAACTTAATCTATATTTTCAATCCCTAGTATTATAATGATGTATATATAAGCTTAAAATAAAAATACATATCAGTGTTTCCACATATATTTTTTTCCATTGATTGATACATCTTCTTCCATTGATTGATCTTGGTTTACATGTGCTTTCTCATCCTAAGCACATCTTGTACTTTGAGGGCTAAGGTTGTTTGCAGTTCCTCCATCAATTGGATTCTCCTTTATATGAGCTTGCTCATCTTAAGTACATCATGTTCTTTGAGGACCAAGGTTGTGTGCAATGGCTTCATCAATTGGATTTTCTGGAAGATTTGTGATCAATTATGATCCTTTAATGAAACCCAAAATGATATTGTAATGATAAGGCTAACTTGTTATAATTTAATTTCAATTCATGCTATTGGTTTTCCAACATAGCCTTCTTACTTCATTTGCATACTCATAAATTCCATTTTTTTCTTTGATCTTCTTAGTAATAGGTCAATTGTTTGAGGGTTTTCTTAATATCTTGGGTGTTATGGTGAACCATCCTGGAATGTAGAGTATCACAAATGAATCATCTAGTTGGAGTCCCTCCATGGATCCAAATTTTCCCAATTCAAAAGCAAATTTACAGTAGGACCAAATATCAACCCCTAACCACATTACCATGCACTTAATGGAATTTCCAAGTATTGAATCTAAAGAATATTTAAACCATAGATATCCATATAGAGAAGGCTTACTCAATGTTTCTAAGTAGAGGACACTTCCACGCAAATTATTACCTTGTCCAACATTCCCAACCCCCTTAGCTATGTAAAACCTTAATTCCATGCCACAAGCCAAATAAAACTACCAAGGAATGATCTCACCTTCAAGCCGGAACTGATTAAACACCAATTTTAATGTTCGAACTCCATAACGAATAGTGAGAGGGTGAAATCCTACACAAGGGAAATTAAAACCACACCTCTATCATATCCTATCATGTTACATATGTTGACTCCTTGAGTTTGGTTAACATGTGCATTGAGGAAGTTTTGATACCTTGGATAAGTCGTAAAAGCTTCTTAGAAAACTTAAATATATTAATATTTTTTTTTCCTTTTAGTCGAAAGGAAATACTACTTTTTAAGGAGTAGTCTATTTATTCTACGTTGGAACCCAAATTATGCAATTTCCATGGCTAATATATGTGATTCTAAGATTGTTTAAAGATTTCCAACCGGACTTGGAACAAAATAATACCAAAATATGCTCGGAAAATGTTGAAAACTTAGAATATTTAAGCTACACCTTTTTTTAATGTACTTTGAGTTTTTTCTTACATTGATGTCAAAATATGCTAAGTGAGTATTCATTTGATGCATAATTTAATTTCACATCCAACTATACTCAATAAACCTACAAAAGGAAAATTAATAAAATACCCAAAAAATATATATATTTTTTCTTTTTATAACTCTTATTCTATTATTTTTAAATATTATTTTATTATTTTCCTTACCGCAAAAATCATTTAATAATAATTAAAAATATAATATAAAAAAAATATATATTTTTTCCTTTTTTAACTATTTATTTATTTATTTTAAATATTATTTTATTATTTTCATTGATTCTAAATTCACAAATTTTGAAAATAATTGTTATTTTCTTTGAATTACAAATGAGAGAGTAAGACAAAGCATGTGGATTTCCACCTAGACTTTTACTCCCTAATCCTATGCCACATTGGTTTATCCATTTCATTTAGTGTCAACGATAATCACTTTTTATACCTTAGTATTAAAAATACGTGTTAAAATTTTTATTTAAATTTTAAAAAAATCACAAAACTCTTTTAAATTTTTAATTAAATTTAAAAAATATCATAAAAAATATTTAAATTTTTTTTTATATTAACATTGAGAAATTATCCTCATTTAATTTTTTAATTTCCATTTTCTCCTTCGTAAATAAAAATGACTTGTGCACCCCAAAACACGTGATGAAAATTAAACTAAAATATAAGCTTAAATGAATGCATAATAAAATTATGTAACTTGTTCTCTGGTTTTATATACCATTATTATAATATTTTTAAAATAAATTATTATTTTAAAAATAAAATTATCATATGGTTAAATATTCGTTTCATTGACTTTAAAAAAATCTTTTGATACACTTCATAGAAATAATAGTAAAACTAAAATATAATCTTACATGACTGCATAATAAAATTATGTAACCTGTTCTCTTATGATGGTTTTATATACCATTATTATAATATTTTTAAAATAGATTATTATTTTGAAAATAAAATTAACATAAATTATGTAACTTGTTCTCTTATGATGGTTTTATATACCATTATTATAATATTTTTAAAATAGATTATTATTTTGAAAATAAAATTAGTATATGGTTAAATATTAGTTTTATTGACTTTAGAAAATATTTTGAAACACTTTATGGAAATAATCATTGGAATTCGGTAGAAATATTAAATGGTTTTGTTTTAATTGAGAACTAGTCACCAATAAGATTATGAGAAGGTTGTTGAGAAGTTTAGTTGCAATATAAATTTAGAAAAATATAAGCACAATTTATTATACTATGATACAAAAAAGGTGAAATTCAAGAATTAGAATTAGTTTCCAAAAATATATAATTTTATTTATTGAAAATTGGTATAAATAAGTAAAATTCATATTTTTTTAACAATGGATTATTATTTTCTTTTAAAATTCAATGCATAAGTACATGTTAAGATCCCATTTTAGTATGTAAACTAGGGTAGATCCATTTCAAATAAGAATCTATCATGTGTCAAGAGGGATAAAATCTCTTCACGTGCAAACCCTTTTTAGAGTGCAAAGACCACAAGGGATTTGATCCTTCTCAGTAAATGATAGATTTGGAGTTAAGATGGATCTATGTTATATTATGTAGATTGTAAATATGTTTAGCAATAGATAGTTTATAATCTTTGGAAGATCTTTGGCATATTTCAAATAGCTATTTTTATTGTTCTTAAAATTATTTTCATTCATTATATATATATATATATAGATATATATATATATATATATATATATATATATATATGAAAAAGGAATGTACTTTCTATTCATTCGATAAAAAAACACAATCTTTAGCTGCTCTTAGCACATGGAAAAAAATTACATTCAAATGTATAACTACCTTACAACCTGAAAAAACTATTTCCATTAGTATTTATATAAGGAACAATTCAAAAAGAGATATACCTAGAGGATACTAGAGAGCTACCCCTAAAATCCTCGATGCAGATAGCGTGCACAATCGTTCCCAACGCTTGTTTGGAGAGTTTATCAATTATTTGTTTATGTTCACAAAAACCATGTTGAAATTCAATCTTCTGCAAAGAACTGCTAATCTATTTTAATTTGCTAGCCAATTGAATGAGATGAATATCTTGTATTTACATAGAGCCCTTCATCCAATTTATAACAAAAGATGATTCTCCATTGACTTGAAGCTCACTAATCCCCAACTCCATTTCCATCTCAAATTGATGATATAGATCTTATAATTCTTCCCAATTATTTGAACCTGCACCCAAAGCCCCTTTTCCATAACACAATATAGAAAACTAATGCTTGGATCAGATTTGTTTTATTTATGATGGCAACCCCAAGTTACAAAATGATTATTTATGAGAAACCATAAGTGACTTATACTTTTTTGGGCTATAACACTAACTAGACCTTTTTCCACTACCATTTAGCCTCCTGAGCTTCTCTTCCTACCATTGATAAATACCCCAAATGAGCTATATAACACCCACTTTCCGAGTTGTAGATCCACACCCCACTTTCCGATTTGTAGATCCACACCAAAGAATTTGGATCCACCAAAAGTTGCACATGACCTTGGAGTATCTTTTGTTGATAACCATCCCATTGGGTTTTCCACTCACCCATGAGGCTCAAGTCATATGCCAATAGCTAGCCTTGATGCCATAAGTTAGAAGAAGGATGGCATGCAAACCTATCCAAAGAGGATTCGGGAATGACCTTGAGCTGGAAAGTGATGAAATAGCTTGATAGGAAGTAACATTTTTACAATGAAACCCATAATAGAATTAGAGCCCACCTACACAACCCTACCATCACCCACCCTCCATGCCAAATATCACTTGATAATAGGAAAATATAGATTGATTTATTTCTAGTGGTTAGAAACCACTTGGATTTATTTTTTCTCGACGTAATCCAGAAACCACTTGGATTTATTTTTCCTCAACCTAATCCAATCAATGATGGATCTCAACACAGAATATTTGGCCACTATAATTTAATGCCACAAGCTGTCTTAGGTTATAAAAATCCACAGAGACTTTCTTGCAAGGATCCAACTGAAAGTGAATATGTTTTTTAGGCCCCATCCTCCATAGGATTTGGGGGTCACTATGTTCCTATAACTAATTAGATGGATTCCTAAATACTCAATGCTCCCCTTCCATACAAAATGAAGAATAACTTCCATATTTTCTCCAAGATGGATTTGGGAATGTGCGCCATCATATGCCAAAGGACTAGCATAACATCCAAGAATGATTTAATCAAGAATAATCAACTATCCCTCTATATCCATATATTATACTAGCATTTTATTCGTGCTTCAACTAGAGCCACCAACCACATCCAATCCACCTTACCATACCTATTAGGTTTAAGCTCGAATCCTAGATAACTCAACCCACCTTCAATGCTTGGGATAACAAAGGGAAAATATTGAAGCCAAAAAATTCAATGCTCCACCTGATACTATGAGCTATATAGTGTAGACTTTCTTTCATTAATATCCATTCTTATAGCCTTTCAAAACAAGGGTATTACTTCTTTCAACTAATGGCATTCATGAACTGACTATAAACAAAACAACAAAATGTCATCTACAAAAAATAAATGAGTCATTTTTTCTTTCACAAAATAGATGCCTCAGATTCTTCTTCAATACCTTTCCTAGTGGATTAACCTACTCAATCCTTCTGCAATTAATAGAAACAAGCATAGAGACAAATGGAAGCCTTGTCTCAAGCCCCTAGAAATATTAAAGTAGACTGACCTAGTTCTATTGATCAACACAACAAAAGATGAAGAAACCACATAACCCATAATCCAGCTTACCATATTGAAATTGAACCCAATATGGAGTAGCATAAGTCTTAGGAATAACCAAGAAGTTCTATCATATGCCTTTGATAGATCAAGTTTTAGAGTTACCACCCGCAACTTGTTGATCTTCATAGTTTGGATACCTTCCTAATCCAATTGAATAGTTTCATGCATCGATACACACTTCAAGAAGCCAAATTGTTCCCGAGACATTTCTCAAGAAAGAATCATTCTAATTCAAACTTCTATGATTTTTTCCATCAGCTTTCAAACACTGTTGCACAACGAAACGGGTTGGAAGTTCTCAAAATACTTTGGGTGATCAGATTTCAGAATGAGTGACAAGAAATTTTTGTTCAAACTTCATGGCACTTTACTCAAAACCCTAACCTCTTCCTCAACCTTAATAATATCATCTCCAATAATATCGAAAAAGGTCGATAGAAAAATCAATCGACCATCCATTTGGCCCACTGGAAAATATTCATGAGTGCAATTAATTCCTCCTTTGAAGCATGTTCTTTATTATCATCGTCATCCACCATCTAAGGGAATTTACTAATCAATCGAAGGATGTGTTCGACATTCACATTACCTATATGAGAGTATATGGATTTGAAATTATCAACAACCAAAGCAAGATTTTGGAAGCCTCTGACCTAATTCCCATCCGCATCCTATAGTTCCCAAATTTAGTTAACATTTTCTTTTCTGTGATTTTTCATATTTATGAATAGACTTAGTATTATGATCACTAACCACTAATCATAAGTCTCACCTTTTGAGGCTCCACTCAATTTCTTGATCCTGTGCCTGATCTACTTTTTTCTGTTCTAGTGCCATAATTTCCCTCTTAACATCCACTAGGAAAATACGATCACGATGTGCAAATAAATATAGAATCTCCAAATGCCCTTAAAATTTAGAGATCTTTCCATCTCTAACCAAATGATTTTTTCTACCCCAACCAACAATTTTTTCTTTAGGTTCTCCAAGGGATGAAGCAAAATGTTTCCCTATGCTTCGTTCATCTTCATCCCTGACATGTACCCATTTTTTATTAACTAACTATTGGAATTCTAGTTCAGTATATCAATTGGAATTGAATTTCAACAGGGACCCTAACCTATACTCACTGACACCAATCTCAAGGAATATAAGAAAATGATACAAAAAATCATGTGGATCCAATCCATGAGAGGACAACCCATACATCCTCCAAGAAAGTTTCATGCATGAGAAAGTGATCCAATCTCTTGGAAACCCCCTCCTCCCCAACATGATTATTACACTAGGTCAGACTAAGATGGGCTGGTGTAACATCCAACTAACCATTTGCTTCGAACACATCCAAAAAGAATAGAACCAATCAAAACCCTCTAGTGGCTCACCCCCAAGTTTTCTCTCCATACATGATTAGGTTAAGATCCACCCTAGGATTAAGTTTGGGACTTGGATACATTTCAATCGTCTAATATTTTCCCAAAAAGAAAGTCAATTATTGTAGGGACCATATAGATTTAGAATTAGAAAGCGACAATTCAAGGGTTTAGAGAAAAATTCCACTCCAAGTCCCAATCAAATGGAAAAATATTTTTCCACCTCACAAGTATTTTTGAAACCAAACACCAAACCTCCAAAGTGAACCATTGACTCAACTGCCAAAGAATACCACTAACCATTTTTTTTTAAGAACATACACAATCAACTCACCATTATGTATAGTCTCATGTAATAAGATAATGTATGGATTTTCCAAATCCATCAGTCATTTGAGGGAAGAGATTTTGGATTTCCCTCTCAAGCCTCCAATGTTGGTGGAAAGAACCTTCATTTAGGTCACCCTCAAGGAGCGTTCTCCTCTCTAAGGGCCCCTCTAATACTCATATGTCTTCCTTGGAAAATATCCTTCTTCTCCCTTTCTTGAGCATGTCACATTGCTGATTTTCTCTCAAGTTTTGAAAATTAACCTTCCTTTTCCTCATTAAAACCTAACCCCCTAGCCTCAACTACACTTTTAGATATTCATAAGTAGATAGGGACTCACCCCTCTCCCACAAGAATAATATCTAGTCATTGAATCCCTCTTCGATCTCTCTAGATGAGAGGGTACATCGTCCTTCCCTAACAACACCACCACATACTATCGTGACCCTTCTGGAATGGTACCAAGATTTTGGGCTTCCAAAAACAAAGAGATGAACCCACAATGGGTTTAACAACAAAAATATGGTCCATATTGGGGTCTAAAAGTGAGAGGATAATGGGAACCGATTCCAAGGGCCTACCATGAGAGGCGATGCCTCTGCATTTTTCTTCCATATGCTTTCCAATTTTTCAAACTAGATTAAATACAAATCAAAATCATCAAACAAGTCACTATAGGTACCTAAGACTCTAATCCATGCCAATTGTCTACTTGAGTAGAGCGAATTAATTTCTTCCGCAAAATTTCATTGTCATGATCCTTCCTAGTTACAAAATATTTTCTATAAAGTAGTTCCCTCTTCGATCATGGCAAGTTATTGGTATCCTGTGGTAGTTGTTTTGAAAAATCGCCGCCACTTGCTAGTTGCTTCTTCTTTTTCCAATCCTTCTTCTTAAATTTATTAGAATAGTTAGAAATCACATGTCCATATAGATGGCATCTATCACACTAGAAGGGGATATTGAGATAGTCAAGATATTGCATGAAGGTGCATTCCCCAAGCACCAAGTCCACCAATTCATACAACCCTGGACACAAATCTACCTCCACAAGAATACAGGAAACCAAATGATCCCGGGTGAGAAAAATACTTTCATCCATAGAGAAAAACTTTCCAGTAGAGTTCCCTATTACCTTAAAACCCTTTGGAGTCTAGAATTCCAAAGGTAGGAAGGGAATTTCAATCCAAATAGGCATGGCTACCAAGAATTCCATCTGAGGGTTGAATAAAGGATGCCATTTTTTTAAGGTAAACATATGATTACCCAAGCTTTAATACCTATGGAGAATTCTTTGTGCATCATAGGATTTCTAAAAACCAAAACAACACCACCCACGTGCAAGTATACTGACCTTCGGGACATAACCCACTAGCAGCTTCCACTTGTTTGAGATCCACGCCTCCAATTCCTTCATTTCGATCGATCGATTGCATAATTTCCTAATGAGGGCCTGACCAATAGGCTGTGGTACATCCATAATGGGCATATCCTTCCTCACTACTAATGCTATACCCCCTACACCACCAATATGAAAGGAATTTTTCCTTTTCCTTGAAGGAAGAGTATCCTCCTAAGCTCCACCAGACATCAATTCTACAAGATCCATCCCACTACCAATAAGCCGTTTGGTATGCACTTCACCATTATCCATATCTACTATGGATCTATCATTAGGTTAAAAAAAATGTTTGAAAAATCCCAGACTAATCGATTTAGCTGACTAAATGTTCTTACAGACAAGATGTTTTATATAGACACACACACACACACAAATATATATATACATATACATATAGATACCGATATAGATACTTACATACATACATACATATATACACTTACATATGTATGTATGTATGGTTTTAAATTTTATTTAGAACCGATATTGTACTTTTTTTATGTAAATAGTTTCTTATTTTTTAAAGTGATGCATGTTAGCTATAGGTTAAGCACATAACAAATTACACATCTCTCCCATACTTGGTTGTATAAGTTTGATGCAATGACAACATTTATTGAAAAAGTTTTTATAGTCAGTTCTTGCACCTCTATTTTTTTAATATTTTTAATTTTAGTTATATATATATTTTTTAAATTAATGAATTCATTGGAGCCCTCAAATTAGTACATAAAACATTTATATTGGGTTTGACTATTTTAACATAATAAATCTTTTTTTTTTAAATGTGTATGTCTCTGTTTATACTTGTGCACCATATATTTTGTTTCATATATGGGCGAGAAAATAGAAGGTTATGCTAGAAATAAAAGACTTATTTATTTTATAATTACAATATATGTATAAATAAAAATTAATAAAGAAATATAAAACACTATTTTTTCCATGTGTGTGTGTTTGTGTGGTTTAAAATGGAGATAAGAATAAGGAGTGGAAAAATGGATTTCTTTTTTTTTTCCCTTTTTTTATGCAGCAGGAATGACTAGGTCTGTGAATGTCAAGATAAAACCAAAGTGACCAATTCATCCAACACATATATGAAAAGTACTAAATCCTCCATTTCTCTTTTGAAATTACATGAAAGTGCATGCATTAATACTGTGCACATTCATAATTATGCAAAACTTCCTTCACCTTTACATGTTTTAAAAGTAAATATGTAGCATTAGGACCTACTTTGCTCTCCCAAACAGATTCAAGGACCCTAGATCCATCCCCTTTGTGTAAAACCACCAAATTACACTTGGAATACCACTTGGGGTGAAAGATCCCATACATAGGGAATGTGTTGTGGTTGGAGGCCTTATTCATAATGTTCGAGGCCCAAAAGGTTCATTTTACTACATAGTCCTTGTTTTCCTCTTCAACGGTGGTCTATGACCCTAGACCCATCACTACTACCCAAAAAAAATGGGTGAAAAAACGAAGATGGGAAACAATTCCGTGACAATGGAGTGAAAAAAAAGAAGGTGCGTAGATAAAAAGGGGAAAAAAAGTCAACCTCAAACTCTAGGCCGAGAGTTTTGAGAGTTCAAACTCTCGGCCGAGAGTTTAAAAAAAATCTTGGCCGAGAGTTTAAACCAATGACCATGCTGTATTTTAAAAAAAACTCTCGGATGAGAGTTTAAACTAAACTCTCGTCCGAGAGTTTGGAATATATTTTTCGGCCGATAGTTTATGGTCAACAAAACCTGCAAAAATATATGGCATCTTTCTGGAACCTGTAACTTCAGCAAGCCCAAACCCCTGCAAATTTTAAATATTATTTGTCGGACTTGGTAGCAATGGATTCATCTATGAATCTAGTTTCCAATGATATAATAATTGTTTCATTTCGATTTGAATTTCTATTTATTAATAATTTTTTTCTAAACCTTAGCCCTTAAGAATTTTATTACTCTGAAAATCACCCGAAATGAAAATTCAATATAATAACAAAGACAACACCAAAAAATTTGAAATATTCACAAGATCATAATTGTGTCGTCCTCTTCAAAAGGGTACTTTTAGTTTTTCCAGTAAGAGTCACACTAAAAAGAAAATTGAAGCTCACCAACGTGTGTCAATAATGCACCATTTTCTGAACATATGTTGTTTCCATAAATAATAAAAAATAGTTCCCAAGTCTTAAAAAACTAAAAATATAGTCCATGCACAAGTGTAGTGTGCATATTATGAGCATACAATTATTTTCCCTAAAATGAATAACCATCTATCAAAAACCCGACGTCCACACAGGTCACTCATTATCCATACCTGAAATTTTCAAGTATATGCCATTGGTGTGCACCAAATTTGTCCCACGATATGTCCATAAAAAAATTTAAAAAATACAAGTAGAAAGCTAATTCAATTCTCTAAAACATTTGTGTTTACTTCAAGTTGAAATTCCTAATGGAGGCATGGGTTTGAAGAGGTCGAAGTTGAAAATCATAAAATTTAGTAGTTTTGTTTGTCAAAAACAAGCCAAAAGTGTTACCCAACTTCGTGTTTTCACCCAAATTAATATAAATTGTATCCTATTTAGACACCAAAGATACAATAAAAAGATCATATGTGGTGTTTTAATGCATCTTACAACACTCTTGATCTTGAGAAGCTTTTCCAAATTCCCAAGTCCCTTGTTTTACTTCTCATATCATTGTCAAGATGTAAAGTGTTATCACTATGATTGAAAACATCATATGGTTCCCTAGTAAACCACTCATAGTTGAAACTTTCCAAAATATGCAGTGTTTTGTGGATTATAGGTGTGTTTCATGGAAATTGAGACAGGGAATCATCGTTTAGGGAAAAAGGTTATTGTTTTTATCTCATGACCTTTGTTATACCTCTAGACCCATTCTGAGTGCACAACTAACCTTATCATGGAACAATCAACACCCTTGAAGGAAATTGATAACAAACATAGGTCTAATGTGGTGTTCCAAGGACTCACTTATGGTGCCCAGGCCTAGTAATCATGGTTTAGGGTAAAAGCCTCTAGTTTCCTCCCTTTGAATATGGTCATGCACCTAAGATGCATCCATCATGCCCAATACCTCGTAATGTCACCCATATTCAACTCGAATGTCGAAGAGTCCCTATATAGGGCTCATGTTAGTGTTTGTAAGTATTGTTCATGTGTTTGATCTGAATAAGTTTCAATTAGGGATTAAGGTCACAATTTCCCCACTAACCATGTTTATGGATCGACACATATTTCTAGTATACAAAACATACTCATGGTGCATGTATCCCACTTAGAGGTAAAATACCCCCTACAAATTTCCCACATGTTGGTTCAAGCATTTGCTCAAGGATCTAGTGAGGGCTCATGTCACCATGTCTAGGTTTACAAGTTGAAGGAAGAAGATGGAAGCAAGAAGTGGTACAAGGCCAAAATTTTTGTAAAGGGGTTTGCATAGAAGAAAGGTATATATTTTGATGAAATATTTTTTCCTGTTGTTAAAATGACCTCAATTAGGACTGTTTTAAGTCAAGTGGTAGTAGAAGATTTGCATCTTGAACAGTTAGATGTAAAAACAAACTTTCTCCATGGGGATTTGGAGGAAGAGATTTATATGCAGCAACCACAAGGGTATGAGGTCAAAGGGAAGGATAATTTATTCTTCATGTTGAAGAAGAGATTGTATGGATTGAAGCAAGCTTCAAGGCAGTGGTATTTGAAGTTTGCCAAGTTTATGACAGAACAATGTTATAGTAGATGTAATTTTGACCACTGTGTGGATGTCATTATATTATCTTGTTATTGTATGTGGATGACATGCTTGTTGCAATGTCTAACATGCAGGATATAAATGTGCTCAAGAGGAAGTTAGCTAATTCATTTGTGATGAAGGATTTGGGTGCTGCAAAGCAAATCCTTGGTATGAAAATAACAAGAGACAAGAAAAATAAAAAATTGACATTGTATCAGGTTGAGTACATAGAAAAGCTGTTGGAGAGGTTTAGAATGCAGAATGAAAATACATTTAGTACACCTTTGTCCAGCCATTTCAAACTAAGTAAGGATATGTGCCCCAAGGCACATGAAGAGATAGATTACATGTCCAGGGTTCCCTATTCATCAGCAGTTGGCAGCTTGATGTATGCCATGGTGTGCACAAGACTAGATATTGCACTTGCACTAGGAGTTGTGAGCAGGTATATGAAAAATCCAGGTAAAGAACATTGGAAGGCAGTACAATGGATTCTCAGGTATTTGAGAGGTACTACCACTCATGCATTATGTTTTGGAGGTTCAGACACTGTTTTACGGGGATATGTTGATGCAGATATGGAAGGTGATAAAGATAACAGGAGGAGCACCATAGTGTATGTGTTTACTATAGGTGGAACAACAGTAAGTTGGATTTCAAAGCTGCAAAAGGTTGTTGCACTTTCAACAACATAAGCAGAGTATGTTGCTGCTACAGAGGCTAGTAAAGAGATGATTTGGTTGCAAAGGTTCATGGAGGAATTGGGTAAGAAGAAGGAGGATAACAAGTTGTATAGTGACAGCCAGAGTGCCATTCATATTGCAAAGAACTCAACCTTCCATTCTAAGACTAAAAATATACAGTTGAAGTACTATTTCATACAATCTGTTCTAGAAGATGAACTATTGAAGCTAGAAAAGATACACACTAGCAAGAATCTTGTCGACATGTTGACAAAGGTAGTAACCAGACAGAACCTGAGTTCCTGCTTGATTTTAGTTGGCCTTCTAGCATGAAGGTGAAGATGAGAAATTTTCCAGATCCAAGGTTCACAACATAGTCCATCAGTACAATAGCGGTGGAGTTGCTATGATCATTCTCCGAGTGGGAGATTGTTGGTTGTGGAGACTGATCTTCTTAATTTAGAGATGTTGTTTTTTTAACCGTGTTTGTACCCAATTTTTATATGATATGCAGGTGGAATGTACACTCATTCCAGAGGGGGGGCATTGCCCCTGAAAGAATTTTATGGGTTTTTTTTGTTGGCCTATAGTTTACGGGCCCATGGTATTGAGTATCTCGTAGTATTTTCCCATGGTAATCCCCTTTAAAAGGAAAAAATTGTAATATGACTGTGTAATGTATTGTAGCATTGTAAATATCTCTAATTGTGAGAGAGAGACATTGTGAGAGATTGAAGAGGAAGTTGTAGCAGATGTGTTGCAGGTTGTATCCCTTCATTTTTTGGATGGTATAATAATAAGAACTGGCAATTTTTGTGTGGACATATCCCATATTGGGTCAACCACGTTATATTGGTGTCTCTCTTGTATTGTATTTATGTGCTTTATATTTGCATCTTGTTTGTTGTTATTGCTCCGCGATCCTTTTTTTCTAACAATTATTACTACTATAGATGGCTTGGAAGCTTTGTGGGTACTAGGTGTTGTTCATGGTGTTTGAGCCTATCAAGAAATATTTATGGTAAAATTCCTATTATTGTACACCCATGGCCTTGGTTATACTAATAGACACATTCTTGGTTCAGAACTAACCTAGATGGTATCCATAGCACCCTTTGTTTTGATTAATAATCAATAGATATCTAATGTGATGGTTTGAGGACTAGTCTTGGCACTTAAAGCTTAGAAATAAGGTTTAGGAAAATAGTATTTGGTTTCCTTCCCCCTACTATGGTCACCGTCTTGATACTTATCCATGATACCCAAGGCATCACAATGGTTCCCATATTCAACTTGGATGTCAAGGAATCCCTAGAGAGTGCTCATGTCATGGTTTCTAGGTGTTGTTCATAGTGTTTGAGTTTTAAAAGGTTCAATTACAATTTAAGGTTTTTGTTCCCCACAATTATAGAACCCACTTAGAGGACAAATAAAGTTGTGTATGTTGTTTTCAGTAAATGTTTAGGGTTATTGAGCTTGAGAATATTCAATAATATCCTAAGCACTTTTTTTCATTATTTTATGATGGTCAAAGATCAATGAACCATCCATGGTCTCAAGCAGTGGTATGAGGATGCATTCACCATACTTAAATACTGAGAAGTAAAGTTTAAGGATTGGGTTTCCCTCCCATGACTATGGTCATAGGATTGAGACAAATCTATTATTCCTAAGACCTCATAATGGTTCCCATATTCAACTTAGATGCCAAAGACTACATTGAGAGGGTTCATATAATGTTTTTCAAGCTTTTTTCATAATGCTTAAGATTGAGAAGGTTTAATAACAAATTCATGGGACTTGAGCATGATATTTATGTTTAGGCCCAAGATTTTTGTTTCCCTCCCTTATCCAATGTTAAGGGAGTGAGGCCATTGTTTCCTTACCAGTACTATGGTCAAGTCCTAAAGACTCATTTGTGGTGCATGAAAAATATTAATGGAATCAATATCTAACTCCTAGGAAAAGACCCCTTTATGAGGGATCATGTTGTTGTGTCTATATTTTGTTCATGGTGCTTGAGATTGCAAAGGTTCAATTAATGATTAAGGCCCTTATTTACCACTTGACCATGTTTAAGCATCCAATCTAGCTTTCAATTAAAAAAACCTACTCATGGAACCTATATGCCTCTTCAAGAATTGAAAAGAACCCATGCAAAGAACTCATATGTTGGTTTGAATACTCATTCAAGGATATTGAGAAAAATAAGGTTTTATGAATCATTTAAGGCTCTTGACCTAGTCACGGAATCAATTTCACCCTTGAGGACAATTTATAACAAATAAAGGTGGAAATTTTGATTTTTTCACATTTCCCTATTAGCTTTGTAGATACCTTACTCAATGAATACTGGACATGGGAGAACCCTATAAGTTGCTTCAAAGGATCAATACTATTTTAAGGATTACATTTTTACCTTTTGTAACAACAACATGTGTTCATTATTAATGTGCATGCATTATTAACATGTACTCACTAATAATGTGTGTGCACTTCTTGTCTAGGAAAACATAAGCACAAATTTAAACCTTAATGTGTCCAAAAAGCAAGTAATTTTTCCAAGAAAAAAAATTATATTTGTTATTTCAAGTATGCAATCAAATTATACATAGTAAATTCTCATATCTCTTTTCAAAATAATGGTCTTATTAGGCATGTACTTTCCCCATCATATACATTTGTCAACAAAAGTAAAACAAATAATTTATCAGCAAACAAGTACATGCAACCTACTAATTGAAAAAGTGACATAATAGTTTCAGATCAGTTATATTTCCTAAATACAAATGGCTTCTTTTGTGAGTAAGGATATAGCTCCACAAGCATATGCATTTCCTTGGAAATATTGTTGTTGCAATCAGGGAAAATTTTAAGGATGGTGTGAGATAAATTAGTTCACACGTCAACTATCCAAGGAATAGGTCAAAAAGTAAAATTCATAATGAAGTAAATATAAATAAGTGAAATGTGAATGGTGATTTACAAATATACTAGGCCCATATATAGAATCGTTAAAAGGGCACATAGTGACTCTTCATAAGAGTTGTGACCTAATTTATTATTATTTTCATTTATTGTTTATTGTTTATATTATTTTATATATATTTTATATTCATAATATTGCCTTCCTTTTCAGAAATTCTTTTTCCTCAAAGCATAATTGTTTGAAAGACTTTGTCTCATGATATTCTAAGCTCTTAAGTGTGATGTTCAATGAAACAAGGTGATATAATATTCAAATACCTAAACTGATGTGTTTCATTTTCTGGGAACTCATCCACCCCAAATCTACTTTCATTGGAACCATTTGATGATCGACTGTTGGGATCGAACTTCTCATTCTAGGATTCCATAAAAGTTTTTGATTTTTCCTTTGCTCTTTTTCAATGTTGTAGTTGGTTTGTGTTAGTGCTAGAATTTGTTCGTAGACTACTAAGGGACAAGCTAGCACAATCTTCACAATCTCAAAATAAATATGCAATAGTCT
The DNA here is from genome assembly GCA_027924585.1 of Larix kaempferi. Lineage (NCBI taxonomy): Eukaryota > Viridiplantae > Streptophyta > Pinopsida > Pinales > Pinaceae > Larix > Larix kaempferi. The sequence goes on along the minus strand of BSBM01001166.1, from coordinate 7,884,832 downwards.
TTTCTGTGGTTTTAGGTTTAATGATTTGAAAACTTCAATATAAAGAAAGAAAGGAAAAATCAACTTTAATTAAACCATGTAGTATAAAGAATTGAAACCAAGATTCTTAATAAGGCATAATCCATCACATTCCAAAGTCACACATTCAGGTTTCTATCTACACTACATAAGCATTCATTGAATCAAAAACATCAAAACAAGAATGAAATTATGCACTATATGACCCACGGGGGGTTCACTAGTGAGGCAATATCGTATCACGTCCATTCATATTGGGGGTTTGAATACTCTTAAAAACCTCAAAAATATATTGCCTTGTATTAAGGGGTCAAGGGGTTTTTTAATTTGACATAGTAATAGACATATTGGGGATTATTTTATTTGGGTGCGCGTAGGAATAAACTCCAAAATGTGGGATGGATTCATACCTCCAAATCATGGGCTCAATTGATACCCACCTAAAACTTAAGGACCCTCCATTTTTATTTAATATTGCTTATGATCCTAAGTTTTGCATAAATCTAATAATAGTGTAACAATCATAATATCAATGGAAGTCTCTTTGGATTATTAGCCTTGATAAATCCTCATTTAATAGCTTATTTAGAGTTGGTTTGAATTGATGTTATATTTTTTTTCATATTTAAGTTTAGAGATGTAGCTAATCGAGAGTTCCATATTTGAACAATTGTATTGTATTTTTTGTAGGAATTCAAGTAAAAGATCTAACTCTTCATTCTTTAGGTTGGTGTTTAGGTGGGTATTGAGATTCAATTAAACCTTGCTCCATGACAAACAAGAAAAGTGAGATCAATCTTTCTTGTCTCACTAGAACCAAGAAAAGTTAGATCAATGTTTCTTGACTAATTATTTCTTTCAACTTTTTGTATTCTTCTTTAATATTTTCACATTTCCAGTTATGAATAGTTGTTAGATTAAGTTATATTTGGCACATTCATAATTGTAATTTCAATTCTTATATGCAACGCATCCATCTTAATATTGTATTGGAACTGACATGAACATAGGTGAACATCTAAATCCTTATTTACATACCTTATGTGTTATCGTCACCATGAAATGGTATCCTATAAGTTTCACCATCTGTGTATCTTTATAACTATTTCATGCTTGAAACCTAAAAATGGAGATTTTTCCCTCTCTTGTCAAGATTTAAAAAAAACTAAATATAACCTAAGAAAAGGTAACTAAATGTTGTTAATTCCCTTGATTGCAAGAATAAATCTAGAGAAAGTGGAGGCAATTCATTGGATCTTGTGAATGACCCAAATCCAAGCTATGAACATGATGATATGTCTTTTTGAAAAATAAGAGGAATTTTTCTATGTTCATTTGGATTCAAACATCAATGATGTTTGTTTTGATAAGAAGGTAGGGGATTCCATCCACAAAAAGGGTTTTATTTTTGCATTTTTATGGAGTTTAATTTATTAAGCTTATAGAAAACATGAGCTCTCTATGGCTATACTTGTATTTACATGATATAAAATTGGTAGATTGGCAAGCTGTGGTGTGAAACTGATCTGCAATTCTCATATTTTCTAAGCATTGCACTAACGATTGGAATATCAGTCTTTTACATTATTTTTTATGTTGATCTCTTGACTAGGTTTCCTTTTACGCATTTTTCTTTTCCTGGTACTATTTTGTTGGGTCTTCCACTATCCAATGCTACAAATTGATCATTTCCCCCTGCAATCCTAGTGGGATCATTATTAGCTTTATACTATTATTTTATTTAGCATATTGTTTTCTTATAGTAAGATGTGTTAGGGATCCTCTTTGTTACAACTTGATAATATGATATAAAGGGGGTTTTAAAAATGGGTTGATAAAAATGGATACCTACAATATTTGGTGAAATAAGGGGTTTTCTTAATTGGAAAGGAATATTGGGAGGGGGGTTCAATAATACAATTTTAGGACACATTTTCCAATATTCAGTGAAATTAGGGATATTCTTTAATACCATGTGAACGATCGTGCTATGTAACAAGTTCAGTAATTGAACCCCCCGTGATATGACCACACTGATCAGGAATAAAAACACAGTCAAGTAATATAAAGATGGCTTATAACATGTATATATATGATCTCAGTCTTCAAACTTACATGATAAAACTTGCAAGCATATTCAACAAGACTATATAGGAGCTTCAAACCAAAACATCGAACCCCTATTCATTCCCATTTACTTCCTTTTAAACATCTTTCAAAGAAGTAGTTTGTAACTACTTTTAGGTATTTAGGTCTCAAAAACAGTTACCTAATCAAGATTTTTAAACTAGAGTCTTTAACTAAAAACTTAACTACTAGTTATTACATACTTGATACAAAAATGAAAAAGCAACTAGGCATTAGGTAGCCTTCCTTGTAGCTTTGATCAACATTGCAATCCCTTCCAAAGCATGAGTTCTTTTGTTGTGCTGTGGCTGCTCGACTTCCAAGTCTTCGATCTTGTCTGATAAAAGTTTGTTTTTCTCTTTCTGCTTTTACCTGTCTATTTAAATCATCAACTTTAGTCTCTGCTTCTCTTTTTCTCTTCAGAGCCTTCCTAGCAACACTAATTAGCTCTTGATAACAATCATTAGCTTCTCCTAAGTCCTCCCTTAAACATTTATTAGACTTTGTAAGCTTATCATTTGTCTTATTAAGGAGAACTATTTATGCTTATTGTTGCTTTTGGACTTTCCTGAGTCTTTCAATCTCTAAACATATATTAATTTCTCCATGCAAGGTTGAATCCTGGGATGTGGAAGGTGGAATATCTAGCTTTTTGAAGATCAACTCTTCTTCATCTTCATCTTTTTTTAACCTTTGTGCAATTTCAAATTCATCTTGCTCCATTCTAACTTGATGTAGTCCTGCTATGGGGTAGTTTGATAAGAATCCGACCCAGTTTCTATCTCTTTACCTTCATCATCTAAATCTGTAGAGCTTAGAACTATATTTATCTCTTCTGTGTTTTGATTTGAACTTGACCCTCTTTTCAAATTTCCTTTCATTGCTGATCTCGTTCTAAATTTCCATCTTGATTCCTTTAAATGTATAAGAAGATTTGCGTCTGCCTCAAAATTTTTATCTTGTGGAGTTTTACCTTTTGAATTCTCTGTAGAAGCTTGTGCAACTGGAATTTCAACCCTATCTTGTTCTGATATAACTTTTTCTTGAAATTGTTCAACAATAGGGTTACTGGTGTGTTTGATTTCTTGAATTTCTTGATCCTGTTCTAGTTTTCCTTCAAATACATTAACCTTATCACCTCCTGGGATTTTTGATTTGTTAATTTCAGATACATCTATCTGCTCGTCGTGTTCTGAACCTTCAAATTTATCCTTTGATAGGGGCTTCTCTGAAACTTCATGTAACAATACTCCTGACGCCTTATTCTTCTTGTTTTCCTTTTTAGGCTTTCTTTTACTCACACACTCATCCCTCTTAGTTATGAAACTAGACTAGTAGATAAAATTTTCCCAGGTCTTCTGCTCTTTCTGTAAGACTGTTTGAATAATAAGTTTTATCAGTCCATGGTGAAACACTGACTGCCTTGAAACCTTGGACTGCGTCTTTACCTTGTGTGACATTTTCTGGATACTCTTATATAGGTAGAATGGCACATTCATCTTATAATTAATCTTAAGATGCATTAAAAACCTAATATGATATTTAAAGACCATAGAGAACCTGCCTTCGCAAGTGATATAAGTTTATATAATGCTTAGCACCTTCCTCCATTCGGGTCAAAAATTTGAAATATGAATTCCATTACCCCAATTCAGAGTTTCTTTACCTAGCAGTAGGAAAGGATTTGGGTCAAAGTCGAAAGGCAGTTTCTTGAACCACAACTCTCCTTCCATGGCGATCCCTGTAGCCTCTGAAATTAGGGCTTCCGTGAGCTGAAATCTCAGGGTTTTAAATTTAATAACATCTTCATTCAAATTCTTTGCTAGAAAAATTGAAACCTCTTCATTAAACCCTGTGATTTTTTCCAAAAAGTTAAGCCATCTAGCGGACCTAAACATGTCTACACATAATGGAAATTTCTCTTCCCACTGCATATCCATCGGTTCCAACCTGTTGGTATTACCACTCCTTTTCCCCATTTTAATAACTGCATCTCACGAATTATACTTCTGATTTTAAGGAAAATGACAAATGTTTAAGGTTTAAGAGATAACCGCATTCAACGAATAGGTGGCTTCAAATCTGCGATCCCCAATTTAACTTGTCAGCTTCAACTGTGATTTTCCTGATGATGAATCGTTACAAAAACCACCACCATCAGCAATCTTTGACATGTGTGTTATCACGTCACATAATCATAGCAAAGCTTTCTCCGGTCATCATAAATTTAGCAAACCATTTATCAGCATAATTAATCACATTTTTCCATGATAGTGGATTCTTGTAGCGCATCAGGGTCTATTTTTCAATTTGCGCTACCAGAATCTTCAAAATAGCATCTTTGATAAATACCCTTGTCAAAAAACTTGAAACTTAGTCATAGACTTTATAATAAGGCTTGAACAAGCATATCATGGAGGTTAGAGATTAATACTATGTTGATAAGCCATTTGAAAAATTCCAATTAAAGTAAAATAAAATCAATCAAAATTAAATAAAAATAAATTGAAAGCAAAATAACAAACTAAACATAAGAGAAAAATCATAAAAATAAAGGGGAACAATTTAAGCATTAACAGTTTGTCTGTAAGAATAATATTGTTTATTTACCTGTTGACTTTGTTGTTGGTTGTAACAATTCTTATGATTTGGATGACGATAATGCATCGCAATATTTTGTAATTGTTCTTCAAAACCATATTGTCTTGATGTTTGTAGTGATTTGTTAGTATAAACATTCATTTGATTTTGAGCGCTATTTGACTCTGTATTGTTTCCCCTTTTTGGTGTTTGAATTTGAGTGTTTGATTACTTGTTTATTGGGTTTGTCATTGTTTTCTTCTCAGTTAATGATCTCTTGCACCCTGATTCTTCCCCTGATCTCAGTTTGTTACGAGCACACTGCTCTACCTGTTCGGATTTTAAAGGGTCTTTTCTATGCTACCTGCACAACCTGTCCACGGCCACAGAGTATCAACCTAATACTCACCATACATCATCATATGATCAACCTGATCATCATCATAGCATCAACCTGATGCATATCATCTGGAGCAACATCCTGAAGCTCGTCATCTATGATCATCCTGATCACCATAATAGCATCATCCTGATGCATATCATCTAGAGCAACATCCTGAAGCTCGTCATCTGTGATCATCCTAATCAAACAATATATCCATTTGATGCATACAAAGTATCTACCTGATACATATCATCATACATGATCTACCTGATCATACAATGCATCCACCTGATACATACATAAGTACATGATCTACCTAATCATACAATGCATCCACTTGATACATATACACAAATACATGATCCACCCGATCATACAATGTATCCACCTGATACATACATAAATACATGATCCACTTGATCATATCAAGCATACAACATGATGCATATACAAATACATGATCTAACTGATCATATCAAGCATCCAACATTATGAATATACAAATATATCAAGCATCCAACATGATGCATATACAAATATATCAAGCATCCAACATTATGCATATACAAATACATGATCCAACTGATCAAAGCATTCAACTGATTCATATACAAAGCAGTAATTGGAGCATTGTCCTGATGCTCATCATCCAGCACTTACATCCATAGCCATGGGAAGGATCCTCCTCTCACCATGCTTGGAATGGCTCCTGCAAATGTGTCCATCACTTCTTCCTCGAAGTGTCATCAATCTGAAGAACACCAAGCCTCTCTTTGAAGTACTCAAACTTCACTCTGGCTAGTGGTTTCGTCAACACATATGCAACATGCTCATCCGTCACAACATACAAGAGCTTCACTGCTCGTCTCTGCACCATATCCCTGATATAGTGATATTTTATATCGATGTGCTTCGACTTGTCATGGAACACCAGGTTCTCAAACAACTTCACACAACTCTGGTTATCACAAAAGATACTAGTAGCCTCCAGCGGGAGATCAAATAACTCAAACAGTAGCTTCCAGAGCCATACTGCCTCACAACTAGATGAACAAGCTGCAACATACTCTACCTCGGCTGTACTCAGTGCTACGCAGGACTGCTTCCTGCTAAACCAAGAGATCACATCTGATCCCATACTGAAGCAGCACCTAGATGTGCTCTTCCTATCTATAGCACTGCCTGCCCAATCTGAATCAACATAACCCTACAGGTTAAACTTTTGATTCACATCATACTTGAGCCCATAGTCAATTGTACCCTTCAGGTACCTCAGAATATGCTTTACAGCAACCAAGTGAACACCTCTGGGATCCGTCAGGAATTAGTTAAATGTGTTCACCGCAAAGAAAATATCTGGTCTAGTGTTCGTCAAGTACATCAAGGACCTAATCATCTGACGATACACCGTGACATCAACCAGATCAGATGAAGCATCACACAGAACCTTCAGGTTCGATGCCATAGGTGTGGCCATGGCCTTGCAACCCATCATCCCGAACCTCTTCAGGATCTCTACTGCATAGTTCCCTTGTCCAAGGAAGATCCCATCTGCACTTTGCCACACCTCCATTCCTAAAAAATAGTGCATCATCCCCAAGTCCTTCATCTCGAACTCGACAACAAGCTTCCTCTTGGTATCGGCAATCAATCCATCCTCACCCGTAACAAACAGGTCATCCACATACATAAGTAGTATCACAGGATTTCCTTCCTCAACCTTGTAGTAAAGGTTGGAGTCTGCTTTACTTTTGGTAAAGCCCAAACTGGATAGAAAGCTGTCTATCCTACCATACCAAGTCCTAAGAGATTGCTTCAAGCCATACAAGGCTTTCTTCAACCTACACACATATGACCCCCTGTCATGTGTCTCAAAACCAAGTGGTTGCTCCACATACACTTCCTCCTCGACTACACCATTCAAGAAAGCTATCTTGACATCCATCTGGTGTATCTTCAATTTCATCACTACAGCCAGGGAAAGCAATGATCTGATGGAAGTGTACCTGGCTACAAGAGAAAAAGTATCTTCATAGTCTATCCCCTCTTTCTGGGAGAAGCCACGAGCTACAAATCTTGTTTTATACTTTTCTATGCTACCATTTGCAACATGCTTGATCTTGTAGATCCATTTGGAAGTCACAATCGACTTCCCTTCAGGTCTTGGGACTACATCCCAAACATCATTCTTCATAATCGACTGGTATTCCTTGAGCATGGCATCCTTCCATTCTTTCTTTTCCGCTACTTTTTCATAACTGGAAGGTTCTTTGTTCATAATATCACAGAGTAGGGAAACGTAACTGGTATGTGATCTAGTCCTCTTCATTTGTCTGTGTTCTTCTTCTGGAATGCCATATCTTTATGCATCTTGAATGAGCTCTCTATCCCATGTAGGTTTCCTCTTGTGAGAGTTCTTCTCAAGAGGTGGATCTACAGGTTCTTGTAGATCTTCAACTTCACGATTTGCTTCTGGAATTGCTTCAATCAAGGTGGTGTCTTGAAATCTGGTTTCCTTTGGTTCTTCATGATCTTCAACATGTGCCTTCTTTGATTTGATGTAAGTTGAGTCCTCATTGAATGTTACATCCCTGCTGACACCAATCTTCTTGAACCATGGAAAGTATATTCTGTAAGCCTTCAAGATTTCATTGTACCCCACAAAGATGCCCTTCTTTCCTGAAGGATCTAGCTTTGTCCTCTTTTCCTTTGGAACATGTGTATATACTGGAAAACCAAATATTTTGAGATAGCTGACTTCAGGTTTCTTACTAGAGAATACCTCTTCTGGTGTCTTGTTGTCCAATATCTTGTGAGGTGTTCTATTCTGCACATATACAACTATCCTAGCTACTTCTTCCCAAAGATGTAGAGGCAGATCCTAGTCATGCAACATTGCCTGTGCTGCTTCCATGATTGTTCTATTCTTCTTTTCTGCAACTCCATTCTGTTGTGGATTGTAGGGAGCAGTCAACTCCCTCTTAATCCTTGAATAACTGCATAGCTTCTTGAAATCACCTGAAGTGAATTCTCCGCCATTGTTGGATCTAAATGTCTTGATCTTCTTATCAATTTGATTTTCCATCAAGGCTTTGAATTCCTTGAACTTATCAAACACTTCATCCTTATTCTTCAAGAAATAAACCCAAGTCTTCCTAGAGAAATCATCAATGAAAGAGACATAGTATACATACCCACTCAGAGAACTGGATGACATCGGACCGCATACATCAGAGTGGATAATCTCCAAGATTCCTTTTGCTTTGCTTTCACTGCTTGGAAATTCCTTCTTAATGTTCTTTCCTTTTGCACATCCTTTGCAAACACCTTCATGCTTTGTCTTGATTTTAGGAAGACCCTCTACAGCTTTGCTTGCAATTGGTAGTGCTCTATAGTACACATGTGCAAGCCTTCTATGCCAAAGTTCACTTGGATCCATGGATTCATGTACCATGGCATGTTTAGGTTGTCCCTTCAATTTGCACAATCCTCCCTCTTGCTCTCCAATCACTATTGCATCATCTATAGTTTTACCCTTTGGCCACATTAGGACTTGGCCATCTACAAATTTAACCCTCATGCCTTTTGCATCTAATGCAGATATGGAGAGTAGGTTCTTTTTGAGCCCAGGTACATATAGAAAATATTTCATCTTCAAGGACTTCCTAGAGTCTAGGTTGTAGGAGGCTTCACCACTTCCCTTGATAGGATATTGATAGTCATCCCCAAGTTTCACTTTATGGGGTGACTTATGTTCAGATAGATTTACAAAAGATTCTTTAAACCCGGTCATGTGTTTGGAAGCCCCACTATCAATAAGTCAATCATTACATCCATGAGAGATAGTACCTGTGAGAGCAGAGATTAGAACATATTCATCTTCACTTGATGAAGCATCACTTTCTTCCCTAGCCTTCTTCTTGGGAGGTTCATCATCCTCAGTAGCATGAGCATGAAATCTCTTCTTGTTGTACTCTTCTTCTTGTTGAATTTGTTGTTGTTGTGTTTCTTCTTCTTGGGACAATTTGAAGCAAAGTGTCCTACTTCATTGCAATCGAAACATCGAACATGAGATAGATCTTTCTTCTTGTGATGATGGTGAGAATGATTCTTGTTATGATATCTCTCCCTCTTAAACTTGCTTTCCTTGGTGTGTGCTGTGAGAGCTTGATCTTCACTAGCTAGCATGCTAATCCAGGTATGTTTTTCCTATATCAAGTTAGAATCCTACCTTGTGTTAGGATCTCTTATATAAGTATACATGGCATGATTGATAATGATTATTTATGAAGTTAGAAATTTAAGTAATATAGGGTTTATGCATTATGTCTCTTACCTTGATTGATGATATGACTAACCAAGAGAGTTCTATGGTCAAATATGAATATGCATGAGTAAGAGAAGTCTTTCCTAAAACATTGAATGCTAATGCTTATTATCTTTGTTTGAAATGATCATGACTATACATGTTTAAGATTATTGTGTTTTGATAGTATTGAGATTATACTAATGAATGTATGATTATGTATGAGATGTTGAGGGTAACACAATGATGATACTAGTAAGCATGCATAGTGATCGAGGATGGATATAAGTTCAAGGATAGGTAATCCAGGAAGCAAAGATCAAGAGGGAGCACACTCCAGTAGTTCCTGCAAGGAAACAAATATTGAGAGGGAGTCCACCCTACAACCAAACAAAGATAAGTATTTGAATTGTCATTTCTTGCATACTTGTTTGTTTAAATAATATTGTTCAATGATGTTCCTAGACTTAGGGTGTGTATTATGCATATTAGAATAATTGCATTAATGAACAGTATACTACTAATATGCATGTGATGGGTAAGTGACCTATGGCACTGTACAACATTCCATTGTTACTTATCTAGAATGAAACCTCTTTGCTGACATGTTGGGAGTTGTGCACACTCCTAACAATGTTTTGGTAGAGATTGGAAGGCATCTAGAAATTTACGGGATATGGATAAATGTTGTATTGAAGCATTGGCTAAAATAATTGCATGACTGTATGACATATTTATTTATGTGTAAGAATTTGTTCTGAAAACTATGAGATGTTTTCTAATCATGCAATTTAACTTGTTTTGTAGGAAAGATCGTATACCATCACCTACAAAAGGAGGACGGCAACATTTGTTCAACAACAAAGTTATCTATTGAAGATATTGAAGTTCCCAGGATTCGGGAAGAATGCCATGATCGAGGAGTACTAGTCAATCATGAAGAATGATGTTTGGGATGCAGTCCCAAGACCTGAAGGGAAGTCTATTGTGACTTCCAAGTGGATCTATAAGATCAAGCATGATACAGATGGTATCATAGAAAAATACAAAGTGATGTTTGTAGCTCGTAGCTTCTCTTAGAAAGAGGGAATAGACTATGAAGAGACTTTTGCACCTGTAGCCATCAGATCAGTACTTGCTCTGGATGTAGTGATGAAATGGAAGATACACCAGATGGATGTCAAGATAGCTTTCTTGAATGGTGTAGTCGAAGAGGAAGTGTATGTGGAGTAGCCACTTGGTTTTGAGTCACATGACAGGGAGTCATATGTGTGTCGGTTGAAGAAATCCTTGTATGGGTTGAAGCAAGCTCCTAGGATTTGGTATGGTAGGATGGACAACTTTCTATCCAATTTGGGCTTTACCAAGAGTAAAGCAGATTCCAACCTTTACTACAAGGTTGAGGAAGGCACTCCTGTGATACTACTATTGTATGTGGATGACCTGTTTGTTACAGGTGAGGATGGATTGATTGCTGATACCAAGAGGAAGCTTGCTTCCATGTTCGAGATGAAGGACTTGGGGATGATGCACTATTTTCTAGGCATGGAGGTGTGGCAGAGTGCACATGGGGTCTTCCTTGGACAAGGGAAGTATGCAGTAGAGATCCTGAAGAGGTTCGGGATGATGGACTACAAGGCTATGGCCACACTTATGGCATCGAACCTGAAGCTTATGTGTGATGCTTCATTTGATCTGGTTGATGTCACTGTGTATCGTCAGATGATTGGGTCCTTGATGTACCTGATGAACAAGAGACCAGATATTTGATTTGCTGTGAACACATTGAGCCAGTTCCTGACGGATCTTAGAGGTGTTCACCTGGTTGCTGTAAAGCATATTCTAAGGTACCTGAAGGGTACAATTGATAATGGGCTCAAGTATGATGTGAATCAAAAGTTTAACCTGTAGGGTTATGTTGATTCAGATTGGGCAGGTAGTGTTGCAGATAGGAAGAGCACTTCTGGGTGCTGCTTCAGTATGGGATCAGGTGTGATCTCTTGGTTTAGCAGGAAGCAGTCCTGCGTAGGACTGAGTATAGCCGAAGAAGAGTATGTTGTAGCTTGTTTGGCTAGTTGTGAGGCAGTATGGCTCGAGAAGCTACTATTTAAGTTATTTGATCTCCCAATGGAGGCTACTAGTATCTTTTGTGACAACCAGAGTTGTGTGAAGCTGTTTGAGAACCCGGTGTTCCATGATAGGTCGAAGCACATTGAGATCAAATATCACTATATCAGGGATATGGTGTAGAGAGGAGCAGTGAAGCTCCTGTATGTTGCGACGAATGAGTAGGTTGCGGATGTGTTGACGAAACCACTAGCCAGAGTGAAGTTCAAGTACTTCAGAGAGAGGCTTGGTGTTCTTCAGATTGATGATGCTTCGAGGAAGAAGTGATGGATACATTTGCTGGAGCCATTCCAAGCATGGTGAGAGGAGGATCCTTCCCATGGCTGTGGATGTAAGCATTGGATGATGAGCATCAAGACAATGCTCTAGTTACTGCTCTGTATATGCATCATGTTGGATGTTGGATATGATCAGTTGGATCATGTATATGTATATGCATCATGTTGGATGCTTGATATGATCAGTTGGATCATGTATTTGTATATGTATCAGGTTGATACATTGTATAATCAGGTGGATCATGTATTTGTGTATGTATCAGGTGGATACATTGTATGATCAGGTGGATCATGTATTTGTGTATGTATCAGGTGGATACATTGTATGATCAGGTAGATCATGTATGATGATATGTATCAGGTAGATACTTGGTATGCATCAATTGGATGCATTGTATGATCAGGATGATCATGGATGATGAGCTTCAGGATGTTGCTCCAAATGATATGCATCAGGTGGATCCATTGATGATCAGGATGATCATACTATGATGACATGCATTAGGAGGATGCTTTGACATGGTCATGTGGATCATGAGTGATGAGTCTGAAGACACATATGCATAGAGCCTTTCCGACATGGTGGTAGATGTGTTCTCCCATGTGCGTTGATGTAAGTGCAGAGCCTTTCCGATATGGTGGTAGATATGTTCTCCCATGTGCATTGATGTGAGTGCTGAGCCTTTCTCGGATGGTCAGAGGAAAGTCCTTCCATGCCGGTGAGTGTAAGTGTTGTGTTGTGTGCATCTGGACTGTGCTTTGTGGACGATGAGATGATCAGTATGATCATGAGTATCAGGATGATATTCTGTGGTCGTGGACAAGTTGTGCAGATAAGCATATAATAGCGCCCTGGGAGATTTGCAGACACTTTTTCTATGTTTTTCCGATGGCATATAATAGCTCCCTGGCAGGTCTAGCAAATGCTCTTGCTAGGTTTTGCTTAAAGGGACATATAATAGCGCCTTGGGAGATTTACAGATACTCTTGCTAGGTTTTGTTCATGTCATATAATAACTCCCTGGGAGATCTTGCAGGTTGTGCTGGGCACGTAATCAGTCCTAGGATGCTCTTTCTAGGTTTTGCCGATGACATATAATAGCTCCTTGGGATATATGGTAAATGCTCTTGCTAGGTTTTGTCCGTGGCATTTAATTTCTCCCTGGGATATTTTGCAGGTCGTGCCGGGCATGTAATTAGTCCTAGGATGCTCTTGCTAGGTTTTTCCGGTTGCATATAATGTCTCCCTTGGAGATTTGCAGATGCTCTTGCTAGGTTTTGCCTATGGCATATAATAGCTCCCTGGGAGATCTGGCAAATGCTCTTGCTAGGTTTTTCTTGGTCACATGTAATAACTCCCTAGGAGATCTTGCAGGTTGTGTTGGGAACGTAATCAATCCTGAGATGCTCTTGCTAGGTTTTGTTGATTCACATAATAAGTCCTGAGGATCCACAGTATGACCAGTGATGATGAAGACCTATAGGTGGTGGGCCTACATCCAGTATGAAAAAGTACTGGCTCTGTAGAAATTCCTATGACGAGTAGATCAGAGATTGATTGAGATAGCAACAGCAGTGACAATGACGATGATTCGATGATGATGCTTTGATGATGATGATCCAAGTGACGATGATCTAGAGAAGAAGACTTGTGCTAGTAGATCTGTGTAGAGAAATACCTTCCTAGTTAAGAGGGAGTGTTAATGTAATTGTAACTTCGCAATGTATTTCACATATATGTATATTGTATTCTTATAGAGATGTTATTATTCCTCTATATGGAAGTGTCATCATTTATATTGTAAGTGTCGTAACTTATACTTGATGGGTTATTAGACCACCTTGATGGGGTCAGCCCTATATGAGTCATGTGGGTAAAAGGGTTATTAGACCACCCTATTGGGGGTCGGCCCTGTCAGCATTATGTTATGTGGTTAAGTTAAGGCCGACCTAGTAAAGGTTATTAGGCAAGTCAAGTCAAGTATAAATAGAGTGCGGGAGGCACTCTATTTGATCATTCACTTACTCACTCTTCCATCACTCAGAAAGTGGTGCACATGTAAGGAGGAGGATCTGTTGCTAGGAGGACTATCTCTTGTACTTGGGTTGTATCATTGCTCTATCTATCTCTGAGGAAGTTGCGGGGTTTTTCACCTTCTTGGTTTTCCTTGGTGAAACTATGTGTCTCTTGTGTGTTTGCATTATTGTGTCCATGATTAATATGCTGTAGATATGTTGTACATGTTATTCTCTCAGTTAAGATCCTAGATCAGAATGAATTAAATTCTGAAAAAATAACAAGGAATAATACATCTCCGTTGGGGATAGAATAAAGTACAAATGTAATACATACAATATACAAGTGAATATCTTCCGAAGTTACAAATACATCAACAGGAGGTAGAGGATCTCTTAAAGACATTTTCCTATGATAAGAGCTCGAGTCTAGATGGATGGACTGTAGGACTTTTCTTGGATTTTTTTGATATCATGGGGGATGATATTCTTCATATGGTTGAACAATCTAGATGTGAAGGTTTTGTTTCAAGGGCTCTAAATCAAGCTTAAATTTCCCTTATACCCAAGAAGAATAAACTTGAGAGATTTAATTGTTTTAGACCAATTGCTTTAAGTAACTTGGTATACAATATTATCATTAAAAATATTTCCAATAGACTCAAACCAAAGCTTGCGTAAATGATGACCAAAGAACAATTTGGTTTCCTTGCTAATAGGTAGATTTTGGATGTGGTGGGGGTTAAACATGAATGTATTCATTCAATCAAAATGAAAGATATACTTGCTGGGATCATTAAGATGGACTTGGTTAAAGCTTACAATAGGGTCAACTGGGAATATCTGATATTACTACTGTTACAGATAGGTTTGCTTCTGGATGTGGAAAACTAGATCATGGCATGTGTCTCATATCCAAACTACTTTGTACTTATCAATGGATCTCCTACAAATTTTTTCCATAGCTCTAGAGGCATTAGAAAAGGTTGTCCTTTATCACCATTACTTTTCCTACTTATTATTGAAGGACTGAGTAATATGATCCACATTTCTATAAAGGAAGGTAGACTTAAAGGTGTTAAAATCACCACTCCTATTTTCATTACTCATACTTTTTTTGTAGATGATGTTGTACTATTTGGTAGAGGATCTTCTAAGGAGTGGAAACAGTTTGCAAATATTATAAAATTATTTTGTCGTTCCTCAAGAGTGGAATTCATCGGTTCAAAGTCTACTTTCTTTTGCCCTAAGGTGGATACAAACATCATGGATGATATTCATACTTTCCTCCATTATCAGTTTTCCATTTTAGAAGAAGGGTTCAAATATTTGGGTTACTTTTTAAAACCCAATTGTTGGAAAAGAGATTGGTTGTGGTTGATACACAAATTTGAAAAAAAAGGATTACCAATTGGACCTTCAGACCGTTTTCTATTGGTGGGAGGGTAACACTATTGATGTAAGTCTTGGTTGGAATTCATGTTTATTGGTTTTTGTTGGCATACATTCCAAAATCCATCATCAAGTCGTTGCGAAAATTGATGTTCAATTTTCTTTGGTCAGGTTCATTGGATAGGAACAAGATTCATTTTACTAATTGGAAAAAAATGTCTTTTCCAAAACAAAAAGGTGGATGGGACATACAAAATTTGGATTGGTTCAGTACTGATCCAAGCATGAAATGCATATGGAAAGATCTCTGGGGGGATGGATTATGGAACCAAATTTTACATGGGAAATATATAGGGGGTGACATATTTCATTGGATAAGTAACCCTAGAAAGACAACAAGGAATTATTCTAATTTCTGGACTGGTTTTATAAAATTGTTCGATTGGATTAGTAAGAATCTAGCATGGAAGGTGGATTCAGGTGATAAAATTCTGATCGGTTTTGATCCGATTGTTGGCTATGAGGATGGATATAGGATCTCATTTGATATTCTGGAATATTTGCAAGAAATTGGTTATACTATGCTCTCTCATATTAAAAACCCCGGTGGGTCAGCTTTTGATGGTGCATATTGGTACACTACTACCAGGGATAATTTTAAGGACCCATACTTATTTAAAAGTGTATAAACCTTGGCGAATCTTACCAATTCTTAAAATGGAAACTATAAAATATTTAGCGATATTTTTCTAAAATTATTTCAATTTCTATGGATTTTATATAGTTTATATAATAATTTGGCGATTTTTAGAGTGAAAATTTTTTACCCCAACAAAATTTGGTGAAATGGGGCTTCAAAAAATGCAAATTGGCGAATATTTTTTGGGAAAAAAACATGGAAAAATAGCCCATGGGCTAAATTTCGCCCCTAAAATTATCCTTGACTACTACTAATTTAGGTATCAGTGGTGTTCACCAAAGTGAATGGGAGTTTTACCTATATAAATTGAAAGCTGTAGGTATCAGAGTAAAAAACTCTGAGGACAAGCTACTTTGGATTGGAAATAAAAAATATGGTTGGGTTACTGCTAAAGAAGTCTATCTCTCCATTGCAAACTGTGATAATTAAATTGTTCCTAAGTGGTGGTATGAGAAGTTATGGAAATGGAAGATTCCTAAAAAAATTAAGTGCTTCTTTTAGCTTGTTTTGGAGTTTGCGATCCTCACTTGGATAATTTATTAAAGTGTGGTTGGAAAGGGCCAAATAGGTTTACATTGTGCATATGTGATGCTAAGACAATTGACCATATTTTTATTTTTTGTTCCTTTTCTTCAAAACTTTGGTATGCAGTATGCTCAAATCTTGATATTCCTATGTCTTGGGGTAAATAACCTTTGGACAAAAATCTTTATGTTTGGTATTATAATAGGAAATATCATTGAATGCTTCCATCTATCATTTGTTGGGTGATTTGGAACATTAGGAATACATCTGTATTTGAAGATAAAATACCATATATTACTTTAGGTTTGATAAAGACTATTAATATGTACATAGAGTTGAGTCCTTTACAATCCAATATAAAAAACAAAAAACTAGCAACATTGAAGATCTTCGTTGTATTGACGAGGCACGTGGTTTTTTTGATGGGGCGGCTATGGATGGTAGATGTGTTGCAGGTGAATATACTATTCTTAATAGATCACACACCTTCAAATTGAAACTGAATTGTGGTTGCAGAAACAACAAAAAGTCATAATTACTTGCTCTATGGTGTCTGATCAAGTTTGCAGAGATTCTGGGCATAGACACTATACAGATATTTGGGGACTCTTTGAAAGTTGTAAATTGGGCAAAAAATTCCGGTGATCTACAATCCATTGTGCTTCAACAGTGGTGCAATAGAATTGAAGAAATTTTGAACAATTTTCATAGATGGACGATTCAACATATCTTCAGGGAACTAAATTCTACAACAAATTCTCTCTCAAAGGATGCATTGTTGCAGAATGAAGGCTTTTTATTTTAGGAAGAATATATTGATGGTCATCTAGAACATGATGGTCATTTATAATTTTTTGATGGAACACTTTTTGTATGTCTTAGATGGACATCTCTTAGATTTTTTTGGTTATGGATCCTACATTTTATTCTTCTTTTGGTGATAGTTTTGTTTCTGCCATTTTGAATTTATGGACAAGGTGGTTATTGGGAAAATTGTTCTGGATATTTTCTCTATCAGATAGTTCTAGTCACTATATGTACTTTTTGATTTGAAAGAATAGCAAAAGTATGGTTTTTTTCTTGTCGAAAAAATATATATTACACTTTGGAAAAACCACATGTGGTTTTATAAAACCACGTGCTGGTTTTATAAAACCATGTATTGGTTTTACTTCTTTTTTTTGTCTTTTTCCTTTCAAATGTTTTTTTCTTCTTTTTCTTTCTATTTCTTTTTTCTTTCCCATTTCTTCTTATTTGCACTGAATAATTAATTACTTCGAATTGATGGCCAAAAGAAAAATTAACAACGTATAAATAATGGCCAAAGGCCAAATCATGGGCCATGATACCAATGATGTGAGCTAAATTAGTTCACAGGACAACTATCCAAGGAATAGGTCAAATAAGTAAAATCCATAATGGAGTAAATATAAATGAGTAAAATGTGAATGATGATTTACAAATATACAAGGCCCATATATATAATCATTAAAAGGGAACATAGTGACTCTTCCTAAGAGTTGCAACCTAATTTACTATTATTTTCATTTATTATTTATTATTTATATTATTTCATATATATTTTATATTCGTAACAAATGATGCATAATTTTTTTACAGTGTAGAAACCTTGACGAATCTTACAAATTCATAAATTTCCAACCATAAAATGCTGGGTGATATTTTTCTAAAAATGTTAACATTTATAAAGGTTTTATATAGTTTTTGGGCAATTTTGGTGATTTTTAGAGTAAAACATTTTTATCCCATGGAATTTGGGTGAATCAATTTCGAAAAAATGGAAATTGGTGAATTTGTTTTTGGAAAAAGTGTAAAAAATTAGCATGTGTTCTATATTTCACCCCTAAAATTTTCCTTGGTTGCAATATTTTTTATTGATTAATGTGATGGGGAAGAAAAAGACTCATGAGTTCTTGTTTTATGCAATCCTTGTGATTATGAGAAATATACTTGATCAATAAAGAAATTCTGAAAAGACGGAATAAGCCCCTAAAAATTCAATGAACTAGGTGAAAATGAAAATCTAGGCATGCAAACACATAGAAATCCAATAGTTACCACCTCAACTCCTTGCACACAAAATGTTGCAGTGAAATCTACTTGATTTATACATGTGAATCATATGCATCTAATGGATAACATTTTGATTTAAAGTTCAAGGGAACCTACTACCAGTGTTCCATAAGAATAAAATGATCAAGT
Source organism: Larix kaempferi (assembly GCA_027924585.1). Classification (NCBI taxonomy): domain Eukaryota; kingdom Viridiplantae; phylum Streptophyta; class Pinopsida; order Pinales; family Pinaceae; genus Larix; species Larix kaempferi. The sequence continues at coordinate 7,866,155 of BSBM01001166.1, read as the reverse complement.
TCAAGAACACATGGGAATTTTACGTGATGTTGAGTACCAGTGTTCCAAAAGAAAAAAATGATCAAGTTCAAGAACACGTGGGAATTTTACGTGATGTTGAGTACACAAATGCACAAATTAGATAGACAAATTTTGTGCAACCTTCTAGTGAAGAGATTTCTATGGTAAAAGCTGAGTTTGATCAATTAGATGTTCCTCATATCAACCAGCAACATGTCTAATTCATTCCCAATATTGAACATCGAGTGAATGAAGTGCTACAATCTTTTGTCAAATTTGCACAATGTCATGGAAAACGGGTTATAGACTTTGGGTCCACCATTTTTACCTTACCTATATAGTGCGACACAAAGAAATCCTAGAAATGTTCATATAGATGATACTGCTCTAGTGATCCTTGCGGTTAATTTACCTTTAAAAACTATCGATTGGTAGTGAAAAAAACAAAAAAAAAACTATTGGGAATAAAAAAAGATGCATCTAAATGTAAATTATTTTTGGCATTGTTAAACTCACACACTTTAGCTATTGTTAGGAAAATTGTAAATGTAAAAAAAACTCAATATTTAGAGACCACTAATCATGTCGTTACAAATATTCAAGCTTCTTTTAATATAATTAGAGAGAATACTTATTCATAAGATTTTAATGCAACATATTGTGTATTATAATAATCGGTTGTAAATAAGACCATGAGGAAACATTAATTGTTCATGCACACATCTAAAAAATTTGAAGTATGCGTGAATACCCTTCAAAACTATTCTATTAGAATAAAAATCCTCGTCAATCCAGGTCAATTAGATTACTACGGCTACATTGGCGAAGTTAATTGAAGTTGTCAAGGCACTAGTCCAAACATTTTTCCATGAAAATACTAGGCCTTTGTTCAAATAGAAGGGTGTGGCCATTAAACCCATATTAAATACTAACTTTATTGAATAAATTTCATAGACATAAATCTATGTGAGGTTTAAGAATGAGGAAAAGGATGTTAACCTAGGCCAAATATCTTTCCAGAAATGCAAACCTTGGTGGGTTAGAATATTCATAGATTGTAACACATGTTGTTGTAGATACAACATAGAATTACATGTAGATACAACATAGAATTAGGCTAGTATATGTGACATATATACATATCCATTTTGATTTTAATACTAACCGAGTCAAAGAATTCTTAGTCATACCACCACTCCTTTTTATCAAGAGACTTTATTCATATTATCATGTGTTGTATGCTCAATAGACAAAAATGTTATGCAAAATCCTAATTATAAGGGACATGTCATAGATGTAGTGGATTTTCATTATTATGCTCACATATTCATGAAAGTGAGGATCTTGAATTTGGGAGGATGTTAGCTTACATGAAGAGATTAAAATATGTTTTTTATGAATTAGATCATGGGAAAAAAAGGAAAAAGATAGCAATGGCAACGTCTTGGGTTAGTGTTGTATAATTGAAGGGAATACATTCTTTCAAATTTCATATAGAAATATTACATAAAGTTTTAAAATGCATCTTTGTAAATATGTTGTGATTGTGTCACTAGATATAAGTATGTTATTTCATCAATGACAAAAAAAAAACCAATGTTATGGTCCATCTGTCAATGTGGCACGATGATATGATGAATAGTTCATAATATGTAAGGATACAATTCCCCTTTGTACTATCCTATAAGTTGTAGGTTTTGAAAGGAAATACACCTTCCAACCACAAAATGAGAACTAGGTCCCATACTATCATTCAAATCAGGTCAACATAATGGTAAATAACATATAGGCATGGGCCATATAGAAATGAAAACAAATGTATAATGTTGTGTTGGGAATTAAAACACATAATAAGAAACCACACACAATGAAGAAAAACATTTTTACTTTGGAAACCCAAAACCGAGAAACCCAACAACAATGGCGTTACTCCATCCTTTAAGTAGGCTTCCTCACATGCAATACCATGAGAAAATACCATGGGTTACATAAAACCATGGGCCCGTGAACCATCAATGATAAACACATCTTTAACTCTTTAACAAAGTCAAGATTAACCTAACATTCCCCCTTTTAAACTTGACTTGGAGTAAATACCAACAGTCCTCAAAGTTTTAACAGGGTATTCAGGAATACATGATGCCCTCCTTCTTTACTCTACCCAAATCTATGTTTACATTTTTAAGATGTGACCCAATAAACCAGGGGTATGCATACCTAAACACGTCTTACATTTGTATGCCCACTTACATTGTGGTTAAATCACACTCCATAAAAAAATTCTTACATTATAGAGATATGATTACATCTTCCTCTCTCTAACATGTGTTTCTTATGCTAATGCTTCACATAGTTTCATGGAATTCATTTTTTTCATGTTCCATTATTACTATATGTCCTTTCCTAGCTCAAGAGTTCATCCCGAATGCTCTCTCCATGGATCCAACCATCATACCATCTATGGTACCAATTGTTAGAAATTAAAACACATAATAAGCAAGCACACATAATGAAGAAGAATATTTTTCCCCTTTAAACCCAAAACTAGGAAAACCAAAAATAATAGACCTATTACCCTTGACTATTCGTCCAAGGCATGGAAAATTTGGATATCATCGACCACTTTAAGAAATATAGAATGGAGTTACACAAGACTTTAATTAAGATTCCTCACATGCAATACCATGGGAAAATATAATGGGTTACCTAAAACTATGGACATGTAAACCATCAACGATAAACCTGCCTTTTAACCAAGTCAAAATTAACCTAACATATTGAAATAATTTGACTTATACATAAATCATGCTAATAAGTGACATGACCTACATTAAGTAAAACATTTATGTTAGATGTTATAGAATCATTTGAAGGAGAAGTAGACATTAAAGTATGATTGGATGCTTTAGCCAACAAATTTGTCATTTTATGACATCTTCATACCCTCTATCACTTGTAATGTAATGTCCTCTTTTGCTTAAGCACAGGGGACCATCCTGCTAACCTATTTAATTCCCATAGGTTGGATACAGTACTGACATTCAGGGAATTGACTGAGGACTGATACCATTCAAAACAAAAGAAGATCTTAATCATGGTTATAATTAGGTCACCAGTAGATAAAAGAGGGCCATGGGAACTAGGGGCCACTTGCATGCATTACATGCAGGCCATATTCCATGATGCATGCACAAAAACACCTTAATTAAGCATGCATGCGTATTGAAAGCAATGCATGCAACTCAACTAAGAAATAGAAGAGAAAAGTGACCTAGGCATGCAAAAGTTAGGGCATGCAATGTCAAAGTTATAAACGAAGGATAAAGCAAATGATTAGGTATGCTTATTGATTATTGATTTGTGGATTTGACTTGGAGAGATCAGAGAGCCAAGTTAGCGTTGAGGGCACACCACCCAACCATCAAGTGTATTTCAACAATGGAATCTATCTTCCCTAGTCACTTTCAGGGTTGGATCATACATATTCAACATTACTTCCATCTTATACAACATTCTTCAGTATTCTTCAGGATTTAGAGCCACATGTTGGATACAAAGAATTATTCTCTTGCATGGGCGACTTGGACAAGAAGGAGATCTTCATATATTGACAGATAGATCCTATTTGGTCTACATGCAGCTTCCATCCTTCCGAGAGAGCCATTATTAGCCTAGTTACTGAATATAGGCTTCTTCTGCGGCTTCAGGAGAGAAATCTCAGCACTTCATCTTTCAGAAGGGCACCTTTCCTTGCATGGGCGACTTTCCTTGAGGATATTCTCGCCCTTTCACCTAGAGCTCATCGAGGTCTTGCATGCAGTTTCCATACTGATTAAAAGAGCATTATAACCCTAGTTCCTACTTCGAGGAGCTTTCTCACATCATTGGAGCAGTTATTCATCAACCCCAAGACTGAAGAGGGTACATTTATTGCATGGGTGACTTGTTGGGCATAGATCATCATGTATCTTAGTTGATTCTTGGTGCATGACTTGCATGCTTATCTCATATTGAGTTACATCCTCGACACAATTTATTGGTACGTACATGCATTATTTCTATCCCTATCTTATAGCATATTTGAATACTTGGGTTATTTAGGGTTCATGCAACCCCATGCACTTGCATGCATTCTCATGCAAACATAGTACAACACATGCATTCATATTTTCTTATAGTATTGGGTAACAAGACTTCAAGAAAGAAAAAAATACATTAGAAACTCTATAAAAGAACAAAAAATATCAGTTGGGATATTACAGTGGTATCAAAGCATGTTCCTCTCAAGGTGTGGGAGCATGTAGTTGTAAACAATAAATGAATACAAGGTAATTTCACAATATTACTTATAGAGGGAAATGGTTCAGGAACAGGGAACGAAGTGAAGAAGAGGATTTAGAGGATATAGTACTAGAGGACAATGAAACCTACATGATAGAAATGGAAACTCAGTTTAGAAGTACTAAAGGAAAAGAGACCATGGAAGACGATGATAAAATGGATTTCACCCATCTCATTTCCACCTTGGAGGAATTACCTACAGGACATAAAGAAATTTTGACTTCCATCAACAAATTGCAGATAAATTAGGGTCCACCACAAAAATTCCCCAGTTTTCCAACAATGATCGCATATCCACAAGTAGTAGTGAAGGGAATTAACAAACTAATATGTAGAGTCACCCTCATCTCTACAACAAGTCCTCTATACCTACCATGCCAGAGTTCTTGGATAGCCAGACAATAGTGCCAACAATACAAGTAGAGCCGAAAGAAACAATGGGGGGGGTATTTATGGGAGTAATGAGCACTTGTAAGTGATTCCCAATCAGCCATGTCATTTACAGACTTTTGTCATTCTAAGAGTAAGAATAGGATGTAAGTCTATAACAGGGCTTTCAATCATAACTATGAGTTACAACTCACTATAGGGAAGATGACTATTCCTACTTTTGATGGGACTCGGAGTGTCCCAACATGGATTTGGGTACACAATTTGGACAATTACTTCCAACTTAGCCCCATGATGGAGACAGATGTCATTAAGTTGGATACCTTGCATTTGGACGGGGAATCCCATGAATGGTGGTACCACGAGCTAGTGACATTGGGTCACAATACCATCACTTCGTATACTGATCTTAAACAAAGGCTCATTGAGCACTTTGACAAGAAAGGCCCCGAGGTACATTTAAAAGAGCTATCACAGCTCAAGCAGACAGGTAGTCCCGAAGCTTCCATATCATAATTTCAAAGGATAGCGGTTATGGTGACGAATATCTCAGAGAGCAGGTTAGTTATCTTGTTTAATGAGGCTCTCACTGAACCCTTAAGTGGATAAGTTAAGGCCTATAGAACCACCACATTTCATGATTCCATCAGTCGTATGAGAGACTTATAGGATTCCATTCATAAAAACAAGTTTATTCCTAAGAGAAATTTTCCTATTAAAGGTAAGGAACAAAGACCTTTCCAAAAGGAATGGCCCAAAAGAGACGGGATGGATAATGATACCCGCTAGGAACTTAGAAGAAAGAAACTAGGCTTTAGTTGTCAGGATCCATGGGCACGAGGTCACATGTGTTCCAAGAAGGGAAAGGCTCATTACATAGAGGTATATTCTGACAGTGGAGAGGACGAGGATGATCAAGAGCTGGTACAAAGAGAGGCATTTCACATAGCAGAGGAGGAGCAGGTCTCAGAGGATATAAAGGAAGGTGTCATTGCTACATTATCCAGAGTTCCTAGATTCCACACTCTTTGGACAAGAGGTGTCATACATGGTAACATGGTTGGAGTGTTGATTGAGGGTGGGGCATCCCACAACTTTATTAATGTTGCATGTATAAAAAGGAGAGGTATTCAGACCGAGAAATTTGATGAATTTATAGTGGGCATAGCAGGAAACCACAACATGGAGTGTACTCATTGGATTAAAAATTTAAGCATGACTCTAGGGAACTAGACAATGATAGATTCATTTTATGTGGTTGATGTGCCAGATATGAATGTGGTGTTGGGAGTTTAGTGGCTTTATTCAATTGGAAAGTATTCTATGAACTACCATACCATGGAGATGGAATTTCAGGGAACATATGGATAGAGGGTTGTTTTGAGAGGTATGCATACCTACCCTCCTTGAGCAGTATCATCACACGGGATGGAGGCTGTGGTCCGACAGGGAGAGATAGAATGGGAAACCAACTACTTGGTTACATTCAGGAAGCCACTGAATAGTTCCACGCAACATCCAACAGACATACATGCACTATTACAGAAGCATGAGAATGTATTCAGAGATCTTCCATCAGGTAGGCCTCCGGTTCGTGGATTTGAGCATATTATTGAGTTGGAGGAGGGGACCCAATCAATCATTACTACCCCTTACCGAAACCCCAATAAGTATAAATATGAAATTAAAAACACAATCAAAGAGTTGCTCAAATTAGGCTACATAAGACCTGGCTCTAGTCCATTCACATCCTCACTAGAGTTACTAAAAAAGAAGGATGGGACTTTACGCATGTGCATTGCCTTATAGTTCCACTAAAAATAAGAACATTAAGAATAAGTATCCAATTCCAAGAATATATGAATTGATGGATGAGTTACAGGGGAAAAAATACTTCTCCAAAATTGACCTCCGATTAGGGTACCATCAGATATGGGTTAGGGAACAAGATGTTCCAAATACCGCCTTCTGTTACCACTATGGACACTATGAGTTTATTGTGATGCCATTTGGGCTCAGTAATGCACTGGTACTTTTCAGTCATGTATGAATCACACCTTCAATGCTCAGTTACGTAAGTATCTTCTGGTATTATTTGATGATATATTAATTTACAGTAAGACTTGGGAAGATCATTTAAAGCACCTTGATGAAGTACTTGGAATTCTAAAGGAAAAGTCACTATATGAAAAGATTTCCAAATGTGAGTTCTATATGTAATAAATGTTATATTTGGGGCACATGATAGGAGCAACTGGGGTATAGTTACACCTCGAAAATATTAGAGACATACTGGATTGGCCTACACCTAAACGTGTAACAGAGTTGAAAGTATTTTTGGGCCTTTGCACTTACTACAAAAGGTATGTCAACGGGTTCTCATAGATGAAAAATCCACTTACAAAACTTACAAAGAAAGGGGCATTCAGTTGGTCAGAGGCAGCACAACAAAAATTTGAGAAAATGAAGAAGGTAATGAGTTCATGCCCAGTACTAGCCTTACCATATTTTACATAGTCATTCGTATCAGAATGTGATGTTTCATGAGAGGGTACTGGAGCAGTATTGATGTAGAATAATCACCCTATTTCATTCGAGAGCATAAAGATTAAGGACTATGAGTGCCACTACTGAATATATGACAAGGAAATAATAGCTATTCTCCATGCTCTAACCAAGTTCATAAAATAATTAGTGGGTGGTAGGTTTAAGATTAAGATAGATCATAACAACTTAAAGTACTTCTTGGAACAAAAATAATTGAATGAGAGACAACAAAAATAAGTGAGCAATATCCAAGCTTATGAATTCGAGATTGAATATCTAAAAGGGAAAAACAATGTAGTAGCAAATGCACATTCTAGACGATCAACCATTTAAGAAAAAGATTCTAGAAGCTTCTCATGATTCACCTTTAGTAGAACACCAGGGGTTCCTTAATACTTACAGACAGATTAGAGAGAGGTTCTCATGGAAGGGCCTAAAAAGCGATTAATGTAGCATTTAAGGTAAGGCAGTGTGTGCTAGTAGAATAAGATAGAGCATACTCATCCAACAGTTCTACTTCAACAATTACCCATTCCTGAGCAAAAATGGGAAATTGTTTCAATGGACTTTATTACAGGGTTTCCCAAGCTATAGGGTAGAGAATGTTTGTATGTGGTGGTTGACAGGTTGACTAAGTTTCTCATTTATTTTCCATTCCTTCTGACTATTCATCCACACAGGTAGCAAAGTTGTTTTTTAGATAGGTATTCAAGTTGCATGGGTTACATAAGACCATTTTCAATGATAGGGATAGTAAGTTTACCGGAGCATTTTGGCATGATCTTTTCAGGTGGTTGGGACAAAATTGGCTATGAGCATGAGTTATCATCCTCAGAGTGACGAACATATAGAGATAGTTGACAAGTAGGTTGAGGGATATTTGAGGAACTATCTAGCAGGATAACATAGGACATGGATTAAATGGTTACACCCAGGAGAGTGTTGCTACAATACTACTTACCATATGTCCATCCGTATGACTCGTTTTAAATAATTGTATGGTTATGATGCCTTATCTTTTGCAAACTTGATACTTGGTGACAACAAGGCTCCTAAATCCAAGGAGTGGATTTAGGAAAGTCAAGATATTCTCAAGATACTCAAAGAAAACATACATGCCGCCTAGAATCAACAAAAGATATATGCAGATAGACACATGATTGAACGTAGTTTTGAGGTAGGATATTTGTTATACTTATTCCTATAGCCTTACATATAGTCATCCCTTAAAAGAAAAGGAGTAGAGAAACTAAATCCTTTCTTTTATGGTCCTTATAAGATAATCCAGAAAGTGGGAGAGGTAGCATATGATCTCGAGTATTCCATGTGTCTAACATCAAGTAAGCAGTAGGCCAACAAATTGTTACTTCATCAGAGATTGCCCCCTTGATGACGAAGGGCAACTGATTTTGGTTCCATAATGAATTCTGCAAGTTCGGGAAATAAAATTAAGGAACAAGATTATTCGAGAATACTTGGTTCAAAGGAAATAATTTCCCACAAAAGAAGCCACTTGGAAAGGAGAACAAGTAATGCAGAACCCATCATTACAGTTGCTTGAGCACAAGCAATTTCGAGCGGGAAGGACTATAATATCCTCTTCTACTTAAGCACAGGGGAGCATCCCACTAACTTATTTAATTCCCATAGGTTCGATCGGATAATTAAATTCAGGGAATTGACTGAGGACTAATACCATTCAGAACAAAAGAAGATCTTAATCATGGTTATAATTAGATCACTAGTAGATAAAAGAGGGCCACGGGAACTAGGGGCCACTTGCATGCATTACATGCAGGCCATATTTCATGATGCATGCAAAAAAAACACCTTAATTAAGCATGCATGTGTACAGAAAGAAATGCATGCAAATCAGCTAGGAAATAGAAGAGAAAAGCGACCTAGGAATGCAGAAGTTAGGGCCTGCAATGTCAAAATTATAAAAGAAGGATAACGTGAATGATTAGGTATGCTTATTGATTATTAATTTGTGAATTTGATTTGGAGAGATCAGAGAGCCAATTTAGGGTTGACGGCACACCACTCAACCATCATGTGTATTTCAACATCGGAATCTGTCTTCCCTAGTCACTTTCAGGGTTGGATCATACATATTCAACATTACTTCAATCTTATACAACATTCTTCAGTATTCTTTAGGATTTAGAGCCATATGTTGGATATAGAGACTTGCACTCTTGCATGAGCAACTTCAACAAGAATGAGATCTTCATATCTTGACAGATAGATGCTATTTGGTATGCATGCAGCTTCCATCCTTCCGAGAGAGGCATTATTATCCTAGTTACTGAATATAGGCTTCTTATGCAACTTCGGGAGAGAGATCTCATCACTTCATCTTTCAGAAGGGAGCTTTTCCTTGCATGGGCAAATTTCCTTGAGGAGATTCACACCCTTTGACCTAGAGCTCATGGAGGTCTTGCATGCGGCTTCCATACTGATTAGAAGGGCATTATAACCCTAGTTCCTACTTCCAAGAGCTATCTCACATTATTGGAGAAATTATTCATCAATCCCAAGACTGAAGAGGGTGCATTTATTGCATGGGTTAATTGTTGGGCATATATCATCACATATCTCAGCCGATTCTTGGTGCATGACTTGCATGCCTATCTCATATTGACCTACATCCCCGACACAAGTTATTGGTATGTACATGCATTATTTATATCCCTATGTTATAACATATTTGAATGCATGGGTTATTTAGGGTTCATGCAACCCCATGCACTTGCATGTGTTCTCATGCAAACATAGTACGACACATGCATTCATATTTTCTTTAAGTATTGGGTAACAAGACTTCAAGAAAGCAACAACTACATTAGAAACTCTATAAAAGAACAACAAATATCAGTTGGGATATTACACTGGTGTCAAATCATGTCCTCGCCAGGTGTGGGAGCATGTAGTTGTAAACAATAAATTAATACAAAGGACTTTCACAATATTACTTACAGAGGGAAATGGTTCAGGAACAGGGAAAGAAGTGAAGAAGAGGATTTAGAGGATATAGTACTAAAGGACAATGAAACCTAAAGGATAGAAATAGAAACTCAGTTTAGAAGTACTAAAGGAAAAGAGACCATGGAAGAGGATGATAAAATGGTTTTCGCCCATCTCATTTCCGCCTTGGACGAATTAAATACAGGACATAAAGAAATGTTGACTGCCATCAACAAGTTGGCAAATAAATTAGGGTCCATGTCAAACATTCCCCAAGTTCCCAACAATGATCAAGTATCCACAAGTAGTAGTGGAGGGAATTTACATACTAATAATATGCAGAGTCACCTTCATCTCTACAACAGGTCCTCTAGACCTACCATGCCAGAGTTCTTGGATAGCTAGAAAATAGTGTCGATAGTACAGGTAGAGCCAAAAGAACCAATGGGGAGATATTTACGGGAGTACCGAGCACTTGTAAATGATTTCCAATCTGCCATGCCATTTACATACTTTTGTCATTTTAAGAGGAAGAACAAGATGTAAGTCTATAAAAGGGATTGCAATCATAACTATGAGTTGCAACGCACTGTAGGGAAGATGACTATTCCTACTTTTGATGGGACTCGGAGTATCCCAACGTGGATTTGGGTACAAAAGTTGGACAATTAATTCCAACTTAACACCATAATGGAGACATATGTCATTAGGTTGGCTACCTTGGATTTGGATGGGGAAGCCCATGAATGGTGGTACCATGGGCTAGTGACAATGGGTGAGAATACCATCACTTCGTATACTAATCTTAAACAAAGGCTCATCAAGCGCCTTGACAGGAAAGGCTCCGAGGTACATTTCAAAGAGTTATCACAGCTCAAGCAGACATGTAGTCTCGAAGCTTTCATATCAAAATTTCAAGGGATAGCGGTTATGGTGACAGATATCTCAGAGAGCAGGTTAGTTATGTTGTTTACTGAGGCTCTCACTGAACCCTTAAGTGGATGGGTTAAGGCCTATAGAGCCACCACATTGCATGATTCCATCATTCATACCAGAGACTTATAGGATTCCATTCCTAAAACAAGTTTATTCCTAAGACAAATTTTCCTATTAAAGGTAAGGAACAAAGACCTTTCCAAAAGGAAAGGCCCAAAAGAGAGTGGATGGATAATGATACCCGTTAGGAACTTAGAAGAAAGAAACTATGCTTTAGTTGTCAGGAGCCATGGGTACGAGGTCACATGTGTTCCAGGAAGGGAAAGGCTCATTACATAGAGGTATATTCTGACAGTGGAGAGGATGAGGATGACCAGGAGTAGGTACAAAGAGAGGCATTTCACATAGCAGAGGAGGAGAAGTTCTCAGAGGATAGAAAGGGAGGTGTCATTGTTACATTATCCATAGTTCCTATTTTCCACACTCTCTAGATAAGAGGTTTCATATAGGGTAACATGGTTGGACTGTTGATTGATGGTGTGGCATCCCACAACTTTATTGATGCTGCATAGATAAAAAGGAGAGGTATTCAAACCCATAAATTTGATGGATTTATAGTGGCCATAGCAGGAAACCACAACATGGAGTGCACTCATTGGATTCAAAAATTAAACGTGACTCTAGGGAACTATACAATAACAGATTCATTTTATGTGGTTGATGTGCCAGATACGAATGTGGTGTTGGGAGTTCAGTGGCTTTATTCAATTGGAAAGTATTCTATGAACTACCATACAATGGAGATGGAATTTCAGGGAACATATGGACATATGATTGTTTTGAGAGGCATGCATACCTACCCTCCTATAGTAGTATCATCACATGGGATGGAGGCTGTGGTCTGAAAGGGGGACATAGAATGGGAAACTAAGTGCTTGGTTACATTCAGGAAGCTGCCAAATAGTGCCACACAACATCCGACAGACATACATGCACAATTACAAAGGCATGAGAAAGTATTCAGAGATATTCCATCAGGTAGGCCTTCGGATAGTGGATTTGAGCATATTATTGAGTTAGAGGAGGGGACCCAAGCAATCATTACTACCCGTTACCGACACCCCACCAGTATAAAGATGAAATTGAAAATAAAATCAAAGACTTGCTCAAATTATGCTACATAAGACTTGGCTCTAGTCCATTCGCATCCTCAATGGTTTTAATAAAAAAGAAGGATGGGACTTTACGAATGTGCATTGATTACAATTCCCTTAACAAGAAAACCATTATGAACATGTATCCAATTCCAATAATAGATGAATTGATGGATGAGTTATAGGGGGGAAAATACTTCTCCAAAATTGACCTCCGATTAGGGTACCATCAGATACGAGTTAGGGAACAAGATGTTCTAAATATCGCCTTATGTTGCCACTATGAACACTATGAGTTTATTGTGATGCCATTTGGGATCAGTAACGTGCTATTACGTTTCAGTCATGTATGAATCACAACTTCAACGCTCAATTATGTAAGTATATTCTGGTATTCTTTGATTATATATTATTTTACAATAAGACTTGGGAAGATCATTTACATCACCTGGATGAAGTACTTGGAATTCTAAAGGAACAATCACTATATGAAAAGATGTCCAAATGTGAGTTCAACATGTAAGAAATGTTATATTTGGGGCATGTGATAGGAGCAAATGGGGTATAGTTACACTTGGAAAATATTAGAGGCATACTGGATTGGCCTACACCTAAAAGTGTAACAGAGTTGAAAGTATTTTTGGGCCTCTTCACTTACTACAGGAGGTATGTCAGCGAGTTCTCATAGATGAAAACTCCACTTAAAAATATTACAAAGAAAGGGGCATTCATCTGGTCAGAGGCAACACAACAGACATTCGAGAAAATGAAGAAGGTAATGAGTTCATGCCCAGTACTAGCCTTACCATACTTTACACATCCATTCGTATTAGAATGTGATGCTTCATGAGAGGGTACTAGAGGAGTATTGAAGCAAAATAATCACCCTATTGCATTCCAGAGCATAAAGATTAAGGACTATGAGTGCCACTACTCAATATATGACAAGGAAATGTTAGCTATTCTCCATGCTCTAACCAAGTTTAGAAAATAATTAGTGGGTGGTAGGTTTAAGATTAAGATATATTATAACAACTTAAAGTACTTCTTGGAACAAAAATAATTGAATGAGAGACAACAAAAATGAGTGAGTAATATCCAATCTTATGAATTCGATATTAAATATATAAAAGGGAAAAACAATGTAGTAGCAAATGCACATTCTAGACAACCAACCACTTTATCTTTTATGAGCATTTCCTTGGATTGGAGATCTCATTGTTTAGTCGAATACTCCAAAGATAAGTTTTCTTGCGAAATATTGGATGGATAGATACAATATGATAGGTACGGGGTAATTGATGACATTATATACTATAATAACATGATCTATTTAGTTCCTGAGTCTCCACTTAAGAAAAATATTCTACAAGCTTCTCATGATTCACCTTTAGTAGGACACCAGGGGTTCCTTAAGACTTACAGACATATTAGAGAGAGGTTCTCATGGAAGGGCCTAAAAAGCGATTAATGTAGCATGTGAGGGAATGCAATGTGTGCTAGTAGAATGAGATAGAGCATACTCATCCAGTAGTTCTACTTCAACCATTACCCATTCTTGAGAAAAAATAGGAAAGTGTTTCAAGGACTTTATTACAGGGTTTCCCAATCTACAGGGTAGAGACTGTTTGTATGTGGTGGTTGATAGGTTGACTAATTTTTCTCAGTTATTTTCCATTCCTTTTGACTATTCAAGAGCATAGGTAGCAAAGTTGTTTTTCAGAGAGGTATTCAGCTTGCATGGGTTACATAAGACCATTGTCAGTGATAGGGATAGTAAGTTCACAAAAGCATTTTGGCATGAGCTTTTCAGGTTGGTTGGGACAGAAGTGGCTAGGAGCATGAGTTATCATCCTCAGAGTGATGGACATATAGAGATAGTTAACAAGTGGATTGAGGGATACTTGAGGAACTATGTAGCAGGATAACAAAGGATGTGGATTAAATGGCTACACCTAGGAGAGCACTGCTATAATACTAATTACCATATGTCCATCAGTATGACTCCTTTTAAATCATTGTATGGTTATGTTGCCTTATCTTTCGCATACTTGATATTTGGTGACAGCGGGGCTCCTAAACCCAAGGAGTGGATTCAGGAATGCCAATATATTCTCAATATACTCAAAGAAAATATACCTGCCACCCAAAATCAACAAAATATATATGCAAATAGACACATGATTGAGCGTAGTTTTGAGGTAGGATATTTGGTATACTTATGCCTATAGCCTTACAGACAGTCATCTTTTAAAAGAAAAGGAGCAGAGAAACTAAAGCCTTGTTTTTATGGTCCTTATAGGATAATCCAGAAAGTGGGAGAGGTAGCATATGATCTCGAGTATTCCATGTGTCTAACCTCAAGGAAGCAGTAGGACAAAATATTGTTACTTCATCAGAGATACCCCCCTTGATGATGAAGGGAAACTGATTTTGGTTCTAGAACGAATTCTACAAGTTCGGGAAATAAAATTAAGGAACAAGATTATTCGAGAATACTTGGTTCAATGGAAATTATTACCCACAAAAGAGGCCACTTGGGAAAGAGAACAAGTAATGCAACACCCAGCATTACAGTTGTTGAGAAAAAGCAATTTCAAGGAGGAATATAATGTCCTCTTCTTCTTAAGCGCAAGGGACCATCTCGCTAACCTATTTAATTCCCATAGGTTCGAGTGGGTACTGACATCCAGGGAATTGACTGAGGAATGATACCATTTAGAATAAAAGAAGATCTTAATCATGGTTATTAGGTCACCGGAAGATAAAAGAGGGACAAAGGAACTAGGGTCCACTTGCATGCATTACATGCCGGCCATATTTCATGATGCATGCACAGAAACACCCTAATTAATCCTGCATGCGTACAGAAAGAAATGCATGCAAGTTAACTGAGAAATAGAAGAGAAAAGTGGCCAAGGCATGTAAAAGTTAGGGCATGCAATGTCAATGTTATAAAAGAAGGATAAAGTGATGATTAGGTTTACTTATTGATTATTGATTTGTGAATTTGATTTGGAGAGCTCAGAGAGCCAAATTAGGGTTGAGGGCACACCACTCAACCGTGAAGTGTATTTCAGCAGCAGAATCTATCTACCCTAGTCACTTTCACAGTTGGATCATATAGATTCAACATTACTTCCATCTTATACTGCATTCTTCAATATTATTTAGGATTAAGAGCAACATATTGGATCCAAAGACTCTCCCTCTTGCATGGGAGACTTGGACAAGAAGAAGATCTTCATATTTTGACAAACATATGCAATTTGGTCTGCATGTAGCTTCCATCCTTCCGAGAGAGCCATTATTAGCCTAGTTATTGAATACAGGTTTCTTATACGGATTCGAGAGAGAGATATCATCACTTCATCTTTCGGAAGGGAGCCTTTCGTTTCATGGGTGAATTTCATTGAGAATATCCATGCCCTTTGACATAGAGCTTATGGATGTCTTGCATGTGGCTTCCATACTGATCAGAAGGGCATTATAACACTAGTGCCTACTTCAGGGATCTATCTCACATTGAATTGGAGCAGTTATTCATCAATTCCAAGACTGAAGAGGGTTCATTTATTGTATGGGTGAATTGTTGGGCTGAGATCATCACATATCTCAGCCGATTCTTGGTGCATGACTTGCATGTTTATCTCATATTGACCTACATCCCCGGCACAAGTTATTGGTACATACATGCATTATTTCTATCCCTATCTTATAACATATTTGAATACTTGGGTTATTTAGGGTTCATGCAACCCCATGCACTTGCAAGCATTCTCATGCAAACATAGTACGACACATACATTCATATTTTCTTTAAGTATTGGGTAACAAGACTTCAAGCAAACTACAACTACATCAGAAACTCTATAAAATAACAACAAATATCACTTGGGATATTACATGTAATAGATATGCCATTCTTCTTTTTATCAACATGTGAATATGCCATTCTTCTTTTAATGAACATGTGATTATCCTTAACATTATTTTATTTAGGATGTCGATTATTGGTTTGAAGTGCACTTCAATTTCTATATTTACATAACCTTAGGCTTTTCATAGGTTGTTCCTTCAATTAAATAATTTGGTTATTAAAAAAAATTTATATTTTTATTCATAAAAGAATTTAATTTAAAATTATAGTAATTGAGTTTACTTAGTTAGTTGTGTTAAGTTGGGGCTTCATCGTGTTGTCCCACCAAAATTGACTTTAGGGATTTGTCCATACAATCTATATCAATAGTAGTTTAGGGATTTGTAGGAGCCAAAGCCTTTTCCCCACTTTGATTTGTATGGTTTATCTTGACTTCCATTGTTAAGCTTCCCATATAATATTTTTTTACATGGTTTAGCTATCATAATTCACTTTTATTCGTATGGTTTATCTTGACTTCCATTGTTAGGCTTCCCATATACTATTTTTAGTCCCTACCGTAGGCAGGAGACTATATGTTCCGCCTTGCTGTAATAATTTCTAGGATAACATAAAATGACTATATAGTTGGATAATGTTTTAGAAAAATAGTTATTTGTTTTTTTTTAATAATAATTATTTTCAGATATGTTTGACTTCTATTGGATTAGAGAGCGTGATTTGACTATTTTTCTCATTGCCGACTATTAATAGAAATTATAAATATAAAAAAATACCTTAACACTTCAGACTTTAATGTGACCTATGTTATTTCTTAAGCTTTTAGTTTTTTGAGATACCTTGTTTCCCAAAACTTTTAGTTTTCCAAAGCTTTTAAGGGAAGAGACACTGCAACATATCCACATGCACACCAGCATCCCTGCATGACCACCACATGCCCGGTTTCACCCACAAAGTTAAAGATGGGATTCGGCCCCCCGTTCAGTCATTTTCTCGCTCATTTTTTTTTTCTTCTCTCCGGCTGAGTTTTGCAATACGGTGCAGCAATTCTACAACTAGAAGTCAATCTCGTTCGAAGGGGTAACCAGAACAACCATGGTTGTCAGGGAGGAACAACCTTTGCACCACCTCCTTCCTCCCTTCGGAGTGGCAGCCCTACTACCCTCCCTCTCATTCTTTATGTGTGGCGAGCTGGGCGTAGAGCTCATTCCCTCCAACAGAAGAGCTGCTAAGTATGGAAACATGGTATCTTTTTTAACACCGGTCGAGGGTTTGGCATGCCCATTGGATGCTCGCTCTAGGAGACCTCCCAATAGCCTCGCGCTCTCTCTCCCTAGTTTCATTTTGGTATATATTTATATATATCATTTTTTATTTATTTTTATTTTTTTACAGGGAGCTGGGGCTCTTGGGCTGTCCAAGGGTGCAACCCTCCCAATGGTTTCAAGCTCTTATGAGTTCCTTAATGCAGATTTGGTTAAGATTTTTCTTTGCGTTTGATTAAAGTTTGAAAAATCGTTGATCATGTAATATTTCAACTCAACATTGTTTTCATTAGGGTTATGATATTCTAGCCATGGCTGAGCATTATTAGGGTATCTATGCCATTTTCTTTTATGGGGCCTTTATTCGGATAGTTATGGCTTCTCACAGATCTATATATATTCTTCTTTGTAGAGTATTAAATCCTGTTGCTTTTGTAGAGATTTTCTAGAACTTTTATTTGGCCAAAATTTGGTAGTATGGAAATTTATTATTTATGTAGTAGTAATTTTTTTTTCCATCTGTGAATTCCATTAGGGTTTTCTGTATTTTTATTGCTTGGGTTTTCTGCATAATTGTTGTTTATGTTTTTTTTTTTTACTTACAATTTTGAAATTGTTTCCTTTATTTTGTGGTTCCAAGCAGAGAAGTTTTCCTTAGTATCCCGCTAAGGTATGGCTGTTTAGAAATTTATTGTGTTTTATTTAGCTAGTTTGTAATACTCCTTGCAGAGGGAAAGCAGAGTTTTGTAGATGCTCCTTTGAGAGAGCTCGATCTTGAAATGAATGTGATAATTGAGAAAGAAAAGCAGCGACAATTCAGAGGCTTGAAACTTATTGCTTCTGAGAATTTTACATCCCGAGTGGTGATGGAAGCTGTTGGATCATGCCTGACGAACAAGTATTCAGAAGGACTCATTGGTAAGAGGTAAGTGTATAAAGCATAACTTGGAATGTGAAGGTTGGCACAGTTATGATTGCGATGGGAAATTGGAATGGCATACTTGTTTTACATCTTAGAACTTCTAGAACTCTAGTGAGATTCTTTTTCTTCTACAATGGGGGGATGGCATAATTTGACATCATTAATAAAGAACAAACAAATATCCATCTAATATAATCAGCTATATTTAAATCCAAAGGGGTGAACTACAGTGCAAATCAATGGCATCAACTCACCTTGTGCGTTGTAGTTGTCACTACATCACAAAAGTCAAATGGATTGGCCATTATAGAAGCATCGATGAGACCACTTATGTGTGCCATGTCCATCATTAAGTATGCCCCAACTGTATCAGAAATCTTCCAAACCACAAAGTTTTTAGAATTAAAAAGCATAAAATTCCAGGTCCACATTACATAGTGAATGTTCAAAGAACATATTAATAAAAACTGTTGAAATAACGTTTCTGGAAAGAGAGATTTTTTAAAGGACTGCCATTATAAGATCTTGTAGAAATATCCAGCTATAATACCTGCCTCTCACATGTATAAGCTTCTGTAACATGCATGCATATGAATTATTATGTGAATGTCTATTGTTTTTTATCAAAGGAAAAATAGTTTTAGCAGGTCATAGCAAATTGTCGAGCCCTTGCAAAAAGACTGATGGATTTGGGTTACACATTGGTGTCCGGTGGACAATTTGATGCAAATATTGAGTATAAAACCTAGTACTAGGGCAAGGTTACCAGCTGCCACTGTGCAGGCGCTATTCAGTGGAATTTTCTTGATCATTGAGAATCAGGATCCTCTGCGTTCCATTGTTTTTTAATTTGTTATAAAAATTTAAAAATGAATTATATTACTTATCGAGTTGTTTCAATTTTCCAATTCTTATCTAGTTGTTTCAATTTGTTAAGCTTTGCCAAATTAGCACCAACTTCCAAACTATAGTGTGACCATTATCTGCCGTATTGAGACGAAATTTAGACTAGATTAAAAATCAAGACTGATTTTAATATTCTTACCATAGTTCCTTTGATGCTGAAGATATATGCCAAACTCCAATCATGTAGATTAAGCAATGAATAAGTCTCAATTTTAATGGAGTGATTGCTAAGCCAGATCCACTCCTATCTGAGAGTGTCCTCTTCTAATATTTTTTGTCAACTCACAATGATCCTTTAGTTACTGGTCCAATCAATAGTGCATCTATAGCAGAGATTTGTGTATACAGTCACATAAGGGGACCCAAATAAGAAATGCACCTTGGATATTCCCCTCCATATTATGGGATGTGGTCTCATACTATAATTTGGAGATTCTGCCAATCAACCGGATGATTTCCTCCATTTAAGAAAGACCTGTTTATACCCTAATTCCAAGGTGCTATGGCGTTACACAAGTATACCTTAATCCACATACAAGTATACAATACCAAATACTAAGGCAGTAAACGCGTTCTAACCATTGCTCATGAGTTATTAAAAAACACAAGTAATTGTTTTCCCAAATGCTAAAGTTTCAACATTAATTGCATAATTTGCATTTTAGTTTGTTCTGAACCATGGTGAGAGAGATGTTCATTTGTGAAAGAAGCATTTTTCTAGGTTTTTCTCTATATCAATGTTTATCGAGTTTGTGCTACACTCCACGTTTGTGGAGATTTATTGCATTGTGCCCAAACACCTTATGTCATTTGAAGTTACAGGCCATCTCTATTAAGAATATTCATTGTTTTTAATTAACCTTGCCACTTAACTAGATATCATACTGGAGATATAATATTTTTTACACTACAACCATTTTTGGATACAAAATCAAATCCACAAGTTAAGAATTGATCTAAGCAATAGGTGTCAATCACAATACTATGGTCACTGCATTTTACCTTTTATAGGAGATCCCTTTGGTACTCCTATAGATGTCAATCACAATACTTTGGTCATTGCATTTTTCCTTTTATCGGAGACCTTTTAGTACTCCTACTTTGTAATGACATCATTTTACTCAGCAGTTCCGTTGACCTACTTTTGTGGTCATTAGTCGGACATTAATAAAATTATTTTATCTTATCTTATCTTCTTAGCAAGTCAAGCTTGAGACTGAGTTGAAAACCTCACATTTGAAAACAAAAAACATTTAAGACTTGCCGATAAGTTGTCCAAGCAGGCTCTTGATGGTGTAGAAGGGCACTTAGTTTGGGAAGAATGGTTGAATGCAAACATCCAAGATATGGGTGTTTGTTATTTCTATGACTAAGTTTTTTGGTTTTTTGTATCTTGTTTCTTCTTTTTATACTTGGGAGAGAGTTTATTTTTTGAAAAGACATGGACAGTTAAACCCATCTTTTTGTTATTTTTGTAAAGGCTATGATTGGCACTTGTCTGCACTAGGAAACCAATCGGGACACACTCACTCACCAATGGACGAATCCTATTCTATCTTGCATATGGATGATATCGTGTACTACTACTACCACCATAGCCTCCCTGGACACTCCCATAAGCACCACTTCCACCATAGCCACCACCAATTCCAGAATCATAGCTGCCTCCACAACTGCTACTACCACCATAGCTACCAAAACCCTCACCATCTCCAAGGACACCTATCATCCCACTCCCATAGCCCCCAAAGCTTCCACCATAGAACCCAAAGTGCGCTTCAGAGAGAGGTATCAATATTTACCATATAGTCTCCAGGTGGAATGGCATGGCATTAAGATGGATGGCATTACACAAACCCCTTCCCCTATAACTTACTGATGTTTTCCTTACCTGCCTATCCACCTTAATTTATATATGCCCTAGAACACATACTAAATGAAGAATGCTTTGGAGCTACTACTATAAAATTCCTCCGGACAGGATGGGATGGGATGGATGGTTAGCCGACGACTTCTTTTCTATGCTCCTGCGGGGATGGATAATGATCCCAAGAGGAAGGCTTTCCCTTTAAGCAGAGATCGTTGAACTACCAGATGGCTTAACAAACATTTGATTTTTTTGTTTACACTGATTTTAGTTTTACAGTGATTCCATAATGATTTCAGTTTTACAGTGATTCCACAATAATTTCAGTTTTATAGTGATTCCAGTTGGTTTGCAGAACCCAGAATTGCAAAAAAAAAAAGATGTGATTACAAATTGTAGAATCCAAAAGAATTTATACATATATTCTATCTATTATTCCAAGTGAAGAGCTCGCAATTTGATTTCTAAAGACATCCAAGCTAATTGCTGCCTTCTAGCTCAGACGGGGCAACCCCAAATTATATCTACCTCTATAAATTTACAGCAGTGGACCCTTCTTTTAAATCCAGTGTGACTAGGACCGTGGCCAACGTTCTTGTGGAAAGCGGAGAGTGTGGTTATAAAGTCAGCTCATAGAATGCATACACAGACAGCTCTAGACTACTGAAACGTGCCTTGAAGGGCATGTAGCCAAAGAATGTATAAAACCATTTTTAAAATAACAAATCTTTGCATTAGTTGTAGTTTTGTAAGTATGGATTCACTCAATTTGGTTATGATTTCAGGGTTAGTTACTGATATTAAAATTTATGGTAACATCAAAGATATTCTTGTAATGGAAGTATGAATTTAACTAAGTACTTCAATCAAATTTATTACAGTGATTCAAATTTATTAAGTATGAATATAACTAAGTATTCTTGGTTATTTTACTAATTACCAACTGCAAGCTCATAGGGGTCTAATACATTTTTTTTTAATAGTTATAAATATAGTCTATAAATCATTAATTTGTGTTTACAAGATTACTGATACCAAGGGTGGAATTTGATCTAATGTCTTCACAAGATGATAAATATTAGGGATGGAATTTGATAGAGAATGGTCTAAGAAATCAATAATTAACATATTTACAAGATGACTGACGCCAAAGATGAAATTTGATGGACAAATTGCCCATCAAAGTCAAGGCCACCCAAGTAAATTTCTTACAACGCGTAGAAATGCCAACTGTGACTGACACCACTATTCATTTTTTATTTAAATAACTACAAAAAGTCTACAAATCGTTAATGTTGTTCACAGGATGACTGACAGCACTGGAAGCTTCAGGTGCTATTTGTCATGGATTTCATGCTTACTGTCAAGTAGTATTAATTTTCATTTTCACTGACAAGGCATGTTTAGTTCAGATTTAGACATGAACTATACACTATATGAAGGTATATTTACTGTTATATACAATGGTATCTGTGTGAATGCTTTTCTCAATCCATTATAAGAGTATCCTTAGATGAAACTCAGATTAATCACACTGTCATGCTTAAGAATATTAATGTTGCACCATTATTTTGTATTAGTGAATTTATTTGTGCAGAGATCTAAGAATATATATAAATGCATATATCCATAAAACATTATCGCTGGTTGAATAAAGTTGGCCCATGATGTAAGGCCACCCACCTACTAAGTTAGAATTTCTTCAATGCAAATTCTTTTTGGAAGATGATGAAACTTGTCATAATTTAGTTTCTATTTCCAAATCTTAGTTGAATTAACCATGCTATCTGAAATAACCTACTTCTCATTCAAAGTTTATGGTTTTAACTTATTTCCTTACTTTCAAGGAAAATCAACTCTAAATTATAACCATAATATTTATATTCATACTAATTTATATTTATAATGGGATAAGTTTGGTTTTATTTTTATCATAGTTAATTGTAATTTTAATCATTCACTAATGATTTCAGTTTTACAGTGATTCCACAATAATTTCAGTTTTATAGTGATTCCGGTTGGTTTGTAGAACCCAAAATTGCAAAAAAAAAAAAGATGTAATTACAAATTGTAGAATCCAAAAGAATTATATACATATTCTATCTATTATTCCAAGTGAAGAGCTCACAATTTGATTTCTAAAGACATCCAAGATAATTGCTACCTTCTAGCTTTGGTTCTTGTTTTTTTTGTTTTTTTAGTGCAGTTTGATAAAGAACTGAGTTTTTAGGTGTTACATGCAGTGATTGCAATTGGACAGGATTATAAGAGCTCGCAATTTGATTTCTAAAGACATCCAAGATAATTGCTTCCTTCTAGCTTTGTTTTTTTTCTCATTATTTAGTGCAGTTTGATAAAGAACTAAGTTTTTAGGTGTTACATGCAGTGATTGCAATTGGACAAAATTATATTCTCATCTCGTCGCCTTCCAAAAAACTCCTCCAAACTCCACGAAGAAGATGGTGCAATCAGAACTGAGAAGATTCGATCCCGTCGTGCCCTAGATGGTCGTAATTGGCATGAAGGCCTAGATAGTGTTCTGCTTCATCTCGTTGTTGACCACCCTCGCAACCTTGGTGCTCAGCGGACACAAACAATGCTGCTTGTGCATTGGTGCATCCAAGCATGCAACAGACTATGACAGACTATGGAGTTGAGTCCAGCTTCTAGGACAACCCTCCATCAAGTCTAGCTTTTGGAACAACTCTCTATCTTCTCTCAGATGAGTTTTTAATTCTAATCTTATCATCATTGATTAGAATAGTTTTATTATCCAAATTCAAATATTTTCATTTTCATTAAGTCAATAGGCTTTTATATCTTAGATATCTTAGAATTTGGGGATGGATAATCATTGAGATAAATATACTCTCCATATTTATTTTATAATAATTCAAAATTAATAAAATTCATGTTAGTTAGAAAAAATCTTAATTAACTGCACTTATACTTGTAATTCGTCGCAGTGGGAGAAAACTTATTATATGCCATAAAGCATTGTAAATATTACAAGGAATGGTAATTCTTATAAGGTTTAGTCGAACTCCTAGTAGCTTGGAGTCGAGGTAATGTGCAGTCCGTGAAACAATTATAAAACAAATATAAAAAAAACTCATGTGATAATGGTAGTTGCAAATTTTTTTGGTTAATTGAACTACTTGGCAGTGGGTAAGATTTAGTCGAACTCCTAATAAACTCTCCCATCTAGCAGCGAGCTGGGAGTGAGCTAATGTGCGTAGTTTGCATGATATGTCGAATAAACTATCAAGCTCAGAAAGAGTCGAGGTAGTGTGCAGTGAATCCATGCACGACGCAGCATAGGCAACAATCAGTCCAGTTAATTTGTAGTGAATCCATGCTCTGCAAGCTGTGGGTTTAATTCAATCTTTGAATAAGAAGTGAAAATCGAGATCATATTTTTATTAGGGTTTTTGTTCCGCAAGAGTTTCTATTCCGATCTGGGCAAGTGAGTCCAGAACTGCCATTGAATGTTTTACTTCGGTGAATATTGTATTATAGTCATTAATAATAATAATAATAATAATTGCCAAGATTGCACACTTATTTCACCCATTATCGTTTAATGAAACAATTATCAATGCTTTACTTCTTAGTAGTGAGTAGGTTCAATTCCTTTCTCATCATTATATTGGGAAACATGTATTCTTTTATTTAGATTTTAGAAATTGAAATCCATGTGTTATTTACATTTTTTATAAATCCACATAACTAGATTATGATGGATCCCAGCGCATTCCTGGCTGCGAGTATCTCCAGGGCTAGCACCCTTATAGGCGAGGAGTGAGGAATCGTGAATTAACCATTATAATTTGGAGGAAGGCCATGTAAATTGAGTGTTGTTTGAATATTACATGTACCTTACTATTCCGTCTAGTATATGATACAAGTTGTTTCACGGTCCTATCTAGTTTAGGGTTGTATCAATGTGATGTGGTTGTACGTTTCGTTGACTCTTTAAGAACAGTAAGAAGCTAAATACATAGACCACACTAACAATCCAAATCTTTGTCAATGTTTCTTGTTTTTTGCATCTTTGAAAAATTGTTTCATATATCTTACTTAGTTTTACTTAGAAAAATATTGTCAAAGTTTCTTGCATCTATAAAAAAATCAGTTCAAGTTATTTCTTATATCTTAAATCTTATTGAGATATTTAATACTTAGCTTATAAATAAAAAAATTTAAAATGACTTATATTACTTATCGAGTTGTTTCAATTTTCCAATTCAAATGGCAGGGACTAAGCTACTCATAGCTCTTGTGTTTTACATGTTTAGCTATCTTAATTCATTTGTGTTAAAATATCCTTGCATCATTTTTGTTTAAATATTCTTGCATCACCGACAGTATGATATAGTAAAATAATATATATTTTTTGAGATGGCTGTACATATTTTGATTAATTTTATTCCAATAAATGCATGGACTCAGATATAAAGTATGATATTGTAAAATAATATATTTTTGGAGATGGGTGTACATATTTTGAGGTCCCCTTTGGATCCACACTATCATATATAATATGTGTTTGGACATGGATGTATATATTTAGATGTCCCCTTAGCAACCTAGTAATATTATTTTATACTTTACCAAGATGATTTTTAAGTAAATAGAGTTTATGCTAAAATAGCTCTATTATATTAGGTTCTCAATGGGGTAAATAATTAGATTGGATAAACATAAAGTCAAATACACAATATGAGCACAACAAAGACAAAAAGAAAAAAAGAAAGGTGTTAGAGCATATTTTCTCATTAATCAAATGCACAATATATACAATGAGATGATCTTCAATTTCATCTTCCAAGGCGTCTCTTGGACTTGGTATGGCTTTTCTTATTCACATGTGACTCTTCACATGGATTACCATAACCAAAAGGATTAGGTTTCCAACATTCCCCCCTTGATCTAAAGAGGTATATTTGATTCCAAGCAAAGAGATGAAATTTAGAAGTGGACAACTGCCAAAGGATGAACATTTCCAATTTGAAAATTTGAATTTCCCAAGCAAGGTAGTAGAAGCTGACATCTTTTGCTAAATACGAGTGCTATGAAGTGGTGGTTTTAGATGACCACAAACCAAATTAGGGCTAGTAAAAGTTGATGTCTTCTACTAAGTGGGTGGTTTAAGGCTGACGACAAACTCTCAAACTTTGTGACAACTCTGGTTCTCACTCAGAGGTTCTCTCTGGAAATTGGCATGAAGGCTCAACGGTTTTCTAGAAAATGGTGGTTTGGGGACCTCCATCTGATGTCTAGAATAAACTGAATCCTTCTACTAAATGGGTTGTTTTAGGATGACCACACACTCTAGAGCTCAATCGAACATGATGCTGACATTGTTCAGGCTCGCTTGTTCCAGATCGCTTATTCTCACTCGCTTGTTTATGATGATCTATCATTTCCCCTTGTCAGGAACAAAGTGAGGAGTGGAAAGTCTCATGGTGGCTATGAGTGTCAAACTAGATACATAATACCACAACCTCATGAATGCTCTAGAGCATGTCTCTCTTTCTATCTTTTCACAACATCTCTAAATCTAGCATTTGAATCTGGTTGTGGCTCAGGCTCACTTGTTCTGGATTGCTTGTAGATGGTCATGACTGCTTGTTGTTAGATTGATCGGGTTTCAAAACTTGAAGCCTAAGTATCGATTCATGATATTCCCCCTTTGAGGTACAAGATGAGAAGTAGTAAATTTTTTTGTTGAAAGTTGTATCAGAACTTAATTCAATATTGCAGGTTTCTTCAGTGTCAAGCATCTATCTGAATAATGATTATGCTCTGAATAATGATTATGCTTCCCGCAATGCTGACAATGCTAAAGATCAAAACACTAATCTTTCATATGGCCAACTCGATCACAATGTTGGAATCTCAAACCCTGAACATGTTGTACATCTTTTGACATTATTTCACTATTTTGGTTGTGCTTTGACAACTTATATGAATCATCTTTAACTTCAAAGAGAGGGTTGTTATGAATGAAAACTAGTTCAAAATGTTGATTCATTTGTTGTACATCATCCTCTTTGGATTTTGAATCTTGTAGATGAGTGATAACACTTTGGAGAGTTTCTTTGGTGATTGTGATTGAGTTGTCTACAATAGTAAATGTTAACATGTTCAATAAGTCTAATATTTCTTCACTTTAAGATAATATATGTCTAATATTTCTTCACTTTAAGATAATATATGAGGACTATTTAAAGCCGCCTTGTTTAGGTAGATCCAAAATTATCTCAATAAACAAACCAAGAGCTTTTTGAAACTCCACTATTTAACAAACACTCAACAATTTTAAGTATTCAACTCACGAAGTGAAAAAGGTGTCCCGTTCAACCTAAAGTGCACCGGAATACTACTCAATATCAATTTGACACTTACTAAAGAACTATGGTAAGTATGAGAAATACATTAAAACTTACCAAATTGACTATTTGCAAGTTATAATATGCTTTACCTGATTTCTTGAGTGATGATCTACTTTTACAATACAATCTTTTGGAGCAGCTGTAAAACCAACTGCAAACTTGCTTGAATTCTTCATAAAGGCACACCAAACAAGTTCCAAACCTCAAATCTCCTTTAAAAGTTTTTGTAACAATACTGTCAACCAACTGCATCTTTTCCTCACAATGTCTACAATTTAACAGTCTTTTGGAAGACAAAACGAAGCTCCAGGTCTATGTCTCTGCTGCCTTATTTATAATCCAATTTAATAAGATTTTCTTTCTTCAGACTCTATAATATTTTTTCACACTGTATAATATTTCTGCAACTAGCAGTATTTCAACACTACCAAATTCTACTGCAATAATCTCATCTGCAACAATCTACAACAGTCTCTGTGCACAGTCTTTCTAAATGCAATGTGCAGGTTTACAATCCTTTTATAACATGTGGTCACTACAATGAACACACTCTTCTACTATCTATGTTCAATGTGTTCTATAAAAGAGATCCTCAAATGACATACCATGCTTTTCTAAAAATGCTTTACATTTCCCACAAAAGAAAAACAAGAAGCAAACGCCGCATGGAATATTCAATGACTCAAGCAGTTGAACTGTAGGAGACTATTGTAGGTTATACAATAAATTGTTTTGAGAAAGACAATAGCAAACAGTTTCCACTTCACTAAATTCCAGGAGGCCGTTTTCCCAGCTCTCGGCATCTCTATTGTTGAGGAGGTCGCAGGTCTTAGGTATTTGAATCAAGATCTTTAAAATGGCACCATCTCCACCCGCGAGAATTCCATTTCTTCCTCAAGCTCTTCAAGAATCCACCCAAGACTGTTATTGCCACTTGGAGAATTCTAATAAGAGTTAGAATTCTAATAAGAGTTATTTTGTTGAAATTTCACACGAAAATATTGCATAGGAGACTACCCATTTGAAACTCGAGGCACATTTCATTGTTTCCAATATATGCTAACTCATCACAAACTTTCACCACACTGGTTCCTCACAATCACAGAACGACTCTTTACAGGTAACGCTCTTCTTGGATTTGATCTATAGACATATAACAACTTCATCTTTCTGCCACTTCATCAGACAGGTTCATAAACATATCTGGAACTGATTGATTTGCATCTCATCTCATGTGAGTGCCACGAATGACTCTTTTCCTCAAACAAGTAAATATTAACAACTTTTCTCTCTAGCATATTCTTTACTAACTGGCGATAGCTCACATATAGCTCAAACTCTTTACAGCAGTATCTTTCAATGACTCCAAATCTCCACCACGACTCTAATAGGCTCCACACTATGGTAGTTTCATGCAACTCTTACGACAGACGCACCAGCATCAACATAATGAAAATGTAGGATTTATGGAGGAGAGTTCTTTATGCAATCAACACGAAATTGGCCATAAGACACGAAAACGCAACAATGGTCTTCACGCTTTAGCGCTGGAGGAGATACCTAACGATACCAAGCTACTGCACACTACAATACACAACAACTCATGAGAGCGCACTTGGCCACTTGAACAAGCTCCGGTGATAGGATACAATGCTCATGCGGTCTAGAACACCACGCATAACCCTATAAAAACATGGACGAGAGCGAGAGAGAGCTCGTATGTCAATGATAGAGACCTTATTCCACTTGTTCTTTAAATTAGCACGTGAGTCTAGGCTTCTTAGTAACGTCAGACATAACGAAGATATAAAACTAGTAACAACCACATTAATAATATTATTAATGTGTTCGAATATGTCGATAAGCAAATGGGACACATACTATAGGAAAAAAACATTAATTTGAAAAACATGTGCCCTATTTACGTCTATCGACGTATTTGAACATATTAATAATATTATTTATGTGGTTGTTGCTAGTAACGGGTGTGCGCATACACATATCTCTGAAATATCAATAAAATAATATTGTTTAATAATTTTAATGAAATACATAATTTAATTGTTTAATTAATAACATTGTTTAATTAAACAATATTATTATTTTATAATAATTAATTAA
Source organism: Larix kaempferi (assembly GCA_027924585.1). Classification (NCBI taxonomy): domain Eukaryota; kingdom Viridiplantae; phylum Streptophyta; class Pinopsida; order Pinales; family Pinaceae; genus Larix; species Larix kaempferi. The sequence goes on along the minus strand of BSBM01001166.1, from coordinate 7,836,461 downwards.
ACATAATAATTATAAAATAACTTAATTCATATTAAGTTATTTAGTTAATAATAATATTAGTTAATTAGTTAATTAATGATTATTTAATTAATATTATTTAATGATTTTAATGAAATCCATATTTTAATCGTTTGATTAATAGTATTGTTTAATTAAACATTACTATTATTTTATAATAAGTAATTAAACAAAATAATTATAAAATAATTTAGTAAATGATAATATTATTTAATTAATTAATATTGTTATTTATTTAATAATAATATTAATTAAATAAATAATTAATAATATATTAAATAATTATTTGTTATTTAAATAATTAATAATTATATTGTACTTAATTAACATTATCAATTTATTAATATTGGAGATATGTCTAATATTCTGATATATTTTGGAGATATTTATTAGCATTATGATATATTTGACACGTTAATAACATTTCTTTTAATAATTTTTAATAAAATAAAATAATTTAATTATTTATAATATAATAATATATTATAAAAGCTACTATTTAATTATATTTTAATAAATATTATTAATAAATGATAAAAACATTAAAAAATATTAAAAATATATAATAATTACTTAATTAATTGTAATTCAATAATTAATTAAATAATAATATCATTTTTAAATATAATGATAATACTTTGATGAATGTCACAATATGATATTACGTAACATAACCATAATGAAACATGACCATGAAGGAATGTTGCAATCGAACACGGGCCTTGATGAACGTTAAATTTCACATTGTGAATATGTCGCATCTAACCCTTGATGAGTGCCACAATGGAACATAAGCCTTGATAAACATCACAATGCAACATAAACCTTGATGAACGTCAAAATTGACATCTTGGGAATTGTCGCAATGCGACATAACTCTTGATGAACGCCACAATGCGAACCTTAATGAACGTCAAAGTTCACATTGGTAATATGTCGCATCTTGGATTGTGTCAACATATGTGTCACATATTGGGCATTGTCGCAATGCGACCCTTGATGAGTGCCATAATGCAGCGTAACCCTTGATAAACACCACAATAAGACATAAACCTTGATGAATGTCAAATTTCACATCTTGGGCATTGTCGCAATGCAACATAACCCTTGATGAATGCCATAATGGAACATAAGCATTGATAAGCATCATAATGCGACACAAACCTTCATTAACACCAAATTTCAGATTGTGAATATGTCGCATCTTGCATTGTGTCGCCATATGTGTTAGATATTGAGCATTGTCGTGATGCGACATAACCCTTGATGAATGCCACAATGCAACGCAACCGTTGATGAACATCACAATGCGACATAAACCTTAATGAATGCCAAATTTTACATCTCGGGCATTGTTGCAATGCGACATAACTCTTGATGAACGCCACAATGCAACATAAGCCTTGATAAGCATCACAATGTGACACAAACCTTAATGAACGTCAAATTTCACATTGTGAATATGTCACATCTTGGGTTGTGTCACCATATGTGTCACATATTGAGCATTGTCACAATGCCACATAACCCTTGATGAACGCCACAATGCAACGTAATCCTTGATAAACATCACAATGTGACATAAACCTTGATGAACACCAAATTTCACATTGTGAATATGTCGCATCTTGGGTTGTGTCGCCATATGTGTCACATTTTGAGCATTGTCGCAATGCGACATAACCCTTGATGAACGCCACAATGTAATGTAACCCTTGATAAACATCACAATGTGACATAATCCCTCATGAACACCAAATTTCATATTGTGAATATGTCGCATCTAACCCTTGATGAACATATAACCCTTGTTCAATGTCGCAATGCGACATAACCCTTGTTGAATGTCACAATGCAACGTAGCACTTGATATACATCACAATGTGAGATAGCGCTCGATGAATTTCGAATGTCACATTATTAATGTGTCACATCTTGGGCATTGTTGGCCTCAAATTTCACATCATGGGCATTGTTGCAATGTGACATAACCCCTGATAAATGCCACAATGCAATGTAACCCTTGATAAACATCACAATGTGACATAAACCTTGATGAACGTCAAATTTCACATTGTGAATATGTCACATTTAACCCTTGATGAATGCCACAATGCAACATAAGCCTTGATAAACATCACAATGTGACATAAACCTTGATGAACGTCAAATTTCACATCTTGGGCATTGTCGCAATGCGACATAACTCTTTATGAACGCCACAATGCAAACCTTAATGAACGTCAAATTTCACATTGTGAATATGTCGCATCTTGGGTTGTGCCAGCATATGTGTCACATATTGGGCATTGTCGCAATGCGACATAACCCTTAATGAATGCCACAATGCAACATAACCCTTGATAAACACCAAAATGCGACATAAACCTTGATGAACGTCAAATTTCACATCTTGGGCATTGTCGCAATGCGACATAACCCTTGATGAACGCCACAATGCAACATAAGCCTTGATAAGCATCACAATGCGACACAAACCTTAATGAACGTCAAATTTCACATTGTAACACTACTGAAAGAGAATAGAATAAGTAAAAAATCTTTCATTCTTCTAATGTTTCTTATGATGGAGTATTTGTAAGAAATGCAATAGAGAAAGTAAAATATAAATGCTTATTTTATCAAGCATGATATTTTTAAAATGCTTAGATTTTACTAATTATATTTCACTTTCAATGAAACTTTGTCTTTTCAATATTAGAACAATGAATAAATTGGATTTTTTTATTATTAGTTTATATATTATTAACTAATTAAACTTTTATAGCATCACATAATACGCAACACATAATTGAATTGGTAAAAGTGTATAAACATATTATGAATATCAATATTATGTGATGCAACACATAATTGAATTGGTAAAAGTATAAACATATTATGAATATCAATATTATGCGATGCAACACATAATTGAATTGGTAAAAGTGTATAAACATATTATGAATATCAATATCATGCGACGCAACACATAATCGAATTGGAAAAGTGTATACATATCATGAATATCAATATTATGCAATGCGACACATAATTGAATTGAGGGGTTCACACATTTTAGGGGTTATGTCACATTGCAATGTTTTAAAATGATAATTTTGCATTACCACTTACTTAAATATCACACTATGCCATAATTATTAAATAACCAATATAATCAATATAAAATTATTCAAATTATAATTAATATAAAAATAATAATTTTTCATTATTAAACAAATATAGTTAATATAAATTAGCACAACCACATTAAATATTTAATTAATAAAAATGAAATCAAATAAATTTATGTTAATTTATTCAAATAACTAAAAATTTATTTGAATTTATATTGATTTAAAAAATAATCAAATTGTGTTAATAATTAAATCTATCTATTTATTTTAAAACAATTGATAAATATAAATTTATTTAATTTTATAAATTTCAACAATTAAAAATATATATATAATAAATAAAATAAAAAATATATTATGATCCTTTTTGTTTTGTGAATCTTTTAATTTTATAAAATGAATCTATTTATTTTATTATCATAATTTTGTGAAAAAAATTATCCAAATTTTAATTTTTATTATCTTAAAATTACAATTCAACTATATTTATCTAATTTGTTCATTAATTATTTCCTCAATATAAAATTTCATTTTAATTACTTTTTATACAATATAAGCTATGTATTAATGACTTATCCTATTTACACAATATTAAAATTATAATTTATATCTTATATTTATCTAATTTGTTCATTAATTATTTCCTCAATATAAAATTTCATAAATTTTGTATTTCCTCTTACAAAATATAATATAAAAAAATAAAATATCAATATTCAATATGATTTCAAAACAAATATCTTTTATTTTTACTATTTTATAGTAAAAATAATACAATAATTATTTATTAATTGATATGAATTATTATGTTATTCACTTTTTTAATTCTATAAATATTAAAATTAATTGATTATATAAAAATAATATTAATATTTAAAATATTAATAAGAAATAAAAATTTAATGTTTATATTCAAAATTTATATGCAAAGCAATGTTTAACCATTAAATGTCTATTTAATATCACTCCATAATAATAATAAAGGTGATCTTTAACACCTATTCCTTTATGTTCATATTTATATAACTCTTTTTATTGTTTGACTTGAATTCCTAAAACTTCATAATAAAAACGATGAATTTGAACAAATAATGTTGATAAATTCAATTGAGGCATCGATTATTTTAATGAAAACCTTTAACACTCATGATGTGTCTTTAGATATATTATCAAAGCCAACAATGTTAAGATAAATATGTTATCAACATGGTCGTGAAAGTATATCGAATATATTGAATATAATTAGAAAATGATAATAATCAATATATATAATATATAGCGATCGTTTCAAAGTTTGTTTCAGCCTAAAACTTATTTCACTATGATTATAAGGATTTTACCGAGTTTATTTTCTGATTCTAATGTTTTTTGTTTTTTTCGCAAGATTTAGAGCGTTGTATTATAGAAGAAGAGGATCGGTATTTTTATATTTTTATGTAACAACTTTTAATTAACGTCTTGCTACTTGCTGGTAAGTAAGCTATTTACAAATTTTAATTTTGAGAGATGAACAGGCGATTGGACTTACACACTACAGGATCGCTGAAGACAGCAGTGGCTGTATTTATCAATGAAAAAGATCTCGAAATTATATCGAAATTATATCATTACTTACGATATTTTATCCATAATTCACTCATAAAATCACTCCATCATTCACTATAATTACATAACAGAATTGACAAAGGCAATCACTCATCATGCGAGGGTCGCGAATTGGTTGGCCTGACTGATATTTCAAACATTAATGGGAAGTCGGATCCAAGTAAACCGTCCGATAGGAGCCGGAGGTTGTACCCATTAAGGGCATTTACAGTACGTTGATATTCATTTAATTTCGATTATGCATTGTCTAGTTCGGATCTTAACAGATCGAGAATGGGTTCAAAGTTAACTGAACTGTCATAATTAAATTCTTCCATATATATTCAATCATAATATAAGTTAAACTTCCGGTAGCATATCACTACCATAATTATATAAGTTAAACTTCCGGTAGCATATCACTACCATAACTTCCGCCGGTGAGACACAACAATCTGATCAACTCACAATAGATTAAAGAAGATAACCATAGTATAAAAACTCGGTGTGTTCTGAAGTTCATTACTAACTCTTTTCAATCTCATTCCGCCGATTGGTACACTGCGCGCGTCGGAGATTCTGGCGGAGATTGTTCGCTGAACAGAGTACAAAATTTCACAAGGGATTTCGTTCCGTCCGTTAGCAACCACAAAACAACACCGGGTTCAAGGTTTACACAAACCGGAAGTCTATAAGCATAAACCGTGAGGAGCGAAAGGAATCCAATGCGAGGAGCGAAAGGAATCCAATGCGAAGGCCCTTGTAACATATAATGTTTCTGCGTATTCCAAAGAACAGATCCAGGATTTGAGAAGAAAGCTCACGTACCAGCTAGAGCAGGTTAGGACTATGTACAGTAGGGTAGAGGCCAGGGAAACACAGATGAGGGGCGGTGTCGTTAATGCAAACGCTAGCTACAGCGCGTCACAGTTCTCAGGGAATGATAGGGGTAACTGCGGCGCTAAATAAGTTACCTTATTGTTCGCTATCGGCGGTCAACGACGGCCGGCTCTGCAGCTAAACCTCGCAGCCATGGATAGTGGAGGAGTTGGCGGAAGCGTTAAAGAAAAGAGATCCCCCAACGCCAAATAAGAAAGGGGAATTAACAGACCTACGCAGAGCAAGTCGGTTTTTTCTGTTAGGGAAACAAAGAAAGCTGTTGTCAGACCCCATGAACGGGAAGATACTGCAAGATGCCATGAAACAGTGCGGTTTTCTTCTATCTAGGCTCATCAAACATAAGCATGGTTGGGTTTTCAAAGCCCCAGTGGACACTGTATCTCTCAGGCTCCCTGATTAACACACCATTGTAAAACACCCAATGGATCTCGGTACTGTCAAGGCGAAGCTAAATGCAGATGAGTATAAATCACCTCATGAATATAGACCGATCAGATGTCTAGGTTATTGAAAAATCACGCGTATACCTGAGCATCCGTTCCTTCCGCTTCAACGCTCTGCACGGTCTCTCCATTGCAAATTTGCTTTGGGCGAAACCTCAACAAACCTGCGCTCTTCTTTGCTGCACTATATAACTACAATACCTCATCTCAAGCTTCAACTGAACTCTGCGCTCTTCTTTGCTGAACTATATAACTACAAGAATCGTTAGCAACCGCCGGGTTAATGAACTCATGCCCTGCCACATGTTTAACTAACTCGCCCACGCGTGAAAGTCTCAACGTCTAGTTCAGTTTAATTTGGTAGCTGGTTCGATGGTTGCAAAAACAATATTATCAAATGTAGAACACACGTCGACTAACTTCGCCGTTACCCACCTACTCGAACTCTGCAACCGTCATAACCATTCCTTAAACTATTAATTAACTAACTTCGCCGTTACCTGCACTCTACAACCGTAATAACCATTCCTTAAACTATTAATTAATTGTTAGTTAACTGTTCTTTCGCCCTAACTAAAAAAGACGACCATAGAATGAATCTCGACCACACAGGTGTCCTATCTTACCTTGAATCTAGATAATCTATAGATCTTGCTCCAATTGCCCAAAAATCTAAGATGTAATTAAACCTATCGGCGTAAATATGTGGACAGACTCCATAAATATTAAAGAAAATGATCTTGAAGCTGGGGCGTCTGGACTGTGAGATTCTAAACAATCAGTTCCACAATCTTTCGAACGAAAATTTCACCACAAACAATATGCACCTAAGCAATCAGATCCACTACTTCAATTAATTAAGCATGATCTTTGTTGCCTAAGGAGAATCTCTCCCTTGTGCAGGGTGATATCGATGAAGGTACCAGGAAAAAATCATTGATGTAGAGGACGGAATCCAACTTTGAGATCTCTACTATAGGGCCCTCTATCGTTTTTTCTTTGTTGATTCGGTGAGAAGTAACTGAGGGTAGTGTTATGAGTATCAAAACCTCGGAAATGTTTAGTGGTAGACGTAGACAAAGAACTAATGTTTTCTTGAATATTTAAAGTGTGTTACGCGCCAGATTGTTTTGGGTTTCTAATGTAAATAATACACTGTTTACAAGTTGGAGAAGCCAAGTAAGGGAGAATGATATAGCTAGGTTGACAGTACAGGCAGTTCTGAGAGCAAAAGAGGGCAGATTTCCTCTGACAAACTGAACACAAATTAGGCAGGAAAGGCAGAGAATGATAGCACAAGACGCAGAGCTAAGAATAGCTCTGATACCACTGGTAGTGAAATGAGTTGGAGTACTATCATGTCAAGATTTCCTCGAATTCACTTGATGTATATACGTAATACACCTTTAGGATGTCCTTTGGATTCTCAAACCAACCCATACAATTCTATAGTTATAGTGAACAATCATGTCCACACATATAATTATATAAGGCTATGAATAGACTATAATGGAAAGACGAAACATCACAGCTAGGCTCGGCACAAATCTCATATTTTTTCACTTGCAAGCTGGCTTGAGGCACAAAATGAACGTGAGGCAATCATAAATGTGTCCAAGCGTAAGAGGGTTATTCACAAAACTTCTATGAATCAATAGATCTTGTGGGTGTGAGTTTTCTTCAAGTATATCTTCTTGGACGTTAGTTTGTAAGATATCTTATGAGCACGAAGTTGGAAGTAGAAATAAACATAAAGATTATGCAGAATGAGCGAATGAACTAAGGCTCTTCAATCTTTATTGATAGCGCAAAGGCAACATAGAATTAAGGTTTGCAATAATGTGCTATGCAAGAGAGGTAAGACGTGGGCATTGGGATACCAAATTCCAAAATGTCTACTCAAAGTGCTCAAAGAAGAATTGCAGAGTAACACAACATTGTCGTAAATATAGGTTGATAGAACTGGCTGACTCATAGAAAACCACAGTGGGAATCATGCCAGAAAAATACCCTCACAATGGTATGTATGAGGAGTGTATAGAGGGCTCTGATACCATTGTTAGGTGCCCAATGAGGCAGATAATCAGATTATCTAAACAATAGATACACAATATGAAGCATACCAAAGACAAAAAGATACACAATATGAAGCACACCAAAGACAAAAAGATAAGCGTTAAACACATTTTCTCATTAATCAAATGTACAATATATACATTGAGATGATCATTGATTTCATCTTCTAGACAATCTCTTGAACCACAAGGATTAGGTTTCCAACACCATTATATATTTGATTAAATATCACAAAACTATGACTCCATTTCTAAAAGAACCACCATGATGATTTTCTTAAAAGTTTATGATTTCTTATCAAATTGGTAAGCTCTTTCCATGCTCCTAGTAACCTCATCTAGAGCATGTATATGTATGTACTTCATACAAGGGTGATTAGTTTCATGATTGCCCCTTTATACACAATAGGAACTCTCTTACATTCAATATCGTGAACTCTCTTACGTTCAATATTGTGAATGCAACATGAGTATATATGCAATTTTGGATGTAACAAAGGATATGTGGATTATCTCTATCAATTTATTTTGAAATGATATTTCATTAGGCTTGAACACTTAACATCAATGGAAATTGAAGAACATTGCAAACATTTGATGTTAGGATGAAACCAACATCTCAATACCCACTTCACATATCTTCATGTGTGTATCACATATAATCAAATAATTATAACACCTATATGAAAACATTAGGTTTAATTAAAGAAAAACTATTTTTCCATGTCTTCTACCAGGGTAGAAGATAAACAAAGCTAAATTTACCCTTTGCACAAGGTATGGGGACCTTTTATGCTTCAATAATCAACAAAGCTCAATATCTACTCCAAGGATTCCTGGTACACCCACATATGTAAACTAGACAAATCTAGGCCCTCATACCATTTCCAAGGATCGCACAAAACAACTCTGATGGGGAAGAATTTCTGAAGAATTTATGTTACATACCCGTCAATTGGTTTCTTATCTATTGCCCATACAAACACTAATAGTCCTTCCTACTAGAAGCCCTAGTTATTAAAAAAGATCCATAATAAAATTATCATGTTATATATCATGTTATTTTCTATAATTTACATGCATAAAACAAACCCTAAATTATATCATTATCAAACCCTAGCATCACATAAGATAAATATATTTATGAACATCTACATGAACCCTAATCATTGCTTGTTGATTCCTTTACAATCTTTTGATAAGATAAATATATTTATGAACATCTACATGAACCCTAATCATTGCTGGTTGATTCCTTTACAATCTTTTGATGAGAAGTTTTGATACCTTAAGATTTAAAAAGAAATACTTTTTTTAATGAACTTCTAGTTTTTTTCTAGTTTTTTTGGGTGGGTACTCATTTAATGTAGAATTTAGTATTCTTAGTCAAAATTTGAGTAAACCTATATTAACATAAATTAAAAATATAATAATAATAATAATAAATCCTTTCCTTGACAAATATATAACTCTTATTTTATTATTTTAAATATATATATATATATTTTAATAAAACTTATTTTATACCTCAAAAGAAATTTAATACTATCATAATGAGGATTCCAGCTTCATGTGAATGAGAATTTAATACTATCATACTAAGGATTGAAAGCTTCATGTGTAAATTGCTTTATGTGACAAATTCTCAAAAGACTTGTGATTTTCTTCCGAGACTTGTAATTTTCTTTCAATTACAAGGGAGAAAGTAAGAAAAAGGGTGTGAATTTCCACTAGATTTTATTATAGTGTTTAGTTTTTTAAATTAATTATATAAATTAAATTATGTTTTTTTTTAAGTCAATATTATATTTTTAAAATAATATATTTTTATAGCAATATAATATTTATAAAAAGTATATATAAAGAATATTTTTATAGCAATATAATATTTATAAAAAGTATATATAAAGAAATTCTTAAAATTGTAAATTATTATGATTAGTTTTTTTCAAACTAATAAATATGGAATTATTTTGAAAATAGGATTAACATATGGTTAAATAGTCCATGTGGACAATAAAGTCAATATTTTATGTTTCTTCATTGACTTCAGGAAATATTTTTATACACTGTCTAGAAATAATCCTTGGAATTGGGTAGAAGACTTAAATGTTTATTTTGACTTGAGACCTATTATAATAAGTTTATATGAGAAATTTATTGATAAGTTTAGTTGCAACATAAATTTAGAAAACCCACACAATGTTGACTACAATTTTTTTATATAAGTATAATCACAATTTATTATAATATGGTACAAAACGATGAAACTTGGGAGTTAGAATTAGTTTCCAAAATATATAATTTAATTTATGGAAAATTGCTATAGATAAGAAAAATTCACATTTTTTCTAAAAATGGATTATTATTTTCCTTTAAAATACAATGCATATGTACATGTTTAGATGTCATTTTAGTATCTAAACTAGGGTAGATCCATCTTAAATAAAAATATATCATGTGCCGAGAGGGATCAACTCCCTTTAGGTGTAAACACTTTTTAGAATGCAAATACCTCAAGGGATTTGATCACTCTCACTGCATTATAGATTTGGAGTTAAGATGGATCAATGTTGGTATTATGTAGATCAAAAATATCTTCAGGAAGATATAGTTTATAATCTTTGGCAAGTCTTCGACATATCCAAAATAACTATTTTTTTTGTTCTTAACACTAAAAAATTGAGCTACCTCACTCATCCTTTAAGTTCCAAAAAAATACTTACCTTAAGGACTCCAATGTATAACTAACTTAGAGCGTGAAAAAGTATTTTCATTAGTATTGATATTAGGACCGAGTAAAAAAGAGATAGACCTAGAGGATACTAGCGAGCTACCTCTAAAATCCTCAATGAAAATAGTACTCATAGTCATACCCAGCACATGTTGGGAGAGTCTATCGACAATCTGATCATGTTCACGAAAATCATGTTGAAATTTATTCTTCTAGAAAGAACAACTAATCTCTTTTAATCCTCTAGCCATCTAAATTTGATCAATCTATTGTATGCACACAAAGCCTTTCATCCAATTTATAAGAAAATATGACTTTCGATTGACTTGAAGCTCACTAGTCCCCAACTTGATTTCCATTTGAAATAGATGATACAAAGCTTGTAATTATGCCCAATTATTCAAACTTACACCAATATTACCTTTTCCATGAAAATAGCGATCATCAAACAAGTAAATAGCATAACAAAACCCACACACACAACCCTCATCTTGTGAGGCACCATCAAAGAAAGACCACAGATGCTCCCAAGGTCAATAACCAAAGGAATTATCATTCTCTATTTAAGAAAATGAATGAGATGATGGTAGTACTGAAAAAAGGAACATACATGAGCAACTATTTGAAGTGGATGAAGCAGAATGCCCTCAGAAACAACTTGATTTCAAGCCAACCACAAACCTAATGAAACTAAATAAGGAAGGGTTTTGAACTATTTGAGCTCCCATGAGATGAAAAACCTCCTCAAACACTATTCCATTATAGTCTCCCTCTAATATCCTTAAGATTGAAATGAACTTTAACTTCTTGCTAGACTCTCTTCGCAAATCGACATTGTAGAAAAACATGGGTGTTCAATTCCTCATTTGCACAATATAGCATACAAAATGCCTAGAGTATATTTTTTTATTTATTTAAAGGAAGTCCCAAGTTAAAACACACTTATTTATAAGGAAACATAAGTAATTTATACTTTATGGGGGTTCTAACATTGACCAAACCTTTTCCCACCACCATTTAGCCTCATGAGCTTCTCTTCCTACCACTGATAAATAACCTAAATGAGCTGTATAAATCCCATTGGCTAAGTTGTAGCACCACATCAAGGAATTTGGATCCACCGAAAGATGCACATGACCTCACAGTAGATTTTATTAGTAACCATCCCATTATGTTTTCCACTCACCCACAAGGCCCAAGTCATCCACCGATATCCAACCTTGATGCCATAAGCTTGTAGAAGGATGGCATGCAAACCTATCGAGAGAGGCACAACCCTGAGCTTGAAAGTGATGAACTAGCTCAATAGGAAGGAACATTTTTCCTTTGTAACCCATAATAGAATCAAATCCTACCTACACAGCCCTACCATCACCCACCCTCCATGTCAAATATCACTTGATGATAGGAAAATCCATAGTGATTTCTTTCCAATGGTGAGAAACCACTTGGATTTATTTTTCCTCGGCCTAATCCAATAAATGATGGATCTTGACACCAAATTTTTTGCCACTAGAATTGACTTTCACAACTTTTTTCAAGTTAGAAAAATCCACAGAGACTTTGCTGCAAGGACCTAGTTGAATGCGAACATGTTTTTTAGTTCCCATACTCCATAGGATTTGGGATATGTGTGGGTGCTATGTTCTTCCAACTGATTAGATGGCTTCCCAAATGTCAGTGCTCCCCTTCCATTAAAAATTGAAGAATAATTATGGATTTTCTCCAAGATGGATTTGGGAATGTGTGCCATCATATGCCAATATATTGGCATAGCCTCTAAGACTGATTTAGTCAAGACTATTCAACTACCCCTGGAGATCCATCTATTATACCGAAAATTTATCCTTGCTTCAACCATAACCACCAACCACATCCAATATTCCTTCCCATACCTATTAGGTTTAGTCTTGAAGCCTAGATATTCCAAATTTCCTTAAATGTTTTGGATAGCATAGGGAAATGATGATGCCAAAAAATACAATGCTCCACCTGATCCTACTAGCTATATAGTTCATACTTACTTTCATTAATATCTATTTCTATGTCCTTGCAAAACAAGGCCATTGCTTCTTTGAACTACTGAAATTCACAAACAGAATAATAAAATGTCATCCATAAATAATAAATGAGTCAAGTTTTATTTCCCTACAAAAGAGATACCTGATATTCTTCTTGAACACCTTTCCTTGTGGATTAACCTAGTCAATCCTTCCATAATTAATAGAAACAAGTACATAGATAAAGAGAATCCTTGTCTCAAGCCCCTAGAATGCTTAAAGTAGGTTGACCCATATACATTGATCAACACAACAAAATACGACGAAACCACACAGCCCATAATCCAACTTACAATATTGAAACTAGACCCACTATGGAGTAGCATAAGTCTTAGGAATAACTAGGAAGCTCTATCGTATGACTTCGATAGATCGAGTTTTAGAATTGCCACCAACAACTTGTCAATATTCATAGTGTGGATACCTTCCTGAGCCGATCCAATAGCTTCATGGATCGATCTACCCTTCAAGAATCCAAATTGTTCTCTAGACATTTCGTGGGAGAGATTTGGTCTAATTCGGACTGCTATGAAATTCACCACCAACTTATAAACATTGTTGCACAACAAAATGGGTCGGAAGTCCTCGAAAGACTCTGAGCATACATATTTCAAACTGAGTGCCAAGAAATTTGTGTTCAAAATTCCTGGAACCTTACTTGAAACCCTAAACACTTCCACAACATTAAGAATATATTCCCCAATAATTTATAAAAATTCGACAAAAAACTCCATCGACCATCCATCTGACCCAAGACTTTTGTCCCATTAGAAAATATTCCTGATTGCAATCAATTCCTCCTTTGAGACATGTTTATACATGTCTTGATTATCACCCATGTGCACCATCCGAGGGTATTCACTAATCAATTGACAAATGTGTTTGATATTTGCATTCCCCAGATTATAGTTAGTTTGGAATGAAGAACATCCAAAGCTGCAATATTTTGGAAGCCTATGACCTGATTTCCATCCTCACCCCACAATTACTAGATTGAGTTAAAGTTTTTTTTTTTGTGATTTGCATAATTCAGAAAAAGAAAAAAAAGAAAAAAAAAACAACCTTAGTATTGTGATCACCAACAACTAACCATAAGACTTGAATTTTGAGTCTCTAGTCAATTTCTTGATCCTATAATTGATCTGATTTTTTTGTTCCATTTCCATAATTTCCGTCTTAAATTCCTTTGGGAAAATACCATTAGTATGTGCAAAGAGTACACTATCCAAATGGCATTCAAATCCAAATATCTTGGCATCCATGAACAAATGCTTGTTTGTAACCTAGCCAATAATTTTATATTTAAGTCCTCTGAGGGATGAATTAAATTGTTCCCTTGTGCTTTGTTCATCTTCCTCGATGACATGTATCCAATTTTTTTTAACTAACTATTGGAATTTCAGGTCAGCATACTAGTTGGAATTCAATTTCAACTGAGCCCTCAACTAGACTCCTGACAGAAATCTCAAGGAATATAGAAAAATGATATGAAAATTATCTAGATCCAATCCATGAAAAAAATACCTACATCCTCCAAGAGATTTTCATGCATGAAAAAGTAGTCCAATCAATGGGAAACTCCCTCCCCAACACTATTATTACACTAGGATAGACTAAGATTGTTTGATGCAACATCCACCCAGCAACCTACTTTGAACATATAAAAAAATAATGGTTCAAATCAATCCCATCTAGTGGCTTGCTCCTAAGTTTCCTCACCAAATAGGATTAGGTTAACATCGCACCAGGTTCAAGTTCAAGACCTCGATACATTTCAATCGCCTCATATTTTCCCAAAAATACCATTGATTATCATTGGGACCATATATATTTAGAATTAGAAAGTGACAATTCAAGAGTTTAGAGAAAAAATCCACTCCAAGTCTTGATAAAATGGAAAAATAATTTTCCTCCTCACAAGTATTTTTGAAACCAAACACCTAACCTCTAGAGTGACCCATTGAATCAACTTCCAGAAAAGAACACTAACCACTTTTTTTTTAAGAAAGGCACAATCAACTCACCATTACACATAGTATCTTGTAATAAGATAATGTATGGATTTTCCAAATCCATGAGTCATTTGAGGGAAGAAATTTTTTATTTCCATCTCAATCCTCTCGCATCAATGGAAATAATCTTCATTTAGGGCACCTTGAAGGGGCATTCTCCACTCTAAGGGCCTCAATAATACTCATATTTCTTCCTTGGAAAATATCCTTCTTCACCCTTTCACAAGAACATTGCCTTTCCAATTTTATTCCAACTTTCAAAAAATATCCTTCCTTTGCCTCACCAAACCCTAACCCCTAACTTCGACTATACCTTTAGGCATTGATATCAAAAGATAGGTACCAACCTCTCCCAAAAGAATAATGGATAGCTACCCAATCTCTCTTAGATCTCTCTAAATATAGGGTACATCATCCTCCCTCGAAAAAACCACCACATACTCTCTCGACCCCTCTGGAATTGTACCAAGATTTTTGGCTCCTAAAAATCAAGGAGTGGGCCCCACAATGGGTTTAACAACAACAATAGGGTCCATATTGGGGTCTAGAAGTGAGGGGAGAATGGGAACCAATTCCTAGGACCTACCAAGAGAGGGGATGACCTCTACATTTTTCTTCCAAATGATTTTCAATTTGTCAAATTGGCTTAAAGACAAGTCAAAATCATCAAACAAGTCATGCAAGGGTACTTGTGACTCTGATCCATGCTGATTGTCTACTTCAATAGAAAGAATGAAGTCCCTTAGAAAAATTTCATTGTGATGATCCTTCCTAGTTCCATAAAGTAGCTTGCTCTTTGATCCTGGAAAGTTAATGGTATCTTATGGTAGTTGTCTCGTATAATTCCCCCAACTCATTGGTTTCTCCTTATTTTTGCAAACCCGCTTCTTGAATTTCTTCGAATAGTCAACAATCACATGTCCATATAGATGGCATCCAACACACTAGAAGGGGATATTAATATATTAAAGATATTGCATGAAGGTTTAGTCTCAATGCACCAATTTTATCGATTCATATAACCCCAGACATAGATCTACCCCCGCTAGAATACAGGAAAGCAAACGCTCTTGGGTGAGAAAAATAATTTCATCCAAAGCAACGAAATTTCCAAATTTCTTAAAAATTTCAAGAGTCAATGATTCTAAAGGAAGGCATGGCAGTTTAATCCAAATAGGCGTGGTCGTAGATAATTCCTTCTGAGGGTTGAATAAAGGATGCCATCTTTTTAAGATAAACATATGATTACCCAAGATCCAATACTTATGAAGAATCCTCTTTGCATCCTTGGAGTCCCAAGCCCAAAAACCACACCACCTACTTGCAAGTATACTAACTTTCGAGACATAACCCACAAGCAACTTCAACTGGTTCAAGATCCATGCCTTTGATTTCTTCTATTTGACCCATCGAATGCATAATTTCCCAGTGAGGATCTAACCAACAAACTGAGTTATAATCTTTCCCCACTACTAATGTTATACCACCTCCCCCCAATATTGAAGAAATTTTTTTCTTTTCCTAGAGAGAAGAGTAGTCTCATGAAATCCACCATGACACCAATTCTACAAGATCCAATCGACTACCAACAATCCCTTTGGTATGCAGTTCACCCTTATCCATATCTAACATAGATATGTTGCTAGGTTTGGAAAAAACCTTTGGAAAAACCCTGGAATCATCATTAGATATCAGTGGTTGACTTGTTCTTATGTCTCTGACCTAAACCACATGCAAATGATCTACTTTAGGGACAAATCCATATCTCTGGAATTACATCTAAGTAGTATGGATATTGTTGTCCTTAATGACAACTTCCTCTCCTACTCATCTCTCTCATGTGAGTGGGGAGTGATAGCCACTAGATCCACATCCAAATCCACAACCAACATCACATTGTGAGGTAAAATGTGACCTAATTCCCAGCTCACGAACAAAGATATCAGACTCTGGTTGTTGGGTATGATGAAATATTTCAATATTTATGATTATTCCAGTAACATGAAATCTCACCTAGCTATTTTGAATATGAATGTTAAAGCGTCAATATGGTGGCAAGACCTCAATATGACAAAAGGCATTAAAGGGAAGAAGACCAACTGGAATAAATTCAAGAAATTGTTCAAAAAGAAATATATACATGTCTGAGAGGTATTACGTGGGAAAATAAAATATTTTCATGAACTCAAGATGGGACAAATGTTAATAGATGAACTAATCGATAAGTTTTTAGAATTATTGTGTTATGTCCCATATATCAAAGAGGAAACAATAAAAATTCAATGATTTTTAACTTTTCATCCACAAAATTTTCGAGACAGAATCAAGTTCAATGACTGGAAAACATTGGAAGAGACATTCCAAAAGGTTAGATTGTGTTATGAGCAAAATAAGCATAGAGAAAAAAAATTAAAAAGTTGGAAGGAAAAGAAAAGGGTGAAGTACGAATAGAGGAAGAAGGGGTATAAACCTTCATTATATATAAACCAATCCATAAAATTTTAGAACAACAAAAACATTGAAAAATGAATTTTTTAGCCTAACTAACTAGCCCAAAGCAAGAACAACTTGCCAATAATGCAGGTAAGAAACCAAAAGAATCTATTTAAGGGCCATTAAAGTGTTGGGGATATGGGGAATCCCACTTACTCAAGAACTATTCATATAAAGGGGAAAGTTTTAAAACTATGTATAACCTACATGAAACTACAATAGTTATAAAATGGACAAAAGTCCTATAATTTGTGTCGCATTGGAGGATTGACAGGCTGACCACCAATTGTCCATGCCGGAAATTGTAGGTAAGAAAACTAAAAAACCTGTCTCTATTTTAATAGATCCAAGATCTGATCATTTGAGTTACATGTCCCCTAAGAGTGGATGCATGCATATTAAGAATAAACAAACATAAAAAATCATGGTTGGTTCAGTAAGCCACAATAATGAAAAGAAAAATAACAGGATTATTTGAAGAATGTCCTTTAGAGATGAACACAATTCCTACAACAGTAAGACTCAATATTTTTCCACTAGGTCCTTATGACATTCTTATAGGAATGGATTGGCTAGAAAAGCATTGTGTAGTGTTGAATTGCTTCAACAATACTTTTACATCCATTGATAATGATAGAAATTCCAAAATGGTGACTGATATTCCCCAAAAAGTATCAATAAGGAAGCTTTTTGCTTTGCATATTAAATGGTGTACTCATAAAGGGTGTAAGTTTTATGATGTAAATGTAATAAATTTTGTGGAAAATGATAAATATGAAATATAATACTACCCAATACTACTGAAATTTAGAGATTTATTCTAGAAGAAATACTAGGTTTACCCTGAAAAAGGGGCATTGAATTTACTATACACCTTTTACTTGGAGTGCTACCCATCTCTAAATTACCTTATCAGATGAGTATGCCTAAACTGGTAGAGTTGAAAATTCAATTATAAGAGTTGATAGAAAATGGTTACATTATACCTAGTGTATCACCATAGGGAGCACTGATTTTGTTTGTTAAGAAAAGGGATGGGATGCTACTTGATTATGCATAGACCACTGACAATTGAATAAAATCACCAAAAAAAAAATCCATTAATTCCCATGATCGATGACTTGTTTGATCAAGTCCAAGGGCTAAAATATTTTTGAAAATTAATTTAAGGTTGGGCTATCACCAAGTAAGAATCATAGATGAAGACATTCATAAAAATGCATTTATGATAAGTTATGGAGACTATGAATTTGTAGTCATATCGTTTGTCCTTACCAATACACCAACATTTATGTGCCTTATGAATAGTGTTTTCAACAAATACTTAGAGAAGTTTGTGTTGGTTTTCATTGACGATATACTCATTTATTCAAAACAGAAGAACATGAGGAACATTTGAAAACGGTTCTACAAATTTTAAGGTACCATCAATTGCATGTAAAATTAGTGAATATGATTTTACAAGAACTAAATACAGTTTTTGGGGAACGTCATTTATGAAAAGTGATAGCAGTGGACCCAAAGAAAATAAAGGCCATCATGGATTGGCCCACTTCTAAAAATGTGACCGACATAAGATCCTTTATGGGTGTTGTTGGCTGTTACAGGAGATTTATCAAAGGCTTCTCTAAGATTGTGTACCATAGAAATTCCCTTTAGAAAAAGGTAGAAAAATTCATTTGGTATGAAAGATGTGAAGCAAGATTTCAAAAGCTCAAGCACTTGATATCTACAACACTCATTTTGAAGGTCACAGATCCATATGGGGAATATGTATCATGCATGGATGTATGCAAAGAATGATTGGAAGGAGTTTTGATGCAAGATGATCATGTAGTATGATATGAATCAAGAAAACTTAAGGAGAATGAGTGAAATTATGCTACCCATGACTTGGAATTAGAATCCATAATTCATGCCCTAAATATTTGGAGACATTACCTATTGGGTAATATATTTCTTCTTAAAATTGATAATATAGGGCTGGTTTTTTTTTTTTTTTTTGTCTGACCAACAAAGCCCAAATGTACGGAAAGCTAGGTGGTCGGCTTTCCTAAGTGAGTATGATTTTGAAACCAACCATATTAAAGGTAAGGAAAACAAAATTGCAGATGCCTTGAGTAGAAGCATACATGTAGTCCATATGATTTCAGTAAGTAATTCTAGAATCCATAATTCATGCCCTAAATATTTGGAGACATTACCTATTGGGTAATATATTTCTTCTTAAAATTGATAATATAGGGCTGGTGTTTTTTTTTTTTTTTTTTTTTTCGACCAACAAAGCCCAAATGTACGGAAAGCTAGGTGTTCGGCTTTCCTAAGTGAGTATGATTTTGAAACCAACCATATTAAAGGTAAGGAAAACAAAATTGCAGATGCCTTGAGTAGAAGCATACATGTAGTCCATATGATTTCAGTAAGTAATTCTAAATATGATTTAAAGGACAGAATAAAAACAACAATCAAACATGACAAGTTTAGTGAAGAAATAAAGGAAACAATGCAGCAAAACAAATATGATCTACAACTACAGAACTTTATATTTACAGAAGATTTACTGTTATTATTTAAAAACAGACTGTAAATTCTAGATTTAACAAATTTTAGACAACTTGTGATGCTTTAATTTTGCAAGAAACCTTATTCAGGACATCTTGGATATCAGAAAATGATTTATGCAATTAAAATGCAATATTATTTGCCTGAGATGAAATATGATATTGTTGAATACATTGCAGGGTTCCAAGAATGTCAGTTGGTTAAAGTTGAACATCAACATGTAGTTGGGTTATTGTGGCCCTTACCAACCCTAGAGTGGAAATGGGAGGTAATCACTATGGACTTTATTATTAGTTTGCCTAAAAATAAGAAACAATATGATGCAATTATTGTAGTGGTTGACAAACTAACGAAGGATTCCCATTTCAATTCCTATAAAATCTACTTATAAGGAAATTAATACTGTTGATATTTTCGTAAATAAATATTTAGGTTGCATGGAGTACCAAAAGCAATCATCTCGAATTGATATAAAAAATTCAAGTCAAAATTTTGGAAAGCACTATTTTTAGTTTAGACACACTGCTAAATTTCAACATAGCCTATCACCCTCAAACTGATGGGAAAATAGAGAGGACAAATCAGACTTTACAAGAAATGTTAGATATGTATGTCATGAAAAATCCTACTCATTGGGAGGACTACCTACACTTAACAAGATTTTCATACAATAATAGCTATCAAACTTTGGCAAAAATGAGTCCCTTTGAAATTTTCTCTGGCATAAAGTTTTATACTCTGATGACTTTAGACAATCCCGTGGACATTTTAATGCATGGAAAAGATATACTAAAATACATGGATCATTTGGTAAATGGATTTGAATAGAACTTAAAAGAGTCCCATTATAGGAATAAGATTTATGCAAATCTGAAAAGGAAGAATAAAGAATTTCAAGTCAAGGATCATGTATACTTGAAAGTTAAAGGAAAAAGAATTTACATAATCCTTGGGAAATGCACCAAACTAGCCCCTGGATATTATGGACCTTTCTAGATATTAGCAAATATAGTCCATGTACCCACTAGTACAAAATGAGATATAAGTGACCAGGTGACTAAAAACGTTAGTTGCCACAATTTTTTGAAGGGATAAATTACTAAAATTAAGCAATTTTAAGTGAGCCAACTAAAAACGACTAAGATAAACGAGTAATTTAGTCTTGGGATAAAATATAGGACTAGATAACAAGTGACTAAAATAAAAATGACTAACGTAAATGACTAATTTAGTTACAGGAATACACATATGACTAGCTAACAATGACTATGAATATGAATTAGTCGTTTATGTTAGTCATTTTTAGTTGTCACCCCTGCAATGGAAAATTGCAATTTTGACAATGAAATTGTACAATTTACTAAATTTTAACACTGCAGATGGATTCAAAGACTTCCTTTGAGGGGTCTTTGAATCCATCTGTAATGTTAAAATTTAGTCAATTGTAACATTGTAGATGGATTTAGAGACCCGAGTGACATTAATTGTGTCACTCGACAATGGGAAATTGCAATTTTGATAAAGAATTTTTATGATTTACTAAATTTTAACGTTGCGGATGAATTCAGAGATTGGGGTCCCTAAATCCATCTGCTCTATGAATCCATATGCAACGTTAAAATTTAGTAAATTGTCAAAATTGTAGTTTTTCATTGTTGGATTCGATCAAATAAATTACCGAAAAGGGATCATATAGTTAATATATATTTAATTAATATGTAATATTAATGTATTGTAGTTATATTTATATATTAATAAACTTAATTTTATATAATATAAGTAATTATATGTTAATTATATTATAGTTAATAAGTTAAAATATTAATGTGTTATACGATATAATATGTAATAATATTAATATATATATAAATGTATTATATATATATATATATATTTAACACATAAAAAAAATGAAAAAAATAGAAACAAAAGCAATAAAACAAACGCATTAAAATCAAAACAAAAGCAACAGAACACATTGAAATAGTGAAAAATTAAGAGGGTTTGGCGAGACAAACACATTGAAATATTGAAAAATTAAGAGGCTTGGGTGGGACAAACACAATGAAAATAAGAGGCTTTAGTGGGAAAGGATAGACATGAGAGGCCTCGAAGAAAGGGTTTGCAATGGTGCAGGCCATTAGATCTTGGTTGTTTCCATGGAGGGAGGGTTTGCAATGGTGTAGGCCATGAGATCTTGGTTGTTTATTTGGAGGGAGGGTTTGCAATAGCATAGGCCATTGATTTTTCTTAGAAAAAGGCTCACACCTTGTGTGAATGTTAGATATGACTCCTCTAATCATTCCTTTTCTGCTACAGTAGGGTATGATGTTGCCTCAAAGTATTTCTTCCATCTTGGTCTTTTATATCTTTTTGTTTCACTAATTTAGATTTAGTTTCAATCTTGTAATCTTGTTATGTTGAGGTTGTGTGAAACAAATCACCGTCATCACGATAATTGATGGGAACAATCAACATCATCACTGTCACTGTCATTACTCAACAATCACCATCATTTTGGGTAGATCTTGTAGAGCCCACTAATGTTAATCCATTTGGTTTAGCCATTGATGAAGCATCCAATATGGTGATAGGTGTTACCTAATACATTTTGAGGAGAATCTGTGCGATATAATGTTAAGAATGTCCTCTCCTTTTCTATGATTAGGCAATCCATTTTTTAGAGGAGATACTATTTCGTTTATAGTGTCCCGGTGGAGGTTATCAATTTGAATGTCCCGGTAAATAGATAAATCGCCTATAGAGCCAACACCTAAAAAGGTAGGTAAAGAGATTGGAAAGACAGGGGTAGAGGAGGAAAGGTAGGAGCATGACATAATCCACCAATAATAGATTGGGATCAAGACCCATGAGCATAACTAGTAGGAGTTCGAATAGATCAATTGTAGATCATCCAATTACAGATTCATTTCAATAGGAAACACCAATGGTAGGACCAGTTATATTTTATTGAAAAATACCAGATATATTTAGAACCATGGGACATTAATTAATGAATATGTGTGGTACATTATATTATTTTAACCAATCTTGAATTTTGGAATATTATCACTCTATCCACCAAATACTGAATAATTAGGTTTAGATGTAAAGGTTATTGCAAGCTCCAAGAAGATATAATACAATTGGGACCAAATACCTACCTAATAAAAAACCCTACATTTAATATATAATGGTTTATGTACGTAATTTACTCGGGTGTATACCTTGAGTCTTCCATTGGAACTTGCATGGGTTTCTCTTTAGAGGTAAGGTATTTGATCTTTGGTTGCAATCTTATGATTTTGAAATCTATTGACTTTGTAATATGTAAATGCTACTTTTGGTACTTCACTACAGGGTCAGGGTTTTGTGGGTGGAGTTTGAATCCACCCATATTGTTGATTCTCAACATTGACATGTTCCGAAGTGTCAGAACATGATGCTAGAGGCGAATCAAATAAATTTTTTTGCAATATCATTTCCCTGCACTGTCAAATCCAGTTCGATGTGCTTATCACATCCATATCTTATTTCACATTTTTCGCTTTCGTATGACCCCTTTGGTAGTCTATCAAAGTTTTGGAAAGTCAAGGTCTTTGCATCATGTCAATGGAAATTCATTTATTTCACATCCTCCATTAATTTTCCAGGTAGATCCGTTTGTCATGGTTATTGATATGTCCAAGCCCAAAATGTAAAATTTATCCCCACTTGGTATCTCCTTGCAGAAAGAACCCAATGTCTGTCATTGTCATGTAATTAAAAAAAAACCTCCATATCCTTTGATTAAAAGCCTTGTATTCTTTAACTTTTTATGGAAAAAGGAATAACAAAATTTATTAATAGGGTCTATCCCTTTCCCATTTTTATTAACCCTTTTCTCCCTTTAATAATTTTCATACATTTTTCCTTTATGTCCTAGAATTTAATTAAACATATTGTTTACATTATCCCTCACTACTTTTTTCTTTTTACCCATTATTCCAATAAATCCTTTTTTTCATTCATTATATATATATGATGCAGACACGGCCTAGGTGGTTCAGCTACTGATCAAATTCACATAACAAAAGCACTCACATGACAACATATTACAAATATGGAATGCCAAGAATTATGGCTTCTATTAATAACATGAAAGAAAATTACATCGGTTGGTTTACAACAAGGGTGAATTCCCTGATGGCTCAATCGATATACTCTATCACATTGAAACTTAGTCTATCGAATGTACACTACATAATCTCCACTTCAGGGAGGAAAACACAAATCATCGAAGAGCCTTCCGAAGGAGCTCTTACCTCCTTGGTCTCGATCTCTATTTATACAAATTCTCCACCACCTCATTTTCCTGCTCAAGCGGCTTCTAGAAGCCTCTATCTTCCTCTAGAATTCTTCTCGATGCGTAGTTCCACCTGGTGTTCTTACCTACCACCATTACTCTTCAGTGAATGTTGCAACTACTCTATAACATACCTCTACTAGTCGGCTTTCTCATCAGTCGGCTCACGACCGGGACTAGTCATCTCCTCTTTCAGTCGCTTACTGCGACGCTCCTGTCTTCATCTTCCTTCTGTTGGACCAATCTACCAACTTATCTTTCCTCAACTTCCAATCATTCTACTCCAACTGACTTTGCATCTGTCGAATTGACCTATTGTCAACCACTTTGACTCCTCCTATCTTCTGTCGGTATTCCCTTTAACTGTACTACACTCATACCTATTGGCTTTTAACCAACCGACTGCGTCGGCCCTCTTGTCGACACTTCTACTGTGAATTTAACTCTCATCACCTTTTCTTCAGTCACATTCATCCAGCAACTGGTATTTTCTTCCAAACTAGCTGCAGTTGATCTCTACCCTGATTGCAACTCAGTTGTCCTCATGCTACGTTGACCTTTTTCCCTCGTCGACTACCTTGCTTCCCCTTGACTAGTACTCGAATGGTTCCTACCTCAACTATGACTTGGTCGGATTCTATGCCACTTGACCATTTATGTGGCCAATATTCCTCTAAAGTCCAATAAAATCAGTGAATTAACCATTGAGTCACTCACCCTCATGGTCTTCATCATCTTCTCCTTCGACCACCTCGATATAGTCGACATCATCTACGTTGGATTTTCCCCCAACTTTCCTAGTCCTTCGACTAGCCTCAAATCCAATGCGACATGGTCCATCAACCAAAGTCTTATATTGGTCATTCACTGACCATCTAGGTCCACTTCCCCTCCCTTATCAATGGAGGTATTCAGCCTATCCCAACAACTCATGCTACCACTCATCCTGGCCTCTAACGTGACCATTCCTTGTCGACCATCTCTGTCAACTGTTCTTTTTGAATACGATCGTTAGGGATTCACACTCTTCATTTTCCTTCTCCTAGAATTTTGTTGTTCCCCTTTCAGTTGGCTTCTCCTTTCCTATCAGCATCAGCCAATATTAGGGCTATCTGCCACTGCATCAGACTCCCGAGGTACGAAAAGAAATACTCTCTCGGATCTTCCATCTGGGCTTCGACCTTCTCCACTTTCGTCGGTGTCGATGCCATACTTGGTACCAGGTATGAAATGTCCCATCCACTTTACCTTTCGTCCCTTTCTCCTTCCTCGGATTTTTCCTCATGGCCTCGACCATGGCATCATTCTTGCTCCAGACTTGGTGGTATCCACTCCTTTCACCAATCTTGGTGAAGTACATAGCTCCACTTAAATAGTTGTTCCATCCAACTGTCTTCTTCACCGACAACCTATGTCTGGTTCCAGTCTTATGGATGGCCCTCAAGTCATCTCTCATCCTTTGTTCTCCTTCCTTTGTCAAACTTATGTCCAACCATCCAAGAACACATTGGTTCCATCCAACCCTTACATTCGACGTCATCTGGTGCGGTGACTTGTTTAGCAGACTCATACCAGGAGTCAATTTGTTTGGGGTGTTACTTCTCCTTGGCATCCTCATCGACATCTCATCGAATGTATTCCTCCTCTCTTGGGCCTCTCTGCCTACTTCTTCACTTCTTATCCTCTATGATTCCTTTGTCGGCATGCACTCGATGTCTCACATATCAAATGAAAGTTTCTTTGATCATCTACCATCCTCGCCTGGGATCTTCTTGGAACTCTTTCCAACCCCTTCGTCTACACCCATCGAAAGGTACTCCTTCGACTTATCGATCCAAGTCTTCATCTCTACTAGGATCACTGGTAGACTCTCCTTTTTCATGCCTTCTTTCACAGTCGTCACTCCACCCTCTTCATCTATGCTAGTGGCAACATTCCTTCCACTTTCTGCCTCATTCTCGTCGACATCCAGAAAGACAACTTTGTCAGTAGCCTTGCCTCCTTCTTCAAATTCTCTTACATGAACGTCATCACTCTCCTTCAGCTTGTTGGCCACTTCCTCAATCGAAATCATTCCTTTATCAACAGTCCTTAAATTTGATTACACTTTCATCCCGTCGGCTCTATGCATGTCCGACTGCTGCTCCACTTTGCCAAAAGTATCCTTAGTTATTCCCTCCTCCTCGCCGACATCATCTCGATGAAACTGTCCAAGGACTTCTGCAGTGGTCGCCTCACTTCCTTCCTCTTAATTGGCCATTTCCTCGACCGAGTTCACCATCTCATCAATACTATGCTCGTCTGACTGCTCTTGGGAGTTCTCACCTAAATCCCCTATCTTCACCTCTAGTCATGATTAATTGACCATTTCTTACACATATGCTTTTTCTTCTGTATGGGTCCTCTCCAGGACATATTCCAGCATCTTTCCCTCCTTTAGGGAACATTCTTCATCCTCCATTGTCATGTCCACACTGGACTCTTCTTCTCTTGCATACTCTTCTCTACACCCATCGACTTGTGCTCCACTCACCACTTTCAATATTTGCTCGATCTGTTGTTGGACCTCATATGTATCCTCGACTATGAGTATTATCTTCCCTATCATGAGGGTCTTCATCAACTTGTCTCAGCCGGAAGGTTCTTCGATGTCTTTTGCAGCCTCTAGTGCTTCCACTTCGAGCACTGTCTCTCTCGATGAATCACCAATCTTTCTCAAGGTCATCTTCTCCCTCGACCTTGGAACTTATGCACCCTTATGCTCTGCAACCTTCTTCTAGACTCCTCGATTGAATCCATATCTCTTCTTCCCTTCCTCAACAGTTCTACCCAACCTATCTGCTAGAACTGTTGTCTTTTGTGTGCTCAAGGAGAGCTCCATTTTGCTGTTCTATCTCCCAAATTTTGACTGGGTTTTCCTCCTCTCCTGCAGGTATTCCACCATGCAATCCATTTTTTATGCTCTTCCATGCTCCCGATCCTCAGTTCCTCGGTCCGCAACCCTACTGACAACTATAGTTGTGTATCTACAACCTTTCACACTTACACAGATTGCCTCTGTTCTACAACCTGGTTCTGGACAACTCTACCCAACCTCCTATGGGAGCTATCCTTTTGTCCTCTTCACCATCCCTCATCTCTACCCAACCGCAGCTAGAGTTGTAACTTCACCCAATCTCAAATGGGCTCCCTATTTCCTCTACAACTATACCCAACCGTAGCTTGATTTTCCTTCATGTTCAATCGCAACTGGACCTTCTACATGCAGGATAACATCCTGCTCTGATACCAAGTGATGAAGACATGACCTAGGTGGGTCAACTGTTGATCATATTCACACTACAAAATCACTCACATGAAAACAAAAATATGGAATGCCAAGAATTATGTATTCTATTAATAATAGGAAAGAAAATTACATCAATTGGTTTACAACAAGGGTGAATTCCCTTATAGCTCAATCGGTCTGTTCTATCACACTAAAACTTAGTCTATTGACCACACTACATCTCCACTTCAAGGAGGAAAACATAAATCATCGAAGATCCTTCCAAAGGAGCCCTTACCTCCTTAGTCTCGATCTCTATTTATACAATTTCTCCACCACCTCATTTTCCTGCTCAAGCGGCTTCTAGAAGCCTCTAGCTTCCTTTGGAATTCTTCTCAGTGCTCAGTGCCTCCTGGTGTTCTTACCTACCACCATTATTCTTTATTTTATCCACAACTACTCTACGACATACTTCTAATCATCATCCTTCACGTTAGTCAGCTCATGATTGGAACTAGTCATCTCGTCTTTCAGTCGCTTGCTGTGATGATCCTGTTGTCGTCTTCCTTCTGTCGGCCCAATCTACTAACTTACCTTTACTTAGCTTCCAATCAATATACTCTGACTTCCTCTGCATCCTTCGAATTGAACTGTTGTTGACCACTCCAAATCCTCCTATATTTCATCAATATTCCCTTCTACCAGATTATACTCAGACCTTTTTTTCTAAATACCATCCAACTGCATCGAACCTCTTGTCGACACTTCTACTGCAACTTTAACTCGTCTCCTTTCCTTCAGTCGTGTTCATCCATCAACTGGTATTTATTTCCCGACCAACCACAGTTGATCTCTACCCTGAATGCAACTCAGTCATCCTCATCGTTGTCAGGTCTTTCACACTCCAACAGGAAAAAGGGGAGGGTCTACCAGCTTAGGGAATCAAAGGTAGAGAGCACACAAGAGAGTGTCTCTTGAGACACAGGTGTGTGGAGGAAGTGTGGTAACTTTGAGTAAAGACTAGTAAAATGAAAACTAAACTATGCAAATAAAAGTATAAGCTAAAGTGTAATGGCTTATGAGTCATAAATAAAAAAAGAACTCAAAGTGTGAATATTTATTTGTAAATGCACACAGTAACAGTAACTAGTAATTAGTGACTATAAATGGTAAACAATACCAAAGAAAAAAAAGTAGACCCTTCACATCTATTTACCGGTTTCCATTAAAGAATAAATGAATTCCTTTTTCCTTATTAAAATGATTGGGATTTACATATGGTTTCGAATTACCTCGAAGAGTATTGGGCCCTTGCAGCTGCACGATAGAAGGTGCTCTTGGTCTCCAACTGTCACTGGTTCTCCACCTCAAACTCACTAGGTGCCACTCTCAACAAGGGTTCCAAGCTAAATATGGAAGCTTAGGTTTTCTAGAGTGAAATGGGAAAAGTTTTGGTAAGGAGGAAAAATATATCAAAGGGGGCCTCCACCCCTCTTTTTATAATATTTTCAACTGGCAGTAACTTTGCCCTTGGTTTTGGTCATACCATGGAATTGGCACTAGGTTTCATAACTTTCCCGCTCTCCTTTGGTTGTTGAATATTTCCCCACTTTTTTTTATTTTCTTTTTCTTTTTGAATTTTGGGGATTATTTGTGCGGGAAAATAAAAAAAATTCCAATATGGTCATGTAGCTAAGATTTTTCGGTTGGTGGAGGCCTAACTTTAGGGAAATGGATAAATAAATGATGTGGCTAAGGGAAGTGAGCTTGTCAATGCTTTCGCACTCCAACAGGAAAAGGAGGAGGGTCTACCGACTTAGGGAAGCCAAGGTAGAGAGCACACAAGAGAGTGTCTCTTGTGGAACAGGTGTGTGGAGGATGTGTGGTAACTGTGAGTAAAGACTAGTAAAATGAAAACTAAACTATGCTAATAAAATTATAAGCTAAAGTGTAATGGACTATGATCATAAATAAAAAAGAACTCAAAATGTGAATATCTATTTGTAAATGCACACAGTATAAATAGTAATTAGTAATTGTAAATGGTAAACAATACCAAAGCAAACACAATAAACCCTTCACATCTATTTACCAGTTTCCATTAAAGAATAAATAAATTATTTTTACCTTATTAAAATGACCAGGATTTATATCACGATTTATATATGGTTTTGAATTACCTCGAAGAGTATTGGGTCCTTACAGTTGCGCGGTAGAAGGTGCTCCTCGTCTCCAACCGTCACTGGTTCTCCACCTCAAACTCACTAGGTGCCACTCTCAACAGGGGTTCCAAGCTAAACATGGAAGCTTAGAGTTTCTGGAGTGAAATGGGTAGAGTTTAAATAAGGAGGAAAAAAATATCAAATGGGGGTCTCCACCCCTCTTTTTATGATATTTTTAGTCGGCGTAAACTTTTCCCTTGGTTTTGAGCATACCATAGTGTTGGCACTAGGTTTCACAACTTTCTCACTCTCCTTTGGTTTTTGAATATTTCTCCACTTTTCTTTTATTTTCTTCTTCTTTTGAATTTTGGGGATTAATTGTGCAGGAATTAAATATTTTTTCCAATATAGCAATGTAACTAATACTTTTGGGTTTGTAGAGGCCTAAATTTAGGGAAATAGCTAAATGAATGACGTGGCTAAGGGAAGTGAGCTAGATGGTCGAATTTTTAGTGTTAACACTCATGCTACGTCGACCTTCTTCCCTCTTCGACTGCTCTGCCTCTCCTGGA
Source organism: Larix kaempferi (assembly GCA_027924585.1). NCBI lineage: Eukaryota > Viridiplantae > Streptophyta > Pinopsida > Pinales > Pinaceae > Larix > Larix kaempferi. Next base: position 7,806,096 of record BSBM01001166.1, on the reverse strand, counting down.
CTAGTACTCGACTCATTCCTACCTAGATGAAAACTTGGTCGGATTCTATGCCACTTGACCATTTCTATGGTTGGTATTCCAATGGCGTCCAATCAACTCAACTACTTAACCGCCGATTCACTCGCTCTCCTGGTAGTCGTCGTCTTCTCCTTCGACCACCTCGATGTAGTCGACATCATCTACATTGGCTTTGCCACCGAATTTCCTAGTCCTTTGACTAGCCTCAAATCCAATGCGACTTGGTTTATGGACTGAAGTATTCTCTTGGCCATTCACTGACCATCTAGATCCACTCCCCCTTCCTTCTCCATGGAGGTATTCAACCTATCCAAACAACTCATGCTGCCACTCCTACTGGCCTCTAACGCGACCAATCCTCGTAATCTCCATCGACTGTTCTTCTTCAATTTGAGTGTCGGGGCTTTACACTCGCCCTTTTCGTTCTCCTGGAAGGTCATCGTCCCCCTTCTAGTCGGATTATCCTTTCCTATCAGCGTCGGTCGGGCTTAGGGATAGATGCCCCTACATCAATATATATATAAACCATTTCCCTTCATTAGAATTTTCACCGACAATTCCAAAACTTCCCTCTTAATTATCCTACTTATCTCTTTATTCACACCGATCATAGATTATTAAAAAAAATTCCTCGTATCTTTTACCTTCTCAAAGTGGGTCTCCCAAATATATTTTTTCCATAACCAAAGGAGGAGGGGTTAGGTATTATTCAACCAATTCTTTCATAAAGTTACAAATAGGCGATGTTTCAACCTGGGTATAAAGGTGGTAATCTGCAGACTACCCAAAATTCTTTGATAGCCCTAAACAACATCACAGTGACAGCAGAGTTAACTTAACCACTATTGAGCACACCATGTGATGATTCAATGAAGAGAGAGCCATTGGAGCAATTCCATGTGATAATGAATGCACCAGATATTAGAGGCATAATCATGGCCATAAACATGGAGCACACAGACAAAGAGACGCAGGCATTTGGTGCCTACCCACAACAAACAAAATGCCAGAATTTCATAATGAAGCAATAAAAAAATGCAAATGCTCTAACCCTGACAATTGAAAAAACGGTAACCCACATACCAATGATCGGTAGAGAGAATGGGTACATAGCCATTTTGGGGGAAAAAAAAATGCTCCAATAGCACAGTGGCTAGATTGCCAAGGAAATGGCCGAGAGATAGGACAGGAGACATAAGACAAGCACATGAAATGATAGAATAAACCGTAGCAGAAGGGCATATAGGGAACAACTCGCAGTCATGAACTGTCACATTTCATGCAGAAGGGTGGACAAGGTTAAGCATTTCATGTCTTTTGGTCTTATTTTCCAAGATTTTTCTTTCTGTTAGCAAGAGTTGTTTCCTTTGCTTTGAAATTGGTTCAATGATTTCTTTTTATGCAGTGACCTTCTTAATATTGATGTTTATGCACAACTTTTATAATAATCAAACATAAAAATAGGGACTTTTAAAATATATTTTGAAGCATGATGAAGATAAACAGGTTGATCCTCTTCGAGAGGTGTGTTGCATGCTTTACTTTCTTTATTGTTTCGCATTTAGATTTATCATATAGTGTCATGTTAAGGTATGGTTCAGTTTTCCTCTTATGTAAGTTTTATTTTCTCAAAACTTGGCGATCTATGTTGTCGTATATGCCACTTGAGGGATTGATGTTGATCATGGTTTGACTAATTAGGGTTTTCCGAAATTCTGGTTGTTTCTAGTTTTGACTGATCAAGATTTGCAAAATTTGAATTGCTACATCTTGATTTCTCTTTCAGGGAAAGCAATGGCATTCTCTAACCTGCATAACTGAGTAAAGTTTGCAAGCATCATGAATTTTTATCCAACAAAATCACAATGCATGAGCAGTAAAATTTTAAAATCATTGTATTGACGTTGATAGCATAGAAGTGAATGCAATTTTATAATATTCCCTCTGGATTTTTTGGATAAGTAACTGAGTTTTCGAAACATGAAGGACATTATTCTCCTACCTACATTTTTCTGGTTTCTTCAGCTAACTTTGGCCCAATCCATATATGTATTCAGAGCTCCCAAATGTAGGGACGGATACGTTGCTATTGGAGGTGGTTCACCATTGAGAAAATCATTGATGAGCAGGTTTTGTTATTGTTATTTATTTTCAAACATCTGTAGGATTATTGAGTGAAAATTCTATCTAAATTGGAAGAATTGTAGATGCATTACAATTAACAATTCTCATAAAGGTGAATGGTTCATAAACAATAAGTAACCATTATATTTTAGGATTGGTATTATATGTAGAGTAAAATTGGTAAACTTTGAAAATGTTTGTTCGTGAAGTTGAAATGCCTTCAGATGTCCTTTTCCCAGATGACATTTAAGGCTAACTTGTAAATGACAATGAATCTGTGAAAGACACAAAATATGAATACATTTAACAAGAAGATAAATTATAGGAATGAATTCGAGGAGTATAAAACCTTGATTTGTAGATCAATCGAGTAGTGTAAATGGTGTATGTACTAGTGCACTTATAGAAAGGTGGCGTTTGCCAAATTTTCTAGCTACTGAAATTTGTTGATATACAAATGTAGATTATCAGCTGCAATGTCCATTTATTTGTTCTTATTTCTTTGTAGTGGGATAAAATATTGAGTTTGCGACATTCTATGTAGGCTGATGCATTAAAGGTGGCACTAAAAGTGAAAAATGTACCAGCAAAAGTCTATGTTGGAATGTGTTACTGGAATCCATTCACAGAAGAAGCAAATGAATAGGTATTTAGCATTTACTATTCTTCCAAGAAAGTGAACTTCTGAAAACCCATGCAACATGTTTATAATGGATGTCAAAAACTTTCTTTTTGCTCAATTATTGATTAGTCGCCTTAATATTTATGCATTGGCCCAAGTTTAAAAGGCGTGCCTGCCTTTAATCATTTTGGAATGACACTTGGAAATATACACATATAAATCGATATATCTTGTCTTCCAAAATATGTCAAGAAATCTAAAAAACTAATTTTTTTTGTAAAGGCTTACACATTGGAAAAAATGTTCAATTGGCATCAAAGTATTACAGAAAGTAGATATTAATGATCTTTTTCAAGTATCGCTTACTTATATGGTTCACTTATGTGCCTCTTTTCTTTTATAGATTGAAGGCTTATTAAATTTAAAATGTTGTTTTATTTTGTGAACTTGTCCTTATGCTTACTATGTGACTGATAATATAATGTGCATGCTTTCTTTCACTATTCAACTATATATAATAGTACCATCAAGCATCTACCTCCTTCACAAGAACTCAAGAAGGATATACAATGCACACTTAGGCATGATGGAAATACAATTTTATTGATTTCATAAAAGTAGTGAGAGGGGAGGAAAATGATTTATGCTCTCACATTATTAAAAAAACACAAAGAAGATTAAGGTAATGATGGTAAGCGACAAGTATATCATGAATACCAAGCTTATGATGAAATAAAGTGTTTGTCATTACTGAAAAAAATGAGTACAAAGATAATTTTAGTTTCCATAGACGCACTCCTCTTCTACTGTTCATAGATTTATAAACATTTCCATAGAAAAGTGTGTCCAACACCAACTTCATTCCATTTTTTTTAACTGCTTTCAATCAAGAACAATCAAGAACGAGAATTTCACCAACTTCATTCCATTTTTTTTAACTGCTTTCAATCAAGAAAGAGAATTTCACCAACTTCATTCCATTTTTTTTAACTGCTTTCAATCAAGAATGAGAATTTCACCTGTGTATTTGTGAAAGCAAATCTTGGCTAAGTGGCCATGATTGGGGGATTCTTATTGGCTAAATTCACATAGGGATTGCATTGGCTGCCCCATCCACATGAGACGGCTCCTTACCAAGGAATACATTTTGTTTATCCTCATAATGTATTGTCTTCAAGGGGAAAATTAACTGCCGATCTTATCTACATCATAAAAATATGACTATAAAGCAACATTTTTTATTAAAATATTGATAAATTTTTGTTTGTCAAAATAAAAATTTAGCTTCTTAAGTGCATGCATCCTTTTAAGGCCAACAATATACTAAAGCACCCTTTTAAGGTGAACAATATGGAATATAGCCATGATATTAAGGCCTAAATTGAAAATACAAATATAATTTTCTTAAAAAACAACACGAATATCTTGAAAGTAATAAAACCCTATTTCATGGAATCATTAGCTCTTTAAAATTCGTCATATGATCATATATAAATCCCTTTAAAATTTATTGTTAGCCCTATTCATTCAAATGCATATGCCAAAATAGAAAAGGGACACACTCAAGCCTATTATACACTGGAAAATTAAAATTTGTGCAAGGTCTGAAATCTTGGGTTTTAAATCAAATTCATTAATTCTCCTCCATGAGCGATGCTTCCATCTCGTGCATTTTGAGAGTGACGCTGCCTTAAGAATCTGTAAATAACTCATTACTCATTAGGAATAATATTTTCTAAGGCACCCCTCCACTTTCTAATAGAAGGTGAATAAAAATGGTAGGTTTGTAATAGTTTCAATAGTCGCTTAATGTTCCATGAACACATCGTCATTGGATCTAATGAATCAATCAAGGACATGGATCGATATTGATTTATATATCCCTTATGCTAAGCACTTTTCTATGCCAGGTTATGTTTCCCTTCATGCATACTTGAGGTAGACGAGACATGATGCTATAACACTATTACACACTTTCATGCATCACACCACCTGTAATGTTAACAACTTGTAAAGGTATCATCTCTCATATTCTTCTATATATCGCATAAGAGATGAACATCACAAATTAATGCTTTCAAGAGAATGCCATGGTTTTAAATGTCAAGGAGGTTAACCCAAGTACAACCATCATGACAACAATAAATATTTTTTAGGCCATGGCTTATGATGCTTGAATATTGTGCTTTTTAATGAAGATCACCATGATTTTCCAACCTATGTGAATAAACATTTGAATTTCATGCATATATCAAATTATGCCACCTTATATTTTGTTCCAATCAAGATCTTTAGAGAAAACCATTACAACACTTGTCACAACAAACAAAGCAAAGGAAAAACTCTTAAAACAAGTTTGGCCCTACTCAAACTCAAAGTTGGTTAATTTTGTACAATAACCCATTTACTATAGTATGATCCCAAAAATGTGCTTGGTTTACAATTGTAGGTTGTTGAATTGTTTCTAGAGTTGGTCGACCAAAGCGGGGACTTGTTGGATAAATATCCTTACGTTCCTCATAGGTTACACATCTAACATCAAGAATGGGAATTACTTTGGAAAGATACCTATTAAGAAATCAACAAGTTTGTTTTTAAACCCTATCTAGTAGTTGTAGGATTTATACCACATACACTTCAGTATAGACCAATTTCAAGTAATCGCCCAATCCCAAGGGCATTCTAGGAATGGAAAACTGACTTTTGTAATCCTGTATTATGCACTTATATTATCTAGAAGACTAAATAGGTAACTGACTTTTGTAATCCTGCATTATGCACTTATATTATCTAGAAGACTAAATAAGTAAGCTAATTTGCTTTATTTCCTATGGATGACCAAAATATGTAGGTCAATGGGACTTAAAAGTATAGGAAGTGTAAAATGAACAATACAAGGAGTGTAAAAGCAACTCCTAGCAATACCATATCAAAAGAAGAAATCAAGCTAAATAATTTGCCAATAGAAATAAAAAGAAAATTTCTAACAATACAAAACCATGATGAACAACCAAATCCTTGGTTCATGTTTTTGTTTGAGCTTTGAGAGAATGAAATTTTAGAAAATTTTGCCATGCAAAAAATAATGTAATTCATCATGGAAAAATTATAATAATGTAAGTGGAACATTGGATTTTAACTATATTGATTAGGTTAATGAGAGCTTCTATGTGTAAGTAGTGTACATTGTACTAGTGTTGTAGATATTATCTCAACTTGCCAAGATGTTAGCTTCTAGTATGGATTTCTAGTGATGGAAATAAGTTATAATGATTCATTATTAAGTTTTTTAGTTTTAACGACTCATTATTGGATTATTTAAGGTCACAAGTAGCATCCACCTTCCATATGAAGATGAACTAGATGGATGTAGCTATTTGAAGGAGAAGGAAGGGAGCTTCACTGAGTGGCCATTGTAATATTTGGAAAAGTCATTTGATCAATGTAGATAATTTTCATGTAAAGTATGGATATAGTTTTTTTCATGGAACGGTATGAGTCCATTAGTGAATATTCAATTGGAAACTCAAATATATTGCAGTACTTGACTTTTCCTATAATAAAATTATGTGGTTCAAATTATATATGTTTGTACGTGATCTTATTACTGTTGTAATTAACTAATGTGACTTTGCATTATTCACATATGTATTCATATTAGATAAGCATGAATTTTGTATGACAATTTTTTAGTCACAATATAATACTAAAAATTTATATTGATTAATAATAAACACAAATAAAATGAATATAAAATAACTAAAAATGACCAAATTAGTCGTTTATATTGATTAAAAATGAACACAAATGAAACCACTAAAAAAAACTAAATTAGTCATTTATATAATGAATATGAAAATGCTAAAAATATATAAATGAATACTACAAAATTTGTCACTAAACAAATGATTACAATTTGTATATAAATGACTAAATGACAACTTTGGTAGCTAATTTCCAGTATCTTATCACATGACAAAAAATATAGTTGTTAATTGATTTCTTTTATTTATCATTTAGTCATATATTTATCACTTATCTCTCATGTTGTACTAGTGACCCTATCAATTTGCGTTACCATCTCGTATTCAAGTACATAATATATTTCATGTATCATTGTTAAAGAAATATATTCATGATTCTAATAATGTTATCGATTGGAATGCGATACAAATAGAACCATAAGGAAAATTCTAGCTAGAACCTCTTTGTATATTGGACATGAAAGAAATATTGCTCCGGAAGTGAGCCATCTCTCAGGTAAAGGTGTAATGGAATCTATATTTAGTCCTTGGGAGGCCACTTGGAAAAGGGAATATGCTATGGGGGAATCATACTCATCCATGTTTCATAATTGATAAATTTATCTACATGAAAAGGGAATATGCTATGAGGGAAGCATACTCATCCATGTTCACTTCCTAAGTTCATTTGATAAATTTTTGAACAAGTACATTATTTTGATTTGTATTAAATTATTTGAACATTAGACACCATGGATGATAATGGTGTGCATGTAAATATGATTGTTTATTTTAAATTATCTCATACATGTAAAATGAGCATAACCAAAAGAAATAGAATCCATAGTCTCACTAGGACCGGAGAAAGCTAATTTAGGAAACAAATTAGAAAGTTATTTTAATACAATAAAATCAAAAGGCTAATTTCTCTCAAACACTAACTACTATTGTTGTGACATGTCTCACTCACATATAACCTATAAAAAATAACTAAAATTAGAATCCTCACACTACAAAAGAGGAGAAAAGTGGAGAAAAGACATAATTTTTCCCCTAACAAAGAGAATCCTAAGAAAACAAGAAACTACTAACAACCTTCACAAAAAAGGAGAAATCAAATATCTCAAGAGAAGGGTAGAGAAGACATCAATGGGTATTTGCAAGAGGAAATGACTTGATTTGAGTTCCAAGTTTAGTCAAGTTTAGGAAACTCTTTATGGCCATAGAGTGAATCAATAATTATGCTTGTTAGCAAGATTTGCCTATTTTGGTTGGAAATATTTGCCTATTTTTTGTTGGAAAGGTTTTCCTATTTTGGAACCTAAGCAAGAATATTGGTAAAATATTTCTTAGACTAGTTTGTAATAAATACCATAACCCCTTTCAATATTTCATTGCTCTGAGCACTAGAAATGTGTTAGGTGAACAACTAAGGGTGTGTCTTCATATTATTGAGGATTGATTTAGTCTTGTATAGAATTGTGTATCAGAATCCTTAATTGGTAAAATGTTTACTTGGGTATCTCAACCCCTAGAAGACTATGGCTTGGCATAAGGATGACTAGAAGGGAGTAAAGATAAAGTACTCGTATTGATCTATGGATGGGTGGTTCGGGACTACTCATTTGACATATTGGAAGACTTCCAGGAGAAACAGGTAAGTGGATACCTTACATTTCTTCATTATTATATGGTTGATTAGTATATGGAAAATATTTATGTATTTATCTCAATCTAGTTATAAGATAAGAATCTAAATATTCAATGTTATCTACATATTAGATATTTATGTGTTGATTAATTTTCCTTTTTATTATTTATGTATATGTCCATTCAAGGATTAAATTCATTTATTATATAGATGGAGTTAGGAAAATATTCTTAAACCCTAAGAGGCACTTATAGATATGCACCTATCTCTAGGTCATGTATAAATATATGTCGTCATTGTTGATTCTTTTGTTAAATTGCTTAAAGGATTGGTATTAGAATGTTAGCACTTCAACAACATAAGCAATTGTAACATTCGTATTAGTCTGAATGGTTATGTTAAGAAGAATTGTCCTAGTAACATAGTTAAATAAGAGATTAACTTGAACTTTTAATCAAGTATCAAGAGGAAACAAGTAAATTTACAACGTTGAAACCTTGGTGTCGGTATATGTAGAAATCATAAGGGAAATTTCAAAAAGGGGACATTACAAAAGCACCATGAAAAACACCTATAAATTGTGACTTGATCCTTCACTAGGGGACATTTAGCGTTGGAGTAGGATGAGGGTGTCGTTAAGATTATTTGTATAATGTGGATGAGTCTTGGGGACAATCCATGGCCATGGTATGAAAATAATATCGTCAATTCCTTAACCATATTTATGGAAGGTAAATAACAATCTTAGGCACTAAGCATAGCTCCTTAGGCTCGTGATCCATGAAAAATTTCTCAAAGCACCACATGGGACCATGAATGGGCCATTCAGTGTTTATAATAAAAAAATAATGAAAACAAGTCCCTTAGGATCTTATTCAATATTTTCAAGATCAAGATCCAATTGGTAGGGAGGGATTCATTTTCTACCAATAGTAGGGAGTCTCCTCAATATAGGGTCCCAATTAGGCCTTGAACTATTTGTTGTGGGGAATCCATCTAAATTCTAGCATCGCATCCATTATTGTTTATGAATGTATGCTAATATGTCTAGATGTAGAATTAAAATGTATGAACAACTAAACTTATATGGAGGATTGAAAACTATTCTACCTATCCTAGTTATGAGGGAAAGACTAAAAATATGAAACATGGAATATAGATTCACCTTCACTATGGTATCAAAAACTAAGATTACTATAATTACCAATGAAAATACAATCACGTGACTAGTTGTTGATAGTAGTCTCTAATTACTAGTCATCTTAAATTCAAAGGGGGCATTCTAGCTTTAAGTTTCACCAGCGATTAAAGTAGCACCAACTAATTCCTTTATTGGAATTAGATTCCAGTGGGAGATACAACCCTAATCCCTTTACTAGGACTCTCCCTTACAGTCACTCCCTAACTAGCGTGAAACCATGTTATGGCGAGTATCGTAAACAAGTGTATCATAAGTAATGCATTGCATTATTCCGTGGGTGCACACACTTAGGAACTCATACTTATTAGGTCTCGGTCGAGATTAACAATGTTCATGCGCTATAGACAAACTACTAGAAGATAAACAAAATAAGTATGTATTCTTTACCAATAAAATTCAAAGTGCAAAAAAGACATTATTACAACGTATTCCATAAGAAATATATGAAAGAGTTATGAACAGAACCACCATAGAAAAAAGTATATCTCCCAACAGTATGACCAAAAATGGCTTCTTCTTATTAATATTATGCTAAAACATTTACATAGAAAAATGCACAAGAAAAACTCCCTCGTGTTTTCTCTCTTAGTTACATTTATAGAAAAATTGCAATTTCCTTGGTAATTAATTCTCTATACTCTTCAACTTCTTTTTGTTTATTTTTTTCCCTTTTCTGACCACTTGAATTACTTTGTCCTTTTTTGGCCTATTCAACTTGGGCTATGTAAGTTACATAACATTTAAAAATTTACAATATACTTTAAAAAATTAAAGTGGGTATTGGGTCCCCTTTTGACATACATGTGTTTCAAATGTAATGATAACTAGAAATTTCCTTAAGTTTGTGGGATTGGAGGGTTTTAAAAGGGATCTCATGGTTAATCACATCGTTTGAAATATATATTAAATTTGTTTGCATGGCATGTTGTATGATTTAATTGTTATTAATATGATCACATATAAAAAATAATAAAAATGAATGTCGAAATTAAAGACATAATAATATAATACAAGAAAGGCAATGATATACATGGTTCACCCAATATGGGATATGTCCGTAGAGAAATAGCTAGTCATTTATTTATTGTGTCCAACAAAATTAAAGGATAAAACCTACAACACATATGTTGCAACCTCCTCTTCACTCTTTCATATCCTTCTCTCTCAATGAGCATGCTCTCTCATAGTACGTAGTCATAATACAATGCCCTCATAAAAAAGAGGGTTGTCTTATAGTAAAAAAGACATACCAACATAACTATGAAAAAGAGGGTTGTCGGATCTATGAACTAATGATAAATTGTCCATATTGACTATGAAATCACAATATTTTACAAGGTAATACATTCCATGTCCCCCCTATCAGGAAGTAGGATCCAAATGTAGTTGATTAAAGAACTCTAAATTATGAATATCATCAGGCTCCCCAACCAATAATCTCCTATTTGGACACTGATCACATCAACTCCACTACTATTGCACGTATTGGACTATTGCTCCAAATTTGGACCTAGAAAGTTTCTCATCTTTATAGTTATGCTTGAAGGCCAACTGAAACTAAGTAGGACCTCAATTTATCCTTGGTTACTACCTTCATTAACATTTATTTAGGTTTTGGGCCATTTGTTTCTTTTCCAATGCCAAATATCCATCTTCCAAAACTAATCATATGAAATTGTACTTGAGATGTATATGTTTAGCCTTAGAATGGAAGGTTGATTTCTTTGCAATATGAATGGCACTCTAGATATTATTGTACAACCTAATATTCTCCTACTTCTTTCCCAATCCCTTCATAATCCTTTATAGCTAAATCATCTCTTTACTAGCCTCTATAGAAGAAACATACTCTACTTCCATTGTTGAATGTGCAACAACCTTTTGTAGTTTCGAAATCCATCTTACTGTTGTACCACCTACAACAAAAACATACCATGCGGTGCTCCTCCTACTATCTATATCATCGACCATATTTAAATCAACATATCCTTGTAGAATAGTGCTTGAACCTCCAAGACATAATGTCTAAGTAGTAATACCGCTCAAATACCCGAGAATCCATTTTATTTCCTTCCAATGCTCTTTTACATAGATTATTCATATACCTTCTCACAACTACCATTGCATGTGCGATATCGGACTTGTGCACACCATTGCATACATTAATATACCGATTTCCGATGCATACGAAACCTTGGACATGCAGTCTATCTGCTCTTATGTCTTGGGAAACATCTCCTTAGTAAATTTGAAAGGGATATCCAAAGGTGTACTAAATGGTTTTTTGTCTTGCATTCTAAATCATTCCAACACCTTCTCTATGTAGTCAACCTAAGACAATCTTAATTTGTGAATTTTCCTTCTCTTATTCCTCTCATACTAATATTTTTATCTGGAGCACCCTAATCCTTCATTGGAAATGAATTAGCTAATTTATTTTTAACACATTTATATCTTCCATGTTAGGTCCTCTAATAAGCATTTCATCTACATACAATAATAAGATAATATAGTTGCCATTAACTAGTCTCTTAAAATAAAGACAATGACTAGAATTCCATCTACTATAACCTTGTTCTATCATAAACCTGCCAAATTTCAAATACCACTTCCTTGGATATTTCTTTAGGCCTTACAAGATATTTTTCAACATGCATACTAATTTATCCTCCCCTTTGACCTTATACCTTTGTGGCTTCTACATATAAATATATTCCTACAAATCCCCATGGAGAAAAGTTTTCTTTACATCTAAATATTCAATATGAAAACATTCTACTTTAGACTTGAAATACTTCTAATTTAAGCAATTTTAACAACAAAATAAAATATTGCAGCAAAATATATACCTTTATTTTGTGTAAACCCCTTTACAACAAGTTTGGCCTTGTACCTCATTTTGTCTCCATATTCTTTCTTCAACCCATAAACCTATTTATTATGAAATGCTCTTTTACCTGTAGGAAATTGAACAAAGTCCCAAGTCCAGTTATGTACCAAAGATTCCATATCCTCCTTCATGTCTTTCCCCCACTTCTTTTCGATTTCCACTTGTAGTGCTTATTCATATCTGTATAGTTCACCAGAATCAATCAACAATAAATAATACAATGAAGGAGAGTATCATATAGGGGGGATAATTAACCTAGTATATTTTCTAACAACACTTGCAGGAGTTTGAGATACCTTCTATTGTTGTTGTTGTTGAACATTCTGATTTTACAACACCTTTGGAATTTCATTTTTTGCAATTTCATCAAGCATTGTGTATTCTATGTTTGTCTTTTCCTATTTATTTCCTTGCAACTGATCTTTTTACATGACCTTGTAATTGATTAGCATATCTCTATTCCTAATCATTCTATGATTTTCATAATCCCACAAGTGATCATCAAAATCATTAATTTTGTATCCAATAAAAGGACACTTCTTGGATTTTTCCTCAAGATTTATTATATTTTCTCTATCAATATGGGCGAATCCTTCAAAATCGAAAGTCTTCAGAAATGATTAGTTCACCTTTTTACCTTTCCATGCCTCCTCTAGAACTCCACCATCCAAAGAACTTGAACTCACTCTATTTATTAAGTAAACAATAGATCCACAGCATATTTCCACAAAATTAAGGAAAATTCTACATGCAATTTCATACTCCTTGCAAACTCCATGATTATCCCATTAATCCTGTTCTAACACATCATTTTCTTGTGGTGTTCCTGGAACTATCTTCTCTCTGTGAATGCCATGGTATGAATAGTAACTATCAAATCCTTGTTGCAGTATTCACATCCATTATTTGATATAAGACACTTCAAATTATTTCATGTCTCATTCTCAACCAAAGCTTTCCATTTCTTAAATGTATCAAAGACATCATTTTTTTAGAATGCAATGAAGCCATGTTTTCCTAGTCACATCATCAATTAAAATAACATAATAATTATAGCAACCAAGAGATGACATATGAGTTGGTTGTTATGGAAAAAATTGCACAGGTGCACTCTTTCACTTGGTGAGGGGATAAGCCTTGTAGGTTGTTGCAAGGCCTCAGTTCTTGGAGCCCCTTTTGATGGTTGTTCGTATTCCTCCAAGTGATCCTACAAGAGATTGTTAGTGTAGTTCACATACAAACATGAAAATATTGATGAAAATAAAATGAAAGAGATGGGGGAAAGATGCAAACTCCAACAACAACCAAAGGTATGCTAAACCACTCTTGTATTTCGCAATGGAATAATTGTACAACACCTAGGAGGTGAAGGCTTCAAGGGAAGCGAATAATATCCAATAGGGAGGCATTTCTTGTCCAAACTAAATTCTAAGTAGATGGAAGAAAAATGGAGAGAAATACTTGCCCCTTATGGTAGGTGGCATGCAATCTTGGAAATGCTCACAATGGTAGGATATGGTGGGACATGAGGAAGCTTCAAGTCAAATATAGTAGCATAACCTTGCTCTAATTTCTCTCTACAAAATGCATTCCAATGGCTTTCTTTTATAGGCCAAGAGGTGGCCAACAAACAACTAGATCCAAATGTGAAATCTCCTCCTTCATGAACTGGTTCCAAAGTACACAAAGGGGGATGATTAATGCCACCAAGTGTGTGAGGAAACAAATTCGGATCCTTGGGGAGGATTGAGCCTTCGATTCACTGTTGGATGTAAGTGGTCCCACCATTTTGATAGTAGCGCGACTATCGAAGGAAAAGCCACGCAGGTGTAGCGCAGGAATTGTTTAGGTAACCTGTGCTATAGCGCGGGTAACATGTGTAATAACCGCACTACCCTTTGTTTTGACTGTTTCTGGGAAATTGTGGAATCATACTGTGCTTTGGATCTATTGAGGTTGACTTTGGTGAGATGCATTCTTTATATTGATGATGCTTTACTGGATGAATCGCCGAAATGTCGCATGTGTGCGATTTTTAGGCGTTAATAGATGCCCCCTAATGTATGAGGTTCGAAGGGTATTGAAGAGTCAATAATGCATCATGTTTCTTGTTGTTGCTCTCCTGTTCTTTTGAAAAAAGCATGCGTGGACAAAGTAATATTTCTCATGGGGGAATATTGCTAGTGATGACCGTTGGATATGGAATAAAGAATAGTTTTTATACAAACGAGGTGGGCATACCCATGATCATGAAATGTTGTCAAAGTGATTACAATGGGAGAGGACAAAGGTGTCGACTCTACTATACTGTTAGGACATGGATGAAGGTGGCTTCAATCCATGTTATAGTGAATGCCCCTAGGGATTCTACAACATATTGAAGAAGTGGAATGGTTGGTGACCATAATGAACCCACTGTGGTGGGGGACTAAAATTGGTATGTAACTATGCATGAGGGTTGTACCATACCAAATATATTGCAATCATGATTTCCAAATGTGAACATTGCTACCTTCAAAAGTATGTATCCCCCTGATGCGATGATCTGTTGACGTTGATCATAAGGGAAACCACCTAGTTAGGGAGCACTAATGAATATCCCTACTAAGTTTGAGGTGATCCCTTATAGTGCTTGAAAGGGATCCCAAGGTACAACTACAAAAACTGCAACTGTCGGAATATAGTGTATTGACGTTGACGAGAGCTAAAGCACATGATAGGACGCGAGTCTTATCCTAAGAACTAGGATCATATTGTAACCAATTTGTGGGTGGACAGATTTGACACAAGAATGGTTGATAAGCACGGGGATCATAACTTCCTTTGATCGATGTGACCATGGGGGAGCGGGGACGTCATGTTTTCTCTCAGGATGTTACAGGTTGAAACGGATAGAGACACTGAACTGCAAATGAAAGGGGTTTTGATGGAGATGCAAAATGAAGGGTAACGACGATTGGAAAAAAAAAATAATGTTGAACATATGGAGACTTGAATACATCGATCAAAGGTGACCATGGGTTGCTACTAAAATAATATGGTGTGCTCGCAATCTAAGGTGATGCATGAACTGTTTGTTCATAAAGAATGTTGGTGGGGTCCCCACAGTTTTGTGCGTGTTGGGGGACTGATTTGATGATGGTTGGAGTCCCCACAGTTTTTAGTGGATTGGGGGACACTTTCCAATGATGAAGTAAGGGTGAACTTGCAGACGCAAAGATGGGTTCCCCATAAAAAAATGTTATGTAGTGTAGTCCTGCGGGATAACCATATATAACTGTTTGTTTATGAGGGTGGGGTCCCCATAAGTGTCTTTGATGGGGTGATGATACGAAGGGGATTGTAAATGGTAAATTCATCATGAAGGTATGAGGGGGCTCTGTGAATCATGGTCATAACATGTGCTGAGGGATATAATGAGTGTTTTCTTGGTGGAGGAAATGTCCAAATGTAAACATGATACTCGAAGGGAGGGGTTTTTCACGTTTGGTTAGATTCCTCGGGTTTGTGGCGAGTCGACATCATGGGTATCAATTGATGAAAAGGATGGAAATGGTGTGCACACCAATGGGGGATCATGCTATTTCCAATTATGACATTGGTGGAACATCAAGACTAGAATTTAGGGCCCTATGGTTATCAGCGGGAATACTGGTAAATGCATTGTAAGCAGAAGGAAAACATTGCCTATATGCCAGTTTCGAAATGATACCTGTGAGAGAGGCCTAACACCATTGCTAATGGATGGAGTCTTGCTCTTATAATGGAAAAATAAGAGTCTCCTGCATGTATCAGTCATAATCCCGCACATATGACACACATACCCAAGTGTAGGAAAGAACATGGCCAAGGTATTGACAATGCATAAATAATAACCAAAAACATAGCACACCTTTCCCTGATGTTTATGCAACATGCAATGGTTGCAAAGGATCCAAGTCTTCGTTGAAAGATGATGAATCGTCACTACTGAGTAAACCCTCTAAATATTATGTGGTATCAATGGTGTCCGGTAAGGTAGGTGTTACCTCCTTGGTTTTTTGCCTTTGTGGGGTCACATGGAGGGGAGCAAGTTGACCTTGCAGTATCAATAGTTCGAGACGAGATTCTCATTAAGCACACAAAATGGGGCACTGAAATGATAAATGAGTGGTCTCTCCACCAAATCGAGAAGGTCTTGCTATGAATGGACGGAAGCGTTCTTGGACTTTCTAGGTGTTCATTTTCCACATTATGCATGCGATGGTGCTAGGAGGGAGCATATGGGTGGAGTTCCCACATGATGAGCATTCATTGTGTGATGAGTATGTCGTAATTTTAAATGCGTCTTGTGACATTACAGGCTCTACCACATTTTCTGTAGTGGGAGGGGTGACTGATGGTGTCGTCGATGTGGAGATCACATTAATGGATGCTACTTCTTGGTGTAAGAAGGGGGCTTCCTCAATGGTTACTTGATTGAGATGAACTTTTTCCAACGCCTCTAGATATCGAGGGAGTTCAGGGAAATGGTGCATATAGTTCCCATGTTGAGGACAGATGGAACATGCATGATTCATACGCAGTGTTTTGGAATTAGATGTGGATGAGGAAGGGGTTCCCCCTTTCACCATTGGTGTAGCATGGGTAATGCTAATGGGAGTGTTAAGCAGATTCCATAGCTCCAATAGAGTGGGACATAGATTGGTTGAATGTCTTTGTTTCCCACAAAGAGAACACGGCAGTGTGACCCTTTGAGTGGGAGTATTGATCATTAATGGGGCTTTCAACTCTTGATGGTTTATGCCCCTTTCTTTAGGATTCACGGTTTCTACTAAATTAGATGTCTGGTTTGGTAATAGGGTACCTTTTAACTTTGGTTGTTTGGTTCCCCTATTAGCGGTCTTAGAGACGACCGATTATGGGGTAGTTGCAGATGACATAGGTTGGGCTGTCGTAACTGGTCTTGTTACTGGCCTTACGGTCATACTAGCCGAAATAGGTATAAACTCATAATGGGCGACTAATTTAGAATCCATCTCTTGGTATGGTGGTTTGAGGTACCATACTGGTATTCCCAAAGTTATCCCAGGTAGAGTTAACTGAGCCATAATCTACATCCTTTGTACACTTGTGGGGGGATACAAGAATGAGATTTGAAAAATCGGTGGTACCGATGGGCTCAACATTTATTCAATGCCATGGCTCAACGGTGGATTTGATGATAATGTTGAGGTGGAGGTGGCTCCATTTTTCATGGTAAAAATTGTGCACATTAGGCCATTGATAGATGTATGGATATTTGTGGTGGTCCCCAATATGCTCCTAACAAATTGGATTCCTTGTACATACTGAGGGAAATGTCAACATATGGTTGATCATCACCCATTATAGTTGGTAGGATGTTGTCGAGATTGCTTGTGGTATTAGGGTCATAATTTTTAAGTTGGTCGACGGTAACTAACTTCCCATTCAAGGGAAACATCATGATGTGGAAGACTGAGGAGGATACCACCTTCATGGCGTACATGTAACTACGCCCCAAGAGGATGTTTTAGTTGAACTCAACGTCGATTACTTCAACATCGATCATAACCATCTTGACCCCAGCTCTATGGGGACATTTTGGTACAATCCTCTTGGTTGGGATGGTCTCCCATCATATGCGCGAAGAGCGATAGATGAGGGGACAAGCTCAGGGGATCCTAATCATTTTTGTACTTTATCCAACATGACACAAGTGGATGCACCTTAATCGAGGATACATTGATGGATCATGACATTTTTTATCATAACTGGAACTTGGAATGCAATTGATGATTGTAGTCGCGGGTCACCTTTTTCAAGATCAAAGGTCATGAGGTGCGAGTCGGATGGGTCGAAGGCACCAAGTGCATTTAGTAATTCCTTTCTCTGTGTTTGGAAAGACTATAACACCTCTAATGTGGACATAGCCGCAGGGGTTTGAGCTAAGTCATCCACAATACCGTAATTGTGGTCATCTTTCATGTGTGGGTTATTAGGGGTATGCCTGAGTGGTACTCTTGATATCCATGCGATTTGTTAGGTATTCAGGCGTAATATTTGTAAAGCCTCCCTAGAGTTGATAGAGACTTCTTCAGCTTAGGGTGTGAAAGGCCTGTCGTAACCCCTGGATCGCATCTGAAGGTTTATATCCAATGTATAGATATTTTGGAAAGAGCCATCCCCTGGTGGGAGAGGATCTTGTTCTTATGTAACTACCCCTTGATTAGCGAAGGGTTTTTGTAACACAATTGTTTATTGTTGGGAAAGATTTGTTTCCTGAGGGGGGTTCATCATCATCTTCTTTTTAGCTTACACTAATTGTTGGCAGTCAGGGAGAATAGGACAATGATGTGTGTAATGACCATAATCACTGCATATGGAGCAACAATAATTGGTTCTTCGGGGGGGATTCTTCCATTGCTTGGGGGGATTGTTAGTCCCTGCATTTGGAAAACCCATGTTTTGGTTTTGCTGGGGGGGCTTTCCCCCTTTCACCAGCTGGCTAGTTCTTCTTTTTCTTACCTTTCTTCTTCCCCCGAGTCTATGGATTTTGGGGGTTTGCGACGTTTAATTGCTCAAATTTTTGAGCTTGCTGAACATAAGTAGGTTGAACTAGGTTAATTCACATGTGGGGGGGAGGTTGATGACCAGTTGGGAATGGGAAAGGGTAATACAGATTATATCCCAGAGGTGGGATAAATGTCGTGTGCGATCCATAAGAGGTGGATGTAGGAGCGACTGGCACTAATAGCAGTGTAGGAATCGTCATTGTTTGGCTAACGTTTGGGTATGTAGGACTATAGGGTCCATACTTTAATTGACCAACTGATGGTGTTGGTACTGGGGTATGGGGTACTGATGTGCGTGGCATGGATGGGTAATACAGAACCATGTTGAATGGTACCAATGTGGTGTGAGGAACCTTTCCTAAATAGGAAATGGACCCAATAAGCCCATCTACCAAATGCGACGATCCTGAAGGTGTAGGATCCAATGACTGATGCTGTGGGGCATCATGAAGGATTGTGTAAAGATATCCATACTATGCATATATGAGGTTGAAATGGTGTGCTTTCATAATAGCCTCTTCCTCACTTTGTGGCACGAAGGTGGAAACATATCTATCTATGGTGGGTTGGAGAGATTTGATAAACCAATCCATTAGAAAGGGAGGTTGTATTTTGATCTTACATAGTGTGTGGCGTCTACGCCACTCATGGATGTGTTCCGCGATGTGGGTGGAATTATTTTGACGAAACTCATTGAAAATTTCAAGGTTGAAAGTACATAAGAAATGTTGTGGCCAATGTTGCGAATGTGGAATGGATGCCACTTTCTAGGTTTACGTACCATTTTGTTGCTATTCTGGTGAGGGTACACTTGAATAGAAGAAGTCCCATGGGGTCATCCACTATGTTGTTATATGAATACCATAAGTGGAAATACATAACATGGTTGGAGAGATCGACTCCTTGTTTTCCTTCGAATTTGGGAATATCGGAAGGAAGCTTGTCTGGAATAGTCGGCCATGTCGCATCATGAACAATGGGGTCATTTGTCAGTTTGGCCAAATCAGGTAAATTTAAACTAGCCATAAATGGTAAGGTAAGGACGACGAGTTTTTCCATTCTGTTTGGGATGTGATTTCCACGAGGGGGTGACCCAGGTGGTGTTGTAAAAAATGGATGACATCCTATATGTGAGGATGGGTCAACGGGATCCAAGGGATCTCCTTGGGGAGAATCTAGTGGGGTACTACTTCCAATGGGGGAATAAGTGGTGTAATTAATAGATTCTCTGATGGGATAAAATGTACCTAGCAAGGTGTGGCCTCGACCAAGTGAACCTATCAATGCTACCTAGGAACAACCCTTGTTTGAATTCCCTCTGCATGTAATACGAGGGGCAAGGTGTAATGAAACCCCTCAAGAGAGGGGATAAGCCTTGCAATCTACAAGACTGTCTTAGGATGTTGTTTTGTTACTCAATGGTGAAGGATTTGTGTCAAATGAGAGTGATAGTTGAATAAACACAATTGAACAAATGCAAAAATATTCCAACCACAATAGATGCAAAATGGTACGATAAGTGAGTGATATGTGAAATTTTTTAGTAAATGAGTTCCCATGTCTAGGTTCTTTTTATTACGAGTTAGTAAAATTGTATTTAAAAATAAAATAAATGTAAATTCCATAGAAGGCATAACGTCCTTCCTCTCAAATGTAATTGGGCCTCCCAAAAGCACAATTGATGGTGATAATGGTATCCACACACCAATCGAATAGTGGAGGTAACAAAGAGCTAGTTCTATCAACAATGGGGCCAATGATCCAATTGAGAAGAATTGGAAACACCTCCCAACGACAATAGCTAACTTCAGGATTCAATTGCACTCACAATTGCTCCTTTGTGATATCCTAAGTTGGGCCACTAAGTTACCTTATGTCAAGTGTGGATCAGTGGTTCGTCCTGCACGGTATAGTGTCGTATACCTACAACAAGCTAAGTGGCTTGTAGGGGAGAGCGTGGAAACTATACCTCACCGTTCACCTCTTTGGTCATGGTGCACTTCTAATCCGTGTTTTATTTTAACACTTGGTTATAGCAGGATTTTGTAAGTACCCTATGAGACAACAATGCTATGTTTCAAAATATTGCTAGTGAAACTAGATTGGTGGGCATTAATGGATGCCTAGACCAATCAATCCTACCTAACTAAAATATTGTTTTGTTACCTCCTCTGGATGATTTAGTTGGTTAAGACAATTACAATGTTGATTTTAAAGGCTTTGTATGTTTCACTTATGGATTGTAAGAGGGGTATTTCACAATCCCTACCTTTATAATTCACCAAGCTCACATGAAGTGCGAGGTGAAGAGCATACTTGGATTGGATGAGTTTTTAGGCCTCTTATTGCATGCTAGTGGAGAAAACACATGTGATCAAAGAAAAAAAATGATTTCATTGGAAAATTAACTAATTACCTCTAAGAGATGCTCATGGCGCTTTGCAAAATAAAATTATTCTAACTAATTAGACAAGTGTGGAATGGAGGTATTTCACTCTTCTCACCCTTTTTCTGATTCACCAAGAAAACATGAAGTGTGAGGTGAAGAGCATAGTTTCGGCAACAAGTGTTTTTAGGTCCTTGCTTGTGTGCAAAAAGTGTTTTCTACACTAGCAATACTACTAAAAAAACATGTACATTGTTGAATAAACAAGAAATGGTCTTGAATACTAGTGACAACAATGAGGCCCATTGAAAGCCTCAAAGTTGGTCACCTAGTTAATTTTCGAGAGAGATGTACTCTTTACATCCTAATATTGGTCTAGGTGCACTAATGACTAAAAAATTAAGTAGTTGGGTGAATTAGCCTTAATTTAAGTTCACTAGTAAGAAGCAATTGGGATGCCAAAATAAACAATGCAGATAAAAAGCAAATAATCAACAACAGCATGACTAAATCACAGTATGTTGTGTGTACAACGTAGGTAAATACAAAATAGATGCATGGGTAGCGTGGGTAATGAACTGACCTTCCGCGTAGTCACAATGGATGGTGTAACACTGGTTTTGAACTGATAACCTGTGCATACGCGCAACTGTCAAAGTTGATTCCACTCTATCAGTGTGGCAGAGATATCGGGAAACATGTGGCTACAGGAAAAATTGTCCTATGGTTGCGATGGGGCTAAATTATGGAAGCAAGAGGTGGAATACCTACTTTCCTACAAGTGAAAAATACCTAGAATTAGGTACTTAGCATAAAACAACCTAGATTAAAAAGAAATGAAAAAAAAAGTATGGTTTCCAATAGAACTGTTGTGGAAAAAAATTGCACAATTACACTCTTCCACTTGGTGAGGGGTTAAAACTTGTATGTTGTTGCAAGGCCTCAGTCCTTGGAGCCCCTTTTGATGGTTGTTGGTATTCCTCCAAGTGATCCTGCAAGATATTGTTAGTGTAGTTCACATCCAAACATGAAAATATTGATGAAAATAAAATGAAAGAGATGGGGAAAAGATACAAACTCCAACAACAACAAAAGGTATGCTAAGCCACTCTTGTATTTCCCAATGGAATAGTTGTACAACACCTAGGAGGTAAGGCTTCAAGGGAATACAACAATATCCCTTAGGGATTCCTTTCTTATCCAAACTAAATGCTAAGTAGATGGAAGAACAATGGAGAGAAACACTTGCCCCTTGATGGTAGGTTGTGAGCAAGATTGGAAATGATCACAATTTTAGGAAATGGTGGGCTATGAGGAATCTCCAACTCAATTCCAACAGCATAACTTTCTCTAATTTATCTCTACAAAATGCATGCCAATGGATTTATTTTATAGGCCAAGAGGTGGCCAACAAATAACTAGATCCAAATGTGAACTCTCATTCTTCACAAACTAGTTCCAAGGTACACAAGGGGGCTGATTAATGCCACCAAGTGTGTGAGGAGCTGAATTGGGATCTTTGGGTAGGATTGAGCCTTCAATGTGCCACTGGAAGTAAGTGGTCCCAATGTTTCGATAGTAGCACAACTATCGAAGGAAAATCCCCATGGGTGTAGCACGGGAATTGTTCAGGTAACCTATGCTATAGCATGGGTAACATGTTTAATACCTACTCTACGCTTTGTTTTGACTGTTTCTGGGCACTTTTGGACTCATACTGTGCTTTGGATCTATTGAGGATTCCTGTGGTGAGATGCATTTTTTATGTTGATGATGCTTTACTGGATGAATAGCCAAAATGTCGCATGTGTGTGATTTTTAGGCATTAACATTGGTCCCCATACCCATGTATGCACAAGGTATAAATTTTCACTCTTCCTTTTCATCCCAAGTATGAGAATGTTGAATTTTGAGCATTGATTCACAATACTCTTGGATCTTTACTAAGAGAATAACATATACAATATATCAATGCATAACAATCACAATAAGCATGACAAGCATCACAAGAATCAAAAGCATGAGAGACAAGAGACACAGAGTTTCCATGGGGAAAACCCTAAGGTGAAAAACCCCACAACTTCCTCAGAGATAGAGAGAGCAATGGCTCAACCAAAGTACAACCAAATTACACTTGAGATAGTCTCCTAGTAGTAGATGATCCTCCTCCTCACTAGTGCACCACTTTCTGAGTGAGAGAAGTGTGACTTTTCGAATGATCCAAATAGAGATCTCCCGATCTCTATTTATACTTAACCTATTTGCCCAATTACACTATGGGGCCAACTTGTCTATCTAGATACATCCAGAATATAATATACATTTCAGGGACGACCCCACACATGGTTGTCTAATAACCCATCGGCAAGTACACACACTTGCGACACTTGTCAATCCACATGAAGACACTTCCTTATAGAGGAATAACACATCTCTAATAAGGGTACAATAAATATATATGAAATACATGGATGAAATACATTCCGAAGTTACATATACATCAACACTCCCTCTTAACTAGGAAGGTATTTCTCGACACAAATCTGTTAGACAAGTCTTCTTCTCAGGATCATTGTCATCGATGCATCGTCATCATCATTGTCACTGCTGCTACTATTGTCAAGCACTCTAATTGCAGATAATTAAATATCGACACACAGAGCGTATGAAATTTATTGTCAACCCGAGAAAGTCTTTTTATTTCAAAGGACAAGTGCACAATATATGCTTAAACACAAACCATTAGAAGTGAATACTTTTATCTTCTATCATCTATGTTCATCCCAAGAATCTACGCAATCCCAATTGCCTTCTAACTGCTGTACTACAATCCTTTTCTATTATGCATCAAGCAAAACGAATATCAGATCTAATCAACGATTGCAGGAAGGAAATCTCAATTGTGTTCTAAAATAATCAACTGTCTAATGAAGTCAAGCTGGGAATCATGAAGCATGACCTGAACATTACTCTAGAATTTAATAAAGGAGATTGAAGCAACTGTTCTAAGATACTGAATTGCAAAATATAAATCAATCAACACATAACAGGAAAGCTAATTCCTAGGAGCTTCTGGGATTACGTTTCAGCTGTAGGATGAGCACAACAGTGTGAACAGAAATTGAATTACATAAAACAAACCTGACTCAGTCGACTGTTATTGATACCATTCACCAATCTCACAAATAAATCATTTACTGAGAAATCCACACAATGAATATTGCTGCTGCGTACAAACGAAAGATCAAATCATCACACAACAGGAAGATGAAATCCTAAATTAACACAGCAATCTCTGTGGAAGACGGGCCCAGTCTTCACACAGAGACGCTGGTTGAACAACACTCTCTTTAACTCAGAAGCAACTCCTTATATTAACAGAAGGATGAGTACATAGTTTCGGCTTGACTGCTAATACAAGATGAATTAATTAATTGCTGTCCAACCCCTCGATCGAGGTAATACCACATATTTATACATACAGTTGCAACATCTAAACCTATAATTGGGCAGCCATGAAGATCTATGATCTTCAGGCGCCCTAAATAATCTAGCTGTTACAATGCGTGGCAGAACTTGAAATATCCAAATATAAGAGGAGTTATCAACTGTCCCAAGAGTGGCGGTCCTTCCAGCTCACAGCTGGATTTGAGCAGCGACATACTTAAGATAGAACTTTATGTTACAGCTGCCCTGCCACGACTGTGCCTTGATTGACGAATTGAGCCCCAAGGAACCTTCCTTAAGCAATGGACGTCCCTTCCTCCGTGACTTGTTCAGCTCCGATCTTCCTGCAGTCCATTTATCTTACTACCTTCATAATTTGCATCATGTTAGCACGAATTAAGAGATGCACAGCTTAAATCATCACAATCATAAGTATTAATACAATAAAACGATAATCGGCCATACCTTGGTAAATTGGGGAATATATAAGGACAATAAGTTGAATTGCCAAGGTAATTGGTGTGAGACAAGGTAAGGGACAGTGATAAATGATGGTCAAAAAGGGCCAATTCTGGGCTCAACATCTCCCCCCAACTATCCTGTTGCATGTCCTCATGCAACAACCTGCATCTGAATATTGTACTGAACCTTGTCCAGGCAAGAGGAAAGAATGTAGATAAATCAGGCATCCCCTCTATCCCTTTGAAAAATTTCTGTGAGCAACCCAGCAGTTCCCAACTTTACTGTTCCCCTTCCCCCGCTACTTGCTAATATCTGCAGTTCTCTTATGCTTTGCCTGGGAAAGTTGAAAAGACACACTCAATCTGAATCCAATTCAATAATACCTGTAGGAGGTGGAAGCACTGGTTCTTGTGGGACAGTGTCTTCCAGCGCATCTAATCTTATCAAGGGAGTTGCTGGTTCTTGTGTAACAGCAACATCCCTTAAACCTTCTTCAGCAGCTGCCTTTATTGCTTTTGGAGACACTGGTTCTTGTGTAACAGTGTCTTCTTTGTCAATTGGCTGCTGAGATTGGATATCCTTTTCGATTTGCAGTTCCTCCTCCAAGATTTCAGTGTCACCTGAGCAGGGTGTCTGTACCTGTTCATCATCACTCCATTGTGTATCAGGAATGATCTCTACTCCCGGGTTATCCTCCAACTGCAGTTCAGGGGTTCTTGCTACAGCATCCAAGGATGTTGGTTCTTGTGTGACAACATCCTGGCTTACATCTTCATCTTTATTTTGCTGCAGCTTCTCTTCCATGAGTTCTGTATCATGAGAGCTTTCTGGGGTCACCACCCAGAGTTCATCGTTGAATGCCAGAATATCCTCTGTCCCGGCTTCTTCTTCTGTCTGCTCAGTCGGTTGGACGGTCAAGTTCAGGATTGCTGGTTCTTGTGTTGCATCATCCTGTTTCAACTTGTCACTGTCCTGCATTTCCATTTCCCCTTCTAAAATTATTGTGTCCTGGGAACGTTCTGGGGTTACAGCACAAAATTCTTCACTACCTTCCAGGGTATCCTTTGGCTCCATGATTTCTGTGTCATGAGAACACTCTGGGGTCTCACTATACTCTTTTATAAGCTCCAGAGCATTCTTCATCTCCCGTTCTTCTCCCATTTGTTCTATGATTTCTATATCGTGGGAGCATTTTGGAATTGCCATACATTCCTTATAAATTTCCAGGGCATCCTCCACTCCCTGTTCTTCTCCCATCTGTTCTATGACTTCTGCATCATGGGAAGTAGCAGCTGCAGCAAGGATGTTTAAAGGTGCTGGTTCTTGTGTTGCAGCATCCTCTTTCTCCACTGCTTTCCCTTCTGTGGCTGCAGGCTGTTGTGCTGAATAGGTGCTAAGTAAAATTTTATGGCCTGCTTCCTCAAAGATCTCCCCACAGGTGGGGCAGAGTATTCGCTCATCCTTTTCTCCAGCTTCAGCAGAAGCTGTTTCCTCCACTTGGTCTGCAGCCTCTATTAATGTATACATCTTTCTTCCACCCTGCTTTTGGCAGATTTCCTTCCATGTTTCCAGCTCCTTCCTAAGTGCTTGGAGGTCCTCTTTCAGCATTGCATTCTCATACAAGAGTCCCTCAACTCCCGGCTCTTCTTCTACTGGCCTTTGTGGAGCATCCCTCGGTTTTGGTGTAAGGATTGGGGGTTCAACCTGTGTCTCTAAGGTTTCCCATTTTGTTCTAGCTGCCTCTGCTGCTGTAATTGACCGAGTTCGCTTCCTTCTAATTGGTGCCACTAAATCGAACTCATTGGTGGTCCTCTTCCTTTTCTGTGGCGTTTTCTTTTGTGACTTCCCTTTCTGTAGTGTTTCTTCTCGTGGAGCTGGAACATAGGGAGGCAAAACTGAAGTCAAAGGAACATTTCCCTGCCCCCCATGCTGTTCTTCTTCAATCACAGCTGCTCCTCCTGCCCATTCCGGTGAAGATTCGATTGTGACCAGCTCAATATCTTCTTCCATTGCTCTGGCTCCGCCATCTTCAGGTTCCATTGTCGCAGCATTTGATGCTGCTCCAATTTCACCTTCTGCTGGCGGAGCTGCCCTGTTGTCTAGGTTTTCCACGAGGGTTTCATCTACATTGTCGCCTGACAGCTCTGTTTGTGCTTCCCCTCGCTCTCCTTCAAATGCAGTGTCATCCCCCACTGGTTCTGCTTGTGCTGGGGATTCATATACTTCAAATGGCTCTGCCTGTGCCTCGGGCTGTTCTTCCTCTGTGGTTTTGTCAACCCCTGATGTCCCTGCCTGTGCCCTCTGTTGCTCTTCTTCCGTTTCATCCCTCCCCCCAACTTCACTGGAGGAACTCCGGTCCTCCTGTTGTGGCGGAACCGGTAATTGCTGTAATGGAATAACCCTCAAGGGAACAGGTTGCTGTGGCCGGGTGATGAATTGCTCCCATGTTATATTATGTTGGGCCAGGGTTCTCATAATAATTAACTTAATGAGGCCATGGTGTGTGAGGGAGGATAATGGGTGTTTTGCAGATTGAACGAATGTTGCCATATGGCGCAAATCATGCAATAGATAAAATGGAATATTTAACAAAATGCCATGACGGAGATGAGAAAGCAAAGGAAGTTCAGAGTTGTACACAGTTTGGTATCTGCCTTCGCAAGTTATGTATTTCTTGAGGAAGATAGCGACCTGGTCCCATGGCTGCGGCAGTGACTTCAATGCAATCCCTCTCCTGGATGCTTCAACTTGCTCCCCTGGAAGTAAAAACTGTTCCCGTGCAACTGTTGCAGGAACTCGACGGTTAAACCAAGGTTTTCCCACCAATGGGATAGCTGTAACCTCGGATATAATGACCTCCGAAACATCTATACACAGCCCCCACACCGTGGAGTGTGTTTTAGTGAGATTCAATGCAAATTGCAGGGCTGCGTCCCGGTCGAATCCATCCAATCGTTCAAAGAACTCGACCCAGCCAGCGGCTTGAAAAATGGCCAGAACCTGCAAATTCCGTCTAAGTTCCCGGGTATTGAAAGGTTCATGGCGAACTGGAATGCCCATGGTCCTGGCTGCAAGATAGAACTGCTGTTTCGACAGAGTACAGGATCCAGAATAGAAGTTGCAGCGCGGAGAATGCACGAATCGTTGAGCGGAGACGTTGAGCGAATGAACTAATTCGGAAAGTTAAGCGCAGAGAGGAGTTTAAAATTTTCATGCCGAATTGGGGAAGGTGGCAGTTATTAGTATTACGTCGTACGAGGGAAAGGTTCAATCAGATATAAATGGTGGTACGAGTGAAGGTACGGCCAATCTCGTTTACATGATATCAATACTTAGTCACGTGATAAATGAAAGCCATACCTCATAAAACTGTGCGTCGGAAGGCTGCGGAAACTGGGGGAGCATGGAGTTGGTGACGTCATGGAGCCGAACGCGTGCACAATCAGACGTAGAATCATGATGACTCGGATAAGGCACTGATTTCCTTCGCCTGTAAAACACAAGGCGTCGCATCCTCCGGGTTGAAATGATGAGTTCGCCGGCAGGACTGGGCTGAATCAGCGTCATAATTAGCAAGTTAAACAATCCTTCTGTTAACACGGGAGTTACCACTGCAAATTGCCAAAGAAATGATCACACGGCCGATGAAAAAGCTTGTTGCAGCTGACAAGAAAGAAGTTACAGCCATCGGGAAAGAATTCGTGGCAGCCGGAAAAAGATTCACAATATCCGGGAAAAATTACGGCTGTCACGGGAAAAATTTACAGCGGCGGAAGAGACTTACGGCTGGCGGGAAAAGATTTTTCGAATATGGGAAATATGTCGCAGCCGCTGGAAAGAAATGACAGCTGTGGTGTGGAAGTGACTTGATCAATGAGGTGGCGGCCGGGAAGTGATGTGGCGACTGCGAGAAAAAGATGTTGCAGCCGCCGAAATTACAGCCGCCGGGATTGCAGCTGCCGGAGTTGCAGCTATCGGAAAAGATTTGACGGTGGACGGGAAAAATTTACGGCTACCGGGAAATGGAGAATACGGTTGTGGCTGGTAAATGGAATGGTAGCTGCGGAAAATGAGATGGCAGCCGTGGAAGATGAGGTGGCCATAGCTGGTGAATGAAATGGCAGCTGCGGAAGATGAGGTGGCAGCCGCGGAAACTGGAGTTGCAGCCGCCGATGTTGCAGCCGCTGATGTTGCAGCCGCAAAAGTTGCAGCCGCTGATGTTGCAGCCGCAAAAGTTGCAGCTGTCGAAAAAGATTGACGGCTGTCGGAAAGGGCATTTACGGCTCCCGGGAAATGGAGAATACGGTTGCCGGAAGAGGATATACGGCTGCCGGAAAAATATGTTGCAGCTGCCGAAAAATATGTTGCAGCTGCCGGAAAATATGTTGCAGCTGCCGATTTTTTTTTTTTTTTTTTTTTTTTTTTTTTTTTAAACACAAGGACGGCACAGAGAGATTTTCATTATGGGCCCCAAACTGATCATTCTCCTGGCGCTTCCCTGAAAAATTTTTCTTAAAAGACAACAGCAAGCAAAGAGATCAAATGCAAAAAGAAAGAAAACGACAATTATACGCTACAGCAAGAAATTATTTATGTACAGCAAATATGATTTTCATTTTAAGATTTGGTAAAGGTAGAAAAATGTTCCTGCTCTGGTGCCAATTGGTAGTTTGGATCAGCAGCAATCTGTGAAATGAATGCATCTTTCGAAATGGGCTTCCGATACAGTCGCAGCCTGTGGCCATTAACAAGTAATGGCATACGGTTTTCATCAATGGTGACCAGGCGAACAGTGCCGTTGTCAAATACCCTGTCAACCAAATATGGACCCAGCCATCTTGTGCGTAATTTCCCTTTGAAATCTTTCTTGAATCTAGAGTCGTACAGTAGTGCCCAGTCTCCTTCATGGAAGATTTTCTTCTTGATGAATCGGTCATGCCAGTTAGATCTCTGTTGCTGAAGCAGCACAGTCTGGTCTACCGCAGCTAATCGTTTCTCATCCAGTTCATTCAATTGATTCAATCTTCTTTTCTGGGCTTCTGCTACATCCAGGTTCATTTCAATGGCTGTTTTCAGGGTCTTGATCTCAAATTCAATTGGAAAGATGGCGCTCTTACCATACACCAGATCATAGGGAGAAAAGCCCGTGGTATTGCGCCAAGTCGTGCGATATGCCCACAGTGCTTCTGGAAGTCTGTCAGCCCAATCCCTTCGATGGCTTTTAACTGTTTTAGTAAGGATTGCTTCGATAACCTTATTAGTGCTTTCCACCTGACCATTTGCCTGGGGATGATAAGGTGAAGCTATCTTGTGCTGCACATGATACTTCCGGATCAAGGATTCAAATTGATGTGAAATAAATTGTGGTCCGCCATCGGTAACTACTTCCTTTGGTACTCCAAAACGGGTAAAAACTTCACTGTACAGGAAATCAATCACCGCCTGGTCGTTTGCCTTAGCCAAAGCTACAGCTTCTACCCACTTAGTCATGTAATCTGTACACACCAAGATGTAAACCTTCTGTTTGGAAGGAGGGTTGATAGGACCAACAAAGTCCAATGCCCATCTATCAAACGGTTCTAATACCACTTGGGGCTGTAAAGGCATCTGGTCTGTCTTATTAGGTTGGCCCATCCTTTGGCAGCTGTCGCAGGACTGAACATATTTTTTAGCATCTCTGAACAGTGTCGGCCAATAATAGCCCATCCGCAACGCCTTATGTCCTATTCTTTTATCTGCAAAGTGTCCTCCGCAAGGTTCATCGTGACAAGCCTTCAGTATATGAAAGATCTCATCTTCCCTTACACATCTTCTAATTTCAAGATCAGGTCCTGTGTAAAAGAGATGGCCTTTAAGCCAACAATACCTCGCACTTTGCTGAATAATTTTTCTTTTCTCTCGTTTAGACATATGTGGCGGAAGTTTCCCTGCAGCCAAATAATTAGCAACATCTGCATACCAGGGTGAATGAGCTGAGAGTGCGAATAAATGTTCATCCGGGAAAGCATCCTCAACAGGTGAACTGTCATCACTGTTAGTAAATCGTGATAAAAAATCAGCAACAACATTTTCTTTTCCAGGTCTATCTATAATAGTAATATCAAATTCTTGTAATAATAAAAGCCACCTGGTTACTCTGGCATTAGTGACAGGTTTATTCATTAAATACTTAATGGCAGAGTGATCAGTATGCACAAATGTAGGATACCCAGTAATGTAATGCCGAAACTTATTAATAGATTAAACAATAGCAAGAAATTCTTTTTCAGTAACAGTATAATTTAGTTCAGCAGGGGCTAAGTTTTTACTCACATAATAAATAGCATAAGGTACTTGACCATCCTGCTGTCCTAGTACTGCTCCAATGGCGGTATCAGAAGCATCTGAAGAAATGTGGAAAGGTATGGTCCAATTAGGTCCCCTTAAAATAGGGGCTGTGGACAGTTTCTCTTTAAGCTTATCAAATGCTGTCTGGCATGCTGTACTCCATGCAAACTGCACATCCTTCATTAACAATGAAAACAAAGGAGAAGCAAGTTTGGAGAAGTTTTCTATGAATCTCCTGTAATACCCAGCATGTCCCAGAAAACTTCGCACCTCTTTCTGAGTTGAAGGGGTTGGTATATTCTTTATCACCTTAATTTTTTAAGGATCCACTTGAATACCGTTAGTAGAGATGAAATGTCCTAATACCACCCCCTCACTCATCATCATGTGGCATTTTTCAGTGCTCAGTGAGAGGCGAGCCTGTTCACAGCGAATTAAAACCTTCTTCAAATTTTCCAATGCTTCATCAAAATCCCTGCCATAAGGAGTGAAATCATCCATAAAAACTTCCATGCTATCATTTACCAATTCAGAAAATATGCCAATCACAACTCTTTGGAACGTTGCAGGTGCATTGCACAACCCAAAGGGAAGCACCCTGTAAGCGAACGTTCCCCAAGGGCAGGTGAAGGTGGTCTTATCCTGATCCTCTGGAGCAATCTGGATTTGATTGTACCCACTGAATCCGTCCAGGAAGGAGAAGAACTTCTTCCCAGATAAGTTATCAAGTACCTGGTCAATAAAGGGCAGAGGAAAGTGATCCTTTTGTGTAGCCTTGTTCAGCTCCCTATAATCGACACAGACTCTCCATTTACCGTTTTTCTTGGGTACAATTACAAGTGGGGAAACCCACTCACTGTCTGAAATAGGATAGATGAATCCTGCTTCCAAGAGTTTCTGGATTTCTTCCTTCACTATATCCCTCAGATTGAGGTTCATGCGTCGTTGGGGTTGACATACAGGCCGGGAGTCGTTTTTAATATAGATATGATGAGTGCACAGACTAGAAGGAATACCCTTCATGTCTGTATACTCCCAGGCGAATGCCCCCTTACGTTCCTTCAAGAGATTGGTTAAGCGCTTTTGTTCTTCTGAGGAGAGAGCAGGATTGATGTTCAAAGTTCTTCCAGGCTCTACCTCAATAGGAATACTTCTCGAGCTTTTCAATACTGGGATTATATTTGCGTCATTGGCTAGTGCTTCCTCCGTAAGCTGTTCTTGTTCTTCTTTGCCGAGGGTACTGTTCAGAAGTTGATAAACTTCCTTGTCTACAGAAGCAGGTTCGCTAATGAAATTATTAATGGCATCGTCTTCTGTTTCGTTTTTGAAAGTTAGTGCCTTCCCTATTGTTAGTAATGGCTGAACATCTTCTTCTTCTTCTTGTTCTATCCAAAGGGAGGTTTCAGTTTCTAGACTCGGCCTTGCTGGAGGGTACAGGGTAAGATTTTTGGTTTCCATGCCATCAGATATAGTCATAGATCCTGATCGACAGCTGATGCAAGCATCAGCTGTAGCCAACCAAGGTCTCCCTAAAATCAATGGATGTCCCCCCAGCTGTGATTTTGGCTGTAATACTAGAAAATCGGCAGGGTATTCCCACGAGTCTACTGAAATAACGAGGTCGTCCAAAATCCCTTCAGGTCTGATGGTGGATCTGTCTGCCAGTTCTAAGATAGTAGGGGTCGGTCTAATATTGGTGAATCCGAGCTTTTTTACAGTCTCCATCGTTATAACACTGATCGCAGCTCCTAAATCTACTAGTACGTTGGGTATCTGCGTTTGTCCTATGTGTACAGTGACAGTAGGATTGCCGGGATCCTCATACTTAGTTACAGGGGTTTTTCCAGTCATTAAAGCGGATAAATTCCCTATAACATGAACAGTAGGAGGATCTCTGGGTTTCCTTCCCGGTCTTTTAGTGCACAGGTCCCGAACAGTTCTAGCGTAGATAGGTACATCTTGAAGAGCTTGTAAAAGGGGAATCTTAACATAAAGGTTCTTCAATTCTCCTAAGAGATTGAACTGAGGTTGCCCCCCTCTTTGTGGCAGCATCAATCTCTCAGGGTAAGGTGGTTGCCTTACCAACTGGGCGGGCTGCGTGTTATCCACTTCATCGTTCAATGTTTCAGCCCTCCCATCTGAGGGATGCTCAGCATCTTCAATGATAGGAACCGGATCAAAAGGATGCTGGGAACTCTCTCCTTTGTCATACACAGTTGGTGGAATATTTTCTGAAGTTACACGTTCTACTACCTTCCCAGACCGTAAGCGAATGTCATTACAAGGTACAGGGGAGAGAGAGTAGGCTGGCATATTGAGAGTTTCCAGTTGCTGGACTGTTTTATTATTTGGGTTAGGGTTAGGTTGGGCAGGCAGCTGAGGCCGTATTGGTATGTTAGGCACAGGATTATTTTGCAGCTGCAGCTGCGACTGCTGAGGTAGGTATTGAGGATATTGCTGAAATTGAGGATATGGAGGATACGGTAACTGTTGAGGTGGAGGTGGTTGAGGAAACTGATTCCCAGGATGGAAGTTCCTCCATCCAGGAGACCATGAAGTAGGTTGATGAGGTGGCTGTGTCCAAGGACTCCATGAATTATAACCTTGCATCGTAGGTTGAGGAGAATTCCACTGAGCATAATTTGAAGGGAATTGTGTATTCACGTTTTGCATATTAGTATTCCAATTATTCAAATTATTCAAAAATGGAAATGAATCGGGAGACATACCTTGATTCCGGGGCTGCCAGGGTTTCTTCTGTGCAATAAAGTAGGCTGAATCCACCTCTGGAGTTGATGCCTGCAGAACAGCTTTCACTTGGGGCAGCGTGGGGCATTCTTTCATATCATGATTCAGCTCACACAATTGACATACTTGAACTTTGTCAAGGGGGCATTCTTTCAGTGGATGAGTCTTTCTACATCGGGGACAAAACACCCCTAGTGTGAGATCCTCCACTGCCTGTCTTTGCTTGGCCTTCAAGACGTCAATCTCTGAAGAGATAGAGCTCATCATTTCTGTTTTAAAGTTTTCAAGAAGATTGCCTATCTCTGCACGTGTAGCTCCCCCATTGGATGACTTCTGAGTTCTGTCGAAGACATCACGTTCCAGGTTATTTCGTTTATGCTGCTTATTATGCCTAGAAGATCCCCTGGAATATCTCTTACATAATTCCACAATTGTCTCAAAAGATTCTTTAGAGATATCCCCCTTTCCTAATAAATTTAGCATGTCTAAACAATCGTCCCTAATTCCTCGAAGCAGGATTATCTTAAGCACATCTAGTCCCATGTTCGTCTGTCCAGCTCTCTGCACATTGTACAGCAACCTCTCTACAAAATCCTCCAAGCTTTCGTCCTCCTTCTGTACCATTTTGAATAACTCCTCCCTCTTGTCCCTGGTGTTGCAATATTCTTGATATTTTTCCAGGAACACTTGCTTCATCTTGTTCCAATTAGCAACAGTTCCTCCCCCAAGGCTCATGAACCAACGTAATGCATTGTCCTTCAGGGTGGCAGGAAAAAGCTTCAACTTTTGAGCATCTGTGACATAATAATAGCTGCGACAGAGGATATCGAATTCAAACAGGAATTCGTCTGGATCTTCTGCCGCCCTGCCATGGAAGCGGGGGTAACACCGACGGTGAGATGTTTTTCATAGGAGCTGTCCCCTCGAGCTGCTGTATTGGGAATTGCAATGTAGCCATAGTTTCTGGCGGGGAATTATCTTCATGATGGTATTGTACCACTGCTTCTTCCTCTTCATTCTCATGTCTGTTATTCATCTTTTCTTCTGTATCTTCTCCTTCGTTTGTTCCTTTATCCCTTACCTCAGTTGTAACAGCTGCGTATTGTTCGGATGTAACAGCTGCGTATTCTTCGGTTGCAGCAGCTGCGTATTCTTCGGTTGTAGCAGCTGCGTATTCTTCGGTTGTAACAACTGCGTACTCTTTAATTGCAACAGCCGAATCAGCTGTTCCTTCTTTAGCAGGAGTATGTGCAGAAATCACCGCTGCTCCTGTATCTTCCACTGTAGATCCTGATGCTAACGCTCCAGGATCAGTAGGGCCTCTTTTGATAGGAGTCCCCTGTTGACGAGATCTGACAGCTGAATCAGTTTTGTCAACAAGGTCGTCAATGAATGTTCTTCTGCCCAGCGGTGGACCTCGACCACGACCCGAACCACCTGTACTGTTAGTAATTTGTGGGGTTTTGGGGGTCGGGAGGTGATCGCGTTTTACCCCCCTCGTATTCATGCGAAGCAGATCATTTCAAAAACAACCAAAAGACTGACTGAAAGCAATTATCAGATACAACTAATGACTAGTGTTTAATTTTTATCCTTCCCCGGCAACGACGCCAAAATGTCAAGCACTCTAATTGCAGATAATTAAATATCGACACACAGAGCATATGAAATTTATTGTCAACCCGAGAAAGTCTTTTTATTTCAAAGGACAAGTGCACAATATATGCTTAAACACAAACCATTAGAAGTGAATACTTTTATCTTCTATCATCTATGTTCATCCCAAGAATCTACGCAATCCCAATTGCCTTCTAACTGCTGTACTACAATCATTTTCTATTATGCATCAAGCAAAACGAATATCAGATCTAATCAACGATTGCAGGAAGGAAATCTCAATTGCGTTCTAAAATAATCAACTGTCTAATGAAGTCAAGCTGGGAATCATGAAGCATGACCTGAACATTACTCTAGAATTTAATAAAGGAGATTGAAGCAACTGTTCTAAGATACTGAATTGCAAAATATAAATCAATCAACACATAACAGGAAAGCTAATTCCTAGGAGCTTCTGGGATTACGTTTCAGCTGTAGGATGAGCACAACAGTGTGAACAGAAATTGAATTACATAAAACAAACCTGACTCAGTCGACTGTTATTGATACCATTCACCAATCTCACAAATAAATCATTTACTGAGAAATCCACACAATGAATATTGTTGCTGCGTACAAACGAAAGATCAAATCATCACACAACAGGAAGATGAAATCCTAAATTAACACAGCAATCTCTGTGGAAGACGGGCCCAGTCTTCACACAGAGACGCTGGTTGAACAACACTCTCTTTAACTCAGAAGCAACTCCTTATATTAACAGAAGGATGAGTACATAGTTTCGGCTTGACTGCTAATACAAGATGAATTAATTAATTGCTGTCCAACCCCTCGATCGAGGTAATACCACATATTTATACATACAGTTGCAACATCTAAACCTATAATTGGGCAGCCATGAAGATCTATGATCTTCAGGCGCCCTAAATAATCTAGCTGTTACAATGCGTGGCAGAACTTGAAATATCCAAATATAAGAGGAGTTATCAACTGTCCCAAGAGTGGCGGTCCTTCCAGCTCACAACTGGATTTGAGCAGCGACATACTTAAGATAGAACTTTATGTTACAGTTGCCCTGCCACGACTGTGCCTTGATTGACGAATTGAGCCCCAAGGAACCTTCCTTAAGCAATGGACGTCCCTTCCTCCGTGACTTGTTCAGCTCCGATCTTCCTGCAGTCCATTTATCTTACTACCTTCATAATTTGCATCATGTTAGCACGAATTAAGAGATGCACAGCTTAAATCATCACAATCATAAGTATTAATACAATAAAACGATAATCGGCCATACCTTGGTAAATTGGGGAATATATAAGGACAATAAGTTGAATTGCCAAGGTAATTGGTGTGAGACAAGGTAAGGGACAGTGATAAATGATGGTCAAAAAGGGCCAATTCTGGGCTCAACAACTATCTCAACCAATCTCTGACTCTACTCGTCATAGGAAGTTCTACAGAGCTAGTCCTTTTTCATACCGGATGTAGGCCCACCACCTGCAGGTCTTCGTCATCACTGGCCATACTGTGGAATCCTCAGGACTTATTACGTGCATCACAAAACCTCGAAAGAGCATCCCAAGCTGTTACGAGCACACGGCTCTACCTATAGGATCTCTCAGGGCAATATTATATGTGACCTCACCACAAAACCTCGCAAGAGCATCCCAGGCTGTTATGAGCACACAGCTCTACCTATAGGATCTCCCAGGGACATATTATATGTGGTCATGGCAAAACCTCGCAAGAGCATCCTAGGACTTACTACGGGCACATAGCCCAACCTATCAAATCTCCCAGGGACATATTATATGCCATAGGACAAAACCTCGAAAGAGCATCTACCAGATATCCCAAGGCTAGATTATATGCCATAGGAAAAACCTCGAAAGACTATCTGCAGATCTCCCAAGGCCAAATTATATGTCCTCCCAGAGAAAAACTTCGAAAGATCATTTGCCAGATATCCCGAGGATAAATTATATGCCATAGGCAAAACCTCGAACGACTATCTACAAATCTCCCAGGGCCAAATTATATGCTCATCTGCACAACCTGATCCACGGCCATAGAGTATCAACCTGATACTCACCATACATCATCCCGATGTACACATGATCATCCTGATCATCATCACTGCAACATCCTGCTGCATGTCATCTGGAGCAACATCCTGAAGCTCGTCATCCATGATCATCCTGATCATACAATGCATCTACCTGATGCATACCAAGTATCTACCTGATACATATCATCATACATGATCCACCTGATCATACAATGTATCCACCTGATACAAATACAAATACATGATACATATCACCATACATGATCCACCTGACCATACAATGTATCCATCTGATACAAATATAGATACATGGTCCAAGCATCCAACATGATGCATATACAAAGTACATACAAATGATCCTACTGATCATATCCAACATCCAACATGATGCGTACATACATATAAATGATCCAACTGATCATATCCAGCATCCAACATGATGCGTACATACATATACATATAAATGATCCAACTAATCATATCTAGCATCCAACATGATGCGTACATACATATACATATAAATGATCCAACTGATCATATCCAGCATCCAACATGATGCGTACATACATATAAATGATCCAATTGATCATACAAAGCAGAAACCAGAACATCATCCTGATGCTCATCATCTAGCGCTTACATCCACAGCCATGTGAAGGATCCTCCTTCCAACATGCTTGGAATGGCTTCAGCAAATGTGTCCATCACTTCTTCCTCGAAGTGTCATCAATCTGAAGAATGCCAAGCCTCTCCCTGAAGTACTCAAACTTCACCTTGGCTAGTGGCTTCGTCAGCACATCTGCAATCTGCTCGTCCATCGCAACGTATAGGAGCTTCACAGCTCCTCTCTGCACCATATCCTTGATATAGTGATATTTGATCTCTATGTGTTTCGACCTGTCATGAAACACTGGTTTCTCGGACAGCTTCACACAACTCTGGTTATCACAGAAGATACCAGTAGCATCCAACGGGAGATCAAATAACTCAGACAGTAGCTTCCATAGCCATACTGCCTCACAACTAGCTGAACAGGCTACAACATACTTTGCCTCAGTTGTACTCAGTGCTATGCAGGATTGCTTCTTGCTAAACCAAGAGATCACACCTGATCCCATACTGAAGCAGCACCCAGATGTGCTCTTCCTATCTGTAGCACTGCCAGCCCAATCTGAATCAACATAACCCTGCAGGTTAAACTTTTGATTCACTTCATACTTGAGCCCATAATCCACTATACCCTTCAGGTACCTCAGAACATGCTTTATAGAAACCAGGTGAACACTCCTCGGATCCGTCAGGCACTGGCTCAATGTGTTCATAGCAAAGCAAATATCCGGTCTCGTGTTCGTCAAGTACATCAAGGACCCAATCATCTGACGATACATAGAGACATCAACTGGCTCAGATGAGGCATCACATAGAAGCTTCAGATTCGATGCCATAGGTGTGGCCATGGCCTCGCAATCCATCATCCTGAATCTCTTCAGGATATCTACTGTGTACTTTCCTTGACCAAGGAAGATCCCACCTGCACTCTACCACACCTCCGTACCTAGGAAATAATGCATCATTCCCAAATCTTTCATATCGAACTCAGAAGCAAGCTTCCTCTTAGTATCTGCAATCAGTCTGTCATCTCCTATTACAAATAAGTCATCCACATACAGGAGTAGAATCACAGGATTCCCTTCCTTAACCTTGTAGTAGAGGTTGGAATCCGCTTTACTCTTGGTAAAGCCCAAACTAGATAGCAAACTGTCCATCCTACCATACCAGGTTCTGGGAGCTTGTTTCAAGCCATACAAGGCTTTCTTCAATCTGCACACATATGACTCCCTGTCATGTATTTCAAAACCGAGTGGCTGCTCCACATATACTTCCTCTTCAACTACACCATTCAAGAAAGCAGTCTTGACATCCATCTGGTGTATTTTCCATTTCATTGCTACAGCCAGGGCAAGTACTGTTCTGATGGAAGTATACCTGGCTACAAGTGCAAAAGTTTCTTCATAATCTATTCCCTCTTTTTGAAAGAAGCCACGAGCTATGAATCTTTCCTTGTATTTCTCTACACTTCCATCTGCAGCATGCTTTATTTTGTAGATCCATTTGGAAGTCACAATAGACTTCTCTTTAGGTCTTGGGACAACATCCCAAACATCATTCTTCATTATTTATTGGTATTCCTCAACCATGGCATCCTTCCATTCTTTATTTTCTGCTGCTTCTTCATAACTGGAAGGCTCTTTGTTCATAATGTCATAAAGTAAAGCAACATAGCTGGTATGTGATCTAGTTCTCTTCTTTGCTCTATGTTCTTCTTCTAGAATGCCAAATCTTTCTGCATCTTGAATGAGCTCTCTAGCCCATGCAGGTTTCCTCTTGTGAGAGTTATCCTCATGGGGTGCTACAGGTTCTTATGGATCTTCAAACTCACGAACAACTTCTGGAACTGCTTCAGTCATGGTAGTGTCTTGAAATCTAGTTTCCTTAGGTTCTTCATAAACTTCGATAGGTGCCTTCCTCGATTTGATGAATGCTGAGTTTTCATCAAATGTTACATCCCTACTGACATCAATCTTCTTGAACCCTGGAAAGTATATTCTGTAAGCCTTCGAGCTTTCATTGTAACCCACAAAGATACCCTTCTTTCCTGAAGGATCTAGTTTAGTCCTCTTTTCCTTTGGGACATGAGTGTATACTGGACAACCAAATATTCTGAGATGACTGACTTCAGGTTTCTTACCAGAAAAGACCTCTTTTGGTGTCTTGTTGTCCAATATCTTGTGGGGTGTTCTGTTCTGCACATATACAACTGTTCTAGCTGCTTCTGCCCATAGATGCATAGGTAGATCCTGGTCATGCAGCATTGCCCTTGCTACTTCAATGATTGTTCTGTTCTTCCTTTCTGTAACTCCATTCTGTTGAGGATTATAAGGAGCAGTCAACTCCCTCTTAATCCCTGAATCACTGCAAAGCTTCTTAAAGTCACTTGAGGTGAATTCTCCACCATTTTCGGATCTGAATGTTTTGATCTTCTTGTCAGTTTGATTCTCCATCAAGGTTTTGAACTCCTTGAACTTATCAAGCACCTCATCTTTATTCTTCAATAAGTATACCCAAGTCTTCCTGGAGAAGTCATCAATAAATGAGACATAATAAACATAACCACTCAGAGAACTGGATGACATAGGACCACATACATCTGAGTGGATGATTTCCAGGATATCTTTTGCCTTTCTTTCACTGCTTGGGAAAGCCTTCTTAATGTTCTTACCTTTTGCACATCCTTTGCAAACACCTTCATGTTTGGACTTGATTTTAGGAAGACCCTCTACAGCCTTGCTTGCAATTGGAAGTGCCCTATAATGAATATGAGCAAGTCTTCTATGCCAAAGTTCATTTGGCTCCATGGATTCATGTATCATGGCATGTTCAGGTTGACCCTTCAATTTATACAAACCTTCCTCTTGCTCTCCAATCACTACTGCATCATCGATTGTTTTACCCTTTGGCCACATTAGGACTTGGCCATCCACAAATGAAACCCTCATACCTTTTGCATCCAATGCAGAGATGGAGAGTAAGTTCTTCTTGAGCCCAGGTACATAAAGGACTTCTTTCATCTTCAAAGATTTTCCAGAATCTAGGTTGTAGGAGGCTTCATGAATTCCTTTGATTGGGTATTGATAATCATCCCCAAGTTTCACCTTATGAGGTGATTCATGTTCAGATAGATTCACAAAAGATTCCTTGAACCCAGTCATGTGTTTGGAAGCCCCACTGTCAATCAACCAATCATTACAACCATGGGAGATAGTACCTATGAGAGCAGAGATTAGAACATACTCTTATTCACTTGATGAGTCATCATCACTATCATCACTTTCTGCCCTAGCCTTCTTCTTTGGA
The DNA here is from genome assembly GCA_027924585.1 of Larix kaempferi. Lineage (NCBI taxonomy): Eukaryota > Viridiplantae > Streptophyta > Pinopsida > Pinales > Pinaceae > Larix > Larix kaempferi. The sequence continues at coordinate 7,764,302 of BSBM01001166.1, read as the reverse complement.
GGTTCATCATCCTCGGCAGCATGAGCATGGAGCTTTCTTTTGCTGCCCTTCTTCTTCTTGCTAGAGTTGTTGTTATTATCCCTTTTGTTCTTGGGAGAATCTGAAGCAAAGTGACCCTTCTCATTGCATGTGAAGCATCTTAGATCCTTCTTATTCTTTTGATAGGATCTCTTGTAGCGAGAGTGCTCCTTCTTGGGCTTGATTCTTTTGGTGTGAGCTGCAAGAGCTTGATCTTCATTCCCCATCTTTTCTTCTCGTGCCACAAGCCTTGCTTCTTCTTGTGAGCATTCTTCCCGTAGTCTGTTGAAGGATACCAACTTCTTTCTTGCATAGATTCCTTGAATGAAGGAGTCCCATGACCTAGGTAGGCCATTTAGAGTGGTCATGACAACTTCACCATTCTCCACCATTTCATCTACTGCTTCCAGTTGTTCCTTAATATGGGAGACCCTAGAAAAATAATATTGAATGGTTTCTCCATTCTGAAACTTTACGCCTTTCAATTCGTTCCGCAGGGTCATCTTCCGATTTATGTTCTTCCCTTCAAATAGCTTGGTCAAAGAGTCAAACATCTCCTTGGGTGTCTTCAGAGAAAACACATGGGGTATGAGATGGTCTTTAATAGAATAAGCAATGATTCATTTTGCCTTAACCAAGTTCTTCTTATGCAATACCTTGGCCTCTTCATTCTCTGGGACAGGGATGTCTTCTTTTATATATGAGTCCAACTCATTCTTTTCTAGGATTAACCCAATCCTATACTTCCAAGCTCGGAATTTATTATCCCCTTCAAGCTTATCCTCAATCTTGGTGTGGTGAGACATCTTAAAGAGTACTTCAAATGGAAATAGAAAAGATTTAGGTCTTACCACTTGAAATGCTAAAAACTGGATCTGGTCTCGGATTAGGGTTTGTCTAAAAAACCCTAAAAAATCAAAATGTGAATTTCAACTTTCTGAAAGGATAGAAAGATGCACCTTGATGAGCTGATCAGCCTGGTGCATTCAAAATTTGAGATCAACAAAGTTTTACCCTTCAGATTTGACTTTTTGTCCTCCCGAGTTCACTGGGGAGAGCCTTGAATTAGGGTTTGAGTTTCCCGGAGATCTACCCAGCCCAAAATCTCGATCCAAAGCTCTAAACTTCGATTTTTGCAAGGAGCTTCCAACTATGTCTTCAGATTTCATAAATTCCTATTTTTGTGGAAACCTTAATTTTTAGGGCCAAATTTGAAAATGCTCAGAATTGAATTCTGATTAGATAGATGGATTCTCCTTGATCAGTAGAGTCAATCTACTATACTTCTTTTCCAAAATCTGTGGAGAGAAACCCAATAAACAAGAAACTCAAGTTTTTGTCACTGCAAAATGTCTTCTTCTCAGGTTAGCTCTGATACCATGTTGAATTTTGAGCATTAATTCACAATACTCTTGGATCTTTACTGAGAGAATAACATATACAGTACATCAATGCATAACAATCACAATAAGCATCACAAGCATCACAAGAATCAAAAGCATGAGAGACAAGAGACACAAAGTTTCCGTGGGGAAAACCCTAAGGTGAAAAACCCCACAACTTCCTCAGAGATAGAGAGAGCAATGGCTCAACCAAAGTACAACCAAAATACACTTGAGATAGTCTCCTTTTAGCAGATGATCCTCCTCCTCACTAGTGCGCCACTTTCTGAGTGAGAGAAGTGTGACTTTCCGAATGATCCAAATAGAGATCTCCCGATCTCTATTTATACTTAACCTGTTTTCCCAGTTACACTATGGGGCCAACTTGTCTATCTAGATACATCCAGAATATAATATATATTTCAGGGCCGACCCCACACATGGTGGTCTAATAACCCATCGGCAAGTACACACACTTACGACACTTGTCAATCCACATGACAACACTTCCTTATAGAGGAATAACACATCTCTAATAAGGGTACAATAAATATATATGAAATACATTCCAAAGTTACATATACATCAACAGAGAAATCTAACTCTCTTATGTTTTCCATAAACATAGTGCTCGTGGAAATCCATGTCAACCTGCTTCAATTATGGAAACAAATTACTTCAATGGATAATTTGCATCCCCTTCTCACTCATATACATAATCCTATGATGCCTCAATGTTGTAGCCACCCCTATAGAAGCTAAAGAAATAGAAGAGTGAATATGACCAATACATATACACAACCTACCTACCTTCTCTCATTTGCTATTATTAGTGATCCTTTAGTGACCTTCCACAATTTTTTTGTAAATGTAGTTGTACAATCTTTCTTCCCAATAGCCCTTTTAAAATTATATTTCCTCTAAAATTATGAAATTGATTTACCTATTTCAACAACCATTGGTTTCCATTCTATAATTTTATCTGTATTCCACGCATTCCAACAATTTTACATGGTTCATCATCACCCAAATAAACCTATCCAAAATCACCCACTAGTGGATTTGGACTTAAAATTCGACAACAAAATCCTCCGACTTCCAATGAAGAAGGGCTATGTCATCGGATTTCACCTTAAAAATCTCAAAATTTGATGATTTTTATAAAATTTATAGAAGGAGACATCGGATATCTGACGGATATGCTCATATCCGACGGTTCATTGGTTATCCGACATGAATTGGGAGGTCGGATATCCGATGCAAACCTATTCAACCCAAGGATGGCAGAAGTCCGACATTAATTCTTCAATGGTAACTATGTTCAAGGCGTCAGATATCTGACGGAAGGTTGACTTTTAAAACTTATAAATATTGAAACATTCCGACATGTTTTCTATACAAGCGACTGTTTGTGGAAGTTTTTTTATTCGGCAGACTATTTTTCATTATTTCCATTGTTTTTTAGATTCAAGTGAGTGAAGTGTGGAGCTTCATTTTCTAAGATCGATAATCTTCATTCAATCTCTTTACGAGAAAATGTCAACTAGCAATATTCCTGATCCAGACGAACAAAATCGACAATTGCTTGTTAGATTATGGGAAGGAGTTGAAAAAAGGGGTGATAGGAAATGCTATTGTCCATGTACTCAATGCAGGGGCTTTAAGAGGAGAATAATTTTGATCACAACAGCCACAAAACATTGTAGGGAGCATGGGCACGCTAAGGGGGGAAATGAATACCATCCATTTGTAAGTTTTTGCATTATATATGTTTTTATTTTGATTGCTTTTGTAAATTTATGTATTGATTGTTGTTTCAATAGATGGGGACTAACATGGACAATAAATATTATTTTAATATTAAATATTTATTATACTATTTCTTTTTCTTTTGTGCATGTTGAATCTAGGGTATAGTAGAATAACTCATTTATTTGTTCGTTAGTGAGACTAACCCACTCGCCGGAGAAAGCACTTAACTCTCTAGATTTGTGACACTTGCTATCATGATAATAGAAATAACGACTATATTGGCATGTTGTAATTTCTCTTATATTTTCTCTATAGAAATTACCATAGCATCATTTATCTTACCTTAGTGGAGTACAGTATGAGAAATTTTGTGTTATATTTGAGTAGCTTTGCTCAGTAATTGGGTAAATTATTATGTCTCTTGGATAGTTTGGATGCACCTATTTGACCAACAATTCAATAGGTCGTTGCTCTTTTCATCCCAATAGTACAAAGTTTGTTACATTTTAAATGCATCACATAAATGTTTACATTTTGCGTTTGAAATTTTTACATTTTGAGGTTGAATTTCTTATATTAACTTTTATCTATTGATGGTTTCATGTAATTATAAAGGAAAGACATCCTAGGGCACTTCATCCGGAGGAATTGCTTCCACAACAAGTACTGGAATCTATGAATATTAATGGAGAACAAGTTAATGATCACATTAATGAAGACGATGATCATTCTAAAAACATAGTTGAAGATGATGTTACAAATAATTTGATCCATGATTCATTTAATGTTGGAATGGTCGATGTTGATCATGATGATGATGATCATGAGAATGATCATGAAAATGATGAACATTTTGATGATATTCATGATATACCTCTTCTTGATAAGGCATACGAACCCCTTTATGAGGGCTCTAAGACAAATTTTCTCTCTGCTATATTATTGATAATGAACTTGAAGGTTATGAATGGTCTTTCAAACATATCAATGACATGGATGTTAAGGTATGTAATATAGTCCATCACAAAATATATATGATTGTGTATTTTGTTGTTCATTCATATATAAGTCAAATTATTACGGATGAAATTTGTTCCATTAATATTATTTCTATATTATATTAACTAGATTTTTATTTTAATTTGTTGTAGCATGATATGTGAATATTTGTTACCACTGTCAAATATTTTACCTCGCACATATAGAGATTTATCTGCCATCATGAAAGAAATTGGAATGCAATATGAAGCAATTCATGCATGTCCCGATGACCATGTTCTATATTACAATCAACATGAATTTGCAACAGAATGTCCTAAATGTCATATTAGTAGATATCGCACAGATCAAGTAACTAAAAAGGTTCCTCGCAAGGTTCTACATTATATTCTCATTATTCCACGTATGTAACGATTGTTCATTTGCAAAAACATAGCACAGTTTATGGATTGCCATGCACGGAACAGAAGTCAAGATGACATTATTCAGATGCCTGTAGATGGGTCTGCATTTAGGGATATGGAGGAAAAATGGCCCCACTTTAAAGAAGAACCTCGTAATCTTAGGATTTCTTTGGCAGTAGACGGTGTCAATCCATTTGTAGAGATGAGATCCGTTTACTCGGTGTGGCCTATTTTTGTTATCAACAACAACATTCCTCCATGGTTGACAATAAAGAGGGAGCACATAATGTTGTCAATCATTGTTCTAGGTACGAACCCTGCAGTTTTTTTTTTAAGTAGTTGTATCTCATTTGTCGTACTTTTGTCGCATAATGTCATATATATATTTAATGTTTTTCTATTGTGCAATATGGTTTAATATTGTAATCTAAATGGTACGTCTCATATTTATATTTTTTATATGTTCATATATATCAATCAGGTAAGTACCAAGTGAAAGATATGAATGTATATATCGAACCTCTTATTGATGAGCTACTGAAGTTATGGAATGGCATCACTATGTATGACATATCTAGACCAATTCGACAAAGGAAATTTCAATTCCATGCAATGCTTGTATGGACAATACATGATGCCCCAGGGTTAACCCATTTCTGTGGTATGTAATTATAAGTTCCACTTTATTTGCAAAAAGTTATATGAATTACTGGTTAATATACTACGCACACATGTTTTTCTAAATAATCCAGTCATTTTGTATATAATTATAATTGACATAGATATTCCACCTCTTTATGTAGGTCTTCAGACAAAGGGGAAATTTGCATGTCCATTTTGTGGTCCTAAGATCAAATCTCGTCGTTCAAAAAGCTTAGGAAAGGAGGTCTTTGATGAGTATAGGCACTTCCTCTATAAGAATCATAGGTATTGAACTACTGAAAAACATTTGTTCAATGGCAAGCAAGAGACTGCATTAAAACCGCACAGAATGACACCTCGCCTATGGAAGTTGCAATATAATAGAAATCATCAAGGTACGTATAATGAATCATCATATATGATATGTTATATTGTATTTTTTTTATATTGTGTGTTTTTTACTGTAATTGACATTAATTTATGTAATTTCATGATTGTCGTTCATGTGATCATGAAGGAATTAATGGGCTTCCACGAGGAATGAAAAGTTATCCTAGACAATTCAGTAGGTTTCCCTACTATGAGCACCTACAAATTGCTCATCTATTTGATACAATGCATATCGGAAAAAATGTGACCGAAACATTATGGTGAATATTGGATGGAAGGATTGACAAAGAAAAAATTGTCAAAATTTGTGAAGACATTCAAGATAGCAACCATGCAATGAAAGACATCATTCAATTTCATAGCAACGGAGAGAAAATTAATATATACTCACTTCCATGGATGTTAATGGACCAGCAAAGTAATGTTGTAAAAGAAGTCATTCGAAAAATTAAATTTCCCACTGGATTTTGTGCGAACATGAAGAATATCATAACAAAGAAAGGTGATTTCGCAGGGGTGAAAACTCACGTTTGGCATGTCTTCATGAAGGTAATTATTATGGTATAGATTTAATTATTATTTTTTTCCTATTACAATGAATATGGTTGGTATATTTTTTATTTGTCTACTCTTTGTTAATAAAATGAAATGACTTGTATATTATTGTTACAGTATGTTCTACCTCTCTCTATCCCGGATAACTTCGACAACAATGTCAAGCAAATAATATATAGTATCGGGAAGTACATGAGGTAAGTGGTGATTTTTTCCATGCGCTTAGTGTTTGTTTAATTCAACATAGAACTTATATTTGATTTTCGTTCTGTAATTCATGATGTTACGTAATATATTTTTTTTTTCTTTAATCTCTTGATTTGGTTGTCATGTCACTTATAGATGGTTGTCATCTAAAGAATTCCATAAAGAAGACATAAAGTATTGGAGGAGAGAAATTCCTCGTCTCATGTGTGAAATGCAGAAGCATCTACCTCCGACATTTTTCAATGCACAAGAACACTACCTCATACACCAAGTTGAGGAGATTGAACTGTGTGGACCTGCGCACTCAAGGTCCATGTGGATGGTTGAGAGGCACTTGAAATTTATGAAGGGTTTGGTTAGACAATGAGCATATGCTGAGGGTTCTATGATGGAGGGATATATGGTATACCAGAATATGCTATATATTAGTGAATATGTCCCTAAATTAGCAGAAAAGCTCAATTTACGTCACATTTGTGACCCAGAATCCAATAAGAGTTTCAAAGGGGACTACCTGAAGGGGAAAGGTAGATCGAGGAATGTGAAAGGTAATATAACACATTCTTATATTCAGTACTTTGCATAAATTTATACTGTAATATACTTTGTTAAGTTACTATATTACATTTTTATTGAATTTTAATTTTATTGTCATGAAACAGTTGGTCGAGAGAGGGATGCAATTCATTTATACATCGCAAACAATCTTGACTGGATGAAGGTATGGATCGAGCGATGTGAACAATCTGGTCATGGAATATCATGGGAAGGTGTGGCTTCATTGGTTAAAGATGCACATCGCAATGGAGACACCAACCTAACACAAAGGGAAATCGATTTAGCAAGAGGTTTAAAAGATAAGAAGGTAAGCATATTAATCATCCACACTATTTTTTTTTTGTAAAAAATAATGTCGTTGTACGTCACGCTGTTTTTTTCATTGTATGGCATTATAAACATGCACTAGTTAATTATAAATATTGGATCATTATGTAATCTTTTCCTATATGGCTTGTTGTAGGTAAAACACCATAAGGCTATGTGGTGAAATGGATGTAGATATCGAATCAAAAAGTTGGATGAAACAAAGGAAACATTTGATTGTGGGATTTCTGCAGTCTTTGAGGTGACCAATGTTTCTCCTAGAAGTGATAGACATGCATAACTCTCTGAAAATTGATACTATGGGTATGTGGAAGACATTCTTCAGTGTGACTTTAACTCCTTCAAGGTATTTCTGTTCATTTTCAAATGGTACAGGTGTCGATTGAATCAATGTGGTCCCAATAAAACAATAATTGAAAATGATAATGGATTTACCATGGTAAATACAAGGTTGTTTGAGCCAGGAACGAAGCCCTATGTTCTTCCAACCCAATGTGAATAGGTATTTTACTCTGAGGTTCCAGGTAGAGCGGGTTGGTCATTTGCTGTGAGACACGATCCAAGGGGAAGGCCAGTAAAGTATAACATAAATGAAGGTAACGAAGACGTTCTCGAACAATAAGACATTGTAGAAGATCATCATGATCAACATGAGTTAGATGATCATGTTCCTGAAGAAGATGTCGAAGAACTTATTGAATCAGATGATGTATTAGACAATCATGTCCATGAAGATGATATCGACGATGACATGATGATCATAAATGACACTAACGACGAGGATGATATGGCCAATCCTTACAATGTTGAATCTGGATCATCGGATGATAGTACAGACGATGACTGAAATGAAGAAGATGATGAAGACCATTGAATTTTATGAGGTATGGAGTAATAATAAATTAATTGTTTCTTATTGAGTTTCCATTTTCCAGTATGATATAATTAGTAACATTTCTTGTTATAGAGTATGCCAAAAAACAAATTTAAAGTTTTTGTACATAGATATTTTTGTTGGGTTATGGGGAATTGAGAGTGATGTGAGGGGGGAAGGGGCCATAAGAGCTTCCACCTTCACGTGGTTGGCCCTATTTAGTAAAGAATATTAAATTATTCTCGAAACAGAGAGAAGCTTAGTAAGGAAATGCACAATTATCAAGACTCAAACATCATCATCATCATATTTTTCTTCTTCATTGACATCTTCATCATCTTGATCATCGTCATCATCACCATCATCATCATCATCATCATCATTGTTGTTGTCATCGTCGTCACAGACACCATCATCATCATCATCATTGTCATCATCATTATCGTCATCACGACCACCATCATCATCATCATTGTCATCATCATCGTCGTCGTCATGACCACCATCATCATCATCATTGTCATCATAATCGTCATCATCCTCACCATGATCATCATCATCGTCACCATCTTCATCATCATCGTCGTCGTCATCATTGACGGTGTGGGATGGTTTTCGGACTCAAACTTGGATGACACTCGCCGTTGGCGTAGCATCAAAAACCATATCTATAGATTAAATAATGTGATACATGGGGCCAACATTGAAATTTTTTAAATATGTGTTGGCTTGGACTGAAATTTGGCATGGTTAGTCTAGACGCATGCATTGACGGTGTGGTAGGGTTTCTAGACTCAAACTTGACTGACAATAATCATTGCAGCATCAAAAACCATATCTATAGATTAAATAATGTGATACAAGGGGCCAATGTTGAAATTTTTTAAATATGTGTTGGCTTGGACTAAAATTTCACATGATTAGTCTAGACGCATGCATTGACGGTGTGGGAGGGTTTTCAGACTCAAACTTGGCTGACACTCGCCATTGGCGTAGCATAAAAAACTATACCTATAGATTCAATATTGTGATACATGGGGCCAACGTTGAAATTTTTTAAATATGTGTTGGCTTGGACTAAAATTTGGCATGGTTAGTTTAGACGCATGCATTGACGGTGTGGGAGGGTTTTGGACTCAAACTTGGCTAACACTCGCCATTGGCGCAACATCAAAAACCATACCTATAATTAAATAATGTGATACATGGGGCCAATGTTGAAATTTTTTAAATATGTGTTGGCTTGGACTGAAATTTGGCATGGTTAGTCTAGACGCATGCATTGACGATGTGGGAGGGTTTCTAGACTCAAACATGACTAGAAATAATCATTGCAGCATCAAAAACCATACCTATAGATTAAATGATGTGATACATGGGGCCAACATTGAAATTTTTTAAATATGTGTTGGCTTGGACTGAAATTTGGCATGGCTAGTTTAGACGCATGCATTGACGATGTGGGAGGGTTTTCGAACTCAAACTTGGCTGAAACTCACCATTGTAGCATCAAAAACCATACCTATAGATTAAATAATGTATCTTTTTTCTACTATAGGGTTTATCATTTGTTATTTCTCTTGTATCTTTTTGCACTATCTTCATTTAAATCTCAATTGCTATCAAATTATCATCGTCATCGTCATCTTCATTTAAATTGTCACCATCATCATCGTCATCTTCATCATCGTCTTCTTCATCATCGTCATCATCATTGTCGTCATCTTCATCGTCATCGTCATCATCGTTTTCATCATCGTCATCATTGATCGTTGTCATCATCATCGTCATATTCATCATCGTCATCTTCATCATCGTCATCTTCATCATCGTCGTCATCATCATCGTCATCATCATCATCATCATCATCATCATCATCATCATCATCGTCATCATCGATCGTCGTCATCATCATCATCATCTTCATCATCGTCATCTTCATCATCGCCATCTTCATCATCATCATCATCATCATTGTCATCTTCATCATCAGTAAGCAAGGATTTCACTCCTATCTCAAATACAAATCATTTTGGTGAAGTGAATTATCTCTTCACCTCGAGACTCTGGGAAGCAACTCCATTGGCGAACCCATATAGGGACTCCACTAGGTATTTTAAAATCAAAGAAGCACAATGAGTTCATATGTTTTTCTCTCATTTTCTCAAGCCTTAAACTAGTTAAACCAAGTAGTCTAAAATTTAAGATAGACTAGATAATTAAGAGAGGCTCATGATGAGTGGGAATCACCATTGCAGTATGAGGATGACATGGAATATCATTATGGGTATAAACCTAAATCTCAAAAAAATACAATACCCATGATTTTTCTCATCAATCTAATGTGGACTCTTCTGAAGTAATTTCCCAAGGTCCCTTCGAATATCATTCATTTTATGATTGTCCAGTGTACTCATCCTGCCATAGATGCCTTCGTTTCTACAGCGTTTGGCCGATTTTTGATATTAAATTAGATTATTACTTTTATAATTGTGGATTTTAAATTGATTACTGGTATATTCCATGCCGATTCAAAATCATGGGTGGAAGTAAATAAAATGGAAATGCGAAAGCGCACATCAGGTTAATATTTTTTGAAAGGAAAATAAAGTGTGTTATTGAAATTAGTGGGAAGCATTACTACTACTCTAATCCTTTCATGATCGTAGAGTCAGAAAGAGAATATTAACCCATCCTAAACGTAAGGAACATAAAAGGATTACAACCTCCCCATATTGTATTGGGAAGTTTTAAATTGCCATGCACACAAACTCTCAATTACATGACATCTAACAAAGTGAAGAAGGCTAAATATTTTAAATTTTGACCTTCAAAATGAAACTCTAGCTGGAATTGCAAATTTCGATTGTTATGATCATTGATTTTAACACTTGAATTGATTCAACAACCTAAACTACTCATACTCCAAATCTATTTTTCAATATTACTAATTGATATTTACAATTTCATCAATCCAAATGACTTTATCCAATTTTAGGAAAAAATAATACCGATTTCCCCTCTTGCATTTTAAGCGACCAAAGCACAATTAATAGATATATTTATTCCAATAACTGAAACAATCACAATGAAACATAACTCAAGGGATTGAAAATACTAGTGAAAATATCCAATTTGCCTCTTAAAAATATCAACGAACTTAATGTTGGTGTTTTTCTTATGGTTTAACAAACCAAGTTGAATGAGACAGACTTTAACAATTCCTTTAGATTGATATCCATCATTTCTCATGATTGCTTAATTGTGTTTTGTGTATTTTCAAATCTACATGATTACTTTCCCTTGAATAGTTTCAGTTTCCATTGAATATTAGTATATCACTTTTGATCATAGAGTGAAGACAACAACTTTGTAGAAAATTCATGTAAGAAATGTCAATGAGTGATAACGAAACAAAAAATATGTTTCTTAATTATAAGAGAGAACACCAAAAATTATCCACTTCCATGAAAGAGAAATGCTTCTAGGGAAGAAAAGAACGTGCAGTATAGTATTATTACAACATTTGAACAAAATTCCCTAATGAGATACTAGGGGCTATTTTATCTAGAAATTCTCTATAAAATAAGTTGAACACGTGGATAGGATGTTAAATATGGAGGAGACATTAGAAACACACTTGTTAAAGAAAAATGGGAGCTTGCAATAAAAAATAGGAGTGAGTGGCAAGCTCAACGCCCACATCCAAGATGGAAGCTGGTCCATTTGCACAACAACTTAAATAGTGAACTCAAATAGATGATGAAGAGAATGTTGAGTGTAACTTAACGTGGTAATATGACCGTCTATTCTCTTGCTATAGATGCCTTTTTAAAACTGAATATGTCGATGATGGACTCATGTCACACTCGATTGCAGAGTGGAAGTTTAGTTCTGCCAATCTAGCCATTCTCACCACTGTGACCAAAACATGATAGAGGGGAAGTTAGGCTATATCGAAAATATACAAGAGATCATGCAAGTGGTCTCATCTTTCCAATGTGTCATTTTTGGTGCAAGTGGTGGGATACCTTCCCCCATAGTAACATAAATGAAGATCATGGTATTGCGATAATATGTATCAACTATGGAAGGACGTGGGATGAAACTAAGTGTGCTTTTTCTCGAAGTACAACAACCAACTACTTTTTCTTAAGGGATGTGTTGGATAGGCATTCATGGTTCCTACTAGGGCATCACCCTATACCAAAAGCAAGGATGTGGTATTTCAAGCACTAACCTATACTAACCTATACTAAATTATATCAATAGATAAACAACCTATACTAAGATGTAAGCTTATATTCTAACCTATTAACCCCTACTAACCTATACTAACCTATTAACGTCCTATAACCTATACTAACCTATACTAAGTTATATCAATTTATAATCAATGTCCTACACTAACCTATTAACCTATACTAACCTATTAACCCCAAACCCTAACCTATTAACATATACTAACCTATTAACCCTAAACCCCGCCTAGTACCTCAACTCTCCAACCATGAAATGCATAAACCATTTAACACAAAACCGGCCCTAATATTCCTATCACTGATCGATAATCCCATCACTCTGTTTGATAGCGTGTTTCAACATTTTTTGGAGGGAAAACTCCACCTCCTCCGCATTTGTTTCAGACTTGTGGTCTGGTTTGTGTGATGGGAAACGTATTTCGAAAGGTAGTGATAAACTGACAATCTAATTCAGTGATCAATAGGTGGTTTCTCCATTTTGTCAAGCGAAAATCCCACCTCCTCCACATATGTTTCAGACCTATGGTTTGGTTTGTAATGTGGCTCCATTTTTGGTGAGCATCTCGACTTCAATTTGGACTTAACCGGTGTTAAGTGATGACGCAAGTGTTTCCTTTGCACAAGCACAAGCAGGATCAAGAGCAGGGGTTTCGATTGCAAAATTAGGAGCAGGAGAAGGATTAGTCTCTGCAATTTCTTCAGTATGTGGCCACATTTCATCTTGAACCCTCCTACACTTGAATTTCATCCAACCCATTAGCAGAGCCTACTCTATGACCCTTCCTCTTTCCTAAAGCTTCGATGCCTACTCTATTCATGGATGAGGAGTGTGTTTGTAGTTTTTTGTTTTGTGCCCTTCGGGGTTTTTGTAACTTCGTTTCAAATTGGGGCTAGTCATGGGCAATGAGAAATTGTAATAGGTTTGACCCATAATGGGAATGTAATTCATATGAGTAGTTTGGTAGTTGTTTATGGCGTGTTTAATGTAATGAAGTATGCCCATTGTGGGTGCTTATGACTTGGCCTTGGCCATGAATGGTTGTAACCCTATTTGTAACTAATCTAACGTTTTGACTTACCTCTTTTTTGGTATTCGCTTACTGTGTTGCTCTAAGTGATGGATTGGGTATTGTATAAATTGTTTAAATGGTTGCAATCTGGAACATGTTGAAATGCATATCTTTCATCTGGGTTCTATGTATCAATTCGTAGATAATACGAATGCTCTATTTGTAATTCGCCACCTGTAGGTGACAAAAATGACTCTGCATGTAAATTGATGGTTTGGAAAATGAATTGGGGTTTCGTTGTGTGTAAATACTAGGTCTGTATCTATTTAAACATGAGTTTTTATACTCTACTAAGCGATTGGGTGAGAATCGACCATGTCGCTATACATTATTGGAAAGAGTCTTTAGTTTAAACGATTCTGTGTTATCTTGATGAAGCAATCCTGTAGCTATTTGTTTTGGACTCTCGGCGCAAGTATTTATTTGTTTGGCTAAGAGATTTGAACCTATAGATAAAATGTTTGGAAAAAGATTCTATATTATGAGTTTTAACTTTCATGAAGCAATTGTGTAACTTAACGTTTTTGGTTCTGGGCGCAAGTATTTTCTGTTTGAAAAGTCATCGAAAACACACGATGTGTGTTTCGACTTTGGAGTTTTGGTCTGTAATGCTAGTCATTTTATTTATTTAGTGTTTCTCCTTTGGTGAGATTCGATCTCTGTGTTATTACATTTTGAAATAGGATGTATTTGTTAAGGGAAAAGAGCTAGGTAATCCCTAGCTGGTAAATCACATTAGTTTAAATGTTTTAGCATTTGCACAAAGGTTTGGTAGGAACGATCCTGCTGTAGCTTTTGTTTAGATGTTTGTTTGGTTACACCTCTACATGATTCGATCCTAGGTCTATGAACTACTTTTATTTTTATTTTTGTTTTGGATGAGTTGTTTGGTTCAACAGTTAGACAAAAAATCAATATCCTAAAGAGATCATCTTCTTGACAGGTCGGCACTTCAGTGACACTAGACACACACATAGATGCACAATATAGATTTGAGATTCCCTCTCCTAGGAAAAATTGCCCAAGTCATGCAATTAAAATGCACTAATCCTAACTCAAAATTAACTAAATTAAGGTCTTACTAAAACATATTGTGGTCTTGATATCCAAATCTGCTAAAAATGAAAGTGTCCCTAAAATAGGAACTTCTGAAAAATAGAAAACACGTGATGAACAGAGTCTTTCAACATCTTGTACAATGCCCAGTGACAAAGGTCAATTGGCATCAACTAGTCGTTCCAAAGATCCTACCAACAAAAGGCATTGTTTAACGACTAATGTCAATTTACTTGGCAATACCCTTACATTAAAACATCATATTGATTGATTGGATCTTTGTAGGGGTCCTTTTAGAGCTACAACTAGACATCAGGCATAGATGGAAAATAAATTTAAGAGGGATCTAAAATAGTTATTTTTTCCATATGGAAAATGTTAATACCTTGTGTCCCAAACTCCCAATCTGAAGTTTCTAAATTATGTTGTCGATTGTGCCTCCCCAATCTTCAAGAATCAATTTGCCTTTGGAATTGCTTTCTAGAATGGCCAACAATCTACTTGGAAATGATGGATATCCCTGTCAGTTTGCATGGCACATGCTCTAGATGATACATGGTGCATATAAAAGGTTATAAGAATATACATATGGCATTATTTCCTGTTAAGAAAAGTTATATGGCATAATGTGAAGATAATAAAATACGGTTTGATCGACACTAGTAGTATTCACTGAAATTTTATGGTCTCACGTGATACACATTAATGGATTCATTCATGTGATCTGGCATTTGTGGGGTGGTTGTGTTCTTAATTACAAATATAATCTCATTCTTCCTAAAAAAGTAGTTTGTTAGTAGTGACCCGTTTCAGTGGGTATTGTAATCAACGCAACTGATATAATGGGGAAAACTCAGTTAGTTTAAAGAAGAGAGTTTATTTTTGGTTAATTAGGTACAAGATGGGAGGTGGGAAGGTTTAGGCTCTTATGTTAACTTCTTAATATGTCATTTATTGAATAATTAAACATACTAATACTGACAATAAGATATTCATCAATAGAAATGGATAGTACATTACATATTTTCTACCTTTAGGGCCTGAAAAGTGTTATAAGATTCACCAACCAGAATTTTTTTTTGACAAATGGTTGGGTAGAAAAATTTCACAAAGATCATGACATGAAGAAGAATTTAGTTAGTTGGTGCTAGAGGTAAATAGGTTCATATCTAGGAAAGATGGCATGCATTTTATTAAAAAATTGATGTTTCCATATATATGTCATGGCTATTATGTGTAGGTTGTATGGACAACAAGAGACTACACTTACCTCAATGCAGTTGGGTTCCTATTATTTATATTGTAGTTACATCAATCGCAGTTTTTAATTGGGAACCTATCTTGTCTTTTTCTGTGCATAAATCTATAGAGAGTGCCTAGAGTGATAATCCTGAACTCTTCCCTACTTTCTACACTGCCTCTAATCTTTTAGATATAATTTGTGCAAGCAATTATTTTCCAAAAGTTCGTTGGAGTTGGAATCTAGGGTGTAACCCAATTCATGGATGGAGAATTAAATAAGGAGAAAGGTTGTGAACCCCTTACATTCCAACACATAAAACTAAAAAAATTCCCTTTTACGGGTCTATTCCAAAAAGTGTCATCCATCATTACCACTAGTCAATACCCAACAAAAAAATAGACCACATATGTTTTCATAAGAGTAGAAGAACAATCTCAAACTCTACTAAAGCACCAGGGGGCTTATTGCTCCATATATCCATTGGACTTAGTCCAATTATGCATTTACACATATCTATTTTTTTATGTTGTACATGCTAGCACTAGTAGATTTGAACCCAAAATCGGACGAGAAAATACGACGACCTCCGATGAAAAGGACTGTGTCATCGAACTTTCTTTCAAAATTACAATTTTTGATTACTGCTCAGCTAGGCTGCCACAATTTGTAAATCTGTGTTTTGGATGCTTGCTTGGTGTGTTTTAATGCATATTACAAATTATAATAAGCATTTATTGCAGTTTGGATGTTTTTTTTTATCTTTAGCGTTCACACTTTGTATAAGGATTCCCCCATGCGGTTAGCAATCACTTTGTATAATGAGTGATGTAATTAGATGTATTTCATGTTTGCCTGGAGGAAGAGGAGTTGTAGGGCTCCAGTTGTGGTTATTATTTTTTTATTAAGCTCATGAACATTTATATGCAGTTTATTGTTTCTACTATCACTGTGTTTTTGTGATGAATGATTGAAGAATGTTATAAGTGTTCCTAGAGAATTATGAACATGGGTAGTACTGTAGCAGCTTTAACACTTATAATATAGTAGCTTCAAATTTGGACTGTGGTGGCTTCATAAACAAACAAGTTGTGGTATAGCTTCCCAGCCAGTTGTGGTTACTATTTTTTTATTAATCTCATGAAGATTTATATGCACTTTATTGTTTCTACTACCCCTGTGTTTTTGTGAAGAATGATTGAAGAATGTTATAAGTGTTCCTACATAATTATGAACATGGATATGTACAATTCCTTATATTTATTATCACTTTGTTTAATGTGATGAATTCATTTGATGACTTGAGTATATCTGAAGCTCTCCTTGAGGTCCCATGAATGAACTTGAACACTTGTTGCATTCATTTAATTTGAAAGAGTAGTTATAGTTTGAAAGAACTCTCTCCTTACCTTAGCTAGCATTCATCGAAAGGAAAGGCTTATTTTATTCATATGCATTTGCATGGTTTGAGTCAGTCATCACACCACGAGTTGCACTTCCATCACCCGACTGAGTAATACAACCATTAAAATTTAACTTGTTAACTCAACACACTTTAACCTCACTTGAGGATAAAAAGAATTTGTTAGTTAGGTAGGACGGGGATAGGCATCCAAATAATTCCACCTTGTCATTATCATCCGAGACATAGTTTTTGTCCTCTAGGGTGATAAAATCCTCTTGTACTTGTTGACATGGTCATCGACCAGTTTGTGGAGGGGCCTCCTATTGTTTCAGGGGTTAAACCGTCGCGAGATCAACAATTGGACGGAATCTGTGGAATGCCGCACTCCACTTATCCCTAAGGAAACATCGATCATTATCTTCCTTGTATTCTCCGGCCACCATACTGGTGATACAAGGGTGATAAGGCAGAAGTGCCGAAAACCTTTTTCGACGTGTCATGAACGAGGTAGCTTAGTGACTTTTCTACTATGGCTCTTTTACCTAGGATCCCTTTCGGTAGAGGGATATCCTTCCATTATTGGTCTCTCATTTTGTATTGTTCGACTTGAATTTCATCGCCTTGCAAAGGATACAACTTGTTGAGATCTCCAGCTCTTAGTTAGGAGGTTTTGCTTGCTATTTCACCTTTTTAGAGGGTCTTTTTCTTTTTAGTGCTGCTTGTTGGCATTCTAGCCACTTTTGTTTCATCTTGCTTACTGTGACACCAGTCCCAATACAATTTTTTGAGCTTATCTGATGATGTGTGATTTCCTCTTCTCCTAGGTCTTCGAGATGGTTGAGTTAGATGCTCTTCTCAAGGGACTTAACACCTCTTGATGGAGCCACTGATGCTTGACCTTAGGAGTAGTCTAGAGGACCACGTGATCACATCATCCATGTGGACTTTTTCATTTACTGTGATGATGGTCTTTCAGGTTATATGGAACAATGGTACATTTGAGAGAGAGATGATTGGTATGTTGTACCCCACCTTGGTTGATTGTCTTATGGTCCTTCCATTTTTTCGATAATATTTGTGTGGTACCTTGCCTTTTACCTTTTGGGTCTTTTACTCATCTTAGTATATCTTTGATTTGTACCACCTTTTATGTTTTTGGTCTTGTGGGTACTACAATAGTTTGCACACATTTGAGGTACACACCCTAATTTGTCCAAGTTGTTATAATGAGTCTTTATACCTTTTGGTGGTCCTATTTGAGTTAAAAGAGGTAGTTACAAGGAGCTATTGCATATATTTGACATTATTTGACCTTCCATCTCTTTGGCATGTCAAATAACAGGTAGTTACAAGGAGCTATTGCAATATATATTTGACCTTATTTGTACCTTCCCCACAATGGTTGATTTACTTTTGGACCTTACACCTTGTTGTTTATTTTTCTTGTGGTAGCTTGTCTTTTAATTTTGGTCCTTTCATTTTTTTGTGGTACTTTGACTCTCACGTTTTGGGTCTTTTACTGATCTTGAGTTATCTTTTGAATTGTACCGCCTTTTTTGTTTTTGGTCTTGTGGATATAACTATGGTAGATTGTCCACATTCGAGGTACTACACCCCCTTAATCCCAAGGGTTATGAGTCTAATTTATACCCACTCTTTTATTTTTTACTTGTACCTTACTGGTTGGTTTTTTTACCCTTTTGTTGGTCCTTGTACCTTACTGGTGGCCGTGAGTCTCTTTGACCTCAGTCTGTTGGCTGTCAGCTCATCTTTATTGTGATTGTACTGAGCCTTTTGACTGTCATTGAATTTCTTTGTTGACCGTACCAATATATCCAGTCATCTCTCTCTATCTGGTTTGTACTAACCCTATAATAGGGTCACTTGGTTCCTAGAGTTGACTGGCCTCTAAGAGGCACAATAATTTCTGAAAGTAACTCTTATGAGTATATTACAGGAAACGTCTACACCCAGGTAATTAAATATGTGTTGGTTATAAGACTTAATTAGTAATCAAAGTGTTGGTAATCAAATACGTGGTAAATAATTTGAATTAAGTAGTTAATGGCTTGTCCTGTCATACAAAATTGTTGGTAATCAAATTATATTTGTTGGTAAAGAATTTTAATAGTGGTGGAACTCGACCTCGACTGAACTTGTGAGGAAAATTAGCTTGGATAATAAGTGTCCTGACAGAAAACTGAGTAGAACTATGACTTTATTTCTTGAACCATGACCTTATCATAACTATAATAGATTGCTCCAGACTTCCATTTGTGAGCTAAACAACACAATAAAATTTGTAACAACAAAAGGAAAGTTTGCAAGATGGGAAGCATTGTTCTGATGTTATAACTATACTGTTCATGAGTACATTTCTAGGAAAGCAAAAAGCATTCCTGACTTTATAACAAGAGAATATTTGACATGGAAGTGTGCTGTTAATTTTTAAGAAGCGGGCCTCAAACAAGTGAGCTTAGTGCAAGCGAGCATGAGGCAAGCGAGTGTAGAAGTTCAAAGAGGAATCCAGTGGGCCCATAACCCACAAGTAAACATGAAAATCTATGCTTGGACCGGAGGAAAAATTCATATCTACACTATCAATGATAATATGAGTTGGTTGGATTATATGCAAGACTGGAAACCTAGGTGGGAGTTGAGACATGCTAAAGTATTAGATACTAACTTACAAGGATCTGATGCTTTTATTAGACTAGTGCCAAAACTCAGAAGAATGCCTATGGGATCTAATATTGACGTACCAGAGATTATTTACAACAACTCCTTGAGAAAAGCAGCTGATGCAAGCAATTGGTTAACTCACCTATACCATGATCTTAACCTAATCTCGAAGGAGGGCTCTACACCTTGCCCCGGGCTACGATTAGAACAACAATACTGGTGTATTAATCAGATACGTTCTTTGGAAGCATGGCCACATCAAGATGCTAGTCTCTAATTTCCAAGTACTACACACACTTATGAAAAATATAAAAAATTATGGTGGAAATTCTTGAGAAAAGAAAATAAAGATAGAACATATTATACCATGCTAAAGTTTGGACCTCAAATGACACATATCCATGAGGATCTTGCATGGTTCGTCCCTGATTGGACTAGAGACTGGTGGCAGTCATTCGGCATCAACCTGATAGCATTAGATCCAGGTGCTATTTATAATCTAAAATGGGAAGTTGGAGAATCTCTCGAACATGTCAAAGATATTTTGTAGACAAAGCTTACTGAGGCTCAAATCCTTCAGTACTATGTTAAAAATGAACGACGGTGGCTTGTCAAAACCCACATAGACGTCCACATGCATCAGAATAGACACGTGGTCATGAGGTCTATTTATTCAAAGGCATGGGTTGTTGAATCCAACGTCTTTCGAGAATTGTATGGTCCCCCATACTCCGATGAGTTGTAAATATCTCAAAAGTATTTGGCTATGAGTGGGGCCTGTCCATTCAAATTGTCAAAAATATTGAAAAGAAAGTCTTTGTAACTATGTCATGATAATATAAAGAAAGCCCTACTTTTCTCTCTGTCAATATGATTGAAAATATATGTTATGTATTAAACACCCTAAGTCAATATTACAAGTAATTGTCAAAAGGCAGCATTAGTTGGGAGTATGAATGAAAGCTACCATTTTTCAAAACAACTTACATGTTTACAGTTCCGTTTTTGCTTGATTCAATTACTTTCAGTCATCTAAGAAGACCATGATTGAACAAGATTATACAAGTTCCACAACATTGTATAAAATATTGTTTTTGAAGATTTGTGAACACTTATTAACCACTTAAAAGATCTTACTTTTGAAAGTCTTAAAAACTTTTAGACATTTTCCATAATGGTTAGTGGATTTTATTTTATATTATTATTATTGAATATAAATATCTTACTAAATGTGACCGGGCTTCAATTACGGAGTTGATGAACCCAAACTAATGGGATGAGAGAGACTTTAGGGCAATGACGACATATCTGATAATTGGATGGTTTGATATGGGAGTCAAGACCCAAAGGAGCAATAAAAGAAAGCTCATAATTGCGTGAATTTGTAATCATAAGAAAGATAAAGTGATCGTCTTCCTCATCGCTTGAATTCCTACATGTTGAGAAAGGGAATGAGGATAAAGTAACATTATAAAAGGCACAACACGTCACCTTTTAAGAGGCACTATTCCCAGCAGTCGTATCTAAACTTTTTTCCCATGTTGCAGGTAGAACCAAACAAGTATTTGTCAGATCTATCTTCCTTGAGCGAGGGGGGTTTAGGAAGGCTAGAGGAAAGTGAGACATCTAGTAGGTCTAGAAGAGTTGTATATTCAACTAGATGTCAAAATACTAGAAGAAAATTCGAGAAATGCAATGAATTTTTTCACGGTCAAGGGGGGTCATGTTCCTATGGTGATGAGACAAAAGACAACCTCGAGGTGCCCTTGAGATACAGACATTTAGTGAAACAATGGGTACCCAAGGATCTTCCTCAACCGAACACAAATTTTTGTGTGAACGATAGGATATATCGAATAGCACCGTCGTCAATACATGGTTTCGTGTTGTTCAGCATGGATGGAATAAGGGTCCCTTACAACACATGTACAGAATTGATGGAGTATGTTGGACCCTATTACAACTACAAAGATTGGATGCGCCTGGTCCAATTTACAAAAAGTATGCATAGCTATGGATTGTCAACAAACTATTTACAGTTGAAAGACAAAAATCAAAATAAAGGAGCAACGTTGTACATGGACGAAAGGCCAAAGGCCACAGGGAATATTGCGGGGTTTATAAACAGTACACAACCAAGGTCTACAATTAAGCAACCAAACTACGAATTTGAGGGGCATGAAGGAAACCGTGCTTTTGTAGTTGCCATTAAATCAATATCTGCAGGGGAAGAGTTTCTTATTAATTACAATTTGAACCAAGTAGATACAAAAAAGGTTACTATGGGAGTGGTACATATAACAATTTACCCAACCTTTTATTAATGAATTTAACATATTAAGGATTTTTTAGTTAGTTTATTTCGTTTAAATTTTCCCCATTTACTTCGCAGGTTAGTGATTGGGATAAAGCGTCGCTAGCAGATGGTCGGAGGAGTACATCTTCCTCGAGGGATCAGGTATACATCTTTGTAATAGTGCAAATATAATAAGAAAAAATAGTTGACTTTCACTATGTTTAGGTGACTTTCACTATGTTTTTTATTTAGGTTTCTGTAAGGGGCAACTCCCAATTATTAGCAAATCAGGGCAAGTCACCTATGAGCATCAATCTGAGGAGTGGATCACGATCCTCTACGTTGTAGGTATAATCCATTGGAATTGTTCATATAATTGTAGGAGTCTATCATGATATAACTCAATAGTTTTTTATATTTTTTTGTTGCAGCTCGATGAATCGTTGTATGAAACAACATCAAAAGAATGTCCATTAGATCCTGAAGTGGGTGAGATACTTAAAGATGATAGACAAACTGGTGAAGCCACAAACCGGTTTACGATGATAGACAAATTGTTGGAAAAATATATTGCGGAACTAGTTTCTTTGCTTATCAAGTTTCCGCAGACAAGCAAGAACCTAGCAAGGACTGAATTGTTGGAACGGAAATCTGAATCCTTGGAAGTAAGTTGAGGAATCCTGATTCATAAAATAATTCATTTATAACTTTATAATTTTCTATTTTATATGATAGTACTGAACGTGTAAGACGCGGTCTGTATTTATAGAATTATCGGAAAACACACAATAGTGGTGGAGGAGATGTTTTCCACAGTGAAGCTCGTGGAGAGACGTGGCATCATGAGCAAACGACTCCATGTACTACATCGACTCCTTAACCATTGTTGTCGACTAAACAGTCAGCAACACGTTCTAACACACCACGGAGCCCAACTGTGAGCGCACTGGCCGCTGGTGACCGACACACACCGGATTGTCCACCAGAAGAGGTCGACAACGAGAATCTTGGTAATATTGATATCGACCTAGTTGCATTTCCAGGATCTTCCTATGTCACTAGCATGGGAACAATGGACGTAACATTTTTGGTCGACGCCGATCTTGTCTCAATAAATATCAATAAGGTCCCAGGTAATTAATATATGTTGATCAAGTTACTGTTTATAACTTCATTGTAATATACCAATAAAACATTTTCTTTCAACTAATTATGATCATGGCATGATCGTTTCGCAGGAAATGACGTTTTCTATAAAAAAATGAATGACGCGTGCTTGGAGATCTTCGGGCCCACCATCTAAGAAAGGTGGGATAAACAATAGAAATGTTTAAAAAATGAACTCATGCATCGGTTGGTTGGCCTATTCGGCGAAAAAACCTTCAATAAAGTCGAGGTCATGAAAAAGGATTGTCAACATGTGAAGGTTGTCCGAGACCAATATAGGACACACCTTGAAGAAAACCCTAAGTATGAGTGCCCTCCAATGATTTCACCAATGGAGTGGAGAGCTCTTATGGATGATGGAAGGGAGAGGGCTCATAGAAGAGAAGGAAAGATAACACTAGGCACAGGGCGATATACAATACTTTCCGCAATGTAATTCAAAACCTTATTATTATTGAATATTTCTATATCAAACTTGGAACATCTAACGTATTTCAACACTTGCATAGGCTGCCAGACACATCAAAGGCCACAAAGGCAAGAGTTGAAAAATTAGGTCAGCACAAGCTTGGGCTTGGTGGTTATTCCAATTTCGCGGCACGATTTGTAAGTTTCGATAAACCAATAATGCATGCAAATAATAAATTACAATTTTTTTTTCGTTTTATTGCACCGAAAAATGTTAATTAGATGTTATGCAAATATGCAGGCCGAACGATTCAATGAATATCCCATTGAGGAAGACATGAATCTTGGCTTCAAGGAAGGCTTTGGAGTTGTTGTTGAACGACGAAAAAGCTTGACAAGCCAAACACAGTCTTCTGGTACCAATCCATCTGATGCACAGGTAAATAGAATGTATATACTTTATTGAATATTAACTGCTTGTGCAATCTCTTCGTTATAAATAATTGAAAAACAATATTGAATATGTTTTGAGCAGGAAAGCAATGATCCCCCTAATGTCAAGGAGGGAGAACAAAAAAATGAAGATCATGCTTCTAATCCTGGTAATGAATTTATTCATATGCTAAAATTTTATGTATAGCTTTGCAAATTGTGAACATTAATTGTATTTCACCATATTTCAACTGTAGAGCATGTAGAGGGTGAAACTGTATAGGTTGAGCCTGGACAAGAACATGAACTACATGATGTGGCCACACCAGGTAAAAAAACACCTTTCTAATGTTTTTTTTATATTAAATACTTGTCATTACAATATCAAAATACAACGATGTAACATTTTCACATTGTTGCAGCAAATCCGAACCCCTTGCTGCAGACATCACCACAAGCACCTGATGAAGAACCGAGAACTGGAATAGAAATTCCAGGGGTAGATGCTCCTCTTAGAGATTATTTACCAATTATGAAGAGAAGAAAAACTGCTAGTAAAAACAAGTGACTCGAAAAATGTACTCGTCTAATTATTTTTTATAACAATATATCATCCATGATTTTTGGCCTAATGAATGAATGAATGGTTTAATGGTTTAATGATTCAGTGTAGTAAACTGTTACCTTTATTGAATGTCAATTTTTATTGAATGAATGTGTTGAATGAATGAATGAATG
This sequence comes from Larix kaempferi, assembly GCA_027924585.1. Classification (NCBI taxonomy): domain Eukaryota; kingdom Viridiplantae; phylum Streptophyta; class Pinopsida; order Pinales; family Pinaceae; genus Larix; species Larix kaempferi. The sequence goes on along the minus strand of BSBM01001166.1, from coordinate 7,739,438 downwards.
GTTTATTGAATGTTATCTTTTATTGTATGAATGTGTTGACTGAATGAAATACTGGTTTAATGAATGTTAGGCTTTATTGAATGAATGGTAGATGAAAGTTCATGATGAAATATGGATGAATTTGCACGTATTTGTTTTTTTCAAGTACATGCATTGGGTATGGGTAATTGAGAGTGATTTGAGGGGGGGGGAGTGGCCATAAGAGCTTCCACCTTCATGTGGTTGGCCCTGTTCAGTAGAGATTATTAAATTATTCTAGAAACAGAGAGGAGCTTAATGAATGGCTGCGATGCTGGCTTTCTACAACCCACTAGTGTGTCATCTAAATTTTGACAATTTCTTGGAGCTTGTTGTGATGTTTGGTTGCTCATCATAACCAATTTAGAGTTTCCACAACTTCAAAGGTTGAGTAAATGATGCACTAGAATCAATATCCTTAACCTTCTCTTTAATTTCATTGGAATCAATATCCTTAACCTCACATTGAACCCTTCCAAAATGGTCTATTTACCATTGAATCCTGGCTTCTGAAGCATGATATTTTCAACTAATCTAGCATACACCAACAAAAATTAGAAACATGCTTCCTATTGTCAATGTTCATCATTTTTTATGGCTGCAACTTAACTAAGGATATTCAAACCTGCGACCTACGTCTAGTCCCAAGGCTAACACCTTCAAGCTTGAAGTGCAACTGACAATGGGAGACCACCTTTAAGAATCTTGATTCATTCTGCATGCATTTCATAGTGGAAGATGATGGGATACCACCTTGCTTGATTCATTATGCATGCATTTCACTATGCAACAGTCTCAAATCCCCTTTGCGCTTTCCCTAAATTAGTTTCTCGATTCAGCATGACCCACGCCTGCCGTCCGAAGAGTTTTTCCAATGGTCTAGAGTTTCATCCTAGCAATGGTGACGATTCATGGTATTATGTTTCCCTTTGGCTGCAATATGACAAACTCAAAGCTCTCATACAAAGGTTTTTCTGACAAATGTGATGGTTTCGATTTCTCGATTCAGCATGACCCAAACAGTCACATTTGTCAGACAAACCTTCGTAGTGGACTATGAGTTTTCCATATCGTAGCTGAAGGGAAACATAATACCATGAATCGTCACCGTTGCCAGGCTGGAACTCAAGACCGTTGGCAACACTGCTTGGACGGTGGCCATGGGTCATATTGAATTGAGACACTAATTCAGGAAAAAACGCAGTGAATCTGAGACCGTTGCATAGTGAAATGCATGCAGAATGAATGAAGAGTACTGGGTGTCGAGAGAAATGGTTGTGAGACTTCGTATGAGAGTAAATGGCGGGGGGAATTGATTGACAAGGTCAGGCTTGAAGTTGGTAGCCTTAGGACTAGACATAGGTCATAGGTTCAAATCTCCTCAGTTTAGTTCGTACCCGGTTATTCTTTTGATGCAAATTATAGATTTTATTTATTTTCCTTTGTCAACTTTACGTATCCCTTTATGTGTTTTTCTTTATTTTCCATTTTTAACATTATGTGTCCCCTTTTGATAATCAGAATTGTTAATATTGAGTCACTCGAGAAAGAACGTAAAGAGGATTTCCACAGAAATTTGTTCCATCCAAACCTATCAAGCGTACTTTTAGGTCAAAAATATTCTTGTAACAAAGCAAGAAAGATTTTAGAAGCAAATGTAACAAAGCCCTGAAAGAAGTTCGCGTAACATAGTGGTTTGTGTTTGCAGGAATCCTTCCTTTTACCCACTCTGTTTTATTTTGTTGCACTTTCAAATTCATCTGCAATGATATCAACACACTACACATTATGGGAATAAGACGTTCACATTTGCATATTCCACTACTACATCTAATTAAATATCATCTCCTTGCAACTCCACCATTGTAACACCACTCTCTTCTATAGTGTCATCTTCTACAACAACACCACTCACTACTGCAACATATATCCATTACAACTTTTCCATTGTTTATTGAGTTTCTTGTACAAGCTTGACCTTTACCCCCAATCTTTTCCTTATTGTATTTTGCTACAATCAATTCTTCTACACCTTTACTTGACTTGATAGCTTGAATATTAAATAATGCTGAGTAGGGTTTTATCTTTGAGTGAACACTTAGAGTTGTTGTTTCAAGTTTGATAATAAAAGCCACCTTTGAAATAATGGACTATTATAATAATTAGAAAATATTTTCAACTTTATTGTAAAGGTAAAGTTAAATTATTATATTAAAATCATATATAATTTATAAATGATTTTATAAAAATAATTTAAACTTATTTGGCAAAATATTTTCAACTTTATTATAAAGGTAAAGTTAAATTATTATATTAAAATCATATATAATTTATAAATGATTTTATAATAATAATTTAAACTTATTTGGCTTTGAACAAGAATGAGGCATGGGACAACTTCAGTCATGGTACAACTTGGCATTTGCAATGAAGTAGGAAGGCTATAATAGACCTTAATTTGGACAATGAAAGGCAATGGTTGTTTAAACATGACTTCACAAAGTTCAAGACTCCGAGAGTGTACTAGAAAAAAAAAAAGAGGAATTGTAGCAACAAACACTTCAAAACATTTTTTTATTTTTATTTTCCACCACTGTCGGATAACCGACGGCCATGGCAAAGAAAACCAATGCCCTCGCCATAGATCCGATGGCCAAAGACGTCGGTGCTCAGTCATTTTCAAGTAGGATAGACGTCAGTTTTCCGACCTCCATAGTGCACAAAACCGACGACGTTGCCATAGCTCCGATGTCACAAGCCGTCGGTGCTCAGTCATTTTCAGTTGTGAGATCCGTCAGTTTTTTGAACTCCACAGTGAAAAATACCGACGACTATACCATAGATCCGACAGCAAAACACGTTGGATCCATGGCATTTTTAGTTGTGAGGAGCGTCGGTTTTCCGACAACCACAATGAAACAAACCGACGGCTATGCTATAGATCCGACGGCTAAATATGTCGGATCCAAACGCTTTTCGGTTGTGAGGGCCATCGGTGTTCCGACTACCACAGTGAAAAAAACCGATGGCTATGCTATAGATTCGACGACCAAGGACATCGGATCCAAATGTTTTTTGGTTGTGAGGGACGTCGGTTAACCGACGGCTAGAAGGGTCAAATAACCAATGAAGTCTGAGCCATCGGTTTTGCTCTGAAATTGGACCGATGTTAAAATATTGCTGTGGTTGTCGGATAGTCGACCACAAAATGTAGAAAATCCGACTTTTTGGCCATCGGTTTTTGGGTCCAAAAAACCTAGTGACCCTGAACATAGTCTTGGAAATATTTCCTATGGGGTGTGGCATGGAATGAATTCCTTGATTCTAATACCCAAGAATTAGTAATATTATCTAATGAAAGTATTAAAGCATCTTAGAACTCATCACTTGCTACAACTGCTTCCTGATTATTCTCATGTTGTCGATCTACTTGTTTTCCTTTTCAATACCAAAAATATTTCTTCAGGTGTCTTTTCTTCCCATTACAACAACACTCTATATTCCCTCTAGAGGTGGATCTTCCCTTATTATACTTCCCATGATTCCATGGGACCTTTCCTTTATCTCTTTGTGTTCCATTGTTCTCCACATCCAAATAATTACCTGATGTTTCACTTGTGATTTTCTGTTGCATTTCCTTGCTAAAGATAACACCAACAACATCATCAAACTTTAAAGTTATTGAATTAGAGACATAATTACTCAAATCCATGACTAAGCCATTCTATCTTTTTGGCAATGAGAAAAAAATCAAAATATCCCTAACCTCATCATCAAAATTTCCTCTTATAGAACTAACTGACTGGTGAATGTGTTAAACTCATTTAAATGATCAACAGTAGGCCCACCTTCTAACATATTCATATTAAGTAAACACTTTACAAGAAATTCCTTTTTGGAGGCTAAGGGTTTTTTATATAGTTTATCCAATTCCTCCTTCAAATGTCCATTGTCTTTTATATTGAAGTAATTAAATCCACCAATGTTGCTACTCACAATCCTATTGTTCCTAGTGCCTTTGTATCACAAACCTCCTAATGTTTGTCCTTCATAGTCATGAGATTATTTTTCTTTCTTTCCAATGGTAGGAAAATATCCTTTCGATATAGATAATTCTCCATTTTCATATTCCATAGATGGTATTTCTTTTGTTAAACTTCTCAACCCTAAACATTCCTTCCTCCTACATTGCCCCCACCCAATCTAGGAAACCCTCATTTCCTGAGTTTATAAACCAAGTATACCTTCATCTCTGACACCATATTCTAGGAAGAGGATTGCATACCAATACAAAAACATGAATGTGAAAATAGAAAATAGAAAAATAAAATACAAGAGAGACATTGATTTATGTGGTTCAGGTGATATTGGCTACATCCACAAAGAAACAACTAGTTCTTTTTTATTCCATATAGAAAAATAAAGGGATAAAAACTACATCACATCTACTACAACCTAATGTTCACTCTCTTACAGTATCCTCTCTCAATGACAATGCTCTCTCACATTATGTAACCATAATACAATTCCCTCATAAGAAGGGGAGTTTCCTTCTAGGGAAAAAAATACACCAACATGACTTCTATTGTTAGATTGGTAACCTAGTGATGAAAGATATAGATCGAATATGAAATTACAATATTTTACAGTAAGGAAATTTTCCAAAAATATTCTCTTTGAGGGTTCTACCCACCCTGGACACCCTAGAAACACAAGTTGGGGGGAAGCCCCCCTATACCTCTCCATAAAAAAATGGCATCCAAATGAAATTGAAGCAAGACCTTTGACTCAGGAAGATAATCAAGATCCAAAACCAACATTAATGAGAGTTGTGTCCTTGAGGTATTTTCCACAAACTCCATTAAGTTTTGATAGTAAAATTTGATATTGCCTCAATGGAGAACTTCAGTTTCATGATTGATATTTGTCAATTCTGCACTCCTTTGTTTTGTTGGTTTTGTGTTATCGTTATCTCTAAAGGAAGGTAAGTTGCAATGCTCCATGACCTTCTCTATAGTTTGAAAGGTGTGTTGGAACTTGTTCATGGTTGCAACGTTATATCCTTTTCAATACCTACATTCACTTTCTTGGTGTTAGAGATTAATTTATAGTATTTCTTTTCTTCTTTTGCAAGTATTTTGGGTAACTCCATAGGTGCATCTTTTGCTAAGTGCTGCCACTCAAAGATCTTATTGAGACAAACTTGATTTTCTTCCAAATTAGTTTCTTGGTCTCTTGTTTGTTCCGTGATATATTTTAGTCAAGATAGCATGCTATGAAGTGTCTCCACCTACTCTTGCAACTGAAATTGAGCGTTCACCAAATAGCATTGTAAATTCCATGCACATGTCCCAAATTAAAATATGCTTTCTTTGTCTAGATGCAACTCCTCATTCTCATCTTGTAGAATATCATTTTTGTTTTGAAAGATAATTATTACATCTTTCAAAGTATTTACTTTTTTTTATAAATTATGATATCCTCAACCCTATTACCAATATTAAAATTTCTAGCCATAGCACTAGCCACATTCTATTAGGCCGTTGCTTTTGGATATCTTCACACCTAGGTGAAAACCAAGGCTTTCCTTGTTACTTCCATTACATGTTGTTCAAATGGCCTAAATCTCGCATGAGTCTTTTTTACAATCTGTTAACACCAAAATTGACCCCCTAGGTTGTGGAGAGGGAAATTCTGGGTAACCACTAACCAATCTTTAGCTTGTGTTTCTGACCTAACACAAACAGAGAGGGCTCTCTCTTTAACTCACAGAAAGCTGGAAATCATCAAGATTGTCAATAATGAAGAAACAGACCAACATTCAACATTTAAGATATTCAATGAAAAAACAAGTGCATAAGATCAGATTTCTGCTAGAATAAATTGTTTAAGGTCTTGGTGAGATAAATCAAGAGAGGAACATTGGGCAATGGAGTCAGAACATACATCCAAAACAAATACAATGCTGCTGCATGAGACATTTACACAGAGGCAAGGTAGCCACCCACGCATAGTCAAAGAGCTTTAATTGGTGAAACAGAAGAGGAATGAACAATCCATCAGCATTGGGCATCTAACAAGGATGAATCCTATGCCAACTTTAGGAGAAATTGGTGGTGAAATGCTTAAAATGAAATGAACAGGGCACCATTAATGTGAATCCCATTCAGATGCAACACTTATCTAAGCATGAGAGAAATTTAACAGAATGGAATACAAAGAAAGACATACTAATTAACATGGGAAAAGGGGAGACAGACTGCAAGAAAGATAACACAGGAATTCTCTGCCAAAATCCAGCTTCAAACATTGCAGATGTATTAACAATAAGTATTCCAAAAACAGAGTTGAGCTCTCTTAGGCCTTATCCAAATGATTTAATCACACCTAGTTTATTTTATTACAATGAATATATAGGTGCCTGGAGCCTCCTATTCGACCTAATTCTTAACAGAAAATAGTTACAAGTCTAAGTGACAGATCATCAATTACAAATCTACCCATATCTTTTCAAAACAGAAAAATGAAATAAAAACCTAACTGCCTTTTATATTTGGCAGCAATTTTCAGTAAATGACAAATTTATTAAAATAAAAGACAAAAGATATTTTGGATGCTTTCCAGGTGGCTACATCATTTAACCCTTTAAATTACTTCATGCCATTCGTTGGGTCTCACTTAGAAAGGGGTAATACCACCTCCAAAAAATTGATTAAGTTCTTCATAATATCATTTGCAGAGCTAGGTCGTGGCTGAAAATGGAAAGAATCCCCCAGCTTTCACTTTCCTTCAATGCCATATTCCAATGTAATTTTCTCCTCTTCACGGCAGCATCCCTCATTTAGACGAACGGCACCTTCTTCCTCTTTAGCTTGCCCAAACACCTCCATCTGAGTAATACACGAGTTTCCTCAGCCTAGTGGTTTAAAAATGATAGTAGAGGCTATCTCCATGAAGAACTCGGCTAAAGTTTGGCCATTTGGTGTGCATGGATGAGCCTAAAACTAGACCCAACATGGGAAAAAAACTCTGAGATCTCTGCCCATTCAAAGGTTTTGACCAATGCAGTCTATTTCCAGCCGAAAGATGAAAACAAGAAAAGCATTTGTTGTTGCATAGTAGGTAGCTGGGTCGCCACTGTTGGATTTTCATGATTGCTGAAAGACGAACCACTGCATCACTACATATTTCTTCCTGCAAAATGGCCTAACGGAGAATATCTTGCGAGGGTTTATACGGCCATTTGTTGGGTCGGCCCTCAACTTGACACCCCCAACGTTTCTTGAACCTGTCGGAGTAATCAACACCGCCTGGTCGACATCTCATGGAAAAAACGATGAAAACTCTCTATCATCTTTCATTCGCAGGACAAACACACACTTCTGCCATCTACTTCCATGTAGTCTCCTCTCAGCTCCATTTATTTGACCCAGTGTAGCTAGATACGCTTCTCCCTTAGCTGCAGAAAATGGCAGCGGCAACAACCCAAACAACTAGATGAATGGTATTAGGGTTTGGGGGTTTGAAGCTTTCCTCAAATGAAAAGAAACTAGATGTAGAAAATAGAACCACTTTTCCCCTTTATATCCCAGAAACAACCTTTATTCAAAAGGTAGTATCGCATGGGCTTGAGGTTGCTTCCAATACCACTTTTCATGTATGCGACGTGCTTGGAAAGTGGCATGTATGAAGGCGGTTTTTCTCATTGCACTGGCCTTATTCTTTATCTCTCGGGCAATTAGACCATGCGATGTCAAATGGATCATTGATTTTCATCTTCCTCCCTCCTGAACTTGCGATTTGCATGGAGCCACCTCACTCGTCCAGGTGACTCAATCATGGCACATGAATGCTGGCTTGTGTAGACGGTGACAGAGTTCATGGAATTCCCATCGTGTGACCAAGAATTTAGCATCCAAACGTTGGCTGGAACTTCAACCCATCGCTTACACTTTTTCGTTTTTAATTTGGGTGATTTATCCCACATGCAAAGCACAATCAGTTTTCATATTCTTTATATGCCTTCTAGCTTACATCATAATCAAGTAACTAAAAGAGGAGCCTTTGGCATTGGGCACTTGGGAGATGGAGGATTCGTGGGGCCCCTTTCACTTGGCTCATGGTTTCATGGTAAAGCCCTCGGTGTTGGGCGTTAATGGCTTTTGCTCCACCCTTTAATTTAGAATTTAAGCCCACAATCCAAACATTAAAAGAAAATATCGCCTTTTCTAAAGCCAAAACTTAGGCCATATGAAAATTAATGTCTCTCTTCATAAAAAATCGAAGCCCTTCCTCCGTAAAGAATTAACTTTGGCCATATCAATTTAAAAGCCCCTTTCCATAATAACCTTTGACTTAGGCTAATTTATAAGCTTAAAAATCTTCTAGGTCCTTCCTAAAATTTCAAAGGTTTAGCCAACAAACCAACTTTTCCTCTCTATGCCTGAGTAAAAATGCCTCTTCTCGGCCAGGATTGAAACCTATTTCATGAGAAAAATGTTTCTATTTTGCACCGTCTATGCTGCCAAAAGACAATTAATCACAAGATTTTTTTGGGTTGCTAACAAATGGCTCCAGCCAGGGATGCTATCCTCCCTTCGAGGTAGCAAAGAACCCGTAGACCAAGTTCCTGATCCATTGGGTAGCTCCCAACCCTGACAACTCCAACCTGCAACCTATCCTTCATCTGAAAACTGAAACTGAAAAGTGCTAACTGCCGAAACTAAAAACATACTGAAATTTTCTGAACAGGCTGCAAACTGAAAAAATAACATTGTACATACTGAAAACTGTTTGCTAAGAAAACTTATTCTTCCTACCTATCTTACTTTACTAAAATGCAACTACTGAATCAAATGACACAAAAGTGCCAGTGAAGCCAATCTAGTAACTGGCCATTTACCCGAACCTGGCTTACACTTCCTTTGAACAAGTAAAGAAAATAGAAGACAAGCCACTTCAAACATCCACCAATAATGAGCTCATGTCCCATAAGTGCAAGAAAATTTATCTCCCCTTCAGACTGAAGCAGATTAGTATAAGGTTCTTCAATAGTCTGAGTGTTGACTGTACCTCTCTCAAGCATGAGCAACTCTGGTTCTTTCTTTGGCATACTATCTGTCTCAGATTCATACTCCCTCATATCATAATCTAAAGCATCTTCAAACAACAAACACTCTCCAAGATCATTAGACATGACAGTCCTATCTCCTTGATGAAAGAAAATGGTATTTAATAGCTGATTTTTTTGTGGAGAATCATCATCACCCATGGGTTCCTTCAAATGCTCATCATGAGTGTCATTATTTGAATTCAGATTTACATGCTCAAAAATGGAAGAAGTTTCACTTACATATCTCGGACTGTGTGAACACTGTAGACCTGATTTAACTGGGATTGTAACATGACCTTTCAGGATCTAATCTATTTCATCTTCGGACATAGGAGAACTTCTAGAAACACTGTGGATGATATGCTCACCTTTCTTGTCCAATGAAAAATCCGTAGCATCATCTGAGACATGATCTGCTTCTTGTGCTCCAAGGGAAGCACCAATGTGTTGTCTCTCAAATGAATCGAACAAGACAGATTCCTCTAGACCAAAAGCTTTTGTAATAGTATAACAGAAAGTAGGATTGCTCTGATCTTTTTCAGAAATACAAGATAACTGACAAGATCGAGGACATTTCTCATCCACCTCGGGAGAAGAGATATAAAGATCATCTACATGGTTACTACTTTCTTTATTTTCAGCTGAGGGTGGTACTATGTTTCGAGAGTTTTCTTGAATATCATGAGAATGGACTTGTGAAGAAAAATGATAAAAGGCTTTAGACAAGTCTTTATCCTTCATAGTTTCCAGATCGTCATCAATGCTTTAAAGTTACCGTATGAAATCCTCAAACTGACCACAACAATTTTCCACTAAAGACAAAGATAGAAAATACCCTTTATAATGCTCATAAAATGCTATGTGAAAATATTTTAAAGAAAACAAGATGTCAGGTCTCAAACCTTCATACCAATCACTTGCTTTGCCTTCTAAAGAAGCCACGAACATCTTCATAAGACAATCCTCATGAAACCTAATCTTCAGCTTGTGTACATGTATATGAAATTTGATTAAATGTAAAGCAACATTATCACTGTTTTCATCTCTGAATTTAGTCAAGTAGGTTTGCCAATCTACTTTAGGAATTTGATTCAGAAAACAAGGAATATGAGACCTGCTTAAAGGAGCATACCTTCTTGACAATGGAGTCATCTTGAAATATTGGAGCTGCAAATTCTGATTTGAAGATTGAGGAGACTAGCCTGTGAAAAAAATGGGATGCTAGGTTTCTTCAATATGGAGTCACCATGAGACATTCAACACCTCAAATTCTGATATGGAGTCACTGATCCTCCCAGTGGAATCACCTTCGCACTAGAAATTTTTTGAGTGGAGTCGCTAGGTGAATGATACAACCTTCTTGATGTCTAACTGCTATTCACCATCAACATTCAAATCCGAACTTTGTCGTTCTCCCACGGATTGTGAAACAATCTCTTCCCCGACAACGACGCCAATTTGTTAACACCAAAATTGACCCCCTAGGTTGTGGAGAGGGAAATTCTGGGTAACCACTAACCAGACTTTAGCTTGCGTTTCTGACCTAAAACAAACAGAGAGGGCTCTCTCTTTAACTCACAGAAAGCTGGAAATCATCAAGATTGTCAATAATGAAGAAACAGAGCAGCATTCAACATTTAAGATATTCAATGAAAAAACAGGTACAGAAGATCAGATTTCTACTGGAAGAAATTGTTTAAGGTCTTGGTGAGATAAATCAGGAGAGGAACATTGGGCAATGGAATCAGAACATACATCTAAAACAAATATAGTGCTGCTGCATGAGACATTTACACAGAGGCAAGGTAGCCACCCACGCATAGTCAAAGAGCTTTAATTGGTGAAACATAAGAGGAATGAACAGTCCATCAGCATTGGGCATCTAACAAGGATGAATCCTATGCCAACTTTAGCAGAAATTGGTGGTGAAATGCTTAAAATGAAATGAACAGAGCACCATTAATGTGAATCCCATTCAGATGCAACACTTATCTAAGCATGAGAGAAATTTAACAGAATGAAATACAAAGAAAGACATACAAATTAACATGGGAAAAGGGGAGACATACTGCAAGAAAGATAACACAGGAATTCTCTGCTAAAATCCAGCTTCAAACACTGCAGATGTATTAACAATAAGTATTCCAAAAACAGAGTTGAGCTCTCTTAGACCTTAGCCAAATGATTTACTCACACTTAGTTTCTTCTATTACAATGAATATATAGCTTCCTGGAGCCTCCTATTCGACTTAATTCTTAACAGAAAATAGTTACAACTCTAAGTGAGAGATCATCAATTACAAATCTGCCCCTATCTTTTCAAAACAAAAAAATGAAATAAAAACCTAACTACCTTTTATATCTGGAAGCAATTTTCAGTAAATGACAAATTTATTAAAATAAAAGACAGAAGATATTTTGGATGCTTTCCAGGTGGCTGCATCATTTCACCCTTTAAATTACTTCATGGCATTCGTTGGGTCTCACTTAGAAAGGGGTAATACCACCTGCAAAAAATTGATTAAGTTCTTCATAATATCATTTGCAGAGCTAGGCCATGGCTGAAAATGGAAAGAATCCCCCGGCATTCACTTTCCTTCAATGCCATATTCCAATGTCATTTTCTCCTCTTCCCGGCAACATCCCTCATTTAGACGAATGGCACCTTCTTCCTCTTTAGCTCGCCCAAATGCCTCCATCTGAGCAATACACAAGTTTCCTCAGCCTAGTGGTTTAAAAATGATAGCAGAGGCTATCTCCATGAAGGACTCGGCTACAGTTTGGCCATTTGGTGTGCATGGACGAGCCTAAAACTAGACCCAACATGGGCAAAAAACTCTGAGATCTGCGCCCATTCAAAGGTTTTAACCAACGCAGTCTATTTCCAGCCGAAAGATGAAAACAAGAAAAGCATTTGTTGTTGCATAGTAGGTAGCTGGGTCGCCACTGCTGGATTTTCACGATTGCTGAAAGGCGAACCACTGCATCACTACATATTTCTTCCTGCAAAATGCCCCAACGGAGAATATCTTGCGAGGGTTTCTACGGCCATTTGTTGGGTCGGCCCTCAACTTGACACCCCCAACGTTTCTTGAACCTGTCGGAGTAATCAACACTGCCTCTCATGGAAAAAACGAAGAAAACTCTCTATCATCTTTCATTCGCAGGACAAACACACACTTCTGCCATCTGCTTCCATGTAGTCTCCTCTCGGTTCCATTTATTTGACCCAGCGTAGCTAGATACGCTTCTCCCTTAGCTGCAGAAAATGGCTGCAGCAACAACCCAAACAACTGGATGACTGGTATTAGGGTTTGGGGGTTTGAAGCTTTCTTCAAATGAAAAGAAACTAGACGTAGAAAATAGAACCACTTTTCCCCTTTATATCCCGCAAACAGCCTTTATTCAAAAGGTAGTATCGCATGGGCTTGAGGCTGCTTCCAATACCACTTTTCATGTATGCGACGTGCTTGGAAAGTGGCATGTATGAAGGCACTTTTTCTCATCACACCGGCCTTATTCTTTATCTCCCGGGCAATTAGACCATGCGATGTCAAAGAGATCGTTGATTTTCATCTGCCTCCCTGCTGAACTTGCAATTTGCATGGAGCCACCTCACTCGTCCAGGTGACCCAATCGTGCCACATGAATGCTGCATGGTGTAGATGGTGACAGAGTTCATGGCATTCCCATCGTGTGACCAAGCATTTAGCATCCAAATGTTGGCTGGAACTTCAACCCATCACTTACACTTTTTTGTTTTTAATTTGGGGGATTTATCCCACATGCAAAGCACAATGAGCTTTCATATTCTTTATATACCTTCTAGCTTACATTCGATATCAAGCATTAAAAAGATGAGCCTTTGGCGTTGAGCGCTTGGGCGATGGAGGATTCGTGGGGCCCCTTTCACTTGGCTAATAACTTTTGCTCCACCCTTTAATATAGAATTCGAGCCCACAATCCAAACATTAAAGGAAAATCTCGCCTTTTATAAAGCCAAAACTTAGGCCATATGAAAATTGATGTCTCTCTTCATAAAAAATTGAAGCCCTTCCTCCATAAAGAATTAACTTTGGCCATATCAATTTAAAAGCCCCTTTCCATAATAACCTTTGACTTAGGCTAAATTATAAACTTAAAAATCTTCTAGGTCCTTCCTAAAATTTCAAAGGTTTAGCCCACAAACCAATTTTTCCTTTTTTGTGACCATGGTATCTATGCCCGAGGAAAAATGCCTCTTCTCGACCAGGCTTGAAACCTATTTCATGAGAAAAATGTTTCTATTTTGCACTGTCTATGTTGCCAGAAGACAATTAATCACAAGATTGTTTGGGGTGCTAACAAAATCTATTTATTGTTTCTATCAAATACATAGGAACTCAGTGAGGCCATTGATTCCCCTTTGGATGGTGTAAAATTCCAAAAACTAATCTTTGGAAGTAGAAAGTGTCCAAAACTAAGCTTCTTCCCCTTCATCCTAGTTTGCTTGTAAGCCATTTCATTGTCCTATAAGTGAGTCAACATGTTCATCATTGAAACTTATTGGTGTGCTTATAATTAAAAAGAAAATCATCTTGTGTTTTCCAAGAAATTAACAATAAAAATCCAAACATTCACTTAGTAAATTTTTAATTTTTCAATGGTTTCCCTCCAAAGGAGAAATCAAGGAAATATATATTGTTTCAGTATCTATGGTGCAATTGGTACAAGTTTGAAAAAATACTCTTATTTCAGTATATAGAATTGTGAATGTGTTTGGGGAGGGGAGACCACGGAGAATTTTGACTTAAACAAGTGAAGTTGCGGGTATTGAATGGATTCACCATTCATTTGATTTGGTTGTCTATGGTGGATAGTGGGATTGAATTGAAAGGCCTCTTTCAATGTGTGACTAATCTAAAGACAAGGAAATCTATATTCCATGGATCAAGCTCAAAGGAAAATTGTTGACCACATAAAAAGGACAAGGAATATGGTGGTCGAGGCGAGTATTTCCTTTAGTTAACTATGGTTCCATTCCCAAGTGATTTTTTCCTTTTATTATTGAGAGAAAACCCTGGGATCTTAATTTATAAGGAACGAGTTGCAACTATGGTTCCTCAAATGATTTTGTTGGTGAGAAATGTTGGGGATTGAGTCTCATTGGGAGATGTGAAAAATAAATTGTTTATCAATTTGAGTTTCACCCCATCAATTAACCCTAAATTCACCATTGTGAGAGAAATCAACCAATCAATGAGGAGGTAGTAGTACATACCTAACAAGTGGGAAAGTAGAAACAACTAAGATGGGTGAGAGTTTTTTTCTTGTAGTTGTGTATCCATAATGGGTTGGTGAGTGTTCTACTTCATATATTCCTTTGAATGTTGTTTCGATTGCAAATTACAACTATACAATGAAATGGTTGTCAATTAACCCTTGTTTTTTTATGTGTGAACTACATGAGTTGTCTTTTTTATATTTTCCCCTTTTTTATTTGCTTGTTATTCTCTTTTTCTTTTTACATTTTTTTTTTTTACTTTATCATATGGTGAAAACCTTTTGGTATCAAGGGAAGAACATGGTTTTGAAAGCAATGTATCACATGCAACATTCAATTTAGATTGTGGTATGTCACATATGAAATGCAATTTAACTTGTGATCTGTGGAAATGTACGTTTTAGAAGTCCTCTCTTCAAACTAAGTTTGTAGATCAGCCCCAAATCAGTTTTTGGAATTGAGACTTCAACCTAGAAGAATCTTTTAAAATTGAAAGTTCTAGCAAGAAATTATATTTTACAATCGATGTTTCGACGTCAAATGCTCTTTTGAGAATGATGTGTATTAGCATGAAATCAACTTTTGAGGCCAATGTGAAAGGATTAATTTATCGATGTTAAATATGATTTTGTGGCTGGAGAATCAATGTAAAACTTGAGCATATATAGATCTAGAGAAAAATAGTAGAGATATTTAATGTGAAAAGAAATCAATAACTAACAATCCATGTAACAAATCTATTAGCATTAATTATCACACAAAAAGGCTAGAACATATAATAAGATGGAATGCATATTTCATTAATCTTCAATGAATAAAGTACGTAGTATAAATAAACATGAGAGACCTAATTTCAAATTAGGTATTTAAGAACACTAATTAGGCTTAACTAAAGTGAATATATCCCCATGATATCATTCACTCCCTAGGGTGAGCTAACTACCCCATCACTACCCTAAATGAACCCTAAGTGAACTATGATACACTCTAACTACAGTTCCAACTGCATGCAAGCTCAAGTGACTGAGCATAGGAGCATGCATGTGATCCCGACAGTCTAGATACTCATCTAGTGCAGATGAGGCTAACTAGATCCTTGGAAGTGAACTAGTTGATACATCAACTCACACTGAATTGACCTAATCTAAACTAAACTAAACTGAACTGAACTGAGCTGAACTGAGTTGAACTGAAGGAGGGTGCCATTTTGGTCATGCATGTTAGTAGGGTTCCATTTAGGCCATGGATTTAAGTATTAGGGCCTTGGGAGCTAAGGGTTCAACTCTATGGTGCTTAGGATGACCCAAAGGGGCTAGGTATAGGGTTATTTTCTCTAATAGTTAGGAGAGAAATCTCATTCAAATTGTGGGCCATTGGCATGGAATACACTTTTGCGATCAATGTTTTTGTAGAGAAAATATTTTTAGCAACTGAAATATTAGTATGGAAAAATCCTTTGCGGCCAAAATATTGGTGTAAAATGTTCATTTTCAGTTGATAGATCAACACAAAATGTTTATTTGTGGTTGATATTTTGATGAGGAATTGTAAAGTCCCTATCCGTCAATCCGTCCAGCAAGAGGGGTCATTAACTAAATCAGGGCCTCTAAATTTCACCCCATAACCACAATTATGAATTTATACTGCTAAAATGCGTGTGTAGACATGGAAATAAAAACACATAGCAGAAATAAAAATGATCCACACACACATTAGATGCAATTCCAAGCACAGTTGTCACATGCATATAAAATTTTAAAAGTCATTGCACATTAGATGCATAAGAATACTTATATTTAAATAAAGAATATCTAAGCAAATGGCTGTGTAAAAGAGATTTTCCACCTAGCCATAGGCACTCTGTCCAGCATATACTCTTTCTGCTAAGAGGGAACCCCCAAGCTGGGCTATGAGGCCAGGGTGAAGGAAACACCTACAGGATTCTATCTCTCATCCCACAACATATTATGCTCACTATGCATAGCCAAAAATCTCAACCAAAGCTCTACATGGGTCTCACTAAGCCATCACAGCCATGGCACTCCTTCCAACTTTCCTACACAACACAAGGAAGGCATTTTCCTTCACTAATCCATAGTTCCCTCAGGAAATCCATCCCTTACATTTCTTACCAGTGTGTGCATTAAGAGTCCAACCTACTATATGCTAATGGAGAACCTTCTGCAACATTAATCCATGGCTTTTCACACATCCAAAATTATTCGAACTCAATGGGTAAAGGTTCCTAGCTTTCCCAACCTCCATGCTCACCTAAAGCCATATATTTTCCCTTCCAAAAATGTAGCTCCGTCTTCAAAATCAAATTTATGGGTTAAACACAGTTTGGTATGGTCATGAACAACCAAATGGAAAAATATACGGTCATGAACAACCAAATGGAAAACTCTGCGTAGTGTAGAAACATGCATGAAAGAATGATAAAAAAGTGTTGACTCCTAGGGTATGAGGTAAGGGTGAAAAGACAACTAACATAGCTTTTGACCATATAACAAAAAGGACTGCTGATAGCTGACATAAATGTCACTATAACCACCATGCTTCAATAACTACATGAAATGAATCTCCCCACCAATCCTCACACATGCATTTAATGATTGGGTTTAATAGTCAAAAGAAGGTAATTGGCTTATTTAAGGCATATGGCAGATTTTGGATGAGTTTTAAGGTGACACATGGCAACATAGGATTTGGTTTCCCCATAGGCCCCATTTCCTCCTCCCCTCTTGTGGAATCATAGCCCCTCTAGTGCTCTTTACACAGCCTTTTTGGACCATTTTATTAATTTTCAGCATAATATTTACAAACATTTTGAATTGGCATAGTATGCCAACCATATGATCCAAATAAAAATATATGCATGTCTTACATGCCTTGTCATTCACTAGTTGGGCCTTGGCCTTGAGCTCCACACTAAGAATCCATACTAGCATATTTACATCATTTACATAATTTGGATTAAATACATTCCAAATCAAAATTGGGGGAATTACAAGAATGATCTTTCGGGAGCAAAACATCGCCACAAAACATTATTTTGAAACCAAAACTTTTTGAGATGACTTTTTCAAAGCATTTTTTTTTACTCTATCATTAAGTAAATGTCTTATGCACATACATATAGTCTTTTGGGTGTGGTATGTTGAAAAGCGAAAGCAATTTTGTGGGTGGAAATATAAAAAAAAAAAAAAATAACAACTAAATGTTTTGATTTTCTTGGAGAGCATTTTCAAGGCTTTGCAAGTGCAATCAAGAGACACTCAAGGAAGAAAATCAAAGGACACTCATGGAAGAAAATTCAAGAGACACTCAAGGTAAATAAATCACCATCATTTAGGGGATGTCTACAAAAATTCCATCTCAATTCATCGAGATTTAAAAGGACCAAAAATATTTGCAATATATCCAACTTAGAAGAGTATCAAATACATAAGGTCCATTTGCATCCTTAGTCAATCAATGCATTAAACATGATAAAGAAAATAATGGGAAATAATGACCTTTGAAAATGCATCCAATTAAATACAACAAAAACTAAATGAAATCAATCATCGGCTTATCGTTATCAAGCTAAATTTGAAAAAAACATGGTTGAGAGGATGCGTTTTTATCATTGATCCTTCATCCAAAATTAAAAGTGGGCCCCAAGTTGACTCGGGGATTTGTTGAGGGCTCAATAATCCTTGAACAAGTCCTCAAATCAAAACAAAAGAGTTTTGTAGGGATTTAGCCTCTTTTTAGCATGCACTTAGCATGAATATGTTTTGTATATTAGAAATGAGTGTTATGGTATAAACATGGTTAATGGTGAAAATGTTAGGTTTAACCTTGAATTAAAGGTAGTTAAATCCAATACATGGTTTCTTGTAATCCATAGTATTCGCTCAAGATATTGCATGCATAGTAGCTATGGCACAGATTATATGTGCAATGAGATTAAAGATGCCATCCCGTGGTAGAGCGTGAAGGTACTGCCGTTCAGTTTGGAATGGAGGACGTGAACTTGTTGAGAAGCCATTATGAGTGGGATGTGCTCAACAACTCAAGGATGGCATGGGAGGACTGTCACCCTAAGCAAATGAGCCACCGGAGGCGAAGGAGGCATGAGATGGACGAGAAGAGGGATGCCCAGCCACCAAAGAGGAGCTGCGGATCTGAGTACCGTGAGGCACAGTCACGGGAGTGCCCTTTCTGTTGCTGCATGTGATGAATAAACTATTGGTATGGCATTGCTTATGCATGATGCGGTGGATCTAATACATTGGTAGGATATCCAGTGAAGAACCTTCTGGTGGCAATGGCGTTTTTTAAAGGCCCTGTTAGCAGTGTGTTTGGTTGCATGCAGAGTTCAGGACGATGGCCTGATGGAATTGGTGGTGGTCGTGGCCATATCGCAGAAGAAGAGTTCTCGTGGAGGCTGCGTGAAGACAAAGCCGTGGAGGTATATGAAGAAAAGGTCAATGTATTCAAAATATTTTAAAGAGATCACGTGATAGTCTCCACTATATTCATTTAAAAAAAAAAGCCGAAGAAAAGTTTTATGAATTATTAAAATGTTAAGTGGACATGATTTATAAAAAGGGTCACAAGGATGTGCTTTAAGTGATGTCATTCACGTCATTTTTAAAGAAGGGTCATTTTGTGTTTGTTTTAAATTATGAAGTGTTTTGTATAAGAAGTAAAGTGAACATGTCCCTTGAGAAGGTGAATCAAGTAACATATCATGATAATGATGGTGAGTTAAAGTTAAATTGAGAGTTTAAGGATCACTAAAAGATAGAAATGCTTTTGTATTTGAGTTGAAAGTGTATGAGGTGTATGCTTTGTGGTACTCGACACTCTAGTAGTATTTTTTGGTCCTTATGAAATTTGGCCATAAGTAAGTTTGGATTTCTTCAGGTGTTAGAAGCATAGACAAAGGTATCCCTCTTATGTGCAGAGAAGGGATGTTGCATCAAGTGTGGAATGAACTACTGGGTAGGTAAGAGGGTGGGAGGTGTACTCGTAGTCTACCTTGCTGTGGATCAGAGAGGTTGAGTCTTCGATTGCAGGAGGAATGTGAGATGGTTTAATCTTGGTTTTGGGACCAAAATTGATGAATCGTGTATGCAAAGAGAATTCCTATAAAACTAGTGGTTACAGCGGCTGAGGACCCATGTAATCTAGTAGATGGATTCTTCTTTATATGGACGTCAATGAAATGATTGGATGTGGGTACAGAAGGAGCATGGGAGAAAAAGAGCAAGTAGACGAGCAAGAAAGCGAGCATGGAAAAGCAAGAGGATGCATAAGGCTATAAGGCCTATGGTTGTAAGAATTGGTAAGGCATGCATACCCCTGGTAACTCACCGGTAAAGTCAGGAGATAGAACTAGGTGATAGGGGGTGTATGTGAGATTCCTCGGTTAAAAATTTGAGGGGGGTTGGTGATTACTCCAAGTCTAGTTTAAAGGGGGGATTGTTAGGGTCAACCTTGACTCGAGATTGATTCAAAGGTGGTTAGATCCAACACATGGTTTTGGGCACATGTTTTCTTGTGGCCCAGGGTATTGCATGTAATGAAGCCTATAAAAGGCTTGAGGAGGCTCCATTGTAAAGTGGCCTCGAGGTGAGTGGTGGATAGCTCGCTTGGCTCGGATGGCCGGTTTTGGCCATGTAATGAAGATCTTCATTGGGTGCTGGTTTTCCCCACATGGGGTTTCCAGGGTAAACTTGTGTCTCTCTTAAGTTGTTTCTTGCTTGTGTATTATTTTTCTCACATATTATTTGATCTTGTTGGATTTAATCTTAATAGAAAAAACATAATTAATCCTTAATTAGACCTTCTCAAAATCAAGCACCATGAACAACACCTAGAAATCACTATGTGGTGCCTCTCTAGGGAGTCATTGCCATACAAGTTGAATATAAGCATGATTGCAATTTCTTGTGAATCATGAATGGGTATGGGGTATATGATCATAGTTTAGGGGGGAAAACAAGAGCCTCTATCCCTAAACCCTTTTTCTTAGGATCTAGTTTCATGGATGAGTCTCCAAACCATTATATTTGACCTTTGTAGGTTATCAATCACCTCCAAGGTTAGTATGGGACCCAAGAATAGGTTAGTTATGAATCAATAATCGGTCTTGAGGTGTAGTCAAGGTTAGGGGAATACAACAAGGTTCCTATTCCCTAAATGATGCTTCTTGGGATCAATCTCCATGAAAAAATCTATACTTTGAACAAAAGAATCCCTTTCATGGGGATCTTTCAAATATTATTCATTTACTATGGAGCATTACGATGTTTTCAATATGACTATTGGATTTTAGGGACATGAAAATGGTTAGCAAAATATATTAGGGATGTTATGAATTTAACAAAGATTCTTGGGCTAAGTGATATGAAGGATGCACTAAAACACTATATAGAATATTTCTCTGTCATCTTTGTCATCTATGCGGGTACTTTCACCTCTAAGTGGTATTCCATGCACCATTGGGTGGTTTTGTGCAAAAGAGATGGGTCTATGGGATTTGATTATGCATGATATAGGGAAATAGGTCCTCTTTCCTTAAAAGAAGGTTTTAGTGCTACATATGGGATTTTGGAATGATTATGCGTGATATAGGGAAATAGGTCCTCTTTCCTTAAAAGAAGGTTTTAGTGCTACATATGGGCTTTTAGAATATGTTAAGGTGAGGGAGTTTGGCATGTTTTTATTCTATGTAAAAATAATGCCTACAGATTTCCATGAACAAACCTAGTCTTAATGCTTGACATTTTACTTTCATGGCTTCACTCTATGTGTGTGTGTGTGACACATTATAAACTATGTAAAAATAATGACACAAAAGAACTAATTATTATTTACAATTGTGCAATTTCTTTTTCAATAAATTCCATTATTTTACAAAGCTCATGCTTTAATGTGAGCACAATTATTTTTAATTTATACAAAATTTATATAAATAAAATGTATTTATTGCAAAAGCTAATTAAATTTGATACATTTCATCATTTTACAATATATTCTTCTAATTTTATATTGTAACTATATTGCCATGAGAAAGAAACGATTGCTTGTAATTTAGCCTTATTTTATCCTCAAGTACCCATATGAACATTTGGTATAAACCCAACACATGTTTTGAAGAGCACTTGCCCCATTTATTTAGTTTTAGTTCTTTAAATTTATGTATGTTGAAACATTCTATAATTTCTTATTCTTTGTTAAAAATAAGCTTAAATAACTTTGTCTTTAACCAAACTCATATCAATAACTTCTTTCATCTTTTCCAATTTTTTTAACACACTTGGTTTCCATTTCCTTATCTTTTTTTTCTCTTATTTTATTGTTTGTAAGATTGAAAATATTTGTATTGGGTGAGTGGGTTTTTAGGTAGGTTACATAAAGTGTGAAGAGTTTTTTGGGGTTTTATCCAAATCTATCTGCAAATGTTATTGTGAAAAGATAAGAGGTGTGTAAGGGTTTTATCCAAGTATGTTGTTGTGAACTTATAACCTAGTAAGCAGGTAGAATATTAAAGAATATCTTAATTTCTCTCTATATTAAGGATTTTTTCTAATTTTTTATTAATTTTTTTTTTAACACATCTTTACAATTTAGAAAACCTCTATTTTCATTAGATATCTTAGAAATCTATTTTATTATGGCATTTTTGATATCCTTTTTATTTTTACCTTCATTATGGTGATGTGACACAACTCCTTGCAAGGTCACATATGAAATCTTAGTGAGATAAAATATTTCAAGATGAGAAACAACCCCCTTAAAAAAACAACTTCATTCACAATCATTCCAATCAACCCTCTAAAAAAAGACAACTTCATTCACAATCATTCCAATCAACTTCACATCACATTCAATCACAAATCATGCATGTAACTCCAAACGAAATTGGATTGGCACCACCTTCACATACATCATAGTTATTCAAACACTAATATGACTTCGCACACAGTCAAACTTGCAAAAACTTAAACATAAAATACTTATTCAAACCCCCCAATACCCTATTCAACCCCCTAGATAAATTATTATGAACTCCTTAATATCTCATATTTAAAAATAACAATATTAAAAATCCTTTCTATCTTGAGCTTTAACCTTTCCTAATTCAATAAAAATATGTAATGATATTCTTGGCCAAGAATAGGATTTGTCAAAAATCTTCTCCACTTTGTTTGATCTATGATCATAATAGTCTTTTTATGTAACCACCTTTTG
Organism: Larix kaempferi; assembly: GCA_027924585.1. NCBI lineage: Eukaryota > Viridiplantae > Streptophyta > Pinopsida > Pinales > Pinaceae > Larix > Larix kaempferi. The sequence continues at coordinate 7,716,795 of BSBM01001166.1, read as the reverse complement.
GGTTTTTAATCTTTTAAAATGTAATTCTTTGTTTCTAATTAAATGAAAAGATCAAATAAATAAAATACACACTCATAAGTAATTTTAATAAAGGTTTTTTTTAAACACATGTTTGTTTGCCTTTTTTATAATCTTTTTATTTTATTATAAAAACTTAACTTTATTAAAGTATATATTTTTAATCAGAAATTGCATTTGGATGTGGTCGGATTTCTTCTAATTTATTTCTTAAATTTTTTTTAATACATCTTTACAATTTAAAAACCTCTATTTTCACTAGATATACTAGAAACCCACTTTTTTCATGGCATTTTTAATACCCTTTTTATTTTTACCTTCATCATTGTGATATGACATAACTCCTTGCAAGGTAAAATATGAAATCTTAGTGAGATAAAATATTTCAATATGGGAAACAACCCCCTAAAAAAGGTTAACTTCATTCACAATCATTCCAATCAACTTTATATGACATTCAATCGCAAATCATGCATGTATCTCCAAACACAATTGGATTCACACCACCTTCACATACATCATACTTATTCAAACACTAATATAACTTTGCACACAATGAAGCTTGCAAAAACTTAAACATTAAATACCTATTCAAACCCCCTAATACCCTATTCAGCCCCCTAGATACATAATTATAAACCCTTTAATATATGTATATTTAAAAATAACAATATTAAGAACCCCTCTTGTCTTGAGCTTTAGCCTTCCCTAATTCAATAAAAATATTTAATGATATTTTGGCTAGAATAGGATTTGTCAAAAATCTTCTCCACTTTGTTTGATCTATGTGGATCTATGATCATTGTAGTCTTTTTGTGTAACTACCTTTTGGGTTTTTTAATCTTTTAAAATGTAATTCTTTGTTTCTAGTTAAATGAAAAGATTAATAAATCAAATACAAGCCCATAAAGTAATTAAAGTGAAAGGTATGTTAGATATTTTATTTTTAATAAGAAATCAAATTTTCAATTGTAACATCCCAAAAATTTCACAAAAAAATTAAAATTTTTATATAGCATTTAATGCAGACTCTAACTATGCGGAATATAATAATGCTTAAAGGTATCTTGTTGTACTAAATACTGTGCTGATTAAAAAATGTAAAGTTTGCATCTAGATGATTAATATCTATATTTAGAAGTCATTCTTACTCAACTGTAATTTACAATCCTTATGTTGGTTGATGAAAAGATGTATGTTTTAAATGTATTAACTATTGTTCTTTTGCCTATGATGAAGGGGTCCTATGGACGCCCCGAGGCTTACTTAACATTCCTGCTAAAGCATTTGAATCATCCTTTTTCTCAGATTACAGGTAAGAGTTTTTGTTGTGTTTACGATGAATGACCGAAGAGTTTCTTACCAGTTTAAATGTCTCCAAGTCTTAATGAATTAAGAGACATAATGTCGAGAATGCTAATGGTGAGAAAATCAGTTAGCCTAGTTTGTTAAACAGAAGTATGTTGATTGTAACAATTTCCTTTTTCTGAACTAACCTTTTATTAAATTATTCAAATGATGAATAGGATTCAGATATTATTGTTAAACTTTTATGTACTGTTATCGTGATTTTTCTTATTGAAGCAAAGTATGAGAATGAACTTATTCTATAGGTGTTGGTTAACCACTGAATGACGTGTGTCATCTTTATGCATATCCTTGTATGCTCTAGACCCTAAGGATCTCATACCATAATTGTTTTAAATTCTAACTTAGGAATTAATTGCAATTCATATCATAGTCATATGCTAAATTTATGGTTTATATACCAATTCCTATTGAATTTCCATACTATATTGAAATGTAAAAGTATCAAATTCTATACAAATTTAAGTTTCAACTTTAACCTATAATCTATTTTCATACTTAAAAATCAATGCTATAATATCTATTCTAAAAGCTATATACAAATCCTAGATTACAATAAAATTTACATTTTAGTGTGTGCATCGTGTGGTCCTATTTAACTATGAAAACCTAGCGAGGAAATGAATACAACCTTGCCATAACCCAAGGTGCATATCAAAACATAGTTATGCATATTACCACTATGTTGATATATTACAAGCATGGCTATGAAATAATGTTTACGTGATTTCGTGTTGGCAGGCACTTCTATTTCTCTTTGCAATTAATACATCCAACTGTTGAGACAGTGGAATGCATCCGTGGATATCACCGTGGCGTTAGGCACGTGATGAGGTGGTGATGGTTCAATGTTATGCCAAGCTAGATGTGCTCTGGTTCGAAAGCTTGACCTAGTTGTCCTCCTTGGTGGCTACGGTATTGATGGTACCATTAATGAGGAAGATGCCTTGTTTTACGTGACAATATTTTGGTGATCTCCATCGTTGATCGAGCAAGGGTTTTGGGCATTGGGATATAACCCTAGCCTCCACTAGTTTTTACGAAGTTAATGTTTCATTGTTACACGGTGTAGTGGGTCTGTAGAGAGGCTGAAAGTCTTTAGGGTTTTGTTAACTGGTTTTTATCTGTGGAGTGCTCACGGTTCGAGACCTTGACCTATTGAAAGCTTAAGAATGGCATTTTCATGGTGTGTTCCAGTTGTAGCTTGAAGTAGAATTTCTAGGGTGTGAGTGAGAACTCTTCGTGATAGTTGTTTGATGCTTGGATTTCCCTGCCTATTGGGTGATTTTGTTCAGAGTTTTTGTGCCTCTGTTCTTTCGTTTGGCGACAGAGAAAAAGGGTATTGGTTGCAAAGCCATGGCGTTCCATTCTGAGGATAATTTCTTAACGGTAAGGTTCCCGGTTCAAAACCTAGCATCTTCCATTCTGTATTGATAAATTTCAGTTGCTTATTATTTCACCTGTGTTGTTTTATGTCAAAAATTATTTGTTTTTAACCACACTCATATTTGAATGGCAGGTACCTCGTTGTTGACTCCTCAGCTTAAGTGTTAATGGTTGGCTACTGCAATAAGACCGATAAGCCTCGGTGGTTACCTTGTTACTTTGGTTAGATGAATGTTGAACCTTCGGGTTTTTTTTGCCGAGACTTCATAAATTCTCTGAGGCTTGTTCTTCATCAAAAACCTGTGTACTGCTGGTAGCTTGGGGAGAATGAATTCTCGACCTTGTTGTCATTGTTTTAGTAGTAATATTTTTCCATTGCATAATCCATGAGGAAAAATATTTAGAAGAGGGTTTCACCCTTCTTCTGCTCTCGGAAACGAAAGGATTCAAGTCGTCGTTCCACCTGTGTTCATGTGGTTGATACTGTGAGTTGTTCTGTGTAAAATAATTGTGTTTCATGGCAAGTGTTGTGAATATAGTTCTATGGGCGTTGCTCCATTTTGCATGAAGGAAATGAAACTTGATGTTGCCTATCTACTGTGTTTTTGTGGTTGGTAAAAAGGGAAGCCAAGGGTTTAGCCTTGAGCTTAGAAGTCGAACCATAATACTTCCTTTTGTGTAGTAGTTTTCTTTAGCTACTAAGAACATTGTTTAACTCAGAAATGTGGTTCTCGGCAAGGTTCTACTGTTATTAAAATGATATTTTAAACTTCTGTAAGTGAATGTTTACAGTGCGTTATTCGTATGGTTTTACTGTTATGTTTTCAATTTGAAAAGTGATAATGTACAATCAAATGTTGCCGAGATGTTTTTGTTCTCAGTCTTAAGGAATATGTATGATAAGTGTTTTCAAAACTATGTTTTGCAGTTGAGAATGTCTCTCGTTAATAATGTCTGTTGATTTTTGTGATGGCCGTGAGCCATAATCCATTATTTTGATTTCAGTTAAGAAAATAATCGTGACTAGTTTCTTAACTAACTCTTAACTAAAAGTTAATAGTTGATGTTCTAATATTTAATGAGTGAGGATATGAACATGTCAAAAATCTTAGGTTTGAAAATGATACCCTACTTGTATATCGTAATGATTCTTTATCATGGATAAAAATAGAATGAAAAATAAATATATTATTAAAGAAAAACAAACGAATGAATAGAGTGTATGTGCTAGGTTTTTCGGCCATGTATTAAATGTTTGGCAAACTGTTTATAAATGATAAAAAAATAGAGTGTTTACACAGTGATATGAGTAGATATGTTCATATTCCTTCTTTGAAATCAATATATGTTGCAAATGTCTGTACTTAATACTTGTATTAATTTGAAATAAACTTTTTTTGAGAAATAGAATAGAATTATTGTAAGAATTGAACAGAGGACATAGAAATGTAAAAACCCTAGTCTATTCTATGACTGTCAAAAATAGAAAAGCAATCAAATGTTGAATGATATTATTTAATTTACAGCTGTTATTTCAAGAAATGTTTATGAAATAAAACTATAGTAAAACTCAAACCTTAAACTGATGAAAGGGATAATGAGGAAGGAAAAAATAGAATTTTTATTATATACTACAGAATATAAATGATAAGAAAAACTAATGAAATAAAATAGGGTTTGATCTTCTCATTCAATTGGCAAATCTGCCTATAAAATTATCTTCATTAATTTCTTCTCTGTACTAGAGTACGATGCAGATCCATTAGCATGGGGAAAAATTCATAGAATATTTATTCAATTTATCATTACTATTCACAATCTTAAATAGATTTAGAAACTGAAAAATAGATGCATTTGAACAAGAACACATTCTGCAAATAGGAATTAAATACTTGCAAATAAACAAATTAAACTACTCAATGATAGATAAACAAATAGAACCTGTAGATGAAGATAGGGCCAACAAACACGCAAGGAGGCCTGTTCCTCCCAACCTTTTCCAGAAGAAGTAGTCAAACTGCTGGCTTCCTATGAACCCCCGAGCCTACTTACTGAACCACTAAGTAGATGGAATCTGTGTAGAAGCAAGGCACTAAGTAAAAACTTCTGCACTCCGTAGTATAACTTCTGCACTCATAATATGCCTTCTGCACTCAACAATGTAATTTATACACTCAGCAGTAATGGGCAGACTCACAACATGATCAAAAACTTAGCATATCGCTTCATCAAATCTCTTGGGTGCAAGTACAGCAAAACCCCAAGGTAAATTTCCTCGTCAGGAAAAGTGATGAAGCTCAGTTCATAATTTTATGGCTATTATATAGACTGCCTAGGTCTTTAGTGGTTAGTTTGGAATAAATGAGCCTCAAGCTCCAGTCCCACTTTCCAGAGCACTATGACCACATTTCAAGGGAGTTGTCCCATACTAAAAGCTAGTTAGTTGCATCATGATGCTGCCACTTGTCCATTTCCTTCTACCCCAGATTCCATTCCACCTAGTGGGTCAGTAACTGCTCTTTCAATAGACCCCTTAGGTGTTTGTCTCCTATTTTATTTATTAAATAGTAAAATATTGTGCAAATTACAGTCACCCTTGGACACTTGTCCAACATAAAAACTTTACAATAAAAGTTAACATAATGTTTCCAACATAAAATGTTCTCAACCAAAAAGGGTATGTTACAAACACTCGCACTTAAGCTCAACAACATCCTCGATGTTAATTATTCTTCATCATATTCCTCATGGAACAGAACTGGATATGCTACCCGCATATTCCCTTCCATTTCCCAAGTAACTTCATCAGGGCTAAGCTGCTTCCATTGCACCTTTACCTGCTCGATGGTGCGATTCCGAAGTGTAATTTCCCTTCGGTCGAGAATACAGTCTGGTTCCACCTGAAAATCTCCTTCAAGTTCCACCTATATGTCATTCCAATTCAGCACATGAGTAACATCATGCACATACTTCTTTAAAATAGAAATGTGAAAAACATTGTGGATTTTTAAATTATATGGCAATGCCAATTGACATGCAACAGCTCCAATCCTTGATAGGATTTCGAATGGTCCACAATACCTTTGTGCTAGTTTAGCACAACTCCCAAGCTTCAAAGAAATTTTCTTGGGTTTTACCTTTATAAAAACATGGTCTCCCACCTGAAATTCTCTTTCAGTGCATTTCAAATCTGCTTAACTTTTCTGCCGATCTTGGGAAACTTTTAAGTTACCTTGAACCTATTTCACAGTTAGCTCCATTTCTTTCAATAAATCTGGTCCTAGCATTAACCTGTCTACATGGTTATCCCAAGAAATAGGAGTACAACATTTTCTTCCATACAAAATCTCAAATGGACTTAACTTAGCTGATGCTTGATAATGATTATTGTAGGCAAATTCTGCTAAATGTAAGTAATCTTCCCACTTAGAGGGCTGATCTTTGACATACATTCTTAGCATGTTCTCTAAAATCTGGTTTACCCTTTCTGTTTGACCATCAGTTTGTGGGTGGAAAGAAGTGCTGAAATTTGGTTTAGTGTTTAAACCTTTAAACAATGTTGTCCAAAAATTTTCAGTGAACTTAGAGTCCCGATCAGAAATAATTACCTTTGGAATTTCGTGTAAGCGGAAGACTTGCTTCATAAATACATATGCAATGTTAAAGGCTTTAAAAGTGGTTTTAACAGGAATAAAATAAGCAGCCTTACTTAACTTGTCCACAACCACCATTATGGAGTCATTATGTTTCTATTTTTTAGGCAAACCTGTAATAAAATCAATACTTATAATCTCTCATTTCCATTCTGGAATTGGCAAGGGATGTAATAGTCCAACTGGATGTTGATGTTCAACTTTAATAGTCTAACATTCAAAACATCTAGCTATGTATTCAGCCACTTCATTCTTCATGTTGGGCCAAAAATAATATTTTCTTAACATAATTATCATTTTCTGATAACCAGGATGTCCTGAATAAGAACTCTTATGAACTTCATCCAAAATCAGCAGCTTAATTTTCAACATATTAGGCACATAAATTTTGTTTTTATAAATTAAGAATCCTTTTTCATTAATACTATAATCTGTTATTAAATTTTCAGATAAATTTTCAACCACTTTAGCATGTAATTTCCGGTAATTTTCATCTTGCTTAATTCCTTCTTCGATCTAATTTTCCAGATCTGTCTTAAACATGTTGATTGCTGCCACAAAGTTTAATTTGGCATTTCTGCTCAAGGCATCAGCAACTTTGTTTTCTTTCCCTTTAATGTGTTAAATCTCGAAATCATACTCGCTAAGGAAAGCTATCCATCTAACTTGCCTCGCGTTCAGATTTGTTTGATCCAATAAATACTTTAGGCCTTTATTATCCGTCATTAGAATAAATTTTCTTCCAATCAAGTGATGGCGCCACATTTTTAGTGCATGTATCATGGCTGCGAACTCAAGATCATAAGTTGCATAATTCTTTTCATGAATTTTTAACTTCCTTGACTCAAAAGCAATGGCATGACCTTCCTGACTTAAGACTCCTCCAAGTCCATCGTTGCATGCATCAGTGCATATGACAAAATCCTTATTGGGATCATCAATTTTTAAGATTGGTGATGTAGCTAATAATTCTTTTAACTTATTAAAGCTTTCTTGGCACTTTTGATCCCATACGAATTTCTTCCCTTTCTTCTGCAAAGAAGTGATGGGGTTAGCAATTCTAGAGAACCTTTCAATAAACTTTCTGTAATAACCTATTATTCCCATGAATGACCGTACATCAGTCACGTCTTTGGGGACAAGCCATTCATTAATTGCTTTTATCTTATCAGGGTCGACAGAAATTCCGTCTTTAGAAATTATGTGACCTAAATATTTATTTTATCTTTATAAAAGTCACATTTACTGAACTTAGCATAAAGCTGTTGTTCTCTTAAAACTTGCAGAATTATTTTTAAATGTTCGTCATGCTCTTCTTTAGTTTTTGAGTAAATCAGAATATCATCAATGAATACCACTACAAACTTATCCAAATATTTATGTAGAACGTTGTTCATTAAACACATGAACACTGCCGGTGCGTTGGTTATCCCAAAAGGCATAACTGCAAACTCATAGTGTCCATAACGCGTTCTAAATGCAATTTTGAATATGTCTTCGTCTTTTATTCTAACCTGATGATACCCCGACCTTAAATCAATTTTAGTGAATATCCCTGATCCGCGTACTTGATCAAATAGATCATCTATGTGGGGTAAGGGATATCGGTTCTTAATTGTCATTTTATTAAGCTGACGGTAATCGATGCACAATTGCATGGTAGTGTCCTTTTTTTAACAAAAATTACTGGTGCTCCCCAGGGAGACACACTTGGCCTTATGTAATTTTTATCTATTAATTCTTTCAGCTGAGATTTTAATTCATTTAACTCCGGAATATTCATCATGTAGGGAGCCTTCGAGTTTGGTACCGCACCAGGTACTAACTCAATGGTAAAATCAAGTTCCATTTTCGGAGGTAATCCTAGAATTTCTTCCGGGAATACGTCAGAAAAGTCCCTAAGGATGGGAATATCCTATAGTTTTAACTTGTCTTCTTTAGATGAATACTCGTCATTAATAACATTAACATCAAACATTTTACAACCTTTTCTGGCAGCTCTTTTTACTTGTAAAGCAGAAATTTGTCTTACTGAAATCTTCGTATGAATTCCTTTTACTGTTTCAGTGTTACCTTCATTATTTAAGCAGGTAAAATATTTTTCATAACAATTTAGTATTACTCTATGCTGTTCAAGCCAGTCCATGCCAATGAACAAGTCATACGAACCTAATGGTAAAACATTCAGATTAACTTGCATTTTCAGCTGACTTATAAACACTTCGCAATCTTTGACAAAATCTGTAACCTTTCTTGTAGTGCCAGTTGCAAGTTGAACTAACCATGCATTATCAAATTTCTCTACTTTTAACTTGCAACTGTTCACTAAAGTAGGTGAAATATAACTCAGATTTGCACCTGGATCTATCAGAATGGAAATAGATTTGTTTTGTATCATACCTTCAATTTCGACCATAGATGTTTGATGGTCAGCTTGACAATTTTCCAGTGCCGCATTTATCCTAGGCATTTCTCTTGCGATATCTCCAACTATAGGTTCTGCTTGCATAGTGTGAATGTTGTTGACTGTCCTTTTGTTGCGTGGGCAATCAGCCTTCTTATGTGGTCTACTGTAGTTGAAACACTTCAAAGTTCCTTTCTGTTCAGCATACTTGTTGTTGTTATTATTATTATTAGGTACATTTCTTGCAGCATTAAAATTCTGTGGTACATTACTCCTGTAATTATTATTACTTGGAAAATTTCTGTTATTAAAATTTTTCTTAAAACTTCCAGAATTTTGATTGAAACTCTTCTTTTTGTGATCAAAATGATTAGACTTATTACTTTTTCAGCCAGTTGTTCCTTCTCTTTTTCTATTTTGATCAAAACAGAGATTAGCTTTTTTCATGGCCTCTTCCAAAGTGGAAGGGTTATCATATTCGATCCGGTCTTTTATATTGAAAGGTAGACAACTGAGAAAAATTTGCACTTTAGGCTTCTCTTTGACCATATAAGGTACATACCTCAGCAAACTAAGGAACTTGCTGCACAATTCTTTCATGTTCATTGTACCCAACTCTAAATCATAAAACTCTTTTGACTTGTTTTCAAAATATTGTTCCGACAAATTTTTTTCTTAAACAGCCTTTTAAACATATTCCAGGTTACTTCTCTTTCTTTTATACTCTTAATTCTTTTAAGATCCTGCCACCAAATATCTGCCTTCCCTGTTAGATTGTAAATAGCCATATTGGATTTTAATTGAGAAGAGTAGTCGTAAATATTAAAGTACTTCTTCATTCCTGACATCCATGCTTCAGCTGTCTCACCCTTCTCACTCTCGCCATTAAAGGTTGGTGGCTTAATCTTTTTAAATTCTCCATAAATCTGTTCATGATGCTTATGTTTTCTCTAGAAATCTGTTCATGATGCTTATGTTTTAGAGCATCAATCACTGTTACTATTGTCATGATCAGAGTCACTATTACTTTGATCAGATTCAGATGATGAGTAACTATTCCTATTATCATTTCTTGCTTTCTTATGTTTATGTTTATGGGACATTGTTTCAGAATCAGACTTCATTTCTAATTTTTTGCCTCTCTCATCATTATGACAGTTCTCCCTCAAATTCTGTTTTAACTCCTCCTGTACCTTCAAAATCTGTTCATTTTCTTCTTTAACAGTTCTCAACTCAGATTTTCAATCTTGTACAATATGTAAAAATTCAGAAGACTGGTTATTTAGTTCAACATAAATTCCTTCAGGATTATTATTATTAATACGTTCATTACGAGGAGATCTGTCCTCTATTGATTCTTCTGGTATTTCCATACCTGCAATTCAAAGGTCAATCTGTTCTATGCAAAAATAAAATTGAAATAAAAGTTAGTAACATAAAATTTCTGATTTATTTTCTGTTTCCGCGCGTGAGCCTATTTTAGGCCTAGAGTTTGAACTCGTGCTCTGATACCACATGTAACATCCCAAAAATTTCACATAAAATTTTAAATTTTTATATAGCATTTAATGCAGACTCTAACTGTGCGGAATACAATAATGCTTAAAGTCGTCTTGCTATACTAAATACTGTGTTGATTAAAAAATGTAAAGTTTGCATCTAGATGATTAATATCTATATTTAGAAGTCATTCTTACTCAACTGTAATTTACAATCCTTCTGTTGGTTGATGAAAAGATGTATGTTTTAAATGTATTAACTATTTTTTTTGTTGATGATGAAGGGGTCCTATCCTTCTTCGCAGATTACAGGTAAGAGTTTTTGTTGTGTTTATGACGAATGAACGAAGAGTTTCTTACCAGTTTAAATGTCTCCAATTCTTAATGACTTAAGAGACATAATGTCAAGAATGCTAATGGTGAGAAAATTAGTTAGCCTAGTTTGTTAAACAGAAGTATGTTGATTGTAACAATTTCCTTTTTCTAAACTAACCTTTTATTAAATTACTCAAACGATGAATAGGATTTAGATATCATTGTTAAACTTTTATGTACTGTTATTGTGATTTTTCTTATTGAATCAAAGTATGAGAATGAACTTATTCTATAGGTGTTGGTTAACCATTGAATGACGTGCACCATCTTTATGCATATTGTTGTATGCTCTAGACCCTAAGGATCTCATAGCATAATTGTTTTAAATTCTAACTTAGGAATTAATTGCAATTCATATCGTAGTCATATGCTAAATTTATGGTTTATATACCAATTCCTATTGAATTTCCATACTATATTGAAATGTAAAAGTATCAAATCCTATACAAATTTAGGTTTTAACTTTAACCTAGGATCTATTTTCTTACTTAAAAATCAATGCTATAATATCTATTCTAAAAGCTATATACAAATCCTAGATTACAATAAAATTTACATTTTAGTGTGTGCATCGTGTGGTCCTATTTAACTATGAAAACCTAGTGAGGAAATGAATACAACCTTGCCATAACCCAAGGTGCACATCAAAACATAGTTATGCATATTACCACTGTGTTGATATATTACAAGGATGGCTATGAAATAATGTTAACGTGGTTTTGTGCTGGCAGGCACTTCTATTTCTCTTTGCAATTAATACATCCAGCTATTGAGACAGTGGAATATATTCGTGGATATCACCATGGCGTTAGGCACATGATGAGGTGGTGATGGTTCAATGTTATGCCAAGCCGGATGTGCTCTGGTTCGAAAGCTTGACCTAGCTGTCCACCTTGGTAGCTATGGTATGGATGGTATCATTAATGAGGAAGATGCCTTGTTTTACGTGACAATCTTTTGGTGATCTCCACCATTGATCGAGCGAGGTTTTTGGGCATTGGGATCTAACCCTAGCCTCCACTAAGTTTTACGAAGTTAATGTTTCATTGTTACATGGTGTAGTGGCTCTACAGAGAGGCCGATAAGCCAAGAGTATTTAGGGTTTTGTTAAATGGTTTTTATCTGTGGAATGTCATAGTTCAAGATTGTGACTTGTTGAAAGCTTAAGAATGGAATTTTCATGGTGTGTTCCAGTTGTAGCTTGAAGTAGAAGTTCCAGGGTGTGAGTGATAACTCTTCATGATAGTTGTTTGATGCTTGGCTTTCCCTGCCTATTGGGTGATTTTCTTCAGATTTTTTGTGCCTTTGTTCTTTCTTTTGGTGACAGAGAAAAAGCATACTGGTTGCAAAGTCGTGGTGTTCCATTCTGAGCATAATTTCTTAACGGTAAGGTTCTCGGTTCAAAACCCAGCATCTTCCATTCTGTATTGAGAAATTTCAGTTGCATATTATTTCACCTGTGATGTTTTCTGTCAAAAATTATTTGTTTTTAACCACACTCATATTTGAATGGCAAGTACCTCGTTGTTGACTCCTCAACTTAAGTGTTGATGGTTGGCTACTACAATAAGACCGGTAAGCCTCGGTGGTTACCTTGTTACTCTGGTTAGATGAATGTTGAACCTTCGGGTGTGTTTTGCCGAGACTTCATAAATTCTCTGAGGCTTGTTCTTCATCGAAAACCTGTGTACTGCTGGTAGCTTGGGGAGAATGAATTCTCGACCATGTTGTCATTGTTTTAGTAGTAATATTTTTCCATTGCATAATCCATGAGGAAAAATACTTAGAAGAGGGTTTCACCCTTCTTCTACTCTCGGAAATGAAAGGATTCAAGTCCTTTTTCCACCTGTGTTCATGTGGTTGATACTATGAGTTGTTCTGTGTAAAAAGAATTGTGTTTCATGGCAAGTGTTGTGAATATAGTTCTGTGGGCATTGCTCCATTTTGCATGAAGGAAAAGAAACTTGATGTTGCCTATCTACTGTGTTTTTGTGGTTGGTAAAAAGGGAAGTCAAGGATTTATCCTTGAGTTTAGAAGTCGAACCATAATATTTCCTTTTGTATAGTAGTTTTCTTTAGCTACTGAGAACATTGTTTAACTCAAAAATGTGGTCCTCGGTAAGGTTCTACTATTATTAAAACAATATTTTAAACTTATGTAAGTGAATGTTTACAGTGCGCTATTCGTATGGTTTTACTGTTATGTTTTCAATTTGAAAAGTGATAATGTACAATCAAATGTTGCTGAGATGTTTTTGTTCTCAGTCTTAAGGAATATGTATGATAAGTGTTTTCAAAACTATGTTTTGCAGTTGACAATGTCTCTCGTTAATAATGTCTGTCGATTTTTGTGATGGTCGTGAGCCAGAATCCATTATTTTGATTTCAGTTAAGAAAATAATCGTGACCAGTTTCTTAACTAACTCTTAACTAAAAGTTTGTAGTTGATGTTCTAAGATTTAATGAGTGAGGATATGAACATGTCAAAAATCTTAGGTTTGAAAATGAAACCCTACTTGTATATCGTAATGATTCTTTATCGTAGATAAAAATGGAATGAAAAACAAATATATTATTAAAGAAAAACAAACGAATGAATAGAGTGTATGTGCTAGGGTTTTCAGCCATGTATTAAATGTTTGGCAAACTGTTTATAAATGATAAAAAAATAGAGTGTTTACACAGTGATATGAGTAGATACGTTCATATTCCTTCTTTGAAATCGATATATGTTGCAAATGTTTGTACTTAATACTTGTATTAATTTGAAATAAACTGTTTTTGACAAATAGAATAAAATTATTGTAAGAATTGAAAAGAGGAAATAGAAATGTAAAAACCCTAATCTATTTTATGACTGTCAAAAATAGAAAAGCAATCAAATGTTGAATGATATTATTTAATTTACAGTTGTTATTTCAAGAAATGTTTATGAAATAAAAATATAGTAAAAGTCAAACCTTAAACTGATGAAAGGGATATTGAGGAAGGAAAACACATAATTTTTACTATATACTACAGAATATAAATGATAAGAAAAACTAATCAAATAAAATAGGGTTTGATCTTCTCATTCAATTGGCAAATCTGCCTATCAAATTATCTTCATTAATTTCTTCTATGTACTAGAGTACGATGCAGATCCATTAGCATGGGGAAAAATGCAGAGAATATTTATTCAATTTATCATTACTATTCACAATCTTAAATAGATTTAGAAACTAAAAAATAGATGCATTTGAACAAGAACACATTCTGCAAATAGGAATTAAATACTTGCAAATAAAAAAATTTAACTACTTAATGACAGATAAACAAATAGAACTTGTAGATGAAGATAGGGCCGACAAACACCCAAGGAGGCCTGTTCCTCCCAACCTTTTACAAAAGAAGCAGCCAAACTGCTGGCTTCCTACAAACCCCCGAGCCTACTTACTGAACCACTAAGTAGATGGAATCTGTGTAGAATCAAGGCACTAAGTAAAAACTTCTGCACTCTGTAGTATAACTTCTGCACTCTGTAGTATAACTTCTGCACTCATAATATGCCTTATGCACTCAGCAATGTAATTTCTGCACTCAACAGTAATGAGCAGACTCACAACATGATAAAAAACTTAGCATATCCCTTCATCAAATCTCTTGGGTGCAAGCACAGAAAACCCCAAGGTAAATTTCCTCTTCAGGAAAAATGATGAACCTTAGTTCATAATTTGATGGCTATTATATAGACTACCTAGGTCTTTAGTGGTAAGTTTGGAATAAATGAGCCTCGAGCTCCAGTTCCACCTTCCAGGGCACTATGACCACATTTAAAGGGAGTTGTCCCATACCAAAAGCTAGTTAGTTGTATCATGATGCTGCCACTTGTCTATTGCCTTCTACCCCAGATTCCATTCCACCTAGTGGGTCAGTAGCCACTCTTTCAATAGTCCCCTTAGGTGTTTGTCTCCTATTTTATTTATTAAATAATAAAATATTGTGCAAATTACAGTCATCATTAGACACTTGTTCAACATAAAAACTTTAGAATAAAAGTTAACATAATGTTTCCAACATAAAATGTTCTTCAGCAAAAAGGATATGTTACATCAATTAAGACACATGTTTGGACTTTTTATATAATTTTTTTTATTATTATAAAAAATGAACTGCTTTTTTATTAAAATATATATTTTTAATCATAAATTGCATCTTAATTTGTTAATATGTTTTAAACCAGCAGCTGACATGATTTCTTCTAATTTTTTTTGTTAAACATTACACCTTTACAATTTAAAAACCTTTATTTTCACTAGATATCATATAAATCCACTTTTTCCATGGCATTTTTAATACCTTTTTATTTTTACCTTCATTATGGTGATATGACAAAACTCCTTGCAAGGTAAAATATGAAATCTTAGTGAGATAAAATATTTCAAGATGGGAAACAACCCCCTAAAAAAGTTCAACTTCTTTCACAATCATTCCAATCAACTTCACATCACATTCAATCACAAATCATGCATGTAACACCACAGGCAATTGGACTCACACCACCTTCACATACATCATACTTATTCAAACACTAATATGACTTCGCACACAATCAAACTTGCAAAAACTTAAACATAAAATGCCTATTCAAACCCCCTAATACCCTATTCAACCAACTAGATACATAATTATAAACCCCTTGATATTAAGATATTTAAAAATAACAATATTAAGAACCCCTCCTATCTTGTGCTTTAGCCTTCACAAATTGAATAAAACTATTTAATGATATGTTTGGCCGAGAATAGGATTTGTCAAAAATCTTCTCCACTTTGTTTGATCTATGTGGATCTATGATCATTGTAGTCTTGTCATGTAACCATCTTTTGGGTTTTTTAGTCTTTTAAAATGTAATTCTTTATTTCTAATTAAATGAAAATATCGTTAAATAAATTACACACCCATAAAATAATTTTAATAAAGTTTTTAATTTTTAAAAGTGAAAAGTCATTCGATTTTTTTTATTTTTAATAAAAAAAGTCAATTTTTTTTTTTAATAAAAAAAATAAATTTTCAATTAAGAGGACTTTTTATATAATCTTTTTGTTTTATTATAAAACTGAACTGTTTTTTATTATATATATATATATATATATAATCAAATTTTCAATTAAAACACATCTTTAGAACTGAACTGTTTTTTATTATATATATATATATATATATATAATCAAATTTTCAATTAAAACACATGTTTAGACTTTTAGATAATCTTTTTATTTTATTATAAAAACTGAACTATTTTTTATTAAAATATATATTTTTAATCACAAATTGCATCTTAATTTTTAATTTTTAATATGTTTTAAACTGACCAGCTAAGCTGTCCCGCATTAAAAATAGATTTTTTTGTTATATACATAAACTGATTTTTTTCTAGATTTTTTTGTTATATATATAAACTGATTTTTCTTTCGATATATAGGCTAGGCCAAAGAAGTATTTCTTTCAATTCTATTTTCTATTTATTAAGCAAATATTTCTTTCAGTACTTTTTTTCCTACAGAGTTTTAATATTTATATCTTAATGGAGAAGAAAGCAAATCACGAAACAGGGCAAACCAAATATTTAAACAAATAAATGTTACAGCACTTGGCGTTTTTTATGGCGAAGCAAGTTAATATCACCACTAATCCCAAAGGAGCTTCAGCGTTCTAGGTCGATTACCTGAGACACTTCATTTTCACCACAAAGTGTTATCTTTTCTCATAAATTTCCAAAACAGAGGGAATCTCTAAAGTTACAACATAAATGTGGGTCTTTTATATTTGAAAGTTATACTAGATAGATTAGTGGGGTTTAAATTGTGAACACAGAGCACGTGGTAGGATATTAAAGAATATTTTAATTTGACTTAAAGATTTTTTTCAATTTTTTTTATTTTTATTTTTAATATACTTTTTTAATTTAGAAAACTTTTATTTTCATTAGATATTTTAGAAATTCACTTTTCCATAACATTTTTAATATTTTTTTATTTTTAATTTCATTATAGTGATATGACACAACTCCTTTACAAGGTCAAACATAAAATCTTAGTGAGATAAAATATTTTAAGATGGAAAACAAACCCCTTAACAAAAATCAACTTCAATCATAATCATTCCAATCAACTTCACATCACATTCAAACACAAATCATGCATGTAACTCCAAACACAATTGGATTCACACAACCTTCACATAAATCATATTTAT
Organism: Larix kaempferi; assembly: GCA_027924585.1. Classification (NCBI taxonomy): domain Eukaryota; kingdom Viridiplantae; phylum Streptophyta; class Pinopsida; order Pinales; family Pinaceae; genus Larix; species Larix kaempferi. The sequence goes on along the minus strand of BSBM01001166.1, from coordinate 7,699,855 downwards.
TCAAACACTAATCTAACTTCAAATACAATCAAACTTGCAAAAACTTAAACCGAAAGTACCTATTAAAGGCCCCTAATACACTATTCAACTCCCAAGATATATAATTATAAATATCTTGATATCTACATATTTAAAAATGACAATATTAAGAACCCCTCTTGTTTTGAGCTTTAGCCTTCCCTAATTCAATAAAGATATTTAATGATACTTTGGTGGAGAATATGATTTGTAAGAAATCTTCTCCACTTTGTTAGATTTATGTGGATCTATCATCATTGTCTTCTCCACTTTGTTAGATTATGTGGATCTATGATCATTGTAGTATTTTCATGTAACTAGGTCTTTTAACCTTTTAAAATGTAAATCTTTGTTTTTGATTAAAGGAAAAGATTAAATAAATAAAATATACATACATAAAGTAAATTTAATAAAGTTTTTTTTAAAGGTAAAAGGTTAGATTTTTTTTATTTTTAATTAAAAAACAAAATTTCAATTATAACACAGGTTTGTTTGGTTTTTTATATAATCATTTATTTTATTTTAAAAACTTTATTTTTTAATATTAAAATCAATATTTTTAATCACAAATTGCATCATAATTTTTTAATATCTTTTAAACTGGTTTGCTAAGTTGTTTGGCCAAAAATAAGAGATATTTTTGTTTTTAATATATATATATATAAACTGATTTTTCTTTCAATACAGCCTATATGGCCAAAGAAGTATTTCTTTCAATACTGTTTTCTATTTACAACCAAGCAAGTATTTATTTCCGTACTTTTTCCCTAAGGAGTTTTAATGCCAATATCTTAAGAAGAAGAAGAAGAAAAAATTTTAATGTCCGCGAGGCTAAAGATAGCCTATGGGACAGACCACTTCACATGTCGTTTTCTGCAACTCAATCCTTTATCCATTCAACCTGATGATGAGCGCCCAGAATTTTTCCACGGTCCCTTTGTTGAATAAATTATCCCAAGATTTATCTTCCAAGACACTTGCATATCTGTCCCTACTGTCCTTAAAGGATTCACACTCTAAAATGTAATGTTTTTCTGTCTCCACTTTACCATAGGTGCAGAAAATACACACTCTTTCTTCCCAAGCTTCTTTTGACCTTTTCTAGTGCTCGGTCTCACAATGGAGTTGATGGGAATTAGTTCTTAGTTGAGCAATAAGTATTTTGGCTTTCCAAGGTATATTGGCCCCTATGTACGCCTTCTGATGCTGACTGTAGGTAGGGTTAAATTATTCAGTATAGTACTTTTTCTTTCTCCCTAACTCTTTATCCCAAGTTCGCTTGTGGAACTTAGTGATAACAAAAGCCTTTATCTTTTTACTATTCATGGGGCACATGTTCAAGCACATATCCCATTTACTAATCCATTTAATATTTTGCCACATCCAAGTCTTCTTTCTTTTGCACAATATGTCTTTGAAGACGGCCTTGGGCCATCTACCTTCTTCCATTTGCTCAACTCTTTTTAGATATCTTATTAGTCGCACTAGAGCAATTGCTTCAATAGAAGCAACCCCCATTTCACTTAGAGTGATCTCGTATGGCGCCAAACTCTTAATTTTGAACTTGCTTGTAATCATGTGTTTTTGAATCTTCTCTATTTGCCTCCACTGTAAGTCAGAGGTACTGCTATCCCATACTTCACAACCATAGAGAACAACCGGGATCACTAAAAGCCCAAAAAGGGTTTGCATAGTTTTCCAATCCCATAGCTCCACCTCTTTGCATCTATTTTGGAGAGCATAAAATGCTTTCCAACCTCCCATAGTTCTTTTTTTCTTGCAACTTTCCCAACTCAGATTTTTTATTAAAGTCAATTCTGAGGTACTTGTAATCTGTTACTTCTTTAAGAGTGTTGTTTTCAAAGTAGAAATTATGTTGTTTATATTTTATTTTGCTAGAGAAAACTACCACTTTCGTCTTGCTAGTATTTACTTGCATCCCCACTGTTCTACAAAAGTGGTCAAGGGAAATCAAGTGCTCTTGCAATCCAAGAGTAGACTTAGCAATCAGAATATGGTCATCTGCATACAAAAGAAGCCTTATCACAAACTCACCCATGGGGGTGCCATCCCCATCCTCTAAGTTTAACCACTCTTCAAGTTTGTCAATATATAATCCAAAAAGGGTAGGAGATAATGGGCACCCTTGCTTGACCTCGATGTCACCTCTGAAGCTTTCAGAGATACCATCTGAAGTTCTGATTTTGACTTTGACCTCCTCATATAGCCTATGGACAACTGCTCTAAGATGTATAGGAACCCCAAGTTCCTCCATTCTGTGCCAAAGCTTATCTGTAGGAACAGTGTCAAAAGATTTTTTGAAATTGACAAAGCAACAAAAGGCTTCCTCTTTATTCTCCCACACCTTTTCAATGATATGCCTTAAAGTTATACTGTGATCCACCGTGGAATGTTTAGGTCTAAAACCTGTTTTCCCTTTAGCATGCTTGCCCTTTTCTTCTGCCCACTTGCTAATTCTATTTTCTAGCATACTTCCAAATAGCTTTGCAAACAAGGGGTTTATCATTATGGTCCTATAGTTGGAGGGATCGTTGACATCTCCGCTCTTGAAAAGAGGTATTGCAAGGCTAGTTGTCCAATCTGTAGGGAATCCTTGCTGGATGATGTTGTTGAAGATTCCAGTAATGTGAGGTGCAAGAGTTTTTGAACCCCACTTTAGATATTCTACTTGAAGTTCTACTAAATCTTTGGCTTTTCCAGCACCCAGCTTCTTAATTCCCACCTCAATCTCTTGCACGGTGAAAAGCTTAGTAATGGTGGTGGTGTTGACTAAGGGGGGGTCAACCTTAGGATCCCGCTCATAAAGTTTCCTTGCATATTCAAGCCATTGGTTCGTTGTAATATTATTTTGAGTTTGCTTCTTGCTTGCTTGAAGTTCCTTCCAGAAAAGTTTGGGGTTATTTTTCCCAAGGAAGATTAGTTCTTCCCTCCTTGAGACCATGAAATCAACTTTTTTCTTTCTTAAAATCTGCTTGTAACCTTTTAAGTCCTTTTCTTTCCAGTTTGACTCTCTCCACATTCTCCTTGCTTTTTTTCACTCCTCATCGAACCAAGCATTAACCGGAAAGCAATTTGTTTCATGTTTCCTATTTTTTGTTCTTTTGCCTTTTGTGAGTGCCCTTTGAATTAAATTAGTTAGATGTTGATTATTAAGGCCCTTAGATGGAATTTGCTCCTTCTTACAAAGCTTCTCTAGCGCTGTCCTAAAGATATTACAGTTTTCTTGAGTCAAAAGAATTCTGCCCTTTGTCGGAGGTTGTTGAATGCACTGTTTTTTGTCCCAAACTGTTGCTTTTAAGTCCAAGAAAGACTTAGATAGACTAGTTTGTGATCAGAGTTTTTCACCGATGATAACTTCCTCCATTTATAAGCCATGTGAACAAATTGCATAGTCCACCACACTTGCGCCATTGTAAGTATTTTAAGTGAAATTACCAAAATTTACCCATCTAGTCAAGCCATTGCAAATTACTAAATCAAAAGTCCCACATAAGGTAAACAACTCTTCTCCAAAGAGATTGCAGCTTTTGTTGTCCTTTGAAATTCTTGTCGATTGATGATTTCTTTCTTCCGTAAGCCAAATAGGGTTGCAAACAGAGAATACTAGCTTGTTCATTTGCAGTCCTGGCGTTGAAATCCCCTACTAGAAGGACTTCACCTACCTAAGAATACTCCGCAATATCGTTTTTTAAGGCTGCAAAATGGTCTTTATGGTCGAGCCCCCTCCTTTTGTAAATTTTTGAAACTTGTGGGGCGAAGTAGCATGCTGCAATTCTAATGACATGACCATTTTCTGATATTTTAAACCATATGAATTGTTTATTTGAGTTTCCATTTCTAGTTGGATGCAACGATCTTTCTTTTTCTTCACTAAGACCATGATACCTCTGTGACCTTTTCCATTATCTGCTGCCTTGTTCCACACTGCCATCTTCATATACTTTTCAAAAAGAGGTGTCTTGCACCTTTCATGTTCATGTGTTTCCAAAAGACATATTATGTCCCTATCTTCCGCAATAGGCCCTAGCCCAGATCCACACCTCCAAGGGTAGCCTCTAGGCTTAAAGGAACCTCGGTAAATCTTGATTGCTATTTGATTTGGTATACAAGACTCAAAGTTGAGTATTCACCCCTATTTTCCCACCCTGCCCATCTTAATGGAGAAGAAGGAAAATCACGAAACAACGCAAACAAAATCACTTGGATTTTTTTATGGCGAAGCAATTTAATATCACCACTAATCCCAAAGGAGCTTCAGCGTTCTAGGTCAATTACCTGGGACACTTCATTTTCACAACGAAGTGTTATCTTTTCTCATGAATTTCAAAAACAGAGGGGAATCTCAAAAAAAAAATCCCCAAAAGTGCTGGCCAAGAATTTTAGGGAAATGAGAGTTGTTTGTCCTGATATGAAAAAATTCAAGAAGGAATATGTCCCACATTCCGCTTGGATTTAAACAAAGGTGGTGATTATCCTTTCAAATGGAAAGTAATTTGGTTTTGTATGATTGTCCACGTCTCTCAGGATTGAAGCACGTTGGTAATCTATACTGCGATTGTCCGGCTCTTTTGAATTTGAAGCACGTTGCGAATATTTTTCTAAACAATTTTGACAATTGGATAGTGACGATATGGATAGTTTCCCTTTATTTTTTAGGGAAACCTTTACTACTGGCAGTTGTTCAGGTTTGGAGATCTTTGGAAATCTGTAAATTGGATTCCTCTAGAAAACAGGTCTATTTGCATATGGTTATGTTTTGTTTTCTTGTCGTACCCAATTCGATTATTACAGAATAAAGATGTTGTTCGATGGGCATTTGCTCAGAGACACATTCGTGAACAACCCACTTGTAAGTCCTATCTAAGAATATAGTGCAGACATGAATATGGAAAATTATAGCAATACGGCAGACAATTCCAGTTTAGGTTTCCTACAACTTCATGAGTTTGCAGATAACATGTATTCTCTGGTCTTCTCCCAAGTTTTTAATAGGTAACGCCTGTGAAATGTCTCTAGACACTATAGATCGCACCACAATTGATGATTACGACATTTGTGAAATTGATTTCATCGAACCCACGAGCAACTGGAAAGCAGAAGCAGATTCATTTGAATCTGCTGCTGTGGATTATCCCTGCCGTTGCTTTCCTTCTCAATCATCTAATGGTTTCGCTTCCTTAGATCTCATTATACAAGGTCAAATGGGCATTGATAATGCTCATCCCTCAATCCCAATATGGAAAGATTCTACTATTACGGTTTCCACTGAAGGGATCAACAGTGGTTGGGAAGCCGGCTTAGGGTTTTATTTTGATCAGAAAAGAAACAGCGCGTTTGTGAAATGGAAGGCTGGAAACCCTAATCTATAAAAATAACTGTGAGGATTGGAGCATGACCGTTTGCAATAATTACGACAAGCTTGCAATCCACCATGTTGTAGCTGAACGCAAGAGGCGAGGATAGATGAATAATATATTCTCCGCTTTAAGGGCTGTAGTGCCCGTGAAACCCAAGGTAATCCTTTCTGGTCACTTTTTTTTTCATTTGTCTCTCCTTGAGATCTTAGCGATGTGACTGATCAGTGGTTTTAATTGTTCATTAATTGCTAACTTCTTTGTGATATAGAAGGCCGGCAGAGGTACAGTGCTTCTTCAAATGAAAGAAAGATTACGTGATTCACCTGAAGAAGTGTATACAACAATTGGAGCAAAGAAATCAAGAGTTGGAAGCATTACTATTGGAGAAATCGCTAGTCACATAGATCATCAGTTCACTACATTTAGGGTAACGTAAAGACAGATTTATTTTGTTTTAGTGAACAAGATCTGAAATGATGCTCTCTCACCCTATTATATTTTTGCTTTCCCGCCTTCTCTATTTCTGCTTTATAGTACTATTTACTTTTCTGGTTTTCTATTTGGGATAGTGCAAGCTAATGGTGGCCATTCATGACGCGTTAGTGGAAATGGACTCCTGGAAAAACAAAAATATGAACATCAAAAAGCAATATTAGAGCTACCTACACAACTTTTTGGAATATGGCCAAAGAAGATGAAACGTAGACAATCAGATTACACCTTCTAGAATATGTAAATATTATTTATGGAAATTAAGTATAACTCCCCAAAAAATGGGGTTCTCCTAACGTTGGTATGTTATTTTTTTAAGAAAACATAATGAATATGTTTGTGTTAGTTCACTCATTCGGTATGCAAATGGTGGAATTTAGTGAAAAAGATTATATACAGTCGTAGATAACAGGCCATTCTAGTGTAGCTCTATTTTTCCATATTTATTTATATTAATTTTAATTTCTTTTTAATTAAGGAAGTCGGCCAAGCCCTAGAATGACTAGGTTGAGCGTTAGTGCACAACATCATGGTCTTACATATTTGGAATCTGCACACATAGTTCTACAAGTGTGTGCAATTTCATTAGCAGTGGACTAGTGTAGCATAAGCAGAATCATGCTCGAAATAGAAGAATTTATAGAATAAGATGCATTTTGTTATAAGATGTATTTTTTTATAGTAGGGTCAGTGCAAGCTAATGAAGGTCACTTTTGGCGCGTTAGATGCAATAAAAAATTGAAAAATCAGGCATCCCTTAACTTACTTGGATTTTTTGAGATACCTCCGCAAAATATCTTGCATTGAGTAAAAAAAATGAGATGTAGGAAATTGAATCACGTTTCCAAATATGTAACTTTTATGTATTGAAAATTTACATAGCTATGTCAAGTTTCATTTTTCCTAAGAGGCACTTTTTATTTTTTAGGCAAATGATAAGGTATATGTTTTTGTGGGCATGCAGAGAACATATAGCACTTGTGCGCCATTATTTTTCGAAAATTTAATTTGTAATTTTATTATTTTTTTATAATTGTCTAAGTGAGCAAACCTCGAAAATAGTACCTCTTTTGTGGGTGTAGCCTTTGAAGGTCTTAATGCAAAAATATTGAAATGGGTTTTTCATAGAACGTGGAGGTTAGTGTCCTCTTGTGCACCATACAATTTTTTTGTTTAAATGACCAAGAATTGAAAAAGTTATGGAAGAAACACTAACAGTGTGTTTCACGAGTTAAGTAGGTAGGACACAAATGAAATTGAAAGAAAATAGGAAAAATTAATATTTTAAAATAAAAGTTACATATTTGGAATCTGCAGAAAAAATGTTATTTGTGTTTAAGATTTCGTAAAAAATGGCTGTGTGCAGCATACTGTAACGAGTGGCTAAGCACAGACTTCTCCAAAAACTGGAAGAAATACCCAATTAGCTTTGGTTTATCATTAACATAGCACAGGTTTGGAATTACCGAAGCAAACTCCAAAGCATACACATAGGATTATTGTTGACATGCAAGCAAATGAGTCGGCTTGGTTTAGGCTCTACAAAACACGTATGTGTTCTGTTTAAATTCAAAAATATTGTCGTGCTTTTAGAATTACATAACGGGCACGCATTATATAACTACATAATGCGCACACATTATATAGTGCCAAAACGTGCTCGCATTATGTAAATCATAAAATATATGTTTAATACTTGAGAGAGAGGGGGTGTGGAAGACTCAAAGGAATTTTTGGTCAATATTTGAGAAGGGGTGGGGAAGGGTCAAGGGAATCTATGGTTAATGTTTAATAGGGGTGGGAAATGGTCAAGGGATTAGAAGGATGTTGAAAGCTTGAGTGGGGAGAGATGACGGGAATGAGAACATGATGGGCTGCAGAGGGTGAAGGGAAGTGGAGCTTGAGAGCACTATTAGGAGTAGAAGAGGTTTTGAAGAGGTATAGGGTTAGAAGTTGAAAGTGAGACTTGAGTGACAAGGGGGAATGGATGGAGGCAAGGGGGATGTGAGAGAGAAAAAAAGAATACAAGGGGGGGAGAGACATAGAGCAAGGGAGGGAGAGGGACAATGGGGAGGAATGGATTTAGAGGGAGTGAGAGATAGATGGGGATAGAATGAAATAAAGAGATAGGAAGGGAGGGACAGAAAGTGTTGGTGGGACACATGTAGGGCGTGGAGGTGATGGAGAGAGAGAGAGAGAGAGAGAGAGAAAGAGGAGGGGGGAGGGACATAAAGTGTGTGAAAGAGAGGGAGTGATGGAGAGATTGGGATAGGTTGAGGGAAAGATAACATGAGGGAGGGATAGAAGGTGAGAGAGAGAGAGGCGATGAGAGAGGGAGGGAGAGAAGGTAGGGTGAGGGATGGAGGGAGAAAGGTGGAGATAGATGGATGGATGGGGAATGGGTTTGAGAATGGAAATGGACATAATGTGTGTGTGTGTGTTCGAGAGAGAGATTGATGGTTGGGGAGAGAGAGACTAGAGGGAGGTGTGAGCGACAAAGAAAATGGGAGGTTGTGTGTGTGTGTCTGATAGGGAAGGAGGAATCTGTGGGTTGGAAAGGATGAAGATGACCTGTAAGGAAGAGAAAGCGACATAGAGGGAGGGAGGTAAAGGGAGTGAGGGACATATCCAGGGACAGATCTAGAGAAAGAGATAGGTATGGAGGGATACAAGGTGAGATAGAGAGGGCATGGGGGAGGGATAAAGGCACATAGGGAACCAGTGATTAAGGGAAAACGAAGGAAGAGAGTTCTATAGGGACTTGGATAATTGCAAATATATACATAAGGTGGATACCCTCCTCGTTGTCATCTTCATCACCATCGCCATCATCGTCATTGTCATCTCTAGGTTCCTCATCAACATCTCCATCATCATCATCTTCATCATCATCATCATCATCATCATCATCATCATCTCCATCACCATCACTGTCATCATCAACGTCTTCATCATCACCACCACCATCATCATCATCATCATCAACATCTTCATCAACATCTTCATCATCATTTTCATCTCTAGGTTCTCCATCAACATCTCCATCAACATCATCTTCATCACTATCATCATCATCATCATCAACATATTCATCATCATCATCATATTCCTCATCAAATCAACATCTCCATCATCATCATCATCATCTTCTGAACATCATCATCATCATCATCTTAACATCACCATCACCATCATCATCAAAATCTTCATCATCACCATCATCATCATCATCATCATCTTCCTCATCAAATCAACATCTCCATCATCATCATCGTCATCATCATCTTCTGAACATCATCATCATCATCATCTGAACATCACCATCACCATCATCATCAACATATTCATCATCATCACCATCACCATCATCATCAAAATCTTATTCATCATCACTATCACCATCACCATCACCATCTTCACCATCATTGTCATCTCTAGGTTCCCCATCAACATCAACATCTCCATCATCATCATCTTCTTCATCATCATCATCTTTATCACCATCATAATCATCATCATCAACATCTTCATTATCATCACCATCATCATCATCATATTCCTCATAAGATCAACATCTCCATCATTTCACCATCATCTTTTTCATCATCATCATCATCATCTTCATCACCATCATCATCATCATCATCAACATCATCAACATCTTCATCATCATTGTCATATGTTGGTTCCTCATCACCATCACCATCACCATCACCATCACCATCACCATCACCATCATCATCAACATCTCCATCATCATCACCATCATCATCATCATCATCATCTCCATTGTCATCATCATCTTATTCATCATCATCATCATTATCATCTTCATCACCGTCACCATCACCATCACCATCAACATCAACATCTCCATCATCATCACCATCATCATCATCATCACTATCAACATCACCATTATCATCATCATCATCATCTCCCTCGTCATCATCATCATCTTCATCATCATCATCATCATTATCATCTTCATCACCATCACCATCTCCATCAATATCTCCATCATCATCACCATCATCATCATCAAAATTATCATCATCATCCTCATCATCATCATCTCCATCGTCATCATCATCTTCTTCATCATCATCATCATTATCATCTTCATCACCATCTCTAGGTTCCTCATCAACATCTCCATCATCATCATCTTCATCATCATCATCATCTTCATCACCATCAACATCTTCATCATCATCACCATCATCATCATCTTCATCGTCATCAAATCAACATCTCCATCATCATCATCATCACCATCTTTATCATCATTGTCATATGTAGGTTCCTCATCAACATCTTCTTCATCATTATCTTCTTCTCCATCATCATCATCATCATCATCATCATCACCATCACCATCACTATCATCATCAACATCTCCATCATCATCACCATCAACATCACCATCATCACCATCATCATCATATTATATCCTCCTCTTCATCATCATTGACATCTCCCCCTTCCCCATCAACATCTCCATCATCGTCATCTTCTTCATCACCATCATCATCATAGTCATCACCCTCATCATCATATTCAACATCTCCATCGTCATCACCATCATATTCATCAACATCATCATCTTTATCATCTTCATCTGCATCATGATCATCTTCATTGTCATCACCCTCCTCCTCCTCATCGTCTTATGCACTTATGCACTTAGGGATTAATGTTTAGAAGAGTGTCTAAAGGCCTTTATGGGGGAGGGGCTCTAGGAACAAGGTAAGAGAGAGAGGGCAGGGGGGAGGGATAAAGGCATAGATGGTTAGTGATTAAGAGAGACGAAGGGAGAGAGTGCTATAGGGAGGGATAATGACGAAGATAAAGACAAGGTGGAGAGATGGAGAGTGGGGTGGTAGGTACATGGCTGGAGTAAGAGAGAGAAAGAAACATGAAATAAACATGTAGGGAGGGATGCAGAAAGAATGAGGGACATATATTTATAAATATATAGGGGGTATCTAGGGATTATTGGGAGAGAGATAGGGGGGTATTAAACCATACAAAACATTTGTCCCACACTAAAAACATTTGTTTTGCATGTAACTATACAAAACATTTGTTTTGTATGTAACTATACAAAACATTTGTTTTCTTTTGATTTTATTCATTGCCCTAGCCGTGCACCTAACCTATTTATTGTGCTTAACAATATCGCGTATGTGTTTTAGCTTTATATAACGCGTACGTGTTTTGTAACTCTATAAACAATGGACTGTCCCTGTCCAAGAGCAACTTTCAACTATCCAAACCAAAACAGCAAATCCCGCGATTTTTTCGAACAACACGAGCCTGCCATTGGAAATACTCACCATTTACACCATCTCCATCATTATTTTTGTTATGCAGGTGTAGCATTGAGGACATCTTTCAGGGTTGATCAGTGTGGTATTGGGTTATATGGCCATATTTGAAGAAGATAATCAACAAGCTTGGAGAATCTCCAATTGAATAACACCGAAGACAAGGTATTTGAAAGATTCATTTTTCCTATATTTGAGGAGCACACAAGATAAGACATCAAGCTTCAAGACCATTTCATGGTGATGGTGGATATACACAATTGTACAAAAGAATCAAAGAGCCCAGACAATTTGTGATTTAACTTCCATTTGCTTATTATTGAAGAGCACCAAAGGTAAATTTTCTCATTCATAATTGTTTTGATGGGAAAGATGAACATTTGAGAAGGAAGATTGAAGCACCTAAAAGGATCTATAGTTCTAGAAAGCACTAAAGGTTTGAAAGCTTGTAATTGAAGAGCAACAAAAACAAACTATATTGAATTGATCATTGTGGTGATGGGGAATCCACGTAACCGAGGAAGAAAATCAGCAAGGAGGAAGAGACCTCAAGAAGTCATTGAAGAAGAGAAAGAAAAGAAAATAATACACATGATGAATCGGAGGCTTTCTTTGGAAACTAATCCAAATCCAATTGTAGAGGATACCATGGTTCATCCTATTAATACACGACAAGAGGGACATTCAATTTCCACAATAGTTGTTGAACAAGCACCCCATGGAAGTAATCAAGAAGCAAAACGTAGGTGCTCATTAGGGGATGTTTCAATTCCCACTTCAAGTCAAAGTGATAAGTTACCATTTCAAGGTGAAGCTAATGGAGAAACACAAAATTTGTTATCCGGATGTGGTTATACAAGTAATGAATTCAGAGAGGCGTTAGACATGTTGCCTACTATTGAAGAATAAAATGTTATCCAGACCATCGATGAGGATGTTGGACTTCCACAAACCATCGATGAAGATGTTGGACTTCTACCATCCAACTACCAGGAAGAGAATGAAGGACACCAAGCTACTACTGAAATGCCAGAGCGCCTTGGTGATGCGCTACATGATAGAATTCCAACCCCCTTACCTCCACTAGCAAGCACATGTCGAAGAACTCTGAAGCATATACAAGTTGATGAAAGTCTCCTCAATTCCGTTGAAGGTACGCTATTTAAACGTAGTATTGCTTATCAAACTCAACAGATACTTGATAAATATTTTGTTTCTAAATGTGATAGAGATAAATGTGGATTATTTTTATCATTGTTAAAATCTAGGAGCATGAATGTTGTTAGGAAAACGTTATGGATAAAGATGATAAAGAATTCTGAACCAAGTTCTCATATAGTTAAAATCTTAGCAGATGCATTTGGTAAAATTGGTAAGAACACACGTTCAAAAAACCACAATGCGGCTCATCGTGTGTTGTCACAAGCAATTGCAAATAAGAACACCGGAGTCCTTAGTATTCTCAGGCCTATATCCCAACTAGTTAATTTGAATGTAAAAACCCTCTGTAGGTATTCTATTACAAGAGAACATCTTGACACAACTGATCAGACAAATTTTTGGGCCTTTATTGGTCAGTTGTCACATCGTGACATGAAGCTAGTTGATGCAATAAAGGGACTAGTGCAGAGTTTTTGGCATGATCATACAAGGCATTCTTCAAACCGAAAGGATGTACTAAAACTGAGAAGGGGTTCAAAGGATCGTGAACCACATACTAAGCATCTTCTTGATATAACACAAACATAACTATATGAAAAATTTAGGAATGAACATAGACAATTGAACTTGGGGCAAAGATATTTTGAGAAATGTAAGCCATGGTATGTTAGAATAAATATTCTTCATAACACTTGTTGTTGTAGATACCATGTAGAATATGAATATTACTATGAAACAATTTTGTACATTCGTTGTGTGTTGTATACTAACCATGTGCAGGATTTCTCCCTGACAATACCACATACTTCATCAAGAGAATTCATTCATAGCATCATGTGCAATAGGCCTGAGGGGCAAACATACTATGCAAAATCTTGTTTGGATGGAACATGCCCCAACTGTGGTGGAATGACATTATTGAGCCAATGTATGCATGAGAGTGGAGACAGTGAATTTGGGAAAATGGTTGTAGACATGAAAAGTTTCAAATATATCAGCTATGAAATAGTCCCAGGGAAAGAAAGCAAAAAAATACAATTGATGACATCCCAGGTATGCATTTATATCTATAAAATTATGTTTGAACAGTTACATTTCAATTCTTGCTTATAAAAAAAACTAACATTGAGATCATTTTGTGTCACCAGGTACCATTTAGTGACTTCGTCAAGGAATTTATTGAAAAGACACATGATTATGTTCATAATGTCCACTTGGCACGATGGCAGGATGAACAGTTTAGAATATGTAGAGATACATTTCCCCGTGGTACTATACTTTCAGTTGTTGATTTTGCCGAGAAATACACTCTGCAACCTCAAAATGAGATCCAAAGTTAGTATTATCACTTTGAGTAGGTTTCCTTGATGGTCCATATCACATATAGGCATGGCCCAAATAGCACTGAAGAGGAAAGAGAAATTCTGAAGGAATATCACTTCTACATAAGTGATGATAGGTGCCACGAATTCCACTATGTACGTCATTGCTTCATCATGTTCTATGATCACTTGAAGGGAAGGAACATACAGAGGGATCGACACTAGATTTGGTCTGATGGATGTGATGGTCAGTTCAAAAATGCACGCATATTTCAATGGTTGTGTTCATTACATAAAAACTACAAAGTGCCACATATGTGGAACTATTTTGAGACTGTGCATGGTAAAGGAGACCATGATGGAGCTGGAGCATGTGTCAAAACAGCCCTACAAAGAGAGGAATTGAAAGTATCTACAGAATCTACTATTCAAAATGGTCAATCTATAGTCAGGTGGTGCAAGTCAGTAACGGGACAGGAATCAGCTATGCAAGTAGAATCAACAAGAAAGAGACACGTGGAGAGATTTTTTTCGGAGGTGGTAGACATAGATCGTTCACATGCATGGGAATGTAAGACTGTACCTGGGACTTGTGGCTTTCATTCGGTTCGAAGCTCTAATAACCCAGTATTTGAAATTTGGACTAGAAAACTTGCTTGTTTTTGCCCGCCTTGTTGTGATGGTGATTGGGATGGGTGTGAATCATTGGATTGGGTTGATGGATTGGATCGCATATCACTTCCACTTGATCAGCGTGCAATTGTTAAGTTAACTCTGTTGGAAGAAGACCAATCATCTATTTCTGCAGATTTTGACCATGTATCAGACCTTGTACAACCCGGTATGATGCATTTCCTTAACATTTTTTTGTTTGTTTACGTAGTCTTCAAATGCACATTAATGGCCTTGTATCGCACGAAAAATATTTTGATCATATACCTACAATCATATAATGCAGGGCACATATACGCAGTGGTTGCCTCAAAAGATACTGAATGGGGTGGTGATTACTAGTTGGCACGCTGTATAGATGGAAAGCAAACCCTCATTATGTCCATGACTGGCGATGAAAACAACCACTACCCAACCGGTTCTATGGTTGTTAAAGGTGAATACTTGACACAGGACAACAATGCAAGAAAGAAGGGTGGATATGTTTACAGGGATTACAAACTAGGTGCAAGTGTGTATCACTTTACCAACTTAATCATTGGTACAAACCTCCAGGTACGAACAATGCCTAGCCGAAATTCATCGAAGGTATGCTACTTCTTACCGGATACAGAGCACGAGAGACTAATGGAGACCATTAGTATAAGAGATGATCCAGAGGGCTTGGTTGTATGATAATACGTGGGATCTAGCATGATGAGGTATGTTACATACTTTTAATACTATACTATTTATACTATTTGTAATTGAATATTGCTATATGCTCAATTTTCACATGTATGTTGTTTATGAATATGTCAATTTTGTGTTCTTAATATGCCAAATTTACATTTATGTTGTTTATAAATATGCCAAAAGTTCTCTTGTATGTCAAGTTTATGAATATGACATTTTTTACATATGATCAATAAACCCTAGGATTATGGTGATTTAACGCTAATTTGTTTGATTGAATACACATGGTGATCTTCATCATCATTTCCATCTCCCCCTTCCTCATCAACATCTTCACCATCATCATCTTCTTTATCATCATCATCTTCCCATCATCAAAATCTTCATCTTCATCATTGTCACCATCATCATCAAAATCTTCATCATCATTGTCATCTCTAGGTTCTTCATCAACATCGCCATCACCATCACCATCACCATCACCATCACCCTCACCATCACCCTCACCATCAACGTCTTGATCATCATCATCATCACCATCCCATCACCATCACCATCCCATCACCATCTCCATCTTCATCACCCTCACCCTCACCATCACCCTCACCCTCACCCTCACCCTCACCCTCACCCTCACCCTCACCATCACCATCATCATCAATGTATTCATCATCATCACCATCATCATCATTATTACCATAAGTGCTCGGAGGATGATTTTGCAAGGTGGACCCCCGTGTGCAAAAATTGCACACTCCCTTACTAAGAAAAACCCTAGTTTCTAAAATGGACCTACAAGGTGACACCTGGGCCATGCGACCAGAGGAGGGGGGTACCCCTAGCACTATCCTAGTGCCCTGAATCCAACAGAGTCGACGGTTCATCGATCTGAGCCACGGTTGTCATTCTATGGCCCGTTCCGTCTCGCATCCAAAAGGCCTTTAGGGACACCTGTTGGATACCTACCGGGGGCATAGAATTCCAATCGTGCAACAAAACTGGGTTCCGGGGAATCATGCAAGTGTGTCTAGGAAGGTTCTGGTTGGGAACGCTAGCCATAAGTTACCGAAGGATGATTTTTCAAGGTGGACCCCCATGTGCAAAAATTGCACACTCCCTTATTGAGCAAAACCCTAGTTTCCAAAATGGACCTACAAGGTGACACTTGGGCCATGGGACCGGAGGAGGGGGGCACCCCTAGCACTATCCCGATGCCCTGAATCCAATGGAGTCAACGGTTCATCGATCCGAGCCACGGTCGACAATATATGGCCCGTTCCCTCTCCCATTCAAAAAGCCTTCAGGGACACCTGCTGGATAACTACCAGGGGCATAGAATTCCAACCATGCAACAAAATCAGGTTTCGGGGATTCATGCAAGTGTATCTAGGAAGGTTCCAGCTGGGAACTCTAGCCATAAGTGCCCGGACAATAATTTTGCAAGGTGGACCCCCATGTGCAAAAATTGCACACTCCCTTACTGAAAAAAACCCTAGTTTCCAAAATGAACCTACAAGGTGGCACCTGGGCCATGGGACCGGAGGAGAGGGGTACCCCTAGGACTATCCCGGTGCCCTGAATCCAACGGATTCGATGGTTCATCGATCCGAGCCACGGTCGTCATTCTATGGCCTGTTCCGTCTCGCATCCAAAAGGCCTTCAAGGACACCTACTGGATACCTACTGGGGGCATAGAATTCCAATCATGCAACAAAACCGGGTTCCGGGGAGTCATGCAAGTGTGTCTAGGAAGGTTTCGACTGGGAACGCTAGCCATAAATGCCCGGAGGATGATTTTTCAAGGTGGACCCCTGTGTGGAAAAATTGCACACTCCCTTACTGAGAAAAACCCTAGTTTCCAAAATGTACCTACAAGGTGACATCTGGGCCATGGGACCAGAGGAGGGGGTCACCCCTGGCACTTTCCCGGTGCCCTAAATCTAATAGAGTCAATAATTCATCGATCCGAGCCACGGTCGTCATTCTATGGCTTGTTCCGTCTCGCATCCAAAAGGCCTTTAGGGACACCTGCTGGATACCTACCAGGGGCATAGAACTCCAATCGTGCAACAAAAACAGGTTCCAGGGAGTCATGCAAGTGTGTCTAGGAAGGTTACAGTTGGGAACGCTAGCCATAAGTGCACAGAGGATGATTTTGCAAGGTTGACCCCCGTGTGTAAAAATTGCAAACTCCCTTACTTAGAAAAACCCTAGTTTCCAAAATGGACCTACAAGGTGACACCTGGGCCATGGGACCGGAGGAGGGGGGCACCCCTAGCACTATCCCAGTTCCCTGAATCCAATTGAGTCAACGGTTCATCGATTCGAGCCATGATCGTCATTCTATGTCTCGTTTGATACCCCTACGTCCTAAGAAGGTTGAAGTTGTAAAGCCGCAGCTCTCTAGTATTCATCCTGAAGCTCTTTTGTTTATGTCTAAGATAAATAAGCTCTCAGTTCGTGAGCTGGAACATATCGATCTTAACAGAATTTATGGGCTATGGGATATTACATTAGCTTTTCCAATGGGCGAGCAGCTTACAGAAGGAAATATGGCAGCTGTAGGTATCTATGCTTTTCTTCCGATCAAAATTGTAGCGGAATTTCCATTGGCAATACAAGCATATTTTTTACTGGTTTCATCAAGAGAAATTATCATTTTCTTGAACAAGTGGAACCAGGGAATCCTTCATTGTGTTCCATTAGCATTTTGTTATGCAAATATGAACGAGTTCCCCCTCTTCACCTTTTTCTCTTGGAGTTTATGTTAGGTTCTCTCAGTCTGCACCTACCACTTAGTCTGCAGGTTGAGTGGAGGAGCATGAGCGCCTTTGAACTAGGAAGAGGTAAAATGAGCTAGGTTGAGGACAATAAATGTTGTATTTTTCCACACAATATAATGGAAAATGGCCATAGAATTGGGCGGGATAACTCCCTATCAACAATGGCCAGCACAGATCTACAAAACGGGGTTAAGGGAGGGAAATAAATTTTAAAACAAGTAATAATATTAACTTTATACAGTTGTATTCGGTTGTCTGATTGCATGCCGTTCGCCCCTGCAAGTGTGTATGGGCAATGCCAACGTGGGAACACTACAAACACTGGCTCGGGGGGGGCGGCAGGGGGGGCGGGTTTGCAGAGTTGACTTACCAATGCAAGATTGCATGCAATGAAACTGAGCAAAACCCTAGTTTAAAAAATGAATGCACAATGAAGGCACTCGACCATGAGAAGACGAGGGAGAGGGCCCCTTAGAGGTAATCGCATGCCAGGAGACCAATAGAGTCCACGGTTCATCGATCCGACCTTCGGTTTTCGAGCTATGACGAGTTGCACGTCGCATGAAAATGTCGTTCAGGGACACTTGGTGACTTTTTGTCCAGGAGCCAAAAAGCAAACGGAGCAGCAAGATTGCGTGCCATTGGCCTCTGCAAGTGTGTATGGGCAATGCCGATGTGGGAACACTGCCAATACTAGCTTGTGGGGGGGTTTTGCAAAGTTGACCCACTAATGCGAGATTGCATGCAATGAAACTGAGCAAAACCCTAGTTTATGGAATGAATGCACAATGAAGGCACTAGGCCATGAGAAGACAAGGGAGAGGGCCCCCTAGAGGTAATCACACACCAGGAGACCAACGGAGTCGACGGTTTGTCGATCCGACCTCTGGTTTCCGAGCTATGATGAGTTGCAATTCGCATGAAAATGTCGTTCAGGGACACTTGGTGACTTTCCGTCGAGGAGCCAAAAATCAAACGGAGCAACAAGATTGTGTGCTGTTGGCTCCTGCAAGTGTGTATGGGCAATGCCGACGTGGGAACACTGCCAACACTGGCTCGGGGGGGGTTGCATAGTTGACCCAACAATGCGAGATTGCATGCAATGAAACTAAGCAAAACCCTAGTTTACGAAATGAATGCACAATGAAGGCACTGGGCCATGAGAAGATGAGGGAGAGGGCCCCCTAGAGGTAATCACATGCCAAGAGACCAATGGAGTCAATGGTTCGTCGATCCGACCTCTGGTTGCTGAGCTATGACGAGTTGCAAGTCACATGAAATTGTCGTTCATGGACACTTTGTGACTTTACGTCCAAGAGCCAAAAAGCAAACGGAGCAGCAAGATTGCATGCCGTTGGCCCTTGCAAGTGTGTATGGGCAATCCCAACGTGGGAACATTTCCAACACTTGCTTGAGGGGGGGTTTTGTAGAGTTGAACCACCAATGCAAGATTGCATGCAATGAAATTGAGAAAAACCCTAGTTTACGAAATGAATGCACAATGAAGGAACTAGGCCATGAGAAGATGAGGGAGAGGGCTCCCTAGAGGTAATCGCACGCCAGGAGACCAACGTAGTCGACGGTTCATCGATCCGACCTCCGGTTTCTGAGCTATGATGAGTTGCAAGCCGCATGAAAATGTCATTCAGGGACACTTGGTGACTTTCCGTCCGAGACCAAAAAGTAAACGGAGCAGCAAGATTGCGTGCCATTGGCTCCTACAAGTGTGTATGGGAAATGTCGACATGGGAACACTGCCAACACTGGCTCGGGGTGGGGGGGGGGGGTTGTTTGCAAAGTTGACCACCAATGCGAGATTGCATGCAATGAAACTGAGCAAAACCCTAGTTTACGAAATGAATGCTCAGTGAAGGCACTAGGCCATGAGAAGACGAGGGAGAGGGCCCCCTAGAGGTAATCGCACACCAGGAGATCAATGGAGTCGACGGTTCGTCAATATGACCTCCGATTTCTGAGCTATGACGAGTTGCAAGTCACATGAAAATGTCGTTCAGGGACACTTGGTGACTTTCCATCCGGGAGCCAAAAAGCATACGGAGCAGCAAGATTGCATGTCGTTGGCTCCTGCAAGTGTGTATGGGCAATGCTAACGTGGGAACACTACCAACATTGGCTCGGGGGGGGGGGGGGGGCGGGGGAGGGGAGTTTGCAGATTTGACCCACCAATGCGAGATTGCATGCAATGAAACTAAGCAAAACCCTATTTTACGAAATGAATGCACAATGAAGGCACTGGGCCATGAGAAGACGAGGGAGAGGGCCCCCTATAGGTAATTGCATGCTAGGAGACCAGCGGAGTCGATGGTTTGTCAATCCGACCTTTGGTTTCCGAGCTATGACGATTTGCAAGTCGCATGAAAATGTCATTCAGGGACACTTGGTGACTTTCCGTTCGGGAGCCAAAAGGAAAACGGAGCAGCAAGATTGCATGCCATTGGCTCCTGCAAGTGTGTATGGGCAATGCCGACGTGGGAACACTGCCAAAACTGGCTTGGTGGGGGGTTTTGCAGAGTTGACCCACCAATGCGAGATTGTATGCAATGAAACTAAGCAAAACTATAGTTTACAAAATGAATGCACAATGAAGGCACTGGGCCATGAGAAGATCAGGGAGAGGGCCCTCTATAGGTAATCGCATGCCAGGAGACCAATGGAGTCGATGGTTCATTGATCCGACCTTCGATTTCTGAGCTATGACGAGGTGCAAGTCACATGAAAATGCCGTTCAGGGACACTTAGTGACTTTTCGTCCGGGACACTTGGAGACTTTCGGTCCTCCTAGGGTTTATGTTTTTTAAGGCTTGTATAATTTCCTTCTTGACAGCTCACCTTTTATACCATGTTAAATTTTTGATACTTGATCTAGATAAATGCTTTATACCAATCATAACCATTAGTTCAATGCATAAATTTAACCATAAAACATTTACATAAAGAATTTAACATGTAGGATCTAGTTAAGAATAACAATGCACAAGAGGCACAACATTTTATCCCTGGAAACCCTCATGGGGAAGAAAACCTAGCAACCTTTCTTAGAATAATTATATGTTTAGAAAACAAGTACAATGAAACCACATGAACAAACCCTAACCCTGAAGGGTTTTACCACATGAAAAAACCTTACTGACACATGACAACAAGAGTACTTATCTACATGAATATGACCTCCAAGCCATAAGGATATCCAAGCATGTCCTTCCCAACCAACAATAGAAGGCACTTTATTTCTCGAATTCCGAGGTAACGTTTGTTCCTTACACCAATGTTGCATTGAGTACTTGTATGTAGTTACTTATATGTAGTGTTGAATCTAATTGCACAATCAATTATTGGGTGTTGATGAAATGTGTAGCATGTATTGCACTTAGTTTTATTAAATTACACTTGAACATTGACTTAACTTGTAATTTAATCATCCAAACTCACAAATTTTAATTAGACATATCCAATTAGTGTGCATGAGTGAGTTCATTGAAACCATGAAAAACATTGTATTGCACTTAGTTTGATTAAATTACACGAGCAAGAAATTTGACTTAACTTGTAATGATCATCCAAAATCACAATTTTTAATTAGATACTAATTAGTGCATGCATGTATTGAGTTCGTTGAAACCTTTAAATATAATACTTTGTTCTTTTGACATAGCGCATTCACGAGTAATGGATAATCCACACAAATCAACACAATAGATTGACACAAGAACATGTGGAAACCAAAGAACAAATACAAAGTGAAAATTCAAAGTACATGTCTCCAAAAGTACATGTATCCAAAAGTACATATATATCCAAAAGTACATGTATCCAATGAAGTCAATGTACATGTCTCCAAAAGTACATGCACAATGAAGTCAATGTACATGTCTCCAAAAGTAAATGTATCGAAAAGTACATATATATCCAAAAGCACATGTGTCCAAAACTATCCAAAACTATCCAAGCCACATGTACATGTATCCAAATGTACATATATCCCATAAGACACATCAAAACTCAAGCTTCCTCTTGTTCTTTCCCGACGTTGATCCTCTAGGAACATATCTAGGATCAGTGTGCGTCTCTGGATCCTACAAATTAAATATCAATTGTTAAATTAAACTAACTATGTATTAATACATTAGCTCAACAGTTAACTCAACAATTATCAACTTGTGCATGGAAAGTGCATGAAACACTTGGCCACTGAAGGACATCTCACCTCAACTGACAAAGGGGATTGTGTTGCTTGTGTAACAGATGGAGCCGTTTGTTGAACATCCAGGATGGTCGAACCAGGGGGGCCAGGAATTGCTCCTGCTGGTGGTGGCTACAATGAAAAAATGTTGAAATAGTTAGAAATGCATGAATAAACAATAGACAACAATAATAAACTATGTAAAGATAATGTTGAAATCGTTACATACTTGTGTGTGATCAGTTGCCATTACAGATGCAACACTGACTGTTGCATCAACCATCGATGTGAGGTTTTGAGTAGACAACTCAGGTTCCTGATACAGTAAACATGCAATTCAAACATTAACAAAAATGATTTATGCACTGGATTTCAAGTCAAACAACAAATATCATCGAAGGATATACATTACCATGGTATGAGTAAGCCCATGGTCATGGGCAGCTGGAGTCTTTCTAGGAGTAGAACGCCTCACATACACATGACCCTTATTCACGAATGGCCTAGCGGGAGATACAAATCCAAGCAATGGTCCAGATGTCTCGGATGGTGCCTACAGTCAACAAGTGTTCATGTAGTTAGACATGCATGATTCAACAAACAAACATGTATTTAAAAAATGTCATTTTTAATTGTTTACCTGGAGCCCAGATGTTTCATCGGATGGTACGACCATGGGTACTACCTCCACATTACCTTGCCCCAGTGAAGGATCTGCCATCTGCAAGTTTAATAATTGTAAATATTAGACCGTAGATAGCATTAGTGAACTAAAATGTAAAGTATGTGGAAATTAACAAACTAACAAGTATTAAAAAACTGAAATTTTAAAATGTTTACCTCAGTGTGAGATACGGCAATACGTGCTATATAAGATGGGCCTTCCAAATGGGTAGCATCATGCCCCCCTGTAGAGTCTGGAACATCTGACTCTAGGGTGTCGCTGCCGGCATAAAGCATCAGCTGCAAGTTCACAAAATTAATATATTAACTCAAACTATATATATGTGTACAAAGACGAAAATAAATGAAGAATTTATTTCAATTAACCATCTACATACCTCTCTCAAAAACCCATTGAAGGCAACATCTGAGGCAAGAACATAGTAGGGATGACCACATGATGTGCACTCGTGAGTATCAGTACTAGGATGGGGATGTGTCGATGGTCCTACACTAGTGGATGGTCCTGCATGGTGATGACCTGGTGTATGTACCACACTAGGGACAGATGTCCCTTCCTCACCCATATGCTGAACCATAGTGCCATGGCGAACAACCGCTCATGCCAAACTCAAAAATGCATTACGTGTCTATGGAATAATATGATGTGCAGGTGGGACATCTGGCCCAGGAAACTGCCTGTGAGGTGCAGGGATAGGGCGATCCTGGTCTCGAAGCCTCGCATTGGGTCGGTTTTGGGGCATCCCCCCACCGATTCCCTGAAACTGCAAGATGTCAAAATAGTTTACGTGTTTATGTAACACGAACTCTGCGTACATCTTTCAAAGGAAATACAAGGGAATTTCCCTATTGTTATGTGGTGGCATATCAAAAAACATGTACCATTTGTCCATCCAGTTATCAACAAATGGTTGAAACGTGCACCACTCAATGGAGATATGAGGCTTGTTTTCATTTGGGATTTCCCTCGTCCGAGGGTCCCTAAACAATGCAAATATGAGCTCTTTGGATATTTTCAACTTTTTTATTGCATTGTAGTCTAGCCCATCAGCATATTCTTGTCTTTTTTTTTCTCTATATGATGTAATATCATATAGTACATTGCTAGACTCTGAAATGGTGTCAACAATTGCATCCAAGATTGATGCAAGCGAGCGACGAATCCTGTCACCACCACTAAAAGCTGCACTAATGCCCCTCAAGTGGGAAAGCTCAATCAGTATCTTGGCATTTGTGTCCATAGCCGCAACTGCAAAAAAGACATCAATATGAAAATCATTAAAAACATATACATGGTATAAAATGATGTCTCTTCAAAATTGAAAATGTATTAAATCAAACTCAAGTAAGCAATTTAATGGCATTCACTTACATACATTTAAAACTTAAAATTAAACATTTAACAATTAAAAAGTAAGTTTCGTTCAACTTCTTTCTAGAAGTTAAGGCACTTCTTAATCCTCATTGGTGACTTTTCCATGCAAACTTGGGTTTAAACTTCTTAGAATTTAGGAGTGTTATTTTGACATGTTTTGGCCTTTACGTCCCTTGCAGAAAACAATATTTCCATCAAGTTTATAAGCTAACATTAAATTTATTAATTTCAACATAATACGCCTTGTGGTTGGAGGGGAGGACAAAGTGGCATGGAATGAAATGGATATGTATGAGTTTGTCTTGCCAATATGATTACATGTGTACTTGAGATGACTATCAATGATTAATATGTTGAATAATCAACTAGAGATTGTGACTAGAATGACAATAACAACAATGTCAACTTCTCAAAACAGAGACAATTTCTCTCTACAAAATCGATCTCTACATTGTATGGCAAGCTCAGAAAATTAAATAAAAAACATAGTGATTTTCTATATGAAGTCTTTGAGTTGAATCGACGGTCCTTGAGCGTTGAATAGATTGATCGAGGGTGTGGATAGGAAAGGCTCGAGAGGCACTTTGTTAATGTGTTTTGGCATTTAGTCAAGGGTGCTTAACTAAGAGGAAATGTATAGCTACATACAGTTCTAATGAAATTTTGATTATGTTCATGGACAAATGATTGTGATGAAATTTTGAGAAACCAAGTTACTAATTTTTTATGCATTTTTTTTATTCACACTTGTGCATGCATTTCAT